>JACYXH010000559.1:807722-1407722 GCA_026745465.1 Lota lota | reverse complement strand
GATGTTTAAGGGGTTGAAAAGGAGTGACTGACGGACAATACAATACTGGAACGGTTACAGGCAACAGAGACATTGGACCCATCAAGCGCCCCGCATACTGATTTCTCTGGGCTCTTTGAGGCCACCGCTGGCCCAGTAATGGCCTCTGATCCGACTGGGAAACGAAAAAGGGGAACTAGTCCATTAACAACCTGTGAGGCCATCTGCAGGGCCTCCACACACACACACACACATCATATTTGTGGGTCAACAATCTTTTTGAAGAGGTCACAAAACTGTGGTCCCCATTTTGAATGAAGAAAAAAAATTTAAACTATTAAAATTGAATAAAACCATCCAGGGAGAAGCCTTTTGGATTTTGCAACAGTTTTCACATTCATGTAACTGACTTTAAATAAAACAGGCCTGGCTAGGATTCATAACCCTGGGTTAACTCCTGCGTACAGCACATTCAGCCGGGGTGGTCTGCCTCCTGCCCGCCCCCCACCCTGTTTTACCATGGGCTGCTCAGAACAAACAACCCTAGGCTGCAGCAAGTACAGAGTAACGTTGCATGAAGGTGCTTTAATTAATACGTGCATGTCATCCTCCATTCATGTGGTAGGGTTTCGTTTTACGGAGAGCTTTGAACTCTGTGGCAATTGTGGCCACGGTAAAATCCCTAAACTGTTCAAGGCCCTATTTCTCTCCTTAAAAGAAAGAGCAGAATTTCTTTTTTTTTAGCTTTGCATGAGGTATAAATCCTACAAAAATGCTTTAGTTAAATACAATTAAAAAGGAATGCCAAAACCAGCCTGTTCCGTTGAAGTGTCTCCAAAAATGAGAACCTAAGGAGGACATGCCCACCTCCCCCACATACCCCAGTGGTGGTACTTTAACGTCTCACTCTGACGCTCTCCAGAACATCTCTGGCCGCTCCCCCGTGGAGACTCTGCACTGCTCAGCCACTTCATGGGATCAACCAAAATACTGGACAACCTTTAAAAGCGGGAGCTCCTTGGGAACAAAAGCGAAATAAAGCAGGCACATTTCTTTGACTTGGTGATTTAAATTCATTTGAGGCTGTGTGTAATGAGTCAAAACAAATGGATGGATCAGTCCAGAGAGAGAGAGTGTCCGTCATTGTCATACAAAGCAAATATTATACATTTGCTTACTTTCTGCTTTCTAAGTTCTGCTTTACATAACAGTGTAGTCACTAGTCAAATCCCACGCATTTTGACAATTTTAAAGAAAACAATAGCCTGTGGAATATCTAAAAAAGTAGAACACTACTTTGATACATGGCAACCTTAATGTAATTTAATAATGGCCTACAAATGGCATATTTAGTTTAATAATGGCCAAATACAAACAATAGGCCTGTAGATTATATTCAAACTGGGAAGGAAACTATCCAAATTCAGTAGGGGTAATGCAGGTTTTATCCTTGGTTTTGTGAGGCAGGGCTGACAGCATATCTTGAGTGTTGGACAGGAAGGCAGGTTTAGTGTTGCAAGGGGCCTAATGATGACACCAGACAAAGCCTGGTGCAGATGGTGTGACAGGAGGGTCAAGATCAATTTATGGACCATCTCTCAAAACAATCGGCCTCTTGCTGGGGTTTCAGTGCCATTTCTTGGGCCTGACCGGTTAAAGAAGACTTAAATCTTCCTGTTTCAAAGCATGCTGGCACAAAGCTGAGCAAACTGGATCCATATCTCCGAAATGGATCTTGAGATGACTGCTGAATCACCATTATGTCGGGATAATGTATAATGAGATTGAACAGGGAATTGGAAACGGTATCACCTTTGTCAAATCATCACTACTTGTCGAGTAAGGAAGGACCCATGTCAAGCTCAAAAACAGCCCAGCCCTGGAACAGCGCCAGAGTTAGACCTTGCGTCGGCGCCACCCCAGGTGCTGACACGCATCAAGATGAAGACCTATGACCCTACACCATGGCCGAAACTGATAACGATCTCAGACGTGGGCCAAGAGATGACTTATAGAGTTGCTGTTCTTGTAGTTTGACCAACAATAGGTACCAGAGAACAGTTTAATGGTTTTAGACTAAAACCAATATGCTCCATGTTGCTGCCCTTGTTCTGGCTATTCATCTTGTAGAAAGTATTGGAAAAAAAACGTATTGCCAAAATATAAAAAAAATAACCAATTGCATTATTTGAGTGTGTTTGAGACATTGTGCACAGTTATAGGTTGAGAGGAGGTTGAGGTCGATAATGGTGGGAGAAAAAGATATCTGCATAAGCCAACAAGGAATCGAGAAACAGGCCGAATAAGACCTTTTCCCTCTCAGGGTCAAGTAACGGACAAGCTCCATGAGCTGTGGAAACAGAGTACTGCAGTCGAGCAGAGCCGTCTTGAATCAATAGCGGAGAGGAAATGGCACACTCCAGCAGTTTGGGTAAAGATAGTTTTTTCACCAAAACTGCATGCCTTCTTTGTCCCCCTGTAGAACCAGTCAGGGCTGTGGACGAAGCTAAAGCCCTGCGGTCCTGAAAGTCAGCGCGGCCTAATTGCTTGTCTTTTGTTTTAGCTGGGCAGACTGGCGCTGGAGCTTGCCCAGTGTGTTGATGGACAGATGGCCGCCCGCCGTGTGTGACATAGGCTACTGAATGGTCCTACTGTCACTCTCGCCGTCCGCGCACACAACGTGGCCCGGTGTAGCTTAGCGTTTACTCTCTGCGTGTGTAATTAATTACAATGTCCAACCTATTAGCTAGCCGTCTACTGTGTACAACAAACCAGGAAGCCAGAGCCAAACAGTGCTGCCAAGACCCTTTGTCATTTAGCTGTACTACATGGAAGAAGAGGTTGGGTTGACGTGGACATGAATGTCCAACCCATCTAAAAGGAGATTGTTAACATGCCTGTGAATTAACTGATATGATTGTAGTCTTTTCACTACAACTACGTGTTGTTTTTCCAACTAGTCATCAAAGAATGAGTTTTATTTGAAGATCAAATTGGCAAATTGAAAACAATAAATTGGCATTATAAATTAAAAACTGCTAGTCATGTCCAACAATGAGGACTTGCTCTTCCTGTTCTGCTCAGATGTTTATGAAACCGGATTAAATCCCAACAAGCAACACGGGGCTTCCAAACAAAAAAATACTTAAACAGAATTAAGACGTCCACTTCTGATACAGGAGGGCAACAGAGGTGAGGAGAGAGCCTGGCGTGGGACTCACATATGTGGACTGAGTTCGTAAAAGTTCCTGTTGCGGTACTCCTCCACCTTCTCTGGTGTGAAGATGGGCAGGGACCTGTAAGGGTTCACAGAGATCACCACGCTGCCGATGTACGTCTGCAAGAAGAGGGAGAGAAACACAAGAGAGTCAGGTTGAACCCATTAAGAATTCATATTAGGTATACACCAATACAGATACTGTACTGTGTATTCATCCATCCAAGATTAAAATCCTAATCAAAGATGGATAAGAGAAAATAAAATTTATTTTTTGTGTCTGCCCTATTATAATTTTTTCTTCTATTCTGCAATATTCTCTCAATACTTAACTGGCAAAAATCAATACTGTTGGGCAAAAGTTTCACATTGGATTTGTACTCTGTATTGGTGGATATATATTGATGCATCATTAGACGATATAGAGAATAGAATTTTAACACCGTATTTATCCATCATTCCATATCATATCTCCCTAGTCCCCACCCAACTGAAACATAGTGCCTTAGAGAAACGAATCATGTACTTGTGATCAAATAAGTATTAAATGAGTGACAGTTAATTAAATAAGACACAGGCAATCCAGGCGCCGCCCCTTCATACTGCAAACACCCTGATGTAACCAGCGGTGTGAGGAATTTCTGCTTCCGTCAGCTCGCAGCAGCTGAGAATTCCTGATGTCCTGTTCAGGCATGCGCTCCATGAAGCCATGGGATGAGGAGAAACAAAAGGGAACACCATCCGTGGGATTACTGTACATGGCGCCACACGGATGACAACCGGGCGGCCATCGGCGTCAAACGATTTTACGAGTGTGCACGTGTAATGACGCATGTGTCAAAGTGCAAGTACGCTTATCACAAAAGATACAAGGGAAAGTAACATCTAACCCAGGTTCTAGCTTTGGACTTTGATTAGCCTAAAAAATAAAGCAGTCACTTCTGAAAAGCAAATGTGACTAATATATGACTCACTCCCTACACATTAAAACACACGGAACGGATAGATATTTCCAGCCGATGTGTTAATGGCTGTTGCATAAATCGCTCTCACGAGAAAAGTGCCAGACCCTGTTGCCCCCAGCTCCCACGGTCTGTTGTTCAGAACCAAATGGCGGGCACCACTGAATAAAATCATTAGGTGTGCAGGACAGAGACAACATGGGCATCCGTGCATGTACATGGGAAACAAATCCATGATGGGCACTTTGGAGTTCTCTTTAACGATTGAACATCCCATTTAAACAACGACCGGTGCAGATGAACCTCTGCAGTCTAATTGACCTCCATCTCCCACCCACCCCCCCCCCCCCCCCTCAAACATGGAGACAGAAACGAACTGCAGTAGGCTAATGATTCTTATCTTTGTTTGTATAAGGGCAATAATCAGTAACCATTACCACAGTTGCAAAATGAAGCCAAAGGGCAAAGAGGCTTTCCAGTTAGCTCCTTAAAAAGAGAAAATGCATTCAGAAAGATAACCAATGGCTATTAAACAAAAACACCACCTGAAACCTAGGTCATTTCAAACATCTAGCAGGGGCATGCAAAAATCGGTCAGACTGTGAATGAGTCCTGTGTGTCTTCCATGCAGAGAAGTGAAGTCAGAGACCATTGGAAAAACTACAGAGGGGGGTGGGGTGGGGATATGATCTCCATGCAGGAGTGTGTAATTACTAACTGCACGGGAAAAGGAAGGGGAAAGAAACCAGACTACGTCATCAAGCGCAAAATCCAGACTTTTAATAGCATGACGAAGAGCTACATTCAGAACCCATTCAGAGAAATATTGAGCTATAAGGCAAGGTCAGACATACAGCGCAATAAAACTTGTGCTGGGGGAAATCTCTTGAGTGTCTATCCAGCTGTGACGCATTGTCCCGGGAGTAAAAAATAGCCATGTGCCTTCATGCTATAGAAGCATGTCATACGATATGTGTGGCTGCGAGGGGGGAGGAGGGAGTTCAAAATACATTTAAAAGGATATACTCCACAGATCATGAGGATAAGTGTGGGTTTAGGAATGGTTTTGAAGAGACGACTGGTCACCATTTTAGAGGCGAGGCATCTACCTTCTATGAAGCTAAATCAGCGCACCGCAATTGTATACAGTGCTTTTTTTTTGCTTCAAAGATATTATCACTAATGTTTTTAATTCTGATTTGCCAACACTAAGGTGGATATATATTACTACGCAAGTTACTTGAATTATACAAAATTGTATTTGCAACCCTGCTATTACATTACCATTGATGGATCAGAGTCAAACTGGAAAAGGAAAACGTGGTATGTAGAATGTCAAAACAGAACCATCCAAGCGCTTTGGCAGGAAGTGGCTACTGCTCGACAAAAAAATGTATGGAGCTTGCCGAGCCAATCAGAGCCCTTTGTGGTGACATCATTCCACGGCCCCCAGGCCCTTCTGGGCAAATGGGATTGAAAAGTAAAGCTGTAATCATGGAGGCTGGTGTCTGGAGCAGCCGACATGCAGAGCGGACCGCAGATAAACCCATGGAGTGGCATAGCCCAAAGCCCATAGGCAACATGCTGATCTAGGAACCCCAGTTCACACACACCCCAGGCCAGCTCACTGCAGTGGGAAAATTGCCTGTCAGGCAACAGAGCTGGCCACATAGCCACGTCCCTGAGCTCGGGATGTACGGCTTTGTTTAGAAGGGAATTATCTACATTCTATGGTGATAGGATTTATTGAATGGTTGGTTGTTGGGTTAGTGTGGTCGCACTACCACCGTTGTTTTTGTATTTTGGCTTCCAGTGGTATATCAAAAATGATGATGTAATAAACAAAAAGTACATGAATGTTTCCGTAGGGAGGTTCAAATTGTGCCCATTTTAACATTTGGGATAGAGGGCAGACTGGGACAGGTGCCGTAAGGTAAAGTAAAAGTTTCAGTCAAGACAATGAAACACATTTGCGTGTGACATAGCACGCAGTACGCAGGAACTCACATAGATCTCGTTGTGGTCAAAGCGGTTCCTTAGGTTCTCGATGAAGGAGTCCTCAGTCAGCGGCTCTAGGAGAACCATGTCGCCGACCCCAATCATGTTGTCTAGAAGTGAAGTCTTCACCTCCATGTTGGCAGCTTCTTCTCCCCCCCTAAAAGAGAGAGAATTGACAGAGAAATTCTTATATTGTGTATTTGCAGGCAGAAATTATGAACCTCTTATTCCAACAAAAGGCTGTTATTTGAGTAGTCTATTAATCCTGGTGGAAAGGCAACACAGAAAGGCTTTGTGATCAGATAAAAACAAAACACTAAATATAGCCTGCACAAATATACTCTAGGGAAGCCATGTTTGTTCAGTGGTGGTCTGAGGGAGTAGCAGTATGATTACTTCATACGCAAGCTGTGGATCTGAACGAGTCCACCGAGGAATTGCATAACAGAACTCTGCTCTTGACCTCCAATCGTCCAGCTTGGTTGGGGTCTGCTGCTGCATTTAGCGCCAGTTAACATCTCTGAACATTCTTCAAAATCCTTGACTACAGTAAACTATTAGCCTATATATCCATATCCAAACAGTTGTATGGTTATATTGGGGAAGGGTATAGGATCACGGCCCGAGGGACACAGGGACAAAGACCCTGCTTGGGACGGCAGTTTTCTGGTCCAGTGTTTCCCCCCTGGCTGCTCTGACTCAGTAATCCTGGAGCTATAGCATGGGAGATAAAAAAGAGGCACATTCAAGGCCTGGTCCACAAAACCCATGCCTGCTGTTGTAACAGTGAGGCCTGAAGCTCATCCATCATTGTTCACTGCTGCCTTCAGCGGAGAAAGGAAAACACACTCTTTTAGTTCGGCAAAAGCAGTGATGTTACTTCAGTTGAGCAACATAGGATCTGGTGCATGACAGCCTCGGTCAAGGTGTTGAAGATATTTTATTTGCATGTTAAAGATGCACAAACTCTGAAATTACACAATGAAAAATTAGACATATTTGGAAGGAATATTAGGAAAGTAAAGGGTATTTAGAAATTGCTATTCCTCTGGTGAACTTTTTGCCAGAAAATCTAAATCCTTTCTTAAATGCTAAGAACTAAAATAACTGATTATCTCAGACAATTAGAGGGTTGACCGAAATTTTGAATTTGATAGCTCATTCTGGATATATTTAGGCCTAATGCACATAAAAATGGCACTAGTCGACTGTCAATAAAGAACAGATTTATGAGGCAGGGCTGATCCTGGTTATTGCATAGTTGGAGGGCAACCTGGCACTGAAGGAGAAAAGGATGAATATCACGGCCCTCATCCCATTGCCTTATCGCTGTTGACACAGACGTCAACAACTCTGAGATGGGATCTTGGAATATTAAGAGGGCCATCATTTATTGTGAGATCTCTTCTTAAAAGTATAAAAAGTATCAGTCTTAGACCTGGAAAACAATTAACACTCTACTAGTCTAAGGGAATTTTGGGGAGGACTCCAAGGTTTAGTTTTGGAGAGTTATTTTTTCCAAAAGTTCTGTCCAAAACAAATTTACTCCCTATGACTTCTGTTCTACTGGAGGGCACAATGTTATGAGCCCATAAAAAAGGTTTTCCAGTTCTTGGTAGGGGGGCCAGATTCGACTTTCAAAGACAGACTCATACTCAGCATGAGCACAACCCCATTTGAAAAAGAGTAGCAAGCTTATTATTTTCCTTTTTTATTATTACTCTTATACTCAATTTTCCGAACAAAAAAGCCTACATTCTTATAGGCCTTAAGCATTTCTCAAAAGACGTACCCAGACAAGAGGAACAGTATATTCTACAGTACTGGTCTCTACCAATTTATCCCTGTTAAGAAAACCACATAAAATAAAATGACTGCTCAACATACTTAACCAGAATGTCAGAAAAAGTGGCTGAAACATGCATTTATCCTGATTCATTGCTTGGTCATAATCTAACCTTTACATTTACCAGCACTGAATGGAAAGGTAGAGGCAGAAAGTACTGGCCTCCTGCACATTTATTCATGCTTGTCAATATCCACCAACACAGACAGAATCTGTAAATGTTCCCATGAAAACATGGCTTTAGCAATCATGGTTCACAGTTGGAGACCCTACCTATAATACAAAGTGATGGACGTTCAGAGGCTTTCCATAAAGGAAGCAAAATAACTTCACTGAAATTGCCTGGGCAGCATATGCTTACCATTTCTACTTCTGGCACAGCAATTACCAACAGTTGTAGGCTATTTCAATGTAGTTAACATTGAAAAATAAAGTTGATTGAAACTGAATGTGCAGTGTTAGGTCTAGGTCTAGGAAATTATTAAAAGGGGATTCATTCTGTGTGATCCGGGAGCAATATACATCTACTGTATTACTACTAGATTTCAGAGTGACTACATACTTAACAATAGTGACCTGAGTCTGGACACATCCCTGGTCGTCGTGGGCTCATAACCCACTAGCCCAGATTAGAAGCGAGCTGCCATGCAGCCAGTGACACAATCCCATTAATAAACAGTGTGTGGCTGCATGAACTTCCTGCCTGTCATGTCAAATCCTGCAAGAGAGTTCACAGCAGACCAGTAGAGCATCATTGAGGTGCATCAGTTAATATAAGGCTAAATGGAATTTCCATACTGATAAAATGTTATTTGATTAATCTGATATTTCAGATTAAATATGTTATCTTTTGTACAAATAAATTGTACATTTATACCAAGATTTTACAAATGGAACTATTGAGGCAAATGGAAGTTCATATTATTGCTAAAAAACTAACAAACAAAACATACTTTCCAGTTAAGGAGAAACGTATATGTCCCCTCTGCATCTTTTCAGTGGTCAGACGATGCAGTAGGATACAGTTGTGGCCATAAACCCATTCGTGACACATCATCATACTGAAAAGATCTATAATTCTTACAGATTAATGTGCTGTGGTTATTGAGGGTGCGTTAGCCCTCATAATAAGATGAAATGCCTGTGCTATTGACCGAAGAGTGAGCTGACATTACCAAGTGCCTCATCAATTGATCTAACAACATGCTTGTCTTCTGTGCTCTGACACTGACCGAGATTGTACCACATGGCCATCTGGACAAAAAATATTAGATTTTCAGATACTGAACCAAAGTCAGCATACATCTCCACCCTTGCCTGCAAGTAATAGGTGCCTCTAGAATTTATTTATTTATAAAGACAAAAAAAACGGGCACAAAGATGTAAACAACCCCCAAAGTTGATTATTATTATTATTAATTCAGAATTAGGGAGGTGTTGGGAAAGGCCAGACACCTTGGAGCCTGAGAGCAGCTGTGTGAAAAGAGTGCAAAATGGCTCAGAACAAAACTAAAACTAAACAAGTCAGTTACGACATTCAGACTGAGCTGGCGTGGGCCGCATCACCACACACACAAAAACAAACAAACATTCAGGCCCTTTCTGATAGAGCTTTGCCAAAGAGCAGGTCAGAACACAGCTTTCGAGGGAGGAGAAGGAAAGGCGGCTGCCTGGGATGACTGACCTGGTATCCCAGGGCGCTACGTTTAAGGAGAGTACATGTCTGTGTTACACAGTGGACTCCTTCAGCTAGGTGGCGATTTACAGAGGGAGCTAACCTTTCCAGCTAATCGTTTAAAGATAGTGGGGAAAGGGCACTATGGAATTGGTTTGGAGCGAGTCGGCTACTCTAAATAAAGAAAGAAATCCAAACTTTGACCAAAGTAGGGCTGGTGGAGAATGTTTTTAAGAACAACCAGACGTGCGTGACAGTCAAACATCAAGGATAGTACTATCTCTGCGGCATCAAAAATGTAAATCAGGTGAACGCCTTGTACATGGAAAATTGACATCTACTGTCTGCAACTAATTTGAACAGCAGTTGCAATAACGTAACAGCTTTTTCTTAACAAACAGCAATCCCCACAATTTTCTGGACACAAGGATCTGACAGTGGTGGAAATTCCTAGGCATTTGTGAAGAAATATCCGGAATGCAAAGTTAATATAACACACAACTTATGAACTAATACTTTTCTGTAACTGGCTTGAAAGCTGGTTTTTGCATTTTTCTCATGACTTTCGCACTCCTCGTTCATGTGTTTCAAAGTCCCAGCAATGTTGAAGTTCCACTATGGGTAGTTCACTGGTGATGTTTTGCACGGCTCTGTTGTTCCTTTATGGAATAAGTGGGAGATGTACATAACATAGCCCCTCTTACTCTGTTGGTCAAAGAAACTAACAGCTCACTACACTAAGACAAATATAAATGATCACCATGGCAATGGTTGGATGATGCACACTACATTAGAAAGCAACGTTACATTAGTTTGTCAATCAACTGTGAAACATTTTTGTTTAGGAGACGGCAAGAGAAAATGCTGACTTCATAGACACATGTGACGACTTTCTTCGCTCCACCTTTCTTACTGGTACTAATGAGCATATAAAGAAACGGTGGCCATTGATAAAATAGACTTAAGATGCCTGATATTAATCTACTAGGCATCTGTTATTTATGTCAATATTCGTCCTTATTAAATAGAAACCATACACCATCTTTCAAAGATGATATGTTTGTTTGATCTGCAAAGATAAGCTGTCCCAATCTGCTCCACTCCGATAATAAATTAAGGCAAAAACATAAATGCAAAAATGGAACCAAGTGCTGCTCAACCAGTTTCATTTCAAATTGCTGTGGGACATCACAAAAAGCCAGTAGTCAATAAGATAAAACAAACAACTGTCTTGAACTTCATGAGTCTGTGATTTTAGAGCTCCAAAAAAATAAAGGTGCCATGTCAGCAGTCTTTGCCCTTGCCATAATACAACTATCCTATTTGCAGTGGCCACAATTCCCCCAGGACTAGTCTGAATGTTGACATCATGTCATCATTGCAAGTAACAAGTATGTTGTTACTTGCAACATAATCATCCATCAGTCAGCTTTGCTGATCTTTGTTAAAAGAAAAAGAAAACGTATATTATATATTTATAGGCTATCCATCTGCCGAAATCCAGCATTGAATTTGGGTCTACAGCTGTAGACAGTTTATTTTAGACTGTCTTATTTTCCTAACTTAAGTTCCAGCATTTCAGCGTCCTCTCTTTCCAGTGTACAATCGCGTGCACTGATAATGCGTTCAGCAAATACATGGAGTCTCACAGTATTCATGTTATGTTTACAAGGGCTTCATAAGATAAGGGTTTTTCCATTCTTTTAGCAATTTAGGTTTATTACATAACAACGTGTAGTCATCAAATTCAACATATCAATTGCCCAATTTATTGTTGTGGGCGGTAAAGTGCAGAAAAGTTATTGAGCTGATATGATATAGCACAGAATAGCCTACACAATGCCACATCAAGTTTTGATGGAAGGTAAGATAATTGGTGTAACGGAATTATAAAGTGACAAACTAGTTTGATCAACGTATGGTTGTTCATGTCTTGAATCGTGTTGGATAAGGATAGTCCACTAATTAAAAGGATGGGTGCTGCAAGTACGTTAGTGAGTCCATAACGGGGACCATTGCGTCTCGGCCAAACAGTGAAAAAGCGCGTTCGACTTTTCGAGTACATTTTTGATACTTCTATGAGTTGACATGAGATTTATTCCTCCTGTTGGACCTTCTCGATTGCTCCTTTCCAACCCAAGAACAACCAAACTTTCCAGTCTTAGGCAAATGAATAAACACTGCATAAAAATAAAAAACCTGCATCTTCAAACGCCGACTGCCCACACTCGTTGACAAACGAGTTTGTTTATGTCTAACGTTTGTCTTGAATGTGATGTACATTTCCCTGCCGACATACAAACAAGCACATCAACGGTTCGAATGGTGGCCCCTTTGTGGAGTTGTACTGGTTTGACTGGGTTCCCTTGGTGTCCTACTGGAGTTCAGAGAACGCAGATGTTGGCAATTAACGAGCCAGTCGTTAAAACACGTTTGATTTGGATGTGCAAACCCCGACCAGACCACATTCCAGTTTCTTTAAGCTTTTTTTTGTTGTTGTTGTTGAGGAAATCATATCCCCAACCCCCTTCTTACACGCAGCGTAGATCAATGAACGAATCAAGGAAATCGTTGTACTTTGTGAGTTAAAGTTAGGTTGAAACACGTTTTGTTGAGAAACTGTAACCAAGTAACAGAGAAGTCGGCAAGCAACTGCCGACAGCCTCAATGGTGAAACAAAACGAAATTAAAACGTGTCTACTTGCCTTTTTTGTATCAAAAATGTTAGTCTCGTATTAGTCCGTAAGAATCCCGGGGTAGTTATTTAGGTCTGGAGTGGCTTCGGAACCCCTTCCCCGCTGTATTCTTTTAACTTTGACTAGTCTGGATGAGTTTGGACGCGTCTCCCATCCGGCCCTCAAGACTTTGAATTGGGGAGGAGGACTTCAGGTCCAGAGGCACAGGGAGTGGCTCAGGCTGAAGCAGCTTCTAGGATCAACGTCCCTAATCACCTCTGCATGGGAGGAGGAGGCAGCGGGAGGGATTTGCATTTTTCATTGACTCTAACATTACACAACACCCCCCTCCTGTGTCATATTTGTAGAAAGCAACAAAGTTAGTCAGTTGCTTGATTGTGATTGCTCTGTGTGGGTCACATTATGTATGGGAAGCTAAACTAATCTGGTCAGACTGGAGGTCTGACCAGATTCAATTGTAGACAAAGTGACCATGGGCCAGTTTTGACTCCATAAATTGAGTAGATAGCGAGTGATTTGTATCTATTTTGGGATGATTAAATGCATGCGAAAGTAATGTACGTTTATTATAAAGCGATATCAATATACTAATAAAAACATGAAATATTATAGGGAAGATAAACATCCTAACTCAAAAAAAAAAGTCTAGGTCTACTTGCTCTTAAAGTGTTTTTGAGTTTATAGACGTGTAACGTAAAAGGCCGTAGCATGACGCATGCGCAGTGTGAACATCCATTTCCTTCTAAATCTGGGTCCGTTCTAGCCATTGTGTTGTCACATTCATTTGTGTTTCCTCGACAGTTTTTGGACATAAATAGGATTTAGGTAAGTTTACATTTGTTATCGTGTACCATAGCAAGTATTCACAATACATGTATTTTTGAAATGCGATTGTATGCAATGAAACATGAGGTGATGTTGTCTAGACACACGGCTTGGCCTTGTCTAGTTACTGGAGTATGTAGCCCGGACGCAACGTAGCTAGGTATTGCTAATGCATTATAATCGCCAATGAGTAGGTTGTTGCCGTCATCGACATCTAACAATGTGTTGTCAGCGTGTGTTTTAGACATGTATATTGGATGGATAGACGAATTACAGCATTTCACCGGGATTCAGGGGTTACACTTTGGAGGAAATGAGTGGGGTGGATACATAACGAATATCGTGCCTGCTGCCCTCACACACAAGCACATGGTTGGCTTTTTTTGTTAATATCACTCATCATTTATTTATTTGAATAGTTTTAGTATTATATACATTTTATATCACAGTGAAGCCTTTTAAAGGAAACCACTGGTATCACTGACTTAAAGAGGCAACTTCTACAACTTCATAATCACTTCTTATAACGTTACCCAACATATACATAAACACATTCGTTGTCTCTTAACAAGTCGTGGTTCAACTGAGTTTTCTGTATACATTCCTACTTGGGTTAAAGATTGCTAATGCGCAATGATGAGGCCTATGTCCAAAGGAAGTGACGTATGGCCCACGTGTGACGTTCCTTGCCGTTTCTCCTTTTTGTCTTCCAGGGCGTCTTTTATGAGTACTCAACGGCAGCAGAAGCCTACGCTTACAGGCCAGCGTTTCAAAACGAGAAAAAGAGGTGAGAATACAATTGAACACTTTACACTACAGACATTGAGTTGTCAATTTATTAGATACGAAATATCAATTGACTACTGTTTGCCATATATATATATATATATGGACACACATGTACTCCCTGCATCAGTTAAACTGAGTTTCAGAATGGGAAGAGGCCGTAGCTTCTTGGAACAAGGAGCAAAACAACAACTGACAATGCTCGTTTATCCTGTACTTTTAAAAATCGAAGATCCTGTACAATTTGTGGATTAGAGTGACCTGTGGAAATGGTTGGGATCGTATCATCCGAAATTCAACTTCAGTGCGCAGAAGATCTTCTGACAATGCACCACTTATCAGAATGTGTCTTAAATGGGCTGCGACAGCTGAATACCATGTCAAGTGCCAATGTTGTGCTCCTAGGGCGCCTTAATGACATTGCTTCCACTCCTTCTGTTGAGCACGACTCTTGCTAATGATGGTATCAGGTGTTAATTCATTATTTTGGTAATTAATTTTGGCAGTAAATGGCAGCACAGATGGGATGCTGCAGATTCATACTTAAATGAAATGTTAAGCACTTGAACAATCATTGCTCTCAATTATTTGAAAGATGAATATTAATAACCTCCCAGTGAGGTGAAGCTGAACAGAGGCTAGCCCAGAAGTGGGGGACAGACTTTGGTTCACAATATTTTAAAGTGCTGTCTTGTTTTAGTCTATATTGTTATTGTATTGATACCACTAGGCTTCTGAGACCATCCATATATTCAAGTTTGCGTTTCACAATGAATATCAGTTTGGGAAGCAATCGATGCCCACAAATGGGCATATGTTCTTTAAAAAAACTCAAGCCATCATATTAAAATACTTTCAAGTGATGCTCTTGGTGGCTCTTACCATTGAATATCTGGATGGTCTCATGAGGCTACCTCTGCAGTCTATCCTAATGTAATTTGTTATTGTTGAATCACCAGACTCGGTTCTGGTAGCATTTGCATAATGGACCTTGACCGAATTTTCTTTTCAACAGATGAAAAGGAGAGGTTTGACCCTACCCAGTTTCAGGAAAGTATAGTGCAAGGTCTGAATCAAACTGGCTCTGATTTGGAGGCTGTCGCAAAGTTCCTCGACGCCTCTGGCGCCAAGCTTGATTACCGCCGCTATGCTGAGACTCTCTTCGACATCCTGGTGGCTGGCGGAATGTTGGGTAATTGTTCTCAGTGTTGCGTTTGTGTGTTTGCTTTGACGTTAACAGTGCCAGTGAACCTGAGATAGTTTTTCTGTCTTCTAGGATCTTGAACATAGTATATGCCATTTTGACACGGTTACTAAAATAAAAGGGGTGTAAAATCTTATATTTTTGTCGCTCTCCGTCAACCTATTTGTAAACGCTCTACTCTGCTCCAAACTCGAGCCTCGTTCTTTTCGTGACGGCGAAGTGTCTTTTCGGCGGCACTTCGACGTCACTGAGAAAGGCCGCCCACACCGGGAGGGTACGCTACTGCCACCATCTGTGTGGTACTTCATATACATCGCTCATTTATAACACTCCTACTCAACTACACGTACTAGAAAAAAATAAGTGACAAAGTTGCCATGAGCCGTAACCATGACGATATCCCATTCCTAGAACTGCCAGCCCAAAACACATATATTTTAAAATCTTCTGTTTGGAATTCAAGCTGAAACGGGGTTCATTTGCAGGGCACATATTTGAGGACGATTTTAGAATGTTTTTCATGAGCATCATTCCATTTTATAATCATATTTATGCTATTCATTTTGTATTCTTAGCCCCGGGTGGTACCTTGTCCGATGATCTGACACGTACAGAGTTCTGTCTCTTCACGGCACAAGAAGACCTGGAGACCATGCAGGCGTATGCACAGGTGAACGTGCTTAATGACTTTCACTTTGACTTATCTTCGACCTCACTGGTAATGTAATTCTGCTAATATAAATGCCCCGATTTGCACCTCTTTATTCACCAACTCACTCTTTCCGATGTCCTTCAGGTCTTTAACAAGCTTATCAGGCGGTACAAGTACCTGGAGAAAGGGTTCGAAGAGGAGATTAAAAAGGTTTGTCTGTTTTGTGAGTTCACTGGGACAAGGCAGAACTGCAACATGAAGGCCTAGAGCATGGCTTCTCCTCCATTAAATAACTTATTTGTATGGATTGATAAAGGCATTTTTATGTCTTTGATAAATGTGGGTCTTATTCTGCCCAAAGAAAAGAATGAATGTTTATGTTGTTTCTACTTCTGCAGCTGCTGTTGTTTCTCAAGGGATTCACTGAGTCTGAGCGCAACAAGCTGGCCATGCTAACCGGCATCCTGCTGGCTAACGGCAACATCTCCGCCTCCATCCTCAGCAGCCTCTTCAATGAGAACCTTGTCAAAGAAGGTAGGCAGTGTCACTCTGTTGCATCAGGTGAAATCAGCATATGCAAGATTCACCAAATTATTTTGAATAAAGGGCCACCCACGTCAGATCTTTTAATATTTTTGTGTGTGCTCGTTGTAAAGAGTGCCAATTCCACAGGGTGCTACTAGTGAACTAAACAGAGCCATTGTGTAAGCTTCTGTTAGGTTTTTTTCTAAAACCAAAATCTATTACGCATATTCATTTGAATGATTTTATATATAAACTAGGGGTGGAACGGTTCACAAAATTCACGGTTCGTTTCATATCATGATTTTCGGTTCGGTACGGTACGTTTTTGGTAAAGCAGAGGCTGACACAAATGCCTATGTTTTTTTTAAATATAAATTATAGGGTTCTCCCCATAATATATAGTGGCGCTGCGCCACCATGTAACATTTTAAAGGGCCTCTACTATACCACCAGGTGTTAGTGTGATTAGCCATTACAAGCCATGTGAAAATCTGCCTTTTCTTGTGCCTTAGTGACATCACAAGTGGGAGTGTCCACCTAGATGTATGATGACTAGATAAGCAACATTTGCTACAGTCCACTGGTTAGGCTAGTAGACTGATCTATTCAGCATACATCTAGGTGGACACGCCCACTTGTGATGGAAAAGGCAGAATTTCAAACAGCTTGTCATCGCTAATCAAACTCACATCTGGTGGTATAATAGGGGCCCTTTTAAAATAGGGCTGTCGCAACAAAGACATTTAATTTCTGAAACGGTCAAATTCGTAAAACACAGGTTTTATTGGAATAATGCTTCAAAAAGCAAAACTGCAATATCACAATATCAAGTGCTGTGTGGAGGAAGTCAGTGGCTTTCGGATCCACTCTTGGCCTGAGTCTTACTCTGTTACAGCAGAGCTTCAATTTAAAGTGGGTCGCACACTAGACGAGCCACAGACCGCCACGTCGGGTAGCGTCGATTTTAGGTCTTATGTGTTTTAATATAATAAGTGGTAATGAGTGGCCAAGGTTTTGAGCAGTGCTGGAAATTATAGCGCGGCTGTATTGCGGCGCCGGTGTTCAAGCTCTCATCGGACAAACGACCCACTTAATTTCCAATAAAGACACACTGCTTTGAATGTATGGGGGACTTCAAATGATCGAAAAACTAAAAAGGTGGTTTGTACAGTGCAAGTTTCAATTAAATTGCACCGCAGCGCTAGTGCTATTCAAGCGCATGCAAAGAAATGTTCTATTGTAGATGACAGAACGCCAGACAAGAAAAAATAAATCTTAACTGGATTATATTACCTTAGAAGTCTGTAATTATTCTTAGGTAGAGCTTTTTGCTGTAGGAAGAGACTTGTGCCGCCAAATGAAAAAGTTAGTCTTGAGCCCTGCCGGGACTACACATCATCCAAGACTGAGAAGTTTCAGTGGGTACCGTAATTACTGCGCAAAACCTTTTTCCCGCCAATAACTTAATTTGCGCATTCCTTTTTGAATGAACCGAACAATACGTACATGCCCTGAACCGTGACTAGCGAACTGAACGATTTCGATTTTTTTTATATTTTATTTTTTACTTGAACCGTTCCATCCCTAATCACACACCCTGCAATCTTGTGAAAATATAAAACTAGTGTAGTCTTTTATTTATCGCCACATTTTCACGTGACTGTTTGTTGCTTTGACTTATTTTTGGAAATGATAGAGCAACAAGCACACTAGTGCGTTACTAAGAACCTTAGCCTGATCTGCTCCAACAAACACAAGCACAGACTCTCCGGGAGTCCTGCTGAGCATCTTGCCTGATAAGACTCAGTTGTTGATTAGATTTATGAAAAATAATTTTTTGAACACAGGACAGGTGTTTGTTTACCTCTTCTGCCCTGCTTGATGCTCAAAAATCTTTTGTATTCTTTTAGAGAAAAGACGCAAAGTACATTGCGCTGCTCCGTTTTCATGACAAAATCAACAGGATAGCCCTGACCTTGTTTTTAATGTGTTTTTGGGGGACAACAAAAGGGATATCAATGACTTTGGCACCAATGGTTTGTGCCTATCTGGACTGACAATATTTTTCTAGCTGTAGAAATCATTGCAGCTTTGATTTGTTTCATGGTGGCAATGGGCTATCTAAGATTAAAAATAAGAAAATAAAACACTGAGTTTTGTTCATGTCCTTTCTCAAAGGAGAAAGGACTTCCTTTTATAAGGAAGTACTGCTTCATACGCATCAACAATTTCCATTTATCATTGGTCCAATGTGGATAAATAACTTCTCTGCTATTTTTTCACTTGCAAGAAGCAGTACTCTTAAATTAGAAAATAGCTAAGTTACGACGGTTTCCTTTTTAAGGCTTTGATTCTATAAGCAATAATTTAATCGGTGTGTTTTTTTTTCTTTCTATTTTCAATCGGTAGCCATGGTATTCTTGTTGTAATGTGGTTGGTGCTTGCTCGTTGGCTCCTTGGAGTCGTGCTCTTGTGGTGTTTTAACGGAGACGGTCTTCCACCTTGAGTACTGACTTAGCCACTTTCCACCACCAGCCACAGCCTCCACATGACATTTACAGCACCCTCTAATTTGTATTTGTCTCTCATCAGACTCTACTGGTTATTTCTTTATCACTGTTGATCACTTAACTTGGATAGTGTTCGGCCCTTAAACAATGGAAGCCCTTTCTGTCAGTCACACAGCCTGTTGCACATTAAAGTGCCAGTGAACACAAAATAGTCTTTTTTTCTTTTGCGCAAACAATCTTTGGGGTTCATTAACACTTCAAGCCGATATGACGACATAACCATTAGCACATTTTACTGACACGCACACTTTAGACGTCAAACAGTTGGAAGTACATTTAGCTTATCGTTCATGCATTCCTTTTTAAGCATAGTGGTTATCCATTGACAGAAATTAGCATTTGAATGTTCATTTAATGCGCCTTTTTAGATTGGAACTCTTTCTAGGTCTGCATTCCTGTCTCGACTATTTTGCTTCTAAATACCCATGATTTTTGGGACTGCTGAGACGCTTCTCACTGCCCTCTTCTTTATCTGCCGTCTAGGTGTTTCAGCAGCCTTCGCCGTCAAGCTCTTCAAATCCTGGCTGAACGAGCGGGACATCAGCTCCGTCGCTGGCAGTCTCCGAAAGGTCGGCATGGACAACAGGCTAATGGTGAGCATGCAAATGGGATGTCCCAAACAATCCTCAACGTGGCATTTGAATGCCGTGTGTCTGCGTGTGCTTTTTGCCTTTCCATGCCAAACAAATAAATCCTCAAACAGCAGCAATATAATTCCAAGCGATGGGAGGGGCTGATCCCGAGCCAGGCGTAATTGTTTAGGACAATCCTCCCCTCGTCTCGTTGTTCACCGCAAGTCTTAACCTTCCACCCCGCCGTCCTCAGGAGCTGTTCCCCGCCAACAAGCGGAGCTGCGAGCACTTCTCCAAGTACTTCACCGACGCAGGGCTCAAGGAGCTGTCTGACTTTGCCAGGAACCAGGAGTCCATCGGGGCCCGCAAGGAGCTGCAGAAGGAAGTCCAGGAGCTGATGTCACACGGGGAGCCCATCAAAGACGTGAGCCATGTCTTTCTTTTTATTTTTTCCGGTCTCATCTTCATTACTTTCTTCTTATCAGGCTGCTGTGCAGAACATTTGAGATTGCTTTTACTTTCTTGTCCTCTGTCCCCCTATTTGTTCCCAGGATCATTGCATTGTGGATGGCGGTTATTGCAATCCACCGTACCTGTTCTGAGCCTTATCAGTTCCCTTTAAAAAAAGCCACTCTGAAAATGAATAGAGATGCAGCTAACCATTTTTGTATTGTTCATCATTATCTATAATTGGCCTAAATAATCACTTGATCTATAAACTGTGAATAATGGCAATCCCCATTCCAAGTTAACGGAGCCCAAAGTGGCATCTTAAATGTGAGTTGATTCTATTGGTTGAAAAGGTTGATTTTGTTTATCATCTGAAACAGAAAGGCACCCAGATAATGGTTTTTGAAATATTGGTTGGCCTTGTATTCGTACTTGACCAGTAAAAACTATTGAGAAAAACTAAAATTGTCCGTCAATCGACTTGGCATCATGGCCCTACAAATGAACCTGCATTATCTGTGCCATCTTGTGCTCTCCTGCAGATCATTGTGTACAGCAAAGAGGAGATGAAGAAAAACTCCATCTCTGAGCAGACCATGATTGGCATACTGTGGTCCTGTATAATGAGCTCCGTGGAGTGGAACAAGAAAGAGGAGCTGGTAACTGAACAAGCCATCAGACACTTGAAGGTGAGGTCTCTTGTTATTATTTATTAAATTGTTGTTCTGCCTTAGGCCCTCCGATCCTTCTCCCCCTCATGCTGGGCAAGGCCAATGCCAGTCCTTGTTCTGGTATGCTGTATCTGAATAGAACCAGAGATTGATTTGCAGGCACACTCGAGCATCTCCAACATGACTCTCCGCATTCATCTCCTGTGACCACTTGTTTGGAGACTGTCAGCATCTGACTTGTACCTATACACTCAGGGCTTAAAGGTGATGGTGAAAAACAGAAAAGGTTTCATATACAAATGGTAACTTAACAGGCAATTGCAAAGAGGGACTACACCACTTGCTCTTGGTTAGTTTTCCTCTTAAGATAAATTAAGTCTGTAATGATATGTTAAATTATTCACAGGATTTAAAAGGGCAGGTTCTTTAACACACACACATAGACTATTTAGGAATCGGTTGCGTAGGGCCTCTGGTCAACATGATAGAGCACAATGGGCTTGTCTTCTCACAATGGGTCCAGTGCTACTCACTGCAATGTCTCCCAACACAATTCAATGGTCTTAGGCGTGCACTGTCCAATATGATTCACTGAAATGGTCACAGGTGGTTCTCAAACTGCACACTCAGGGTCCAGACAAACCTATCCTTCATTCTTCCATACATGATCGCTCATACAAAGCGAATGCTGGAGAGTATTTTAAGGTTTTAAGATGCACCTTAGCCTGGCTGATGCTGTAAAACCACCTCAATAAGTGAAGGAGAACCAACCTACCTAGCTGATGAAACCATAGGGGGGACTTGTATCAGTAGTATGATCCGGTTAGGTTTTTCAATTCATCTTGGGTTTTGTAATTACCTTATTTCCTTTTTTTTTTTTTTTTTGGTCTCTAGCGTGTATATTGGACCACAGTCAATTAGAGTTAAGTGTCACAGAATAGCCTATCCTGAAATAATTGGCAGTTTGTTTTTTTGAGTATTTTCATGTAATGGCCACACCGTAGGGGGACAATAGAAGTCATGTCTTTGGCCAGAGTAATTGTTAAGAATTGTCCAATGTTTCAATTCGTGTGCCTTTCATTCCGTTTCAATGCTGGATCAGAGTGTGCAACTCCTTTGTTGAGTCCCTGCGTCATATTTTTGCCTTTTTGTGGGTCCCTTTTTTATCCTCAGCAATACAGCCTTCTGTTGAAAGCATTCACCTCCCAGGGCCTGTCTGAGCTTACCCTGCTGCTGAAGATCCAGGAGTACTGCTATGACAACATCCACTTCATGAAGACCTTCCAGAAGATTGTGGTGCTGCTTTACAAAGGTGAGAGCCGGGTTGAGGACCCAGACTCTTCCTTGAGTTCAATACCCTGTCATTGAGCTATACTCTAATTGTCGTGAGACAAAAGTTAATTTTGTAGGAAGAAAGTCGGTGAGAAGTGAATTGCACCAGATGGCTCAGGATTATAGCCAAAGCCTTGTCTTGATTGATGCACCGAAGCTGCTGGGCAGCGTTTGTTGTTTTAGTTGTTCAGGCACCTGCACATGCATCTGTGCGTCTGGCGTTGTTGTGAATGGCTTATGAAGGGTGGTTATAAAAAATAAAAGAAGCTAACATTGATTATTTTCTAGCGGATGTGCTGAACGAGGAATCAATCCTGAAGTGGTACAACGAAGAGCACCTGGCCAAAGGAAAGGGCATGTTCCTCGAGCAGATGAAGAAGTTTGTGGAGTGGCTGAAGAGTGCAGAGGAAGGTGAGCAAGCACACTTCATGATCGTGGAAATTAGTAGATTTTGACTCTTCCTGTTTTGGTAATATCCTGGCAGAAATGTAGAAGCTGCAGCATGTACGCCATTTTAGATCAAATGCAGATTTTGCCTGGTGGTAAAGTCAGACAGTATATTGTGGGTTCTTGAAATTGACCGATAGCAATAATGTTTTCCAGAGTCTGAGTCTGATGAAGAAGCGGAGGACTAAGGACCTCCAAGCCAACCACAAC
Source organism: Lota lota (assembly GCA_026745465.1). Classification (NCBI taxonomy): domain Eukaryota; kingdom Metazoa; phylum Chordata; class Actinopteri; order Gadiformes; family Lotidae; genus Lota; species Lota lota. The sequence continues at coordinate 1,385,105 of JACYXH010000559.1, read as the reverse complement.
ATCCATTCATCTCCAACTCTTTTTATAATTTTTTTTCTCTATAGAGTGTACATAACCGGAAGCGATAGAATGTTTTGTTACAGAAATACCCTCCCCTCCTTTTAATTTGAATTTTTTACTATGTAACCTCTGTGTGCAAAACCATTATGTGGTCTACTTTATGTAAGGGCTTTTACATCTTCAGTTAGGACAGGTATCTACAATCTTTGGCTTTGTTTCCTCCATCCAATCAAAACAAAGGTAGTTTTTGGTTGTCCATTGTTTTGATTTGATTGCCATCTTATTACGCGTGTAAGACTACATTTGCCTAGAGGCCATCTTAAAAGTTTTGCCATGCTACTTGGACCTCTGTAAAGGCAAAATGTCTCCTCACAACATTGTATAATTCTGCAAATAAGGTGACAACAACAAATTGAGGCCACATGTTTAGCTCCTTTCGTAATTCCTTTTGACTGAACTGTTCCAGTTTTAACTACAAAGGTGCTGGTGGCAATGCCCCTTATAAAACAAATAGCTTTTTACATCTTCTGTAACATACATTCTAGCTTCTAGATATGTTTTTTCCTTTTACCCCAAAATATGACTTTATAAATTAAAAATAAAATAATGGTTTTCATTGATGGTGTATTGTGCCTGAATTATTCGAGTGGGACACCAATCGGTTTCTGATCACAGGAGTCATTTTACATAGAGGTTTGAAAGACAAGGCAGACAGTGGCACATTCCTCGGTGCACAACAATAGAGCCTCTGTTCGGGCATCAATGTTTCATTTGGTTGTCCACCTTCAGCGCAGCTATTTGAGTAACCGAGACAGTAGGGCAGGCTCTGCGACGTGAGCAGCAAAACAACCAGCCTGTCCAAGCACCACTTTATATCTCACTTTAAATGGTAATTACCACTCAGTCAAGCATGCAAACACCCTGGACCAATTTGAGATGTTATGAAAACAAAGGGCATTCCCCACCTCACATTCAGTATCCTTGTTTGTAATGTAGACGTAAAAGGCATACTAGGTATGGCTTCTCTGGCCCACACCTGGTAAAGTTCTGGGGCCTTAACGATAATGCTGCCTCTTTTTGTGCGTTTAAGCAGGTGAGCGTGACTACCTTTAGAAAAATGTGGAACTTGATAAGTTCCTCACTGGTAGATGCATACCACAAAGTTAAGTGTCTGATAAGGGATTATCTTTAGTTTGGAAGCAATTGTCCAGCGTTTATTTAATATATACTTTTTGCTTACTTGAGTCTTCACACCCTTTTCACATATTCCAAACTTAATGGCATACAACACAAGCAAATGGAAAACCAAGAACACCCTTGCGATATGACGTCATTATGTGAAGGGATTTTACAAATCTTAGTTTGTCGGGTCCACAGAGACTGTTGCAATCACGTGAAGAATTTCTAACTCAATGAGCTAATGACGTTAATTCCACTAGGGATATATTGGGTGACGAGGCTCCTTGCATGAGAAGAGGTGTGGAATATTAAGTGTCTTCAGGGGCAAGTGAAACTGGTCTACACACAGTCCCTTTAAGAGGGAACAGAGATATTGGTCTACACACTCCCTTTAAGAGGAAGCAGAGATATTGGTACACACACACACACACACACACACACACACACACACACACACACACACACACACACACACACACACACACACACACACACACACACACACACACACACACAGTCCCCTTTAGAGGGTACAGAGATATTGGTCTACACACAAGAGTTCACTTTAGGGGGAATAGAGATAGTGGTCTACACGCAGTCCCTGGACATTCAATTGAGAAGATGCTCTCTGGTTGTACTGGTCCATAGGAGCACTGGGCAAGACATAATTAAGTTCCTGCATAGGTCCAGACTCCAAGTTTCAAGCCATTGCTTTACCCCAAAGGCCCTGCAATGATTATTGGTCTTGTGTTTAGCCAGGAGTGCTGCTTGCTGATTGGCTCCCTCACCATCACATCCCACCCCCACCTACAAATTAGGCAGATTCAAACCTTAAGGTGCACTATGTCGTGCTCAAATCAAACGTATTCATCATGGAGTGTTTCAAAAAGATTTAACATTTACTAATACAGACCCTGAGATAAATGGGCATTCATTTAGCAATTAAGGTAATGTAGAACATACCTTCAATATATGAATGGGCATGTTTATGATCGATATTATATTGTTTAGGTGTGGCTACAACGAAAATGCATTGATTTGACCATTTAGACGGTGATTGGAAGTGGGCCCGTGCTTTGTTCGTTTGTCTAACCTGGTACGATTCGGAATGTGGAGCCAACAAATGGAGCAAACATGGCCGATGGTAGCGTTGGGTTCTCCTTCTTGTTTCACTGAGTACCAATAGATGGCAGTAAATCCTTATAGAGAAATGGACTGATGAAACCACCCTAGCAGTCAATTAAAACTTCGAGAGAATGTAGAGAACCTGCATTTTCCCTCCCACTCAGTCCCTTCCGGGCAATAGTTTACCGTTTTTAGTTTAAATATTTTCTAGAGAACAGAAGAAAATCGAGGAGATGCAACAACGAAGCTTTTAAAAATTGCGTGAGATGCTAAGCTGTAACGAGCCTATCGTGCTCCGTGTTTTATGTTTCCAGCCTTAGTAAATAATGTATGGCGTATATATCAGTGGGGGATACCGGGGTTTGTTATAAACATTTCAATAGACCCTTTCACATAAGCGTCATCGTAGGACTAGTCATATTATAGGATAAACACATGTGTCGCTCATAACACAATATGGGTCTGCTCCTTGTATGTATCACGGCTAGGGTTGGGTAGTCGACTAACTAGTGAAGATAACGTTAACACACATTGACCACGTTGGTTCTTTTACACATGTAACACCTGCCGGGGCCTACCTACCCACCCAATGTTAATGGTTGGTGCAAACGGCTGCTGCTGTACCCTACTATGACACCTCTGAAAAGGGTCCATGGTCAATGTTTGTTATCTAACATAGTTTAACATGGCCTACTACCCGTGCCCTGCTACATACACATTAGCAGACACATAATTAGTGTTATGAGCGACACCTGTGTTAGTCCTATGGTTACGCCTCTGTGAAAAGGGCTTATAATCCAATTAAAGACATACTAATAATAGATAATGGACATAATAGAATAATCTATAAATCAGAAATGTGCATATTTCAGAATTTGGGGTGAGAGTAACTATTTATCAAACATCTATTTTTGTATTGCACAATTGTTTGTATTCTGTGGACCTTTTATAGAGATAACTAATGCAAGGGTTACAACACAAGTCAACGGTTGCTAGCATTGCACGGTTGGTTAAAATAGGGATAGAAGTAACAAATAGGGTTGGTGATAGTGGCTACAATTCACCCCGTTAACAAACGTAAACGTGTGAATGATTTTATATTATTTCATTTTCAGTAATGCCAAGGTATTTACAAGACAGACAGACAGGGCTATGTGTCTGAGGAAAGAGCTTCGGATCAGATCCCTGCAAAAATATTTGGCATATGCCATGTCACTCTGTTACTGTGTCAACGCCAGAAAAAACTACTTTGAGAGCAGGGTTCCAATAAAAGCCCAATAGTAGGGTACATGGGAACAAGGTTTTTACAGTAAGTCAAAGTCACAGGATATCCGAAGTAAGCAGCAGATCTTCACTTTGGGCTGTCAACACGTGAGGCAAGAGTAGGTGATACTAAGAGAGGTGTTAAGAGCTGAGCATAGATAGCGCAATGGGGTAATTATTGAGACTGATACACATGATAATGGAGATAACATGTTCACAGGTTAAAATATGTACCAACCAGCTGGCTGTGCAGTCTCATTGTTGGATAACATGGCTGGATACTTGGAAGTGGGAATGCATCAGATTCTGGCTCTTCGTCAGACATTTGCTATTAAAACAAAGGTGAGCCCAGACCAAAAGGTCCTTCTACTTCTTGACAATCACAGTTCCCCACCTGTACCATACTGGGTAATGTAGTAATAACTTTGGCTCCAAAAATAAGTTATTCCTTAAAAACAAAGCATTTGAAAAGGAGAACAATTATCAGCCTACCATCTAGTATCGACCTTACATAATCGAGGAGCCTCCCACGATTGTGTGTTATGTATTGAATTCATTTGTACCATCCACATTACTCAATGACACACTCCGCAATATTAAAAATACAAATACAAAAATACAACAACATTTAAAGTTTTTAGATGATGAACCAGAGCCATACTTGCATTCTATCTTACTCTCAGTTTACTTGATATTATGCCTATTATTTCTACTCGTAATCATTCTTTCCCAAATGAATGCTATAAAATTCCTACGACAAGGCAAGAGTTGAATAGAAAATACTGTGTGTGTTCAGGTACTGTAAAGCCAAGCGTGGCGATTGTTGCATGCACTGTGTAAGCATAGGGCGAATCGGGCAAATATTTGACAGTTCTGGGATGTTGTATTATGTTTAGTATTATGTCTGAGATGTATATGCTATAGCCAACCTGGCAACGTCACATTGCTTCGTGTCACATATTAAGGTACGGTTAATATATTAAATTATATTTAAAATAAAAACATAATACAAATATAAATTCATAATTTTTCAATCAACTGCATATATTCACCTCCAAAATACAATCTATGTTACAGTTTTGATTATCAATTTGACAGCCCTACTACCAGGATACTATAACTCGTTCCCTTGTAAAAGTATAATAGCCTGCATATATCCATCAATTTCTCTTTTTTGTCTTGTAAAAACAGAAAACTGTTGCATTGGGGAAGGATATCCATCTGTCGTTTTTGAGACCACTTGTTTCAGATCCTTCCCGACATTTGTAACATCATCTTCACGTCCAGCTCGATGTCCTGTCCTCTTGTTTGTGTCTCATGTGGTGTTAGACCTAAGGTCCTAAGGTCCTAATGGAACTCTTTTTTTTCTCTTCTTTAGCATACACTAAAAGCTGAGCACTGTCGGCTACATAAGCCCTAACCTATAGCATTGTGCACTCGGAGTTGCTGCATCCAGCGGTGCCGGTACATCCTCCATATCATCATACTTGCTTCATTTTTTTCTTGTCTTGCATCACTCCCTGAAAAACACCTGTTCCAAGTTAAGAGATCATCTATTTGCACGTTGCTGGGCTGTCAGTGAATGAGAGAGGATTCTCATGTTGGACTGGAAGGTCGTTTTCGTTGGTAACCCTTACTGAATTGTACATATTTGCTTGGCGAAGAAAGCTTTGTGTCAGTGCGTAAGGAGGTATATGGGTCACCTCTGATTCTTAAAGTTACAGCTAGTATGTTCCTCCAGTTCGTGGGGGTTTAGGCTATTAAAAGTTTATGTAGTGGTTTATTATGAGAAAATAACAGTCGTTAAGCTGATAGGATGGAGGTAAAAATAGCATTCAAAAAAGCTTCATTCATGTCTTCGCGGGACAAGAGTCGGGAGATGCTTAAGGTGATTAAAACATGCGGGAGTGGGCATCCTGGGCTCCTCTGTTTATACGCTCCATGCTGCTGCACTGATTAGTTCTTCATTCATGGCAAGCCATGCGGATGTGGCTCGTCCGCTCTTGCTTCCTTCTGTGACATTGAAATCCGTAGAGTAGCAATGGAACACATAAACAGCCCGAAACAAAAGAGTCTCCCCGCATTACTTCCACTTAATTCTGGAAATGTCTTTCTCGGTGATGGACTTCCTGCCTGGACAGAGCGTAGCGGCGCAGTGTGCCAGCAGACGCCAGGGGAGTTGAGGAGAGCAATTATGGTGGATTTCACACTGCAGCTTTAGTCAGTAAACATGAATCTCACCGCAATGCAGAACTCATCTGAATACCGTTGTCAGGAAATACAGGCGGACGGGGTAAGGGGTCCTTTGAAACGAAACGGAGAAAGAGGCTTGAGACAATTAACACAAAAAAAGAGACTACCGCCTCAGGAGGAAGCCTGGATACAGAGGGGGTCCCATACAAGGAAGGAGGTGTTGCTATTGTTTTCCACAAATTGCCAGAAATATTTGTACGCTGTGCACTAAAAGCAGCGGGCAAGCCCACCTGCCTTTCCGGTTTCCCGAGCCTTTACTGTATTTTTTTTTAACCTTTTGTCAGGTCTGCAGAGCAAGCAAAGCATGAAAACAAATATAAATGTGTTGCCTGGCCAAACGCTAGAGGAGGATCCTTGGCAGCGGCTGGTGTGGAGGGCCTTTAGCCCGGCATCCTGAAGCAGCGGCGTGGCCTCCCAACGTGGGCTTGGATGCTGCACAAACAAACTTAACGCATCGCTAATGAGTAACTCTCCAAAATCTCATCCCAGCCCAAGGGGTGTTGGGAGTTGTAGGACAGTGGCGGTGGCCCATCTCCTCCACAGTATAACGATATCGAGCCCGGAGGTGAGATCGCGGCCGTCTTCTTGTCTATAAGCTTTGTCTTTAGGGAGCAGGTTATGCAAGGAGTAAGTTGTTACAATCTTAGCTGTGGGGGTATATACGATTCCAGAAAAAAGGCCTTTCCACTTGCCCTACATAGCATTAGCCCAATAATAAAAGATGAAGACAGGCCCTTCTTTTGGCTTGAAGGGCGTCGTTGCCTCCAGACGGTGCCAGCTCACATTTGTCTTGCTGGAACCCATTTGTCTGAGCTCTTCACAGTCGCCAAGAAAGGGACATTTGTCAGAGCTCGAATTATGTAAATGTTGGAATTTAGTGTAAAAATAAATAAATAAGTCTAGGGCTGTCTCTAAAGACCTATTTACAGGCATTGAGTTCCTGCAATAGTTCTCAAAATATATGCGTCTGCTATCAAATTGAGATAATCTCTGTCGGCGCAGGTAGTGGCAAGAAAATGACTCAGCTGTCACAAAGCAGATAGACTGAAAGAAGGCAAACAGTGTGAATCTCAAGGGACCCGCACACTATGTTGTAAGAGGAGAATTAATTGGTTGATGTGGGGTTTGGTGGGGTGTGTGTATAGAGGGAGCATTAAGTGTGTACAATGTGCAAAGTGGGTTCAGAGAGCCAAACAGTCAAAGATAACTTCCATACTTTAAGTCTTTCTGGCGTCAGGAGACCACACCATCAGTGTGTGTGTGCACATGCATGTGTATGTCTGAAGCCCTGGCTGGTGAGAGTCTAGGGGATGGAGATAGGGAGGGAGAGAGGAACCCTAAGTCAACACTGCAGCTCGTCACAAACATCATTACTTTTTCTCAGCTTGTCGCCACTTCTCTCCACCCTCAGTGGCCCAGAGCTGCTGTCTCCTGTGTCAAGGTGGTGGTGGTGGTGGGGGGAGCGGTGTGGTTTGAAGGGCCGATGGCCCGGTTTGTTAAAGAACCTCGAAATGAGGACTCAAGGAGCTTCTGTTTACTCTGGATGTGCCAGGGGCCCCTGGGCCACCACGGTGCCTCGAAGTCCAAGCAAACAGCAGTCTCCCAGGTACCTATACAGGGGCCTGTGTGTTTGTGCGGGTGTGTTGGATGGAGTGACCGCATCATTAGCGCATCCTCCTGTTTTCACTCAGTTTCAGAAGGGACATTCTAAAAGGCCCCGCTGACGCCCTCTGACTTTCTCAACTGTCCTTGAAAAATGAAAACAAAAAGGAAACAGTACACAGCAGGAAAAATGATACATTTCAGTCCAGCGACAGAGCAGAGCGTTCGTGTGCTATTGGAGTAATGCATGCATGCCCCATTGTGGAGTGAACGAGTGGAATGGAACTGGAAAGGAGAGGGATAGGCAGGGAGCCCCCCACCCCTCAGCTACATCCAAACATTTGGCCGTGACAAACTGCACAGATAACTCTCAAAAGGAATGAAAGTTTAGATCTCCACAATGTTTCTTTAATGAGTCTCCCCAGAGAGCATCCTAATGAGTAACCTCAGTATGGAGAAGAGGGAGCGAGTGAGCTGCATTGAGAGAAAGTGCAGATCCGAGTACCATGGCGGCGATTAGCTTAATTTCTTCTTCTGCCATTTTAGTTTTTGTCATCAGTAGCGGGGGGGGGGGGGGGGGGGGGTGCAATTTCACACAGATACACCCCAGCCACGCGAAAAACGACAAATAAGGGAAGCAAGAACCCATCCGTGCTAGATAAAAAGATGCAAGCCCCCATCCACAAGAGGTAAAAGACTCGATGAAATGCCCACAAAGGCGACTGCAAAGCCTGAGGTCTGCAGAACCACCATCCAAACCTAGCTTCGCCAGATAGAAGCGCATCGCTTCAACAAAGGAGATGTCGTGATAGCACCAATGTGAATAACTGTGTTCTGTTTGTATATATTATATAGCATACAATATATTAAGTATATATGAGATGTCTCTCAAACAAATCTCTAGTTTAATATGGAACGTCATTTTTTCATTATCACGGATATAATTGTGTGTGTTCTGTCTGAAACAAACCAAATATATGAATTTTCAAACAAATCAATCAATTTTTACGATATGCTGTAATATCGGCATACTCAACTCATCTCAACTGCATGATTCGTTATTTGTTCCTTCATATAATTACATAATTGAAAAGGTTAATGTTTGATTTTGCCATTATTAAACCCTACCTCCTAAACAATTAAGGTCTTACCGTTTCTACTGTTATATGTATAAATACTTATTCTGAATGCAAGACAGCAGCTTCAGATTAAACAAATGTCTGCCAGTCTGATGTCTTAGTTAGACATGCAATCACAAACATTGCAGCACACCACTTGCAAATAAATAAAACAAATAAGCACACCACCGTGTGCTGTCATGGTCCAATCATAGGCCCTCGCAGGGATGGGTGCATTTGTTGCACATAGAAGACCAATCACAATGGTCTGTTGTAAGAAGTAAGAAAAGTATGATGGATAATTTGCACAATGTTTATTAGCCCGACACGCTTCCCTGTCACTACAGTTACTTCAGGGGAAGTCGTGCCCAGATGTGTCATCCATATCCAGATGAGCCTCCTATATGGAATCAACTGCTGGAGAATAATTATATTAGGCATGACATGACTATAAAGTCAAAACATTTACCACTATCACGTTAAAAGAATACCAGATGTGACTAAATGTATTCCTGAAGAAAACTTTAATGCCACCGGTTTCTCCCTATAGACCAGTGACCAATATAGAGCCTGCAGATACGTTTTCGTAAGGATCAGGTTTCAAACTCAACTGCAGTCTCAAACTCAGCTTTAAAAGGTTCAAAGAAACAGGTATTCACTTAATCTTTTGAAGACAATTACAGGAACAAAAGCGACAAGCAGGAGAAACTGGCAGATTAACCAAACATAAAATATAATGGTAATCAAACTAAAAGCGGTAATCATTTACTGAAGACTGTACTATGCTGGATTTCAGCAACAAGGCTACAATCAGACAAAGGGTAAAGGAAACTGGTGGGCTTCTTAAATACACACGAGGAAACAATTAGCAAATCGACACAGTTACACAATTAAGGATAACGAGGGGTAAGAAAATAATAGTCGAGGACATCTGGAGGAAGAAACAAAAACTGTGCAGATAAGACAAATGGGCAGAACAACTCAAACAGTGACAGTTTTTCTCCCTTTCCTTCCACCTCTATTATTGAATAACCCATATCAGAGAGAGGGCTTTATCTAAATGTCAGGTAGCCACTCCACTTCACTTTGTTTTTTGAAAGGGAGAATGAATCTATTTCCTCATAATTTGCAGAGAGCAGGTAGGAATATCCAAAGGCTAACCAGAAACCAGACGAAAATGCATGTGACCATGTGATCGGGGAGATGAGGGAGATGGACGATCAGACCCACCAGCATTTGTTTGATCCTTGTTCCTTCTTTCATCGTGATTTCTTTTATTATATATATCTATATACGGTATCTATATATATATATATATATCTATATATATCTATATATCTATATATCTATATATCTATATATCTATATATCTATATAGATATATATATATATATTCAGATCAGCAGCGACAATAATTGTGTTGGCAGAAAATCTCAGCACCTTCTTTGTGACTACATTGTGAAGCAGATTTCTATGATGCATACGTTGGACCAAATAACCATACAACAAGTACTGAACCAAATTTCACGGTCATCTCAATTCATAACACCTGGGCTCAACACGCATACTCTAGGGTCTTTAGATATACTTTTATTTACTATGTACGAGCTTCCATAATGCGGTAGATTCAAAGTAAGGAGCAAATAGTATTTCTGTGTGTGAGTACAAGTAGATCAATACAGGGTGAGCTGGGTGAACGTGTGGCATGGGCAGCTGCTTTGGGCACAGAATAAAGCTTAATTATTTTTAGTAGAACATTTAATACACACCCGACACGTGGAATTTGTCTGCTTGACTGTTGAAGATGCTCAGCACCTGGTACCATGGCACCGCTAGTTGCTGAAGTGTTGATGTTGCAAGTCTGTAGCACAAGTAAGTTACCTTCAGAAAAACGGAGCTGCTGCATTAGAGTAGTTCCTTCCATTTATGAGCAAGGTGTCTTGCACATAAATGTGCTGCTATTTGAATGCAACAAGCACCTGTTAGGGTCTGCTTTTTGGATAGGCTTTTTGTATGTATTGTCACTTTATGTATTGTTACAGTTGGCTAGGCAGGCAGTTATTGAAAAGGTATTCCTATCTAGACAACGTAATGTTACAGTTGTCTATATAGAAATGGGGCAAAGATTTCTTATGTAGCTTCTCATAAAGCAGTCAAAGGTGTATTCAGTCTGGATAAAGTCAATCTAAGATATAATACCAGTAAAATATATATATATATATTATTTTTTTGTAGTGTATTTCAGGTCAGGGAATTATCAAGTGAAACAGTTTTTGTTGAGTCTTTCAGATTAGTTTCAAATCGCTACATTCAATAAAGTTAATTTTGTTAAAATGTATGTGAATTATTTCAACTGAATGGGAACTTTGTGCCAATTTAATGCCTCAACGAACACATAAGATCTTTTATCCCATATACCTGTGTACACGAATATAGGACAATACAAGTTTTAGACTGATGTTTGGAACACATTATACTCTTTTTGAAATAAAGGGTTTGTCTCATTCATCCCTAGTCACAAACCCTGCATGTGCTAACATGGTTACTTTCAACAACAACAACGACAACAAAAGCCTCAAAGAATTAAAATGTGTTCATTGTCGTATTAAGTAATAAGCCCAAACCGCCCGCCTTCTCCCCAGTAGATCTGGCTGCCAGAGGAGCCCCGCTGCCTAAACAAAACCATGGCTACATCTTGTGTGTTTCTTTCACCGTGGGGATGGTGATGGAGGTGGTGGTATGGAATTAGAATAACCGCTGTAGCTTGTAATCTGGGTAAAATGTGTAGACAATGAGAATAACCCGCACGGTCAGTGTCTCGGCGCCCCGACACAAGGCCTGATTTATCCCTGCTGGCGGGGATAGCTGCCGGTGGGTCCAAGTCATGCAGAATATGTGCATTAAAAGCAGGCACCCCTTGACTTCATAAACCATGTATACCAAAAAATACAAATAATGTATATATAGTATTGCTGGGCCGCATCTACCTTGCTGCAACAGAATCTATGGTATGCATACCTGCGTGTGCACTTGCGCACACACACACACACACACACACACACACACACACACACACACACACACACACACACACACACACACACACACACACACACACACACACACACACACACACACACACACACACACACGCACACACGCACACGCACGCACTGACACAGTTAAGTCGACATCAGTGAAGTCATTTGTCCATGGTAATAGCTCAGAAAAAAACTATTTGGAACCATTTTGAATATGTATATATGATGATTATAGTAGTATGTGTATATCTTATGAACACACACGCACACATACACATTAATGCATGAATAAGCCAGAGTAGATGTGCTCTGTAAAAGGGTTTGTGAGGACACCCACTTCATTCCGAAGGCTGACACAGGTTTCACGACTGGCCCTTAACTGACAAATGTTGCCTGGAGCTGGAATTTCCAGATATGAGGTAGTTCATGATGTTGCCTTGGTTAGTCATTGGAATACCTTTTCAATCAAGCCCATGCCTAGTGTTGAATGGTGATGGCAAACTGGAAGTCCAAATGAAAGCCCCGTATCAGTCAAAAGGTGTGAAACATGCCAGGGCCCGTGGATCTCTGAGTTAAGAAAGATTCACATTGTTAACCACTAAGTTGAATGTTATCATTACAGACAGAGGCTGTGAAAGATCACCATACTCCTTCAAGTGCACCTGGAACAGGATGAACAGAAGAGCATATTTTTCAGTTCCACAGCACATACTGGAAGAGATGCTGGTAGAGAGAGACAGGTAAGAGTGGATATCAGATCAGGCCTTAGTTAGGAAAAAATTATCATTCAAATAGCTTCTGTGACTATGGCAAGATGACCCCCTCTCCACCCACCCTTTTGAATAAAACATTGTCTTTCTAAAGAGAGTTCTTGGACTGGCATCAGTGAATATATCAGGCCTGGACAGAGATTAAAAAAATGTATACAGCCGACTCGTCCTAGCTCCTCCGTGTGGTTTTCATGCCCATCAGATAGGACATGGAAAAATCATGGAATATATGTGTGCCTTTTAATGTTGGAGATGAAACGAAACTGGAATTTGGAGGAGTCATACTGTGGCCCCAATCCAAACCCTTATCTAATATAGATAAATGTATCTATATAATTCAATCCATACTGAATTTGTGCTATTTTCCACGACTTTCAATAGTCACATCGAAAAAGACTTTCACATCGAAAAAACTTCCAATAAAGAAAAGACCATACAAATCAAAGAAATTGAAGATCAGCCGAATTAAGTAAAATTGAACACTTTGATTATCCTGATTGTCTCATCAGATGATAACATGCTCTGTGCTCGCAAAGCCAACAAAACGGTAACATTTACTCAGGCTTTGTAACATGTAGCTCACTCTAGAATGACCCAATACTGAGTGCTCCTCCGAGGACAAAGAAATTCACCGCAGAGGGCCATTACATGGAGGCTGCTGTGCTCCTGTTCATATTGGAACTCATTTCATGCAGTAGAAGCTTTCCAGCCAGCATGAGGCTTTTCAATGGGAGCACAACTACATAGGAAGTGGAAGAATAGTAAAACATAACACCATTAGAAATTCAGGGGATCACATGATACACCACCAAGCTTCCAGATCTGTATTTGTTGGTACCTTATTTTCTTATTAGTCTTTCTTAGCCGACACAGATAGTTATGTGAAAGTCTGTGGCCATTCAAGGCTTGCCTTATTAATAATTTAATATCCTTATGTCTATTCCTAGCTTCAAAACTTTATTAAGATTTGCCTTACCCCTTTACCTGTTGTGAGACTAAATGCGCCTTTCTATTTGAGTTCCTTTCTTCCTTGGAAATATCTCAGAATCATATCCATTGTTGACGTATTTGACTGAACACATCAAAAGTCCCTTCCTTCTGAAACGTTTTTTTTTTTTTTATGTTTCCTGCCTTGAGATACTTTGGCTTTGCATGTCAATGCTTGGTGAAATTCTCCTGAGGAAAGTAGGCAGCTGAAAGATAAAGAAGTTAGATGCCAGAGAACTCACAGCTCTGAGCTCAACTGGCAAATGGGACAGAAGAAGAGTACAAACTATAGCCTATGGTTCTCCAATTCCAATATCTTCCTTTGTATCTCAATATAAAAAAAAACTCTGCCGTTACATTGACTGACATGACACCACAAGAACAACACCAGTTGTAATAATACAACACATCTGTTACAAAGTCACAATGTTGGCAGGATCACATTGGAACCATAATACAGCCTAAACACATTTTAATCTCAATCTAGCTGACAAACACAATCTCTTCAAAGACCTAGTGTTGGTAGCATGTGTCCATTTGCTTAGCAGTGGTACTTTAGAAGTGGTACCTCACGGCTACACTGTTGTAGATGTAATAGACTACCCTTGGTGCATGGCAAAGAGGGTTACTACTCGAAGAAGCACTCCATTTAGTTTCTATTGTTTTCCCTTTTACAAGGGACAGCCACAGCCGTAAATGCAAACATTGGTTTTGTAGTTAAGGCAGGACACTGGTGGTCTAGTGTTGGTGTCTGAATAATAATATGTAGCCCATGATTTGATTTGAAACTGTGGGAGTTGGTACACAGAGGATCCCAACGATGGTAAATCCTCAATTTGCCTATGATCATGTTAACATCACATTAATTTAAAAATCATATTATACACTTATTTTCATAGACTCTTTGCACACTAATCTTATTCACAGTGGGTCGGTCACTAGTCTTCTGCTCAGCAAGGGTGTTCAAATATTAACCCCGAGCACTGTCTTCAAAGCAGACCCATCCATTCATAGAAAGGTATTTCATTTTGATGTAAGATGGAACACAATATTAACCCATTAGCAGTCTCCTTGGCATTGAATCCATGTTCTCAAAGCAAAGGGTGGTTGAATGAATGTGGGCCGCTGCAGGAAACAGTCGTCCTTCGCAATAAAAAATAATGATGCCACCACCCCTTCGTGGGTAACTTCATCCCCATATGGTAGAACAGATGCTTTAATAACCACTTGCCAAGTGACTCGCGCAGAGCACTAACACCGCAGAGTTTGCCACGCTTACATCACGCACGACACGTGCACAGGCTTATTTATGAGCGCTCCTGCCCTTCTAATGAACATAACTGTTGATAAATGATTGTGCCACTTCGCATCCACAGCAGAGGAGAATGTATGATCCGACTCCGAAGTCCCATGTAAAGATAGGAAGATAAACAACATATTTCCAATTTCAGCACAAACAAAAATACAAATACCGCGTTATGTGTGTGATTGACCTATATACAGTAAGCATAGTAATAATTATAGCTCATATCATCAATGTGGGGACTTGTTTGATTAAGCTGGGTTTGTGTAAGTGGCGGAAATGCACTGTAAAGCACTATCCTTCTGGATCCTAATTGGCTGAAGGCTTTAATTACACTCTGCGTCTCATACTTGACTAATAGCCCTGTCCCATAGTTCCCGCCCCTTCTCAACGATCCTCGCCAGACTTTTTAGAGATGTCAGCATTCCCTTTACAAAGGAATTCAGTTCAAAAGAGAGCACTTAACACAACCACTGTACACAGACTGCATGCCAACTATACAGAGAAAGCCACAGACATTTTCAGGTCAAGGTTATTCATAAAGCCCATTTAATAACGATGCATCTCAATGTTAGCGAACATTGGGTCAATATTTTATAAAAGAAAAGTGTCTATGCTATCATTACACTTTTCCCCCAAATCATTAATGTATTGAACATTATATTGGGTATTATATTTTCCTACTATTGAATTTTAGATACAAAATTTTTACTATACACCATAAACACTGTTTTAAGTTATAAAAAGGAAATGACCCTGCACTGTGTGAATAACTATAATTTGTTATCTTCCAAGGTGCCCAAGACGTACTGGTGTGCAAGCTTTTATGTTCTGTGCTAGTGATTCAAATAATAGTATTCTTCTTGCTGCCAGAAAAGGCACTTTAAGTGAATGCTTTGATTTTGGAGGTCTGGATGTTACTGCCTTGCCCATATATTTAACAAACTTTAAAATGAAGACATCTTTGTGAACACTCTCTTCAATAACGCATCCAGTCTCCGGTAACCTTTAGAAAATTGTAAACTATGAGCTGAAATGGTTTACATAGGTGACATCTGGTATTGGATAATTTACTTCATACACAAGACCAGTTATCCTTCTTACCGCCTGGCACTTAATTCAGTGCAAGCCTGCGCATGAAGAATGTATCATCATAATGTCATTATTTTACTGTATATGTATCTATATATTTATATCTAGCTAGCAAGGCTGACTGCACCCTCCACTTTCTCTTCATGTTGTAAAAAGTACATCAGGATGAATCTGCGAGTGGGAGACATTGCGTTGTTAACTTTAAAGGGATGGTGGAAACTTGAAGGTGTCACGATGGTGGGGTCCAATAAGCGTCTTGTCCTCTGTGTAGGGCTCCGTGAAGCTGTGTAATCCCCCTGATGTACTGTATACGAGTACCTATAAACCCGTTAGTCTTCTGGATACTATTCATCTTGTTAGTTATAACTTATAACTGTCATATTTTCGAATGATTACACCTATTTTTTTCCCATCCGTGAACCCAAATGCACATTGTCCATAACAAATGTGCTATTTTAATTTTTTAAAGAACATTATGAATTATATTAGTTATATTGAATTGGCGCTTATTGGAACTCAAAAGAACTAAAGCGCTGAAGGTGCTTTACTTATGTAGGTTACAAAAGCAGGGTGGAACATAACGTATAACGTGGAAACATTTAATGTTTCAAACCGTACTTTCAGTTTTTCTTAACAGCTAAGCTCAGTCTAGTCTCACAAATCAGACTTTAGATTCATATCTTAAGTCTCATGGCAGACAAGCTAAATCTGGGTGAATGGGGTGTCTTTCACTTCATATCTGTAAGCACGTAATTGGCAAACAGAAACTGTAAACTGTAAAAAGGTGTCAGTAAACGTTTAAAATCAACACCATGTAGACCGGCCACTGTAGAAATACCCTTATTAAATCACCTTTTAAAAACTGAATCCACTCACTAGAAATAGTGAGGAAGAATATCTCTAACGAAACAGTAAACAAGGCCTAACACTGCCCCTTGCAGTTCTTGATTTCCGTACCAGGCTTTTTGCCATCTCTCCCAGAAGTTCTGTTATAACATAGTAGGATTGCTGGATCCAAGATTAAGTACAGTCCTTTGTCACAGAGGTGTACTGTGTGTAGGCATACCAGTTTATATAGTTACCGTCAGAAGATACACCTGTAATCACCCCTACTTACACTACCGTGATAAAGACTATTTTAAGTGGCCCCTTTGGTCACTGTTTTAAGCAGATGCTTTGACACAAAGTGACTTTAGAGAAAGTAAGCATGTATAATTGCAATATCTGCACATGTATTTCAACAGGTCATGTGCATCAAACTTAAATGAACAATGCACTTACATCATGTTTCAGGTATGCTCTCTGTAGTACGGTTGAATGAAAAATCGGTAAAATAATTCTTGTTAGCTTTGGGGTTTTTCTATTTCTGCTGAAAAAACGGGTACGATGGTATGTTTGATCATACAATGATTATATGATTTGGCTGTATGGCCATAAACCTTCAAGTCTACTGCTCACAACACCTAAAAAACAGTAGGAGATTTTGTGTACTTTTGATGCTAAATAGTTATGACTCCAAATTTAAGGATGTCTAATGTTATCTACCCTTTTCACCTTAGACATTGGCAGTGTGGGTTCTACACTGACTACAGTCTCTCCCTCTCCCTCTCCCTCTCCCTCTCCCTCTCCCTCTCCCTCTCCCTCTCCCTCTCCCTCTCCCTCTCCCTCTCTCTTTGCTGGCCGGGGGCAGACGTTAATCTGTTGATGTACATCCACACGGTGCATCATAGCGATCCCTGTGTATCAACAGACACAGTGATTACAGTGATTTTACGCTAAGCCATGCTCTCCATACGCCAGGGTCAGGTGTTCTACACTTGCTACAGTCGCTTTTATTTATTTCCAATATATACCCCCTCACTGAATATAATAGAGATGGGTCTGCCCCCAGTGGGTTTGGGGGGGGGGGGGGGGGGGCAGGATGATGGAGTAGGGGTTCAAAATGATGGAGGTGCAAGTCCATTTACCCAATGATCGATTGCTCCATACATCGAATGAGCTCGAATGTTGGAGTTCAACATTTAACATTTTGTGTATTTGCCGTTGGAGATTGCTGATTGTGAATAACTTCTTGTTCCAAACATTACAAATTAGAATATAGCAACCATGCTTAAGACATTTTCTGCTATTCCTTTACTTGCATTTTCTCATGACACACCCTTTTGCAATGCTTTGACTACCTCCCATACATTTTTCTTTTACACAATTTGGTCCTCAGACAATAAATCTACTCAAGACAACTGTCTACCTGGTGAAGGAATATGCCATGGTGTTAAGTGACCATTATCTGAACCGATGAGGATGAGCTTGTGCAGGTCATTTTAAGGGAAAAGCAGAAATGTAAGCCAGAGATTGTACATTTACACTAAGCAGTCATTTAGCTGACGCTTTTATCCAAAGCAACTTAGAAGTCAGACTGATGTGGCCAGATAAGGGCTTTTAAGCACTGGACGAATTGAGGTGCTATGGGAGCATTTTACAAAATCACTGATGTGCTTTCTGTGGGGAAAGGCAGTGCATGGGACAGACTTCATTTTAGTTGGTAGATTATGGCTGAGAAGAGGGGTGGGTGTGTGGGGTGCTGAGAGGAAACAATAGTGGGCGAGACATAGAAATCATATCGTCATCGATCCAACGATGTAACCTGGGCGGCCATGGTGTCCCTGACACACACACACACCACACACATACACACACAGGCGCACACTAATGGAGTGTGAAAGTGGAGAAGATGAAAAGTAACAGATGAGGAACAATGAAGCTGAGCGGGTTCAAGACTTGAGATCCATTTTAACGATTCCATCGTGCCAATATGTATTGCTGTGGCCCCTAGCAGCCAGCCTGCCTCGTTAATATGGAGACAGCGGCCTGCAGCGACCTTCACAATTACCTAGTTTCCTTTCAGGCGCTTTCTGCCTCATAAATATATCCCATTTAAAGACGATCGAACACAGAAAAGAGCAAAACAATACAAGACTGCAACCGGGACTTTTTTTCCGGGCAGACAGACATACAGAAGCCAGCGTTAATCTTCGATGATCCTTTTGCGGCCAATCAATCAATTCACAGATTTGAGCGCATCTGCCACGTATGTGGGGAAGGTGTGTGTGTGTGTGTGTGTGTGTTTGGGGGTGGGGGTGGGGGGAGGGGGAGGGGCGCTGAGAGAAGGGTGGCAAAGCTGTTGACATGAATCGCGTCGGGATTTGTGCGTCTCAGTATCACAACAAACGAGAGGAGAGGACGTAACGACGGCGGCCCCTCTACTCCTATCAAATCGTCGCTACGGTCCTCAACAAGCCCAGAACCACCTCCAAATCAGTCAAGCTAAGAGTTCAATCAGAGGGACTTGTTCGATGATTTATCAGCGACTCGTAGCGACGGCAGAGAGCAAGTTGGAGAGGCAATGAAGCGTCCTATCATCATCAGCACGGACAGTTTAAGATGGTGCCATTGTAGTCCAATCATGGGCTCCCTTTCCTTTGTTTTGAGTGCATGGTGTTGTCTGTGTGTGGGTGTTTGTGTGTACATCCATGTTTGTACATGTGTATGTGTGTCGGTGTGTGTATGTATGTGTCAGGCGCTGTCTGATGGGTTCAACATAAGTCTAATCAGAGCTGCACCCTGTAGGAGAGGAGAGGATGAGGAGAAACAAAGAGAGTGGGGAGAAAGATGAGAGAGGAGGAAAGGACAATGGAGAGGTGAGAAGAGAGAAGAGGCCATGTGGGAAGCTTATTGACACACGTCTTGACTCCCCAAAAGTTTGCCATCCTGCCCATCTAAATGGAAATGGCCCGATTGTGCTTGCAGCAACGCTTGCAAATCTGAAGCAGAAGGATTGGATGCACATGGGCCATATTTCCGCTGGGATCACCTTTCTATTCACTGTCACCACAGACTGGCAAAAGCAGTGGAGGCTTTAGAAGAAGACAAAAAAATAAACCTTTCTCATCAAATCTGAGCCTCATTCTGAGATTGTGTTCATTGTCAGCAGGACAGCTAAGCGACAGTGACACACAGAGATAGAGTTTCTAAGTGGTATCAATAGTACAAAGCCCCTTCTGGCATTGTTGTCGGCAAGCCAGGAAGAAGTGTTGGGAGTGCATTTTTGAATAGTTGATGAGCGAGAGCCCCGAGGCCTTAAGTCAGTCAGCGTCTCCACGGCCAGATGGTAGGAGTCAAACAAGGAGATGTTAATTAATGATGACTCGGTCTGCCTGCTTGTGGCTGGAGAGACAGGTGAGGAGGCTGCGCTACAGCACTCGCCACGCAGCGCTGAAGCCCCACAGGGAAGGTTAAGACGGATAAGACTTCCCCAGATCTTGGTTCTACGTTTGATCTGCCAGAATCCTTCTCATCTATAGCTCGGTTTCATTTTACCGACACGTGGCGGTGATAAAAGAGCAGCCCCCTCTGACGTGTGCTCCACTGCTGGCATCCGGGGAAAAGCCAGCGTTCGGACTGTGCTTTCCCCTTCATACTGAGAGACCAAAGACCTCAAAAAGGAAGTGTTACACCTCTGTCAGGATTCAAGAGTGGTTGAGAAACGGAGCTCAGGGATCACCTCGGGTTTGACAGCATTAATCCGCAATCGTAATGCACAACTATGTCCTTAAGCCGTCTTCTTCATGGATGGGCTATGCAGTAGAGGGACAGTAGCATAGAGGAGCAACCGTGTCCATCTGCGGCAAAGCGTCTTGTGCAATAGCCGATCCAGGCATTGACAAATGCAAGCGCACAAGTTTGAATCCTTCCAATGCCTTGATTGGGGAGAGCTCAATAAGTAATAAGGTAACTCTACAATTAGCCCCTCTTAAGGCCCAGAGGAAATATAAATGATGCAAAGAGCTGATCACAGGAAGGTTACAAGGCTCTCTCGCTCGGTCTGTGATAAAAGCTCCCAGGCACAGAGAAAGCGCTAACCGGTGAGGTCTCAGACATGCTGACCTTTCAGTTCTCCGGCAGCAATATTTTCAAGGGCTTTTAAAAGGGGTGAATGCAAATGCCCTGGAGATTAATAGAAATCAGCTCTTAATGAAAGCATTCCTCAGACGGCCTTCGTCCACTCCCACAGAGCGATAAAAGTGATCTGCGAGATGCGTTGTTTCAAACCTCCCTACTCTTTGTTGATGATGCAAAGTTTGGCAAAGCGAGGCATTGATTACTTTACAAGTAATCAAAGCTATATGAAGGTATTTGTATTTTTGGCAAGTATACTTTTCAGGATGTGTAAAAAACCAAAGCATTAAAAGTAGAATATTTCTGGCAAAGTCTAGAACCATTCTACGGTGATCTACAGAGAAGAAAAATACTTCCATGCCCTCCCTCACTAATACCAGTAATCTTAACACGGCGAAACTGAAATGTCAGCTGAAGAGCTCATTGTTTGATGACATTCCGCCAAGGCATGGGCTTTTGAGTGCAAATGACTTATGGCTCATGCGTACGCATATAACCTATTTCAACTTGGAGCATGGACTTCAATACGTCGGTACTTGTTAGCACTGCCTCAGGAATTCACTTGCTAAATCATCCTGACAGGGACAACGGATCTCTGTGTCAATGGACATGCAAGTTTATGATGACTCTTTACGCTTCGGCTCCTGGGAAAGTTTGAGTTTTTTGTGATTTAATTCTGTTTGTGTTTTCCGTGTTTAAATATGGCCTAGATAGAGATGTAGTCATTTGTGCAGCGTGTGATTGTTTCATTGGTGACAAGGAGGGTCTTTCTGCACATATTGCTGCCACCTGCTGCTCCACAAACTGTTAATTCTGCCGACCAAGGGCGTAGCTGCATAATGCGGCAGGATTTAACCAAGCATGGTACAGAGGTATGAATGTTATTGTGGATGCAACAGACAGTGCAATGAAAAACCTGAACAGGAACATCATTATAACAAGTACCACTGAAGCCAACGGCGCAGCCGTGTATGCTTAGAAGCAATTCTTGCTGCCGTTACATTACGAACAAAATTGGTTGCGAGAACAGAATAGGTTGCAAGGCATCTAAAGTTAAACAGGCAAACATATCTCCCTAAAAGCACAGTGGGTTTTGAGTGACCTTTTAAAGCTATTGTGCCAATGAGGAAAGATTACATTTGATTTAATATTTGCTTTTCATTATACTATGAAGTCTGAAGCAATACATTCTTTATCTTTATACTGATGTCTTGTTTGCTAGTAATTTCCTCATTAATATGCTGTGGAATGAATGTTTGATTGTGATAGATGTACACCACAACCTTTGTAGTCCAGGATGAGAACAAAACAAGCCCACAAATCTGGGAATGCCAGGAAAACGAACCAACTCCTCAATAGCATTCATTACGCGGGAAAAGTTGGAGCTCGCATTTCCCCAAACAATTCCAGATGGCATCACAAGCACCCGAGAGGCATAATGCATGCAAAATTATATGCATCCCCGCCTCCCTGACAATCCCTCTGTTCCTCCTTTTCACTTTGTGGAACCCTTGCATTTCTTGTTCGCTCACCTAGAATAGCAGGCATAAGGAACCAAAGAAACATTTGACTGTTTGCAAAGAATATTGTTCTTTACAAGCCATAGCTTGTATTGCTGTTTGCATTGTTTTGAGGGTTTTTCGTAAAACAATTGGAAGTTTGCAGAGAAAGTGAGGAGAGAAAAAAAAAACATTGGCAGGCGTCACGGAAAGTGCCAATGAAACTAATGGTGGTGGGCCTGAAAAAAAAGAAGGTGTGTTAAACCATTGAGTTGTCAGATTGCCGCCTGATATAACATTTTTGGCTGAAGACAAACGAGAAAAACCCTCATAAAGCAAAACGCAGCAGTCTATCATCACAGGGAGACGCGGAAGGGAGATGCGTTGCATGCAAGGTCACAGCGAAGAAAATGTGACATTAAAAACAGCTCAGACGTTAATTCATTCTAAATGTGCCATTTATATGCCAGGGGGAGCTTACCTGGCAGTATATGCCTTGTGAAGCTTTGTGTAAAAAGAGGTCATTCAGAAGTTTCTCCAGTGCCATTTCAGTGGCCAACTTTTAGAGGTGTTGCTCCGTGGAAAAGCGTTGACATGAGACATCATATATAGAATAAAGGGTCACAGCATGTCACAAACTCCCTTCTGGACAGTTATGATATTAGCAGTGCTTAAAAGGAAGTGGAGCAACTATTTGAACTGTGTTTAAAAAGGGTGCGAGTTTCCTTTTTGTAGTTATTTCACCATAATTGTAGGTTTGCTCTTGGTTTTTGTAATATTGATTCCCATTTTGTAATGTGTCCTTATCTTGTGCTTGGTTCTTTTGTTATTCTCTTTATTATCCTTATTCTCTTTATTATTACAGTTTATTTTTTTTTATGTAATTAAAATGTTGTTTTACTTTATATTTTTGAGTTTAAATGTTCATTTTAGTGTCTGGATTCAGAAAAACTAGCTGGCTGTGTGCCAGTTGGCACAGCTAATGGGGATCCAAATAGTCAACGAATAGTTATTTTTGTATTTCATTATCCGCTCAAACAAACACATATTTAATTAGGAAATTTCATTTGTTGTCTCAACTTCAACCCACACCTTCCGTGTTGTGTTACATTATATATAAGATATATAAGAGATTATTGAAGACATCTCCCCTCATGATAGTAAAACTGAAATATATATGGCTCTATTGGTATAATCACAATGTATCCTTATACATGCTATATTGAAAGCTTTTATATTGAAATCTGTTTTCCCAACAGTTAACCATTGGTTCTAGGAAGCCAAATCATGCCTCAAAACTGCTGGGTGTTGCTGCCTGCCTACAACAATGGCAGTAGAGTCGCTGCACGGTTCTTAGAAGAACAACTGCACTGTGAATCCCCCTCCTTGTAATTGGTTAACATTCAGAAAACGTTACACACTCTCTACCATCCTGGGCCTGAATAAACACCCACCCCCATAGTGATTTGTCCCACCTGTGCACAGCCACTGATAGTGAGGGAGGCCGGGCACCACTTCTGATCCCACTGTGAGTGCATACACTGCTCCCAGTGGTTAGCAACAGGGGGGATGAGGTGTGTGTGTGCATGTTACTCTGTGTCTGTCTCTATGTCTATGCATGTGCATGAGTGTATGTTTGTTTGCGTGTGTGTGTGTGTGTTTTAGTTTGCAGGTGTGTTTGTATGTGGATGTGTGCGTGCGTTTACGTGTCTACGTGTGTGGGGTATAGGTCGAGGAAGTAGGGCTGTGAACGCTGCTGTGTATGAGCTAGACAACTCCTGACCCCCCCCCCCCCCCCCCCCCCCCCTTCCACCCCCACCGCGAGTGAGCTTGGTGAAGGGGCGCGCTCCTCTTGTGAATAACAATGAAGGAGTGCACAAGTGGCAAAGCCAGGAAATGAAGCAGCTGACGTTGAGTCACTGTGTGACTCAACGTTTAGTCACCGGCCCTCTTCTCCGGTTCTCTGTACTCAGGCCTGCTTTTGTGTTTCGCCGCTGTTTTGTGCCCCATTCCCTACATTAGCTTTCGCAATCGCAATGAATGGATTGCAATAAGTGGACAAGTGATGGCAAAGTGAGCCTCGGTCGGGCTGGATTCAAGTACTGGGAGCCTTGTTGAATGATCCAAAATGGCTTTTTTGGGAATGTTTCTGAGTGGATGGGTCGATCGTCTAGGGGTTGGGGTGCCATTGAGGGGAATTGGCTCTTGGTTTTAGGTTATTCATCACGGCAGTGCTGCTGTTCAGCCTTTGAACAGGAATTGATCTTGCTAGTACCAAAGGCACTTAAAAAGTAAAAACTTGTAATAATTGTAGTTACTGCAATAGCTCACTATGTTGGTGTTAACCTGGGAAAAGGCAAAGGTAATGACTAATTAATAATTCAGCAGGCTGTAGAAAATCAAGA
The DNA here is from genome assembly GCA_026745465.1 of Lota lota. Classification (NCBI taxonomy): domain Eukaryota; kingdom Metazoa; phylum Chordata; class Actinopteri; order Gadiformes; family Lotidae; genus Lota; species Lota lota. The sequence continues at coordinate 1,360,512 of JACYXH010000559.1, read as the reverse complement.
ACTCACTTGGAAATACAAATAGGGGTTCACTTGTTGAATGCTTAAAGCATTTGGAAGTGAAAACTATTTCATATTCAGTGTTTTATGAAATAGTGGAATAATTCATGTCAAAATGTGTACACTGTTTTCAATGAAGCATTGTATGCATGCCTTCGGGGACAGCAAGTTGCATTTACATAGAATAGGAATGACAACCGCACCATGGCAAACCTACAAATCAGGCTTCGGAAATAAGTAATAAAAACTCCTCTTAGCTTTACATTACAAGTGCAGCTTTCCACCCGATGGTGCCCAGCAGGAGCAGAACAGCAGTCGGGGAAACATATGATCCTGTTTATGTGCAGCACAGATTTGCTTTAGCTTTCATAGGAGAGACACAATCTACAGTATTTTATTCTAATTGTGGGGATAAGCGGAGTACTGTGGGCTAGAGTACCAGTGTCGTAGTTCTGACTGGGGATGGTTTTTAAAAACAAAAATCCAAATGGTTGGAGATAGGACGGATTTGCAATCATTTCTGAGTGCATGAATTTCCCTCACCTTCTGGAACATCACCGCTAAATGATTTTAATATTACATGGACCTTCGGCAGCGCGGGGAGATGAGCTATGCATTTCTGCGGCTCGATTATGGACGCAGCGGCTTGTGAAAAGTACCCAAGCAAGTTTCCTATTTGTAATTAAAGTGCTTGAACCTCTGTACTTGAGGGAGATTTTCAATGCATTTGCTCTCGCTGTCAATTTGCAGAATGCCTGAGTCACCATGAAGTGACACCGTGGGAGTATCTCGAAGGGAAATAACCAGTGTGCTCCACCGCGCTGACGCGGCATTCATAACATGTTTTCATGATGCGCTTATAATCGATGCCCCCCGTCTACTTCTTTAAACATCAGTCTTGTTCTAATGCAAACACAATTGAAAACATGATCCCTCTTCCTGCTCTAAGTACCGTGGGCTTAAATGTTGTTGGGGTTGGATACGTTTTCACTTCCTCTGTTTTGTAAAGCGTTGGTTAAATGCTTAAAATAAATGCACTTTGTACACAGTTACGTCCCGTTATTGTTGTATTTTCTTCAAGGTATACCTCTTATATATGTGGCACCATTGAGTAATATTGACGATTGAAGTAAAATCAGAATGTGGGAAATGTAGTCTTTATTCCATCAAAATGGCATCAAAACTTTACAGACCTTAAATGTTGATAATTGTATATGCATAACCTTATTTACAGATACATAGTACCTGTGCCCTGAATCCTTTTTTGAATAATCAAGTTATGAATATCTAATGTGTTAAACACACCAATCAGAAAAATCACATTAACATGGCCCAGTATTTCCCATGGCGTACTTAAATATTTAAAGAGACGTTCAGGGTTAAAGGTCAGGCTGAGAAATGAGGCTCTACCATCAAATTGTCTCAAAGGAGTAAGAAATAGGCAGCAGCCCAGTTGAAGATAAATAATAGTTGAAGATAAAAAAATTCAGAAGTCATTTTGGACTGTCATTCAGTCATGAGATTGGCTCTCTCCTGCGGGAAACGTTCATTATGCACAAAGCAGGGAGGATCACTGGTAGGCTCAGCCCTCTATTTTTAGAGGTCATGGAAATCGATGGAATCAAGGGAGATGACACACATTTTCATAGCTGAATGTTTTTTTTTTGTTGTGCGCTGTGGGTACATCAGCTGGAATATTGAATGGATACTGAAGAAGACCACCACATCTTAGCCTGGCTGCTTTCATTTACATTTTCCCTGCTCTGAACAGTTTTATTTGTCTGTCTGTCTGTCTGTCTGTCTGTCTGTCTGTCCGTCCGTCCGTCCGTCCGTCCGTCCGTCCGTCCGTCCGTCCGTCCGTTAATTTTTATGTTAAAAAGACGTGTGTAATTGAACACGCTGCACTAATTTCACAATCAGGTCGAATCTTGGAGGCGGCAGAGAGTCGTTTAACAAGATTTAGACAACATAAGATGGCAGCTACTTCAATGTGGTGGGTTTGAGAGAATTAACAGCACAACAAAGGGGTCAGAAACTGAAGCATTTATGGTGTGATTACAATGCAACAATGCACTGTTGATTAAATTGGCCACATGGTAACGATTAACATTTTGTAACGACACAGTAATAAAAACAAAAATGCCTTTTTATTTATATTCCGATCCAAGTTTCCAATGTTCATTCCGGCTTAGCCAAATAGGTTCACTTTCTTCGGCTTGGCCACACAGAGCCAATGGTACCGCTTGTCCTTCAAGGAAACAAAGGTCTGGTTAGCTTTTTTTTCTCACAACAAAGTGTAGAGCACAATCCATCTGTGTTGTTATGTTGTATGTGTTGGAAAATGGTGTGTGTATTTTTCAATGGTACAAGATATTCATGGACAGCTTGTGTGTTTGAGTGCTACGTCTCACACACAGTCTTCACAATAGTCACAGGTGGGGATCCTCTTCAGAGAGACAGAGACACACACACACACACTTGTTCGCCATCGCCCTCCCGCAACCCACTGCCCCCCTGGCCTTTCTTTGATTCCACAGAATTACTCTGTGAAATTATAAGGTAGAAGACAAGGAGCCTTTTTGGCCCTATACCGCCTTCATATACAACTGCACCACGATTAACAAATCAATCACCACCAGTCTGAGCCGAGATGGAGGCTTTTATTTCGGTGTCTTTTCTTCTTTTTCTTTTTGAGTGATACGTGTTTGTATTTTCATAAAATTATAAGGGGGAACAAAAGGAGCCTTTTTGGCCCTACCTGGCTTTAGCCAGACAGACGAGAATATAAAGAAAAACAACTCCATACATACCTTAATTTTAGGGAAATAAGACTAAAGAGCCATTTCGTTAAATGATTAGTATTAGATTAGAACTATATTTGGACACTATCTACCGAAACGGCTAGGAGGAGATGTTCACAGCTTTCGCTGCTCACTATAGTGGCAATGGTGAAGAGGAAATAAGGAGGATGTACGCTTCCATTATTAATAATAATAATATACCAGAAATAATAATATAATAATTAATTATTCTTTTTTATTTGTATTATTCATTGTATGTTTTTAAGTGGCAATAAATATAAAAGTGTGGAAAATGTATGAACGTTATGAATAAAGATTTACAAAAAGGAAAAGGGGTTCATGGCGGTACTGTTGTTGTCATAGGTGATGAGAATATCTACGGAGGGAAGGAGGGGGGTATTAGGGGGTGGTGGAGGTGGAGGTGGGTGGGAGACAAGGCTGACTTCCTCTCAGTCTGAGAATCTCCTCCTCGTGTACCTATTCCCTCCAGCTGTCAGAGGAGAATGATGGAGTGCCTTGCGCATTTAAGAATAGCAAGAGACACTACAAGATAAAAAACACAAAACACACACACACACACACACACACACACACACACACACACACACACACACACACACACACACACAGCAGCGTTGTGAGGAGATTTACCCATGTCGACGATTTAGGAGTCTACAGAAATCTCCTTCCCAGGCCTACCCTAATGGTGCCTAGTTATAGATCCAGTGCACTTCTAACTTCTATACTAAACCCCAACAGTATATGTTTCCCTCTTCAAGACTCCTTCCTCTTCCTGTTGTGTTATTATTATAGGGCTGAAGGAGCCTTCACATCTCACCCTCTTCCAACGACATTGTGACAAAGAGTCAAGTGGCAATACTAAACTGTATATCGCTGACTCTATATAATGGCCATGATGTTGTGTTCAAGCGACTAAGAAATACATTATATACAGTACTGTGTATTGGCAAGAATGTCTTTATATTACCTTATAATGATTATCGAATCCAAGCTACCTTTATTTAACTTAGATGAGCAGTAAGATTGCTTTATATAGAATATAGCTTCATAGTTTAGTATAATACTACATATTTAAACTTTTATAGTGTAGTATAATATACTAGTAATATATAGTGGCTATACTTTCAATGGTAATTCTCGGATTGTTATTACGTTTTTAAAAGTGAATATATATGTAAACTGTGATATAATGTTTTTCTCACTTTGGCAGTGTGTTTGTCAGGCCCCCGGCTGAGTAAATGGATCCAGTATAAACATAATTATTTTTCTAAGTATTTGCTCGACCCTAATTAGAGTGAGAACCTGGATGAGGCTTGCAGCATTGCCATGTTAAAAAATATCCTCTGACATCACATAACTAGCATCACTGCAATACCGCTTCAACTCTAATTAGACATTTTCATCCAGAATTAACAATATAAATATTTGTGTTTTACTGACACGCAAGGTGTTTATTCTGGTTTATTTCGGTATATTCCTTATTCCAGTATTGTTGCTCTTATATTTAACTGGCCCGTCACTCCCCTGATCATTTCTTTATATTATCAACAAAGAGATAAAGATCTTGATAGTGCAAACAGTATGAATTAATAGACAATGTATTTAAACATAGTATCATTTCCCAGTCAACCAAATGTTGATGTGTCAGCATAAACATGGCTGTCACCATGGCCCTGCCATCATATCGACCCACCTGTCCCAGGTGGTAGGCCTACACCACACAGCGACACACACCGCATGCTGCTTTGCCTTTAAGATACAAGTCACACCACACCCTTCTGTTGGAGGAAAGGGCTGAGAACACGAAAGCCAATCCGTGGCTGTTCCCTGATCTACCTATTCCGACAACCCCCTTTGTTGAAGGTATTTGGGACTTTTGCAAGCTTTATTAAAGGTGGAGGACTTTACTGTGAGTCTAGCGCGCGTTCCCCCCAACCCCTCCCGGCTTATATCTGCCTTGAGCGAGCTGGGGCTTCACGCAGCATGTAATAAGGTGCAGATGAATGGGTCTGATCAGACATGAAGAAGTGGCACAGGGGCTTCTTTATGATGGATGATGTCTGGAGACGACACAGAGCTCCCGTGTAAACATTGGAAAATAATCCTCATGTCAAAGGCGCTGTTTCTGGCAGGTTTTTGTTTTGGTAAATATTTGTTCTTTTTCTTTGTCGTGCCTATCCCTCGTTGGCTGAAAAAGTACATTTCAAATCTTTCCTTTCAAAAGGATTCATGTAAAATGGTTTCAGAAGAAGATGGAAGCCTGGTAATAGGCTTTTTGAATAATGTTAATGATGATTAATGAGTGCAAATGCCAGAGTGCATTTAAGGAGCTATTCATAAAAACAAAAGTAGATGCTCATCAGAAGGTGCCTATCCTTAACCCAAGTTTAATTAAAACTATTCTTTGGAATACTATGTGTGCTGTCAGAATGACTACTCCAACTGAAATTAATACTTTTAATTATCTTCTCAATTATTTATGACTTGCAAAGACGTTACTATAACTATAACTTTATTCATCTTAAATGTATTAAATTTATTATAAAAAAGATAACCAATGCCAAAGCCCAGCCAACAACAGTCTGTGTGTGTGTGTGTGTGTGTGTGTGTGTGTGTGTGTGTGTGTGTTTGTTTAAGGTGTAATATGATGTGTGTGTTACACGACACATCATCATCTATAATAAGCCAAACTGAGCACCCCCCGCCATCGCTCCCTAATTGATTGCCACGAAGCAGACATCTCTTGTGAGGATGCAAAGATGCCAGATGTCGAGGCAGTCAGAAAGTCTGAGAAAGTAAATGTGGTGACAGGAAACAAAACAGGTCAACAAGTTCCCAAATCTAGTCATACCGATTTAGATGATTCACTTTGTTTCCCTATTTAATCACACACATGATGTCATGGGCCTTGTTTACGCAAGAGAAATATCCTTATTCTTTACCAACAGTTTTTGTAGAATCTTGATATCCTTAAAATACAAAATCCCCATGTGTTTACATAAAGGGCATTATGCGCTCACAGACGTCTCAGGCTGTTTATACATGATCGTTTACGAGAGATCCCCGCTTGATGTGCGCACGCACATACAGCTTTCAGGTTTGCACCACATCTGTTTCAGGTTGGAACACATCCATGGTTTGCACTATCATGTTCCGTAATTGAATTGAAGGACTAGAAATTGTTGAAAGAAAGTAGGCACAGCACGGCGATGTTGAGGAGAAATGTGCGTATGACCCTCACCTTGCTTAGTAGGCCTATTGGTTAACGACAGGCGATGTATAAGCTACATATAACATATTGCTAGTCAATCTAGATTGAATGTGGCATACACTACCTCCAGAGGCGGTAGTAAAACCGTTCCTGCCTGTTGAGACGGACAGAAAACAACTCTCTTTGCGTCGCGATCTCACAACCACTTTCAAATCGCGCTTTTAAGAGAGATCGATAAGGCTGACGCACGGTGACATCTCTCTATTCAAAGACTGGTAACATCCTTTTGGCCATGTGACGCAGGTGGTGAAAAATAACATAGCTCTCATTAGTACAACTGAGAACAATCAATGGGAGATGGAAAAGCTTTTTCAAATAGAAGAAGAAGAAGGGTGAGTGGGGTGTGGGAGGGATGGGGGGGGGGGTCTACTGAAAGCCCATTACATCCAACTCACTGACAATAATGGAGAGCTCAATGGCACCCGTCATGGATGTTTGAGAGAAAGACGAAGAGAGTAATAGAGAGCAAGAGAGCTACAGCGAGAGTGAACACATGTCATTCAAGTTTAAAGAGGCAATCTAACCTTCTCTGCAAGCATACTGGGCAAATCAGAACGTATTCAATTTACTATTTAGATTAACATTTGTGAGCATGAGTAACAGTAGAAGAACCAAGAAAACACAGGGAAGGATTTTATTTGTTATTATGGGGTCCTTAGTTAGGACTGTTTGTAGGATGTTTATTTTCTTGTGCCTTTTTGATGCTATATTGGCTGTGTTTGAAGGAAACAAACATATACATGGTAGAATAACATATATGACAAGAGTGCTTTGTGGTCAATTCATCAACCATGCTCAGACACCTAGCACGGTTGAAGCTGGAAGTGACCTCACGCCAGGAGGAGCAGGGCTTGAAACTAGCAACCCACGAGTTGTCGTCCAAATGTGGATGGACCTGTACAGATAGTTTTGGGTTGTTTTTTAAGTGTGGCATATAACATGCAGAGATTTATTGAGCTAATGATTGGGTATTAACGCTGAACCAACTGCTCCGCTAACTGTGTAAGTGTCCTTAATGATGCCACATGTTTGTGAGTCTCTAATATCCTCACGTACAGGCACTACGACACCACTTACCCCGTTCCGCTCCACATTGCCGCTGAAGACCAAAACTGAAACATTTTCCCGTTTGCAATGTCTAACAACCAAGCAGACGGGTATGAAGGTAGATCGGCAAGAAGAGCGCTGGTGACATCGCCTTAATCCCAAAATAGACAAATGTATTACCAGATCAGACCAGTACACATGTAGAGAGCGAGAGAGCTAGAGAGAGATGAAGACCGTAGGGGTTACCACATGTCAAGCAGATGCTGGCGCAAACATGATCCTAATTGGTTCCAATGATGATGTTTGGATTTTAATGGCCGATGGATTTCTTTTGGAGTATGGAGGGAGTGTGTGGTTTGTTGTTGTGAGGGTATGAAGCGGAGGTGTAATTCCTGTTTGGGTTTACAGTTTTGATGTGCAGCATTGAGATGAAGGCCTACTTTACATCTCCGAAGTATTGGTAAAAGAAGTAGAGTGGGAGAGTGAAAGTTATCACACATCATAAATGGTAGAAATATTAAAATATATGCCTGAATAAACAGCACTTTTACTGACAAGCAGGGTTTTAGCACTCCCTCAAAGTTTGGCTCCAGCTTGTCTGAGACTGATTCGTTTTTCAAATAAAGAGAAACGAGCAAAACCTGGTTTTGTGATTCATAGTCACACTACGGATTGACAGTGGTTTATATCTGTCCGTTGGATCGCGCAGAATCGAGTGAAAGTCTACTCTTAGACCTTCAGAGGGCTGCTGGACATTCCAGAGAATGTGATGAGATTCATCATCTAACACACACACACACACACACACACACACACACACACACACACACACACACACACACACACACACACACACACACACATTTTCTTACTCCCTCTCCCACTTCTCTCTTCATAAGAAACTTGATGTTAGAGATGAAACCCATCACTCCATCTCTCATCGCTCCATTTCTCATCACTCCACCCCACAGTCGCCATGCTGGCACCGTCGGCACTCTGGTGGGCCCCCCCAAGCACCAAAACACCACCAATTTCACCTAAGTATTCCATTTAGGGGCCTTGACCGAGGCACAGGCCACAGGCCAGGAGTCAGCCCTGAGGGGACTCACTCCAGTGAATTCCGAGTGGAGAGCCACACTCCAAGACACGGGCACGAAACACAGGCAGGCAGGCACCCATCTAACTAGCTAACAGTAGCTTATTTTCTTAAGGAGAACCAAAAGGAAAGTTTTCTGCATGTGTGCATGTGTGTCTGTGTCTGTGTGTGTGTGTGTGTGTGTGCGTGCATATGTGAGCTTGTGTGTGTTGCATTCGACTTGCTCAACCAACCAAGCTGCCAATTTATCCCATATGTGTCCACTGAGTGAGTGGCATTACACAGGCTAACAAGATCAGTTGTCAGTGAGCGACACTGCCACCACTCTGACCCAGACATTTTGCCGGACCCTTTTATCCTGGCTGTGGATGTCACTGCACTTTAGTGTGCGGCAAAGAGGTCCTGGATGGGAGGAGGTCTCGCCCTCGCAGTGTACAGCCTTGGACATCAGAAGACAGCCTTTAAAGTTAACCTCTTCTACCCTCCTTCCCCCCCCTCCCCCCAAGCCTGCCACCAAGCGTCCCCGGGTCCCAGAGGAGGTCATTATGACCGGGATGAGCGGCTAGCGTCCCGCAGCGAGACGGATGGTGGAGTGACAGAAGAGGAGGAGGAGGAGGAGGAGGAAGAGGAGCTGGACAGGACACAGTAGGGGAGACAAATATAAATTGGAATGTAGCGGACTGAAATAGATCGGCGGGGCGTTCAGTGTCGACGAGAGCAAACTTTTGACAGTTTGGATCTTGCTCGCGTCAGCAATCCTCTTGGCTGAATAAATATGGACATTTTCTTTTCTTTTCTTCTCCCTCTCTTTATCGCACACACTAAAAAAATCCCACTGCTGTTTAAATGTTGGATGTCAACAGAGCGCTCACATCTTGACACCGGCGCAGCAATCTTGCAGTCGATTCTTATTTGATTTCCTTTTTTTCGTTTTTTCTTCCTGGACCTGCGTTTTGAAACACAACATCCCGCTGAGAGCCAGCGTTGTCATAACAAGCGAGGCTCCGCTTTCAGGGAGCCTCAGCACAGAGAATGAAACATGCAATGCAGTATTTATATGCAAATCAGCGGAATGCCTTGATTAAAACATCTCCCCGTCAAACCCACGTCACTTTTGCACTGTAGCCATCAATTTGCGGATCAAGATGTGATTTTCTTTTCCTTTTCTATTTTCTGGCTCCTTTCTATGGCTCTGCATACCAGTTCTCGTTGGTTGAGAGACTTGAGAGGGAACATAACTCTGGGTTGTTTGAGTCGTGGCTGGAGGGGTTTTCATTCTTTCATTTCAAACACTTTTGAACAAAAGATATGCCTCCTGGTAAAAAGGTCAGCCTACAAAGTGTGCAGGTTTAAGCTGATTATATTTGAGGTATCTACAACTCACTCATACAATATATATATATATATATATATATATATATATATATACACAGACTGAATAAACCAAAAGCTTATAGTGGAAAACCTATAGTCTCAAAACATGTCATATTATCCATTTGCTTGTTATTGTATACTTTATACAGTTGTTACATTACACCAGAAATATATAGATTGAAAGACATTTCTAAAGTAGACTCAAACCAGGAAACATAAATTCCTCACAATCATTCTACCAAATGTATGGCACTTATATTGGTTAAAACCACAAGGCTCCAAATGTTTAACGTTGTTGTCTTTTTTTACGGAGGCGTAAAACACTGGCTCACTAACGGCGTGCTGGGATTTGACTTTGTCAGTGACCCCTCTGTTTCGTTTCTCGGAGCTGTTTATAGACTGGAATGAAAAGCTGAGATGTGCACGCCATTAAAAAAAAATGTTTTTTATCTCCATAATTAACAAGCATGCATTATTCTCGTCTGAGGAAAGGTCACAGGGAGCCACAGACCAAGTATCTTTTAGCTTTACGAGGGCCACCTCGAGGTCCAACACGCAGATGGGATCGTCAGAGGGGGGCAGTGGCAGAAGGGGTAGGGGGATGTGGTCATTACCATTTCATAAGCAACGCCATTGCTCCTGTACTTTCCTTTTAGGGTGAAGGCGAGAGAAAATGCCTCAGAGCCATCCCTTCTAGCATGGAGAGTAGACCATTAATTTGCCAGTCCTCTTTCTTACACAGATGACATCAGCTCAGAAATGCGTGGTTGGATGGCAGGCACTCAGGGCACGTTTTAGCACAGTTAAGAGTGTCAAAATATATTAGCCTTCCCTGAATTTTGTGATGTGTGAGGATCCTCTTGTCCAAGTGCAACTCAGTGCATTGGTTCATTCAACCATAACACTCAGGTATATAATAAACAAACAAATAGATGATTTAAATAATACTTAACTGAACAAATATCAAAGTCAAGTAGCTTTAATCTCATGGAATCAATACACCTTTTTTGGCCTGTATAACAACATCCACAGCAGGACTAGACAGTCCAACTAAGCAATGTTATGCTGAATTAATTAATTAAAACTTCTATCCATAGCCTGAGGATGTATCAGAATATTTATGATCCTTTGGTGCCATTCTATTTTATGAAATACATTTTTGTTTTGTTATCAAGGCATGAAATTTGAAAGCTCTATGACACCGAATATGCCTTGGAAACATTGGACTATGAAGAACCGAAATCTGCCCTATCTAATACCTTTCATCCATGCAATGTATTTCATTATGTATACTTATTTTCTCTACATTACAAACCTTCGATAGATGGGAGATTAGGAGCGAGGTATCATGCTGTGATCTGGAATTGAACTGTGCTGCAGGGGATCTCGATGGGGTGATATCTGAAATAAAGATTTGACCTGCGCATTTGTCCTCGCCTTTCATCCCAAGATCATCCGGATGCCAACACATATCTTACTAACCCTTTATAGACCGGTATTTGTTGGCACCTTATCATTTGATAATTTGCTGGAAAGCAGGTTTCTTTATGAGTAGCAAAGTATTCATGAATAGGTTTGTAGCTCATTCACAAAGTTTATATAAATAATTGAGAAAGAATGAGTAAGATCCTATGCTACTAATTGGTTTAAGATGCATATACATATTCACCCTCATCCTTAACAAACAATTTGTTAATGGCGCATGGATTACAAAATAATTATGAAACGATAACCACACATTAGGTGGGCGAAACAAGATGGTCACAAGAGATCGCTCTGACTAAAACATTGTTGTAATAATGAAGTTTGTGTAGGTTTGATGGAAGATGGCATAATACACTTGTCTTGTTGACCGGTTTAGTTTGTAGCTTGTCAACCTTCATCAGGAAACAGAATAACATGAATATAGAATACCTTTTTCCCCAAGTATAGACACTACATGCGTCCTTCTTTATGTCTGAAAGAGTTGTGAGAGAGTTGAGATAGAGTATAGAACATCAGGTGTCAGACCCACTGTTATTCCATCCCACCTGTCCTTGGCATGCCCTATCCTTGTATGTTCTATTGAAAATGTTAACACTCTACACACAATGTCTCTTTTCAACTGGTGTCCATGGATTTGGATCCAAGTACGCAAACTAAAAAACTAAGTTTACAATTCAAACATTGTCCCTCCGATATACAAGTCTATATCGGAGGGAAACTCAAAAACCTACATTTGCTTCTGTCCTGAAACGACTGTGTGCTTTTTGCCAAAAAAGACGTATTTCACTGTTAAGAGGTCAACACATGATCAGCATTCAGTGTCGGCATTGCCGACATGGCCATCATTGCTGGCGCATGTATTATTATTATTATGTATTCCTATGGAGTTGAGTTTTGAAGCCCAACCTAGCGTTGATGCTAACCTAGGCTTGGCAGACCGCTCGGATTCTCCACTTTAAAGCTGTGCTCAAAGATCAAACAATTTCAACTTCGAATTTTTCCTCATCCAATCAGATAACAGCTTTGTTTGACATTCTAAAACCAACTGCATCTAGACACAACCAGGTTTAGACATTTCTAAAGCTTAATACATGTTTCCATGGTTTTATGAGTAAAAAGCATTGAACTCCCATCTGTCGGGTGGCTGTATTCTGAACGCCCAGCCTTCTGCTGGACGCTCATGTTGTGACCGCTTTAGGCTTTTCTGTGACATCAACCTCTCCTCCACCAAAAGTAGCGGAGGCCTCTGCTGATTGACTTGTGTGATCTCACTGGAAGTGGAGAACCCCTGGAAGTTGATGCCCAGGGTCCCACATCGTCCTGAAAGCCGCTGACCTCCTGCTTCACCAGAGAAGCATGTTTTAAAGCTAATCAAGTATTCAGAATCGCATTGTGTTTGCTGGTATCTAAATTCATATTGTAAAGTGTTAAAATCGTTGCTATGAAACTATTATAGTTAGTGTTACAATATGTAAAGAAAGAATCAAAGTAATCAAAGAGTTGTTTTTCATCTGGCTATCCATCCATCTATGTACACGTTGTTTCTCAAGGTCCTCTAATCCATAACATACCGCTTTCTAATTATTCATGCCATAAAATTGTCAAGTAATTACTGTGAGCTATTGAGGCAAAACTATATTCTATATCAACGATATGCCTCGGATTCAATAGAGTATCAAGGACAAAAAGCCTCATTATCTTACACCACTCATCCATACCGGTTCGGCTCCCAAGTTTGGCTGTATGTAATGGATTTCATAATATATACTTATTTTCTCTACCTTTTTTAATCTTTGATAGATAGTAAGATTAGAAGCGAGGTACCATGCAGTGATCTGGAATTGAACTGTGCTGCAGGGATTTCGAGTGAACAGGAACTTACCTGAATCATACTGATAGGCACTGGCAAATATTTTCAAATTACTCTGCATGAGATAGAAAGATATCTAAGTATGCTATACATATAGATAGATGAATAAATACTTTGAGTTAAAAAAAAACATATATGTAGCAAACTAAAGACAAAGTGGAGAGAGAAACTCTGAACAGAACACAGATGATTCAATAGCAAGGTACATTTTGTTAACTTTTATTGTAACTAATAAATCGCTATCAAAATGTGTGGTTGTGTGTGTGCGTGTGTGTGCACACACGTGTGTGTTTAGCACCCAAGGGGCCAAGGCCCTCCACATTAGCTGAGGAGAGACTTCAGCACAGAGGACAGTAACATAAACTGGATGAGGTCATCAATGAGGAAATTATCAGGCACACCTGCAACCACTCCCTAATTATGAGAGAGAGAGAGAGAGAGAGAGAGAGAGAGAGAGAGAGAGAGAGAGAGAGAGAGAGAGAGAGAGAGAGAGAGAGAGAGAGAGAGAGAGAGAGAGAGAGAGAGAGAGAGAGAGAGAGAGAGAGAGAGAGAGAGAGAGAGAGAGAGAGAGAGAGAGAGAGAGAAAATAAATGTGTGTAATCCCTCTTACCCTGCATTTTACCACTCTTCTACTGTGTGTCCGAGGCCCAAAGAGACTGACCCCCTTAGTGGATGCTGGGCCTGAGGGAACAGCTTCAGTATGCTTCGGTCCTTGACCCCACCAAACCCTACCTTTTGATTAATACAAATAATTTATTAACCCTTAAACTGGTGTGAAAAGTTTGTTTCCAAGGTTAAGTATGACCTTGAGCATTTTGCAAAAACCCTGATCAGACAATACCAATGATACTCACATTTGTTCTATGGGGCTTGTTTGCTACTATTTCATTTTAAGATGACTTTTTCTTTGTTTAGTCTGCATAAACACAAACAAAACCTTCTCACAAATAACCTATTCAAATATAGCAAAATCAAATAAATACTTTGCTTTCTAGACAGGGCACATTACTTGCTCTTCTCATGTGACTTTCAAATGAAGTCATGATCATTTCTAATTCTCAAAAGAGAGTTGAATTGTATTTTGGGGCAACTTTTGATAATGGAATTACTTTTTTTTTTAACACCACCGCCTTTCAGAAGCAAACCAACAAGCTTGTTTATCTAAAGTTTCCTGTGGGATTCTTTCTGGACCTCATTTAGTTTGCGACTAGCACACAATGAAGTTAACGATAGAGTATAACTTACAACCATGTTTACATTTGAAATAAATGGTTGCGAATAAGCCCATTTTGCACAAGGCTAATGTGGTCTGGCTCCGCGGCCGTGTTGCCAGCCGGCACTTTCTTCTGGATTTTCTAAAATGGAGTTGTCTGTGTCATCCCATGTCATCCGTTACAGAAATAGGTTTAGACTGTCAGGGCAAATTATGTTGAATGGAGGAAATGTGAGACCCAGTGAATGTCAATGAGCTATGATTGCTGCATCGGGGCATCAGAATGATGGACCCAGAGTGATGGGGTTCGAATAATTCTCATCGCAGGTGATCAGGGCCTTTAAAGTTCTGCTTGCTTTGAATACGTTTAATTTTAAGCTGCTACAAAAATTGTCTGTCCGTCCGTCTGTCTGTCTGTCTATCTGTCTGCCTCTCTCTTTCTTCAATTCAAAAGAGCTTTACTGGCAAACTAAACATCACATTGCCAAAGCAGTTGTAAAAAAACAAACAAAGAAAATATAACAATGTTGATTTAAAATAATTATAAAAATCTAAATCTAAAAATACACACAGACTATCAATTGAGAAATCTCTTCCTCTATAAACACATAAAGTGATACATTTTCTAACCAAATCAGGTGTGCTGGTTGAATCACCTTGTGACTCTACAAAACATGGCATATAATGGCATATAATGTCAATAAGGTTTAAACAACATATATATATATATAATCCATGCATGGTTACAACATTACCACATTGATTTTCAAACAGCTTTGTATCAATACAATTGTTGTTAGTGTGTGCGAATGAACCAGCTCTGCACCCAGTTACTTTTGTCCACCCAATGAAGCGAAATGTGCGGGGAGATCTGGGTTCAGGCAACATGGAGCAAAGTTAACCATTGTTCATTTGCATATACTTCCCACATTGTAATGATACAAAGCCAGTTGAAAATCGGCGCAGTAGTCCTTTAAGCCTATTTCTTTATATATGCACATGTACCACTCCTCGTGCTTTTGCACCACAAAACCCTCAGTTTGGGAGTCAAGTGGTTGTGGGCAGATATACAGTCCAGTGATCAGGAAGGGAAGCAAAAATCAAACAGTGGGAGAGGTAGATAGGTAAAGGAAGGCAGAGTTTTTTGCTCTGGTGGCTGGGTTTCTATGAAAACAGACAACCAGTGTTGGAACAGCTTTATTTAGGCCAACACCTGTACTCTGTGTAAAGTAGATAAAGTTTGTTGTTGATGTGACAGTCCTCCAGTAGAATATAGGGATAGTGTCTATTTGGAACAATGACTCACCATATGATGCAAACCACACCGGCTGTCTCAGATAGGCCTACGCGCCTCTACACCCTGTGAGATCTTTACTTTTGGATTGTATTTCACTTGGACTTATTGCAAAGAATTTTCTTTTTTTGTGTTTGCATTTTAAAGGTATAATATGTCATTTCTGCCGCAGGGGCCTCTCAATCAAAACACTCACAAAAGGGGACGTTTGATGATGTCGGGAAGTAGCGTGTGATCAGGCAGAAATGATGTTCACTGACGAGGTAATGTTTGAATGTTTTAGTGTCATTCTAATAAAATAGCCGCAAGTAACATTACCTAATGTAATGTTAACTTGCTGACTCACCATTAGATGAGTTGACTACCCATACAGCTGTAGCTAACTTTATATGCTGAATTAAATCGTGGGGTAGCCCAGCGATATAATTCGTGGACAATCATAAATAACTAACCAAAAATAACTACGAGCGCATTGAGCATTGTTGTAACGTTATTATGTTACCGTGTTAGCTTGGTGATTGGCATTAGCCACTTGTCATAGTAGCACATATTAGTAAGCTAGAACGATATTGAAATATAAAAATAAATTTCTCAACTCTTTTTTTCTTTCCCGGAAGTAAGGAGGTCAAGGTTAAATGAAACACTGGTACCTTGAATACAATTATTATATATTAATATATTATATATTATATTGTTGGAAGAAATTGGGATGATGTAAGTGCACAACTCAACTAAATATATAACATAAGTCTAGTCATATTTTAATTGCTGAAATGTTACATATTATACTTTCAAATGGTCTTAATTGTTTAGGGTTTTCGTTTGCATTTCTTCTGTAATAAGGACATGGACTGATCTTTACCTAGTTTTTCGTGCTTTAAGGACACTGATATTTTTTTTTATATTAAGCTGACTGTTACAACCACACCAGAATAATAGGGAAATCCATAGGGCTATAAATAATTATATAAACATTTTCAAAATACCAACACTGTAACTGCTTTAAATGTCTTTAAATAATTGGTTCAACCATCAGAAGATTTGTTCACCTACCATCACAATTATGGTTAAAAACTTTGAGAAACAGAAAAGGTTTAGGCGTAGATAATCCCTCCTTCTGGAAACATGCTGCTTTATTTCCACTACATTGCTTTATCTCTCCAAGTAACTTAATAACCAATCAGCCCAAGCCAGCAACGTTTCTGCCAGTGGTTTGCAGATACAAGGGGAACGTCTATAATAATGATAATAACAATAATATCATCCACGTAGTCTGGATGTTTCACACACCAAAACGCCTTAATCCAAGCTAGTTAGAGACCAGATAGTGACCAGTACACACGCGTGACAGAGCCGCTCTTTATGAAGACGATCTCACCAAAGGATCAGCAGCAACACAGAGGTAGGAGAGACTTGCCACCCAAAAGGGCCATCCATCTTCCACCACCTATACACTCCATCACTGCTCACACACCGGCACAGGCTGTTGTCTGGGGGTCTTCAGCCACACACACATACATGCATGCACACACACATGCATGCACAAGCACGTACACATACACACATGCAGAGAAACGCACATGCGTGCACACACACACATACACTCACACACACTGTACTCCCCCAGGAGGACAATCATACTCCAGATCCAGAGTGATGGGCAAGGAGGATGCTTCAATGTAATTAAAGTAAAGGGCACATAGTCATAAGATACAGCGATGAAGCTTTTGAGAAAATGTAAAAATGTGGCTTTTGCTCATGGTGGAATGTGATCATTTGGTTGAATTGGCGGTCGGTGTGATATTTCTTTCAAGATGTCGTTTTTGGACACATTCTGATTACATCTGTAAAGGATGGCTACCAGCTGATCTGTCTCACCTGAAGAGTACAAAGATTCATAGATTCATAGATTTGACCATAGAGTAAGAACGTCTTTGGCCTGTTTTGATCGACTGTCCTAACTTTCAGTGTCCTAGGCTGACTCTTTCCCTGGCTGACTCTGTCCTATACTGACACTATCCTAACCTTCACTGTCCTAACACTTCGTGACAAGTGCAGTGCTTCGCACACAGGGCACAGTTTGAAGGCTTACAACAGCACCCACACATTTCAGTTTTTATTTATTTATTGCAGCTGGCAGGGTCACCCAACCCCCAAAAGTGTTACAAGGGAAGAGAAAACAGGCAATTGACTAAAGCAATATATGCTACGGTTGGCAGATTTCACTTAGGCCTACCCAAACACATAACTGTCTGTCACCCCATAAATGTCAGATTTCACACAACAGTGACATGCAGCCAACGTGTATAAGCACACATACAGATAAGCTATGTCTAACACTGTGAGATAGGAAATTAACACTGTCAAATACTTTAATATTTTGCTTCTCGGAGGGACCGACATAATGGGTGTACTTTTTTTTTGGACCCACAGTCCTTGTTGACAAAATCAGACAGCACAGCAGGCATTTTCAAAAGTTATCATTTGGTACCCAAAATTGCAGCGACGCTACATTTATTTACGCTGAGACATCACTTATAATGTATGAGTGTATCTAGAGGTAACACACACAAAGCTACAGCCATAACTACTGCTGTTATTATATGAAAATACATACAATAAATAGAAAATGTCATACTAAAAGAGGTTGTCATGAACTTCTTTGTAATTGGAAATTAACTACTTTGTAATTGTAAATCCTAGACTGGACTGCAAGGAGTTCAAACCCCATAATATGAATTGCCAATGAATCTCTGAAAATATACATTTTATTTCATAAAAGAAGGCTTAGACAGCTGGCAAACAGCTAGAATAAGCATTGGTCAGTTTAGACATTGCACAAGCAATTGTTATTGAAGTATTATGTCTGGTTATGCCCATTTAAGATTATTTCACATTTTTCCCAACTCCATAATAAAAACTGAAGCAAAAAGTGCCTATTCTACAGGCTCTCTGTCATACCTGAAAGAATGGTTTTTCACCTCATTGTGTGAATGTTGATTAACTGTCAAACATCGCACATCTGAGACCCTGTTGGCATCTTACAGGCCTCAGATGGGCCTGTGTGCATCCCAGACAGTGTGAATTTGAGCATGCATTTTTAATAATGCCATGTCTTTCACAAAGCTGTGATTTAAGGCCATTTGCTGGAATGGCTGAGTGAAGGTCATGGCTGAGTGAAGGTCACATGCTTAAAGTCCTCTTGATTTGATTTTCAGATACTCATGTTCAAAATATTCTTATCTGTTTCAATCTCCTCCTAACCCCTTGTTTATGGGAAAAGATGCTGCTTCTATTAACCACTTCAATACAAGATATGTGGCTGATTTGTAGGGCTGCACCTCACTGTTTTCTTTGCCAATTCATCATCCATGCATCAATCATCTAGTCTAGAAAATCATAAATCATAAATAATTGCAATTTTCAATCTCAAGTTACCAGAGCCTAAAGAGATAAATAGAACAATCAGACTCGTGATTTTTGTAATTATCTGAACGCCCCCCAAAAACAAGCAAACATTTATTTGCATCTTTGAAGCCATAAGCAGCACATGGCTGGTACTTTGACTTTAAATGACTAAACTGATTAATGTATTATCAAATGATAACCAATACATTTTCTGTTGAATAGTTTCAGCTCAGGGCGTGTCCAAGTGACGTCCTCACATCGAGCCCTGTCCCCTCGCCTCTTGCCTTTCCCTCTCCAAAGGACAATTCTGTCTGACCTGCAAACACACGTTTTCTACTTTAGTGTGTGCCATTGATGGCTTTGCCTCAGGGTCCACTGCGGTTCAGATCGGATCTCGTTCACCGAGGAAATGTCCCCTCACCTCCGAGCACAACAACAGCATCCCCCCCCCCCCCCCCCCCAACCATAACCACCACCACCACCACCACCACCATCCCCTCAGAGCTACTGAGAGTAACAGGCCTGTGGGTCACTTCACGCAGGAGCCCTTGAGACATGTGCACTGCCATTCAACAGGACGTATATTGTAGCGTACAGGTTTTGGCTCCGAGCGGTCGGAGGCCGAGTCAGGCGTGGTAGCGGGGTGAGGGGTGGCTTTACGTCAAGTACGTTAAGTCAGTTATTTTGGGGACGGCGTCGCGGGGATGTTGAATTGTCCAAAGGATTTTTGTGGTGCAAGTGAGTGCGCTATAAACACATCGCACCGTTTACATGATTCATTATCTGGATGGTCATCACAACAGTACTTACCAGGCTATCTTGATAATAGAACAAGGGCCCTTCATCACAAAGGCAAACCGACACAACTTGGGATACACATGAGGGATCCCTTTTCTTTTATTACTCCAAAGTGATGACTCGTGAGAATGTACTTTTAGTTTTTTTACAGTACAGTAGGCTATAGAGCACATTTTAATCATGTTTTTGTGTGTGTGTATAGTGGAAACCGTAGACAGTTACAGTCTCAAAGGGCTTTGTAGGCCCACATTATACAACACTTCCTATATCTAAGCCCTTAGAGGGCCAAGGGAAAAGAATACTCCCTAAAACCAAGAGGGAAAAGGAAAAAACCTCGAGAAGGAGCACAAAGAAAGCATCCCCTCGTCCCGTAATGGCTACGGGCGCAATACGCACCGACGGAGCAGACATAAAAAGTAGCAAAAAGCACCAAGTTTAACATGCAGGTCTGAACACGTCTCCATCTTAAATGAAGTCTGGTCCAAGCCAAGGTATGTGGTTCCCATTTTAAATGTTCCAGTTTGGAGTATATAGCTTAGAAGTGCTATTGTTTGTGGATATAATTACGTGAGGCAACAACGCGCTGCCGCGGCGGTGATGAATGGGAGTGTGTTTTTTTTGTTCATTGAGCTCCATTGTGACAGAGGCAGCCCGGTCTGACCCACTTAGGACTCCACGGGAAGGTGATGCATGGAGGAGGTGGGAGGAGGGGAAGGAGGTGGAGAGAGAAAGGAAGAGAGAGAGGGAGAGTGAGGTAGAAAGAGAAATGTAGACAGAAAGAAGGAGAAAGAGACAAAAAAACAAAGAAAGAAAGAACAACCGCAAGACGATGAAGAAGAGGAAACTATTGAATTGAAGAAAGAAAGAGTGAGGTAGAAAGAGAGATAATGTAGGATTTTCCCTCCCACATTTGAATTTATTTTGTCTTTATTTTTTCCATGGAGGAAGATCTATGTGCCAATCTTCCTCAAACTAGAATGTTATGCTCATCCCTACCATAAAGGATTCAATTTGACTCAAAAAACTTCGTTAGGAACTATTCGTGCACTTGACCGCAAGGACAGCACAAGACAGAGTAAACAATAGAGAGTAAACATTGCAATACAATGAATTCATGAACAGTCAAGCAATTCCCCACTGGGAAAGCAATAGAAAAAGCTAAATATAAGTACATGCATCAAGGTTCCTATTGTACTTCCTATAAACAGAACCTGCCAACAATCTTTAAGGAGGTTTTTTAATATAAATCTCAATCAGATAAATATAAATGCTTCCTTGTATTTTGAAGAAAATGGCTTTGCAAAACTATTTGAGTCAGAATTATAGCTCGGAACACTGAATCATAAATTGCCTGCAGGGGCTTGACAATGACCCTGCAAACAACAAACCACAGCTTATGTGTTAATTGTACATTTTCAACTGCTGGCAATAACTTGTGTTTAGTTGGTGCTTTTGGTTTTTGTGCCAGTTGATTTTGATTTGGCTAATTTGGTTCTTGGTTGACATGTGAAATATCACGCCCTATTCGGGGGGGGGGGGGGGGGGGGGGGGGGATTATGTTGAGCCTATTCTGGATCAGCTGGGATCTGTGGGGTCCAAAGATGGTCACTGGGAGTCAATGATACATGATGCCTATAAGGATGTGGGGTAATTGTGGAGATGTGGGGCAGCTACATAGCCATCGTGACAAATTGCTTCCACCATTGTACAGTCCCCCAAGTGAAAGGCAGAACTCTGAGGGTCAGACTCCTGTGGTGGGGCGTGATTGGCTGGTGACCTTGACGGCACGCTCGTAATTTGCCGCTCGTAGTGAGCGGTTTGTCATGGGAATTGGCAAACTTGAGCACCTTGCCTTCTATTGGTGTCCTGATCACCCGATGCAACATCCATCCTTGAAGTGCTCTCCCAACACAATGCTTGTAATTTCATGAATGGAATAGACCACAGTGCATGCATATATTTCAGTTTGGGGAATCAGTGTCAGAATAAGCAGTTTACGGCAACAGAAATTATACCATATTATTGTGGGTATGACTGTTAGTGAACCGGTTAGGGAACGGTTCTGGCTGCCCCTGAGTAGCAGTGAATTGGCTGTGGGTGACCTGAACACTGATGCTGATTTCTGTTGTCTTCATTGGAGTGGCCATATCAGAGCAGCTATAAAAGAGTCTGTAGTAGGCGTTCTTTGCGTGGCCTCTCCTTATTAATGCTGCCTCTGCTAAAGAGTTAAGCTGAAGAGGGAATGAAGATGTCTCGATCAGTGACACCATCGGAAGACTGAATTTTGTGCAACGGTTGTGTGAAGTTCAAACTATTAAAACAGAAGATGCCTTGCCAATTTTCTGCACTTTTCAATTTGGAAAACAAAGCACTGGTTGGATATCCTGCTTATGTTTTGAGTGATGAAAACATAATTTTTCTTATTGAGTCACTAAGCTAACAGCCGATTCGAGATTTAAACTTGGGATTTAACGATCCCTTTATGTTAATAATGTAACACCTCTGTAAATATTTTAAATATAGAAATGTCCCATTTCTTCAAGTGGAAGTCACACATTTTTTACATTAAACTTACAAGAATAATAATCACAGTGCTTCCTGCAATGACCATCAATATTTAAATCGTCCACATCAAGTTGCCTTTGATGCGTATATTTTTAGATCAAATTTGTATGCCACATTTTCATTGAGTGCCGTCGCGTGGATCCGAACGCAGAGTGTGGCAAGCAGCTGATAACTTGAGAACTCCCTTGATCTTAGGTTGGCGCTACTCCTCTGCTGGCTCCTAGACTGGGATGGCCGTCTCTATTTTGAACAAAACATTGGGGGATGCATCTATTTTGCCTTAAACCATTTCTTTCTGACGACCCTCTCTGGGCTGCTGGCAAATGGTCGTTTCTCTCAAGCTGGATGCTGGCTATCCGGATGGGACAGTGTGATAGATATAATATACAGGCAGGATTTTTGTGTGTGTACAGAGGTACCATTTGGATATTATCTACTGCCTTTTACTGCCGATGTGCCCAGAGCCAAAAGGAGGTGGGAATTGTTTATTTTCAGAGAGAAGTGGAGGAGAGGGAGGGCGGTGGTGTATTACCTCACACCTCCAGTTAAAAGGGCCAATTTTAACGATGCTTTTGAAAACCTAATTCACATTTTCCCCTTTTCTGTCTAAATTTAAACTTGCAGGCTCCTTTACCTGCCTGTTCATGGCGGAGGCAAACACTTTGGCATTCCGCTCCTGTGGGTGCTGGGAGGCAATTACTTAGAGAATGCAAAGTTTGCTGCGGTTGGTAGGCGAGGTGTTAATTACCTTGGTGGATTCACACAATGCCTCCACAACTTTCTTATGTTTTCCTCAGACCCTGTTATCGGCTAATTAACTATGAATCGGCTCGCAGGTGATCCATCTGTGAGAGGCAACATGATTAAACCCCCTCTGATCATTTCCCCGCACATCCGCGGAATAACACAGCGGGAAAAGTTCTAGACCACATCACGTATGATGACTAACTTCCTGGCGATATGCGACGATTGGGGGGACATTTAAATGACAGGCCGGGGAGGGGGGTTCTGGTGTCAGGGACAGGAGGTCTCTGAGGTTTGGACATTAATGAGTAGAGGGGTGTTTCAAACGGCGGGGGTAAATGAGAATGTTAAATTGACCCGTGACCAGTGTAATGGTCTGGGAGCACAGACGTGGCATTGCCCTTTTGTGACACATCTGGAGACGCACTATTAAATGTCCTCCATTTGACCGTCAAGTGCAAGGTTGATTAGCTAGTACAATTCATTTCATGAACTCAAACCGGCGATTCCATGTGTCCACACACAAAGTCTGCAGGGTTAAGCGAAGCAAAGAAATAATAATAATGGGGAAATACATTGAACCTGAAGCTGAAATAACTAGTCCAAGTAGCTCAGAAAAAAGGAAATAAAAACGCCATACTCTCTCTGCATACAGGTTGAGTTTTTTTCTTCTTTGGACTACTTACTTCAGCTGTATTGCACTGTACCTTGCGCAAATTATGTGCATTTGCGTCTTTGATGTCTAGTGTTTGGAGCCCCAGAAACAGACGCTGGCCTAGAGAGGTGGAGAAGCCTGCTTTGAACTGAGTATTCCGTCAGCGACTTATTAAATGCCATCAACAAAGTTCAAACTTGTGCTTTGTGATCCGGTCTGTTTAATATTCAAGTTGAGCTTAGAGATATGGATTGGGTTAGACATTTCAAACACTGCATTGTTTCTACTCTAAAGCCAAATGTATTTGAAATGTTTATAAATTGGACCAACAAGAAGATCATGTAATCCTTAATTCACATCTGATGACTGGCAGATGATCGCAGTTGGTTTTATTTTAAAAACATGAAATGGATTTCTGCGCAAAATGTTGACCCTAGTTGTTGCCAATTTTGCATGGAGAAAACAGATTTATTTCTGCATCATTATGTCACGTCCTCCAGCCCCTTGACTCTAAAGGCCCACTAACTCACACTCCCTGCTCCCCATTCTCCGCTGCCCGTCTATCTTCACCCACAGCATGTAGCCTCGGACGTCATGCAGAGGGCTGCATGATCCACCCTGGATCATGCAGGGTGGATCAAGCAGCCCATGTGAACCACAAACAGTAAGGTAGATAAACATCCAGGTGCAGATGCCTACCCCCTCCCCTCGCAAACAACACCACAGAAACAGCCCCTCTCGCTCATCTGTCGGTAGGCCTGTGCCGGCCTCTACAAACATATCAGGGAGAGATGATGTGTCCCTGGGGGCCTAGAAGACGCCTGGGGAGAGAGGCAGCTCTTCATCACCGAAGACCCACTTCTCTGGCGCTTTCCCCCCATTGTCGGAGGGGAGGGCGTTTATGAGCAATATAGAGCTTTTTACTTTGAGTTCATTTTTGTATTGATGCTGTCACCGTGCTACAAAACTGCCCAAAAAAAAGGCTTTCTTTTTTTGGCTATGAAGTCAGCTGCATCGTCCCAGTGAGCTTATCTTGGGTTCTGATCATCTGTTAAATCAGCATTCTTATTAAATCCACCCTAGCCACCCTAATTAACCTCCTTCTTTTACACAGAGACACCACTACCCTGGCTCTTTCTTCACTGCTGCATAATTCCTGGGAAATTATACTTGACGGAAATGATTGGAATAGCTTCAGCTTCAGCCAAACACGCATTTGCTCTTTCAAGCCTTTCTTTCTTTCTTTCTTTCTTTCTTTCTTTCTTTCTTTCTTTCTTTCTTTCTTTCTTTCTTTCTTTCTTTCTTTCTTTCTTTCTTTCTTTCTTTCTTTCTTTCTTTCTTTCTTTCTTTCTTTTTCTTTCTTTTCCTCCTTGAGACGGAAGAAAGACAAAACATTCTGTGAGTGACAGAGGCACAGCTGGTCTCCGGCTCTCGCAGTTCCCACCTCCCTCCTTGCCGTCCATGCACCTCTGGCAGCCTCATTTCTGTGGGAAGCCGCTGCAGGCCACCACGGGCCATCTCGCACAGGGCTGCAGAAGGGGGATCATTTGTAAGCAGTCAGTCATGTGGCTCCGACCACACAGACAGAGAGGCATGGGGGAGGGGGGGTATGCAGGCGGGGAGGCAGGGAGGGAGGGAATGGGTACAGGTGATGGTGGTGGAGGTAGTGGTGGTGTTGCCGGAGAGGGCTTAGGTCCATTCACAATAGACAGATGGACAGCGCGCAGGGATCGTTTTTTTATAAATCTGCAATCAATTGACTGATGAGGGGAACTGGGAGGGGGGCGTGAGGGATGGAGAGAGAGTGATGGAGAAAGGGAGAGGGACTGAAAGCGAGGGAAGGGGAGATAGAATGCATGAGAGTGATGTAGGTGAGTTATTGTGGATAAGTGAGCCGTTCTCTCTCATTCAGGCTCACACTGGACACTGGATGGTCTGCTTGATGTCCACATAATGATGAAACCTGCTACAGCGAACACGGTACCTGAAACATTGATGCAGCACCAGCCCCACCTCACCCACACCACCACCACAATTGCAAGGGAGAGAGGGAGAGAAAGGGAATCCAAATGGACAGCACATAACATACTGAAATTTTCATTGGTTCTTGATCTCTGCTATGAGCCCACAAACCCCCTTTCCAGAGATGAGTCAACCCAGCGCTGGGGTTGAACGGAAGAGAAACCAGAACCAAAAGAAACCCACACAAAAAATACGAAGAACACCAACAACCCAGAAACAGGTTTATTTCTTTATCCGCGCTCCATCAATCATAACAGGTCACCGTAGAGGGGCAAGGTAAAGCTACAAGCACAGAGTGTTGGCTCTCTCCAATACTATCTGTCCCACTTGTTCAAGATAAATGGCGAGGAGGAGGAGGAGGAGGAGGTGGAGGAGGAAGGGAGGAGGATTGGACATGAAGAGGGGGTGCAGGAGAAGGATGCTTAAGGTATAGCTATTGACAGACCAGTGTCAGGTTGGTGGTCATCCCTACAGAGAAATCCCCATTGTCTTCAATGGAAGTTGTATTAGATCATTAGATAATGTTTTAATAACATTACATCGCATCTAGTCTCACAAATTAAACTTTAGATTAATATCTGAAGTGTAATGTTAGACAAGCTCAGGTCTGGGTGAATTAGGCGTTACACTTGCTTTCGCTTTATAATTGTCTCGCCAATCGTGTTGCTCGAGGCGGGGACTGTAAGCATAACTGGTGAACACAAACTCGGCCAGTAATAGTAAACTTAAAGAAAGTGTAATGTTTCAGATAAACACCGTGAAGACAGGCTACTGTAGAAATACATTTGAGAATTAGTTTTGTTTGGTATGATGTCTCCGAAAACTACGAGTAACTCCGCCCCTTGCAGTCCTGGTTTCCCGGCCCAAGATCTAGGGGGAAACGGGCTAGTAGGACGACTGTAACCCGGGATTACATCACACCAAGCCAAAATACGTTTTTTGTTTTATTTTAGGTTGCGGTGTATGTTGCATAACGATTAGACTCTGAGATACTGGAGGCATATGCTCTGGCCCCAATGCTAACCGCGGTTACCAAGAAAACCCCTCTCCACATCACTATGCAAAGTTAGCTGTTACACATGTTTTAGCTCTGCATGTTTGAATAAGGATAAATGTTGCAGCCTTCAAGCTACCATTGCTGCACATGAACTTGCGGGGATTGACTGATGTCTTTTAGGGGATTCAGAAAGTACTACCGTACCACTCTGCTTACTTAGCTTATTCTCATTCAATACCCCTTCCACATGTCTCCCCTGTGCACGCACACACATACACACACACACACACACACAGATGCACACACAATGCACACACACCAACGCATATACGCACATACAATACACACGCATACCCGCATACATACGCACACACATTCACATACAAACACACACACACACACATACACACACACAGATGGCCAGACAGATATGCTAGGTATACACATGGAATCATGGAGTTTTGATAGGTAATTACAGAATTGATCAGGAGCTCAGCAGGCAATTATCAATGTAGAGCTTCAGTGAATATCAATGAGGTGGTGAAGGCTTTAGCAGGAGTGGTGGGGTATGTCTGCTTGCGGCACATTTCTAATATCCTTCATTGTGCGTTTTGATATCGGCAGTGCCGGACTCAGTATAGGTGAACATTTTCCAGATCACTCTTATATTTGATTTCTCTTACTGATCAGAGGAAGGCAATTCCCGACCTTTTACCCTGCACATAACAAGAGAAACCTGAGGCAGCCTGAATTATAATTCCTTCCTCTGTAGTGTCTCCTCCACTATCCCTTCCTGTCTTCTCTGGTACTCGTTTCACTTTCCGTATGTACTGTTCTTGCCTCCTCGTCCGATCGCTCCTCTTCTACACCCCCCCCACCCATCCCACTCCTCCTCCACTATTTTTCCTGTATTTCCTCATTCAGAGCGTAGTAAATTGTGCAAGTGTACGAGGTGTGGCCTTCTGTGGGAGGACAATAAAACCAATCCAAAGCGGAAGCGTGATGGTGGGTTCTGACTATTGACATTATTGGCATACTGCTATCTTTGAACAAGGATAGCGCAACAATGAAGCCTTTTAGACGTAACCTTTATAGACTGAGGAAAAAATGGAAGTTGTTGCTTGTTTGGTAGGCAAAAGTAAGAAGTCTTTGATCTCTCTCTCTCTCTCTTGCTCTCTCTCTCCCTCTGACTACTCTCTCTCTCTGTCTTTCTCTATCTCTCTCTCTGACTACTCTCTCTCTCTTTCTCTCCCGCTCTCTCTCTCTCTTTGCCTCAATCTAAGTCGTCTAGTGACTTGCAAAAGGCAATTCATATTCCTATGCTACAGAGAGCCCTTAGTTTTAGGCGGATCACATGAACGCCGTTGGCTGTCTTCTCCCTACTCAAACAAGTCAGATAATTACCTAATTAAGATGTTGTGGAGGACCCGTGTGTATGGTTGTGTCTGTGCATTTGTACGTGTACGTGTACGTGTGTGTGTGTGTGTGTGTGTGTGTGTGTGTGTGTGTGTGTGTGTGGGAACCACTTGTGTGCGGCATGTGTGTGTCTGTGTGAATGCATGTGTGTGTCTCTGTGCATGCTTGTGTGTGGGTGTGGGTGCATGCATGAGTGTGTCTGTGTGTGTACGTGTGTGTGTGTATGCATGGATGACTGTGTTTGTGTATGTGTGCATGCATGTTTGTGTTAATGTGTGTGTGGGTGCATGAGTGTGTGTGTGTGTATATGTGTGTGTTTGTGTATGTGCTGGCTTACTGCAACAGCTTGTAAAAAGAAGCACCATGAAGTGGAGGTGTTAGTATTGGTTACAGATGTGCAGGGCACGGCTGCCAACCAATCAAAAATAATAATAATCATAACGGGGACATGACATCACACTGAAAAGGCAACACAAACCTTGCTACTTGGTATAACAACTCCTATTTGACACTTTTCTGTTGTTGATTGTTGTGTTTTAATTTCAATTATAATTTTCGTTATTTTGATCATTGCTGGCGTTTACATGCAACACGCTGCATCATGCATCATTAGCAACTCAGACAATGCTAAGGCTACTTGCATAACATCAAATTAAAAGCTGCCGTGTCAGAGCGGAGGATAATGGGCTCGAGGTGGAGACTGGGCAGGGGGTGAAGAGCCTTTCAGGAAGGTTGGCTGACGCACCGCCACTTCTGACCCCCTCCCACCCCACCACACACCTACCCACACCTCCTTATTCTCTATCAGGGAGCGCAGGCACTTTGAATCATTAGCCAGCTAACCAGCGGCTGTCTCTCAACCTCTATATTATTTTGCACACTCTGATTATCATCCCACCCCCAGGACTACCACCTCCATCCCCACCATCCAACCACCACCCTAGAGTCAGACTACCACCTGCACCTCCACCCCCAACCTAGTCAGACTACCACCTGCACCCCCACCGTCCAACCATCATCCCACCTCCACCCTAGAGTCAGACTACCACCTCGACCCCAGCCACTACTGCTCTTGCCTCCTTCTCCATCTCTCTCTTTCTTCCTCTTTGAACCTCAAGAGATAAGGTGTGACTGAGCCTGATGTGTGTGTGTGTGTGTGTGTGTGTGTGAGCATATGTGTGCCATCCAGTGCTCATCACTACACTTGCACGTTCATATCAGTACGAATCAAGTATACACAAGTGTGTGTGTGTGTCCATGCTTTCGTGTTTGTGACCGTGCGTCTATGTGTTTGTCTGGGTTAATGCTGTGTATTCTGAAATCAGATGTGTGTCCATCTCTGCAACAACAACAGCAACAACAGCAACAACAAAGAGCGGCGCTGAGGTGACACTGTCGCCCCACTCTTTATGCCAGGGAGCCTTGAGATCGAGTCTGTTATTGGATCGGAGTGGACTCCTGCTAGGATGTGAGAGTGCTAGCCATGGTAGGCAGCAGCATCTTTCACCTCATTGTCTGCCAGTATCCAAGGAGAAAAATAGATGTATAACAAGGAGGGAGATGGAGGCGCACACAAACACAGCCACGCACACACACACACACACACAATAAACACCCACGCATGCACACATGTACACATTTAATTGTTAATTTGTGTGTGTATAAATTAACAATTTGTGTACACACACACACACACGTAATTTATGGTCAGGCTGCAATACCCTTGGTTAGGGAATTAACAATTTGAATAAGTAATGGACAAAAATAAGTGTTCGATACAGTGTGTTAAAATGCATGACTTTCGACAATCGCCAATTTTCTTTGCTTGCTTGCTTTCTTTCATACACGCACACACACAAACGCACACACATATGCACACACTCACAAACATAACTCTGTCTATAGAGCAACCAGAAGCATCTACATGCCTACAGTATCTTTTTTTGTATTACATTTTGAAGGCCACAACACTTACATTTGTTATGTATTGTAGTGTGTAACTACGAAACATTAACTAAAAGTACAACCTCAAAATGTATGTTTGTATTGAAATGACAACATTTTGTCTCATTGTACACTATCCTTACAATGTCAAACTGTAAGGATGCATGACGGTAGGATAGTGAATCCGAAGGCAATGCACGAACGTAAATGGCTGCCTTGACCTGGACCTGGGTTGAAATCAATTCCTGTATGCAGACCTTGCAAGTATGGCTTTGGTTTTTAATTTACCAGGCACACTGGTTTCAGGACAAAATGAGTGTACGACACGTAATTTTTGGACATTATGGTTTTATGTTTGTTCATTGTTGTAACATGCTCATGAGAACATCAATGTGCATGCATTCTAACAGTGATGCTAAGCACATTTAGCCAGCAGCCTTACACATCCCTAGATGGCAGTAGTAAGTTAGGCTTCAGAGTGAATTGCCTGCACTGATGGAGAAGGGGATGTGTGGTTGTGTGTGTGTGCGTGTGTGTTTGAGTTTTTCCTTTTGGCTTTTCTCAAGGGAGAAGGCTTAAGTGTGTTTGCATATTTAAAAAGGAAAAAAAACATCAACTAATATTAGAACATACCTAACAAACTACAGGAATGTGATGTTATTCATTGCTCGCAAAGATCACGAGGGCTCCTTCACTCCCAAATAAATAAAAGTGTTTGTGGAGTCTTATGTTCCCCCCTTTGTGACTTAGAGCAGAGATAATTACGTTAAAATTGCTCTTTCTCTATTCAAATAGCTTTTGTATAACAACAAGAAATGGCTTTACAGTTGTTCTGCATTTGTGCATATTCAGGTCCACTGCTCATTTCCTCCGAGATGCACGTTGGAAACTGCTGGATCCAATTGCGACTTGCGCCACTCACACACACATCTCGAAGGGCGACGGTGTTATGAAAATCACTAACGTCCATAGTTTAAGAGTAATAAAATCGGCATCGTATATGGGTTCCTGTTTCAAACCAATTACTCTTAGTGGCGCCACTGCCCTAATGGCCTGCTGTATTTTCGCAGGAAACGGGAACATATACGAGCCTGTGATGGTTTTATTTATGCATCACCGAGTATGGCTGAAGAATCTTAAATCAATTTGACGGCAGTTTATCCCCACAGCATGTCATCTGCTACATGCCCGTGCAAGCGCATATTAAAAAACGAACAAATGTAAACACACACACACACACACACCAAACAACAAGAGCTCTATTTTTCCCCTTAGGCAAAAATGAAAGAAGGTCCATTTTATGTTCCGCTGCACCAGCCCCTCCAAAACAAAAGTGTGAGGATTCGTGCGGCGAATGGCTTTGTTTGTCCCACCGCTTGATTAACAAGTCTTTCCGCCTCCGGGGGTCTAGGGAGTGGGCGGCAATGGGACCTCATCACTCTAGCACATCGGCGTGCCACCTCGTACTCCCACGACAAGGTGACAGGCCGGAGTGGCGCCGCTCCGTCAGATTTTCTACCCCTCCGTTCAAAAAACTGGCAACACAAGAATGCAGCAAATGTCAGGCCTTGTTTGAAAAAAAAAAGACATATTTGTCTGGTTGCTCCACTGATGGAATTGCTTTTGACATCCCAGGCCGGAGGAGTGTTGCGTTGGTTTGGCAGGATACGTGGTGCTAGCAAAGGCCAAACCACTAGCTCATGTACTTGTTTGGCTCATCGCGATGGTGAGTATACAACAAGGGGTTGGGCAGGGTCGGGTGATGCATTTCTGCCATGTTTTATTCAATCGCGAGCAGCCCTGAAAGCTGTGGCAGCTTGTCGGTTGAAGCCCAGCTGGTAAATGTTACAAAACCATCGCCAAAATTCCAACAGGTGGCTTGGGCAGATCCAAGGGCACTGGTGTCTAGACCACTGCTGTACCTATAGAGAGAGCATGGCTCTTGCTGCTCTGCAGGCACATGGAGATGACTGACCTCAGGCGCACATGGACCTTGTGTTTGCAGACGCCCGCGGTTTGTCTGGGGGTGTTGTACTAGTGACAGGCAGACTGGCCTAGACGTGAGAGCTCCATCATCCGGGTGCTGTATGCTGGAACCCCGGAGAGTGACATACGCGAATCGCCGCAGGCCTATTGGGGTGCCCTGGCCTCAGTCATCCCAGAAGCCTGGCTCTCAACAGCATCGCTGGGTCTACTGTTGATTCTCCCTGACACAGCTGCTGGTCCGGAGTGAGCATTACTCGTATTGACAGATGCAAGCCCTCACGGTACAGGGCTGTGCTCATTATTAGCATAAGGGCTTTGAACGTAAGCTGCCGCGGTGAATGTGTATTGGGTGGACGGATGTTGCTAATAAGAGTTAAAGGTGAAGTTGAATAGGCATATGAGGTGAGCTGATTTTTTAGTTTTACAACAACACAGCTCTGCCGTTGGAGGAAATGAAAAGTCAGACGGGGAATTAAATAGCGAGCAGCGTTTCGGAGGTCAACGTAGAAAAGGTGGAGGACATACAATCGCTTGGCAGACCAGACCATTGTTAGGGGGAAAATGCTGTCTGGGTTCAAAGACATCACTGGCACTGCAAACTCCAGAGAATGGCCCCTTCTCAGTTGAATGAAGCTACAGACAATGCAATCCTGAAAATTGGATACAGTATTGGCATGGTAGAAAAAATTGGAAAAATCTATTAAATTCAAACCTAGTTTGACTTGTTCTTTCCTTAGCAACTCGACCACAAAACTAAATTGAGTATGGACTCATAATCATTCCTACGCATTAGAAAACATTTCCGTCTTGAAGTTCACTCTGCATAATCCATCCTGCAGCCTAGACATTGACGATAACACTGAATCCTTGTATGCACATGAATCAAATGAACAAGAGTAACCCTAACAAAGTATTAAGTTGCAATTACAATCAATGTGCTAAAACAATCAAATAGACCTCATCTATAGAAAAGCATACATATAATGCATGTTTGCTTCCCTGCTTAAGACTACACAGTGTAATGGAAATTTCCATTAGACATGTTGTTTGCAAGACACTAAGACACTGTGACCCTGTGTCACCAACAAACAACTGCAAGTAGACTACACCTAGTGACTATTGTCTGGAACCCTCCACCCCCAAAAAAATAAACGATCCCCATTTTCTATTAGGCGGACTTATAGGCTATCATTAAGTCAGCACACTTCTTCTACTCCATGGAGCTGCTAAGTGTTGCAGTGTGTGTGAAACACTCATGGTGGTTCTCTGTGTGCGAGGGAGTTAGCTAAGGGTTCCAAAAGGTCCGGGGAGAGCACCGAGATGGATGGTGGAGGGGCTGTGCAAGCCGTGGGCCTAACCAGGGACTGTCTGCCGTGTGCGTGAATGTGTGTGTATGTGTGTGTGGGGGTTGCCTAGTGTCTCTTGAAACGGCTGCATGCTGCCAATTAATTTTGAATTGGACCCTTTATTTGAACACTGTGAAATTCTCACGGATTCTAACAGCAGTCATTACAGGGTTAAATACCACACACACACACACACACACACACACACACACACACACACACACACACACACACACACACACACACACACACACACACACACACACATATATAAAGCAAAACATATAGATCGACATTGAACCTGGAAGTCAAGCAGAAACCTTTTTTGTATCACAAATTGTTACAACAGTTACTATAAATATAACAGTTATTATACAGATTGTCTTAGTGGATAGTTTATTATTACATTCTGCCTTGTTATAATATGCCATTTGTCTATTATTTTAAACATACAATTGAATAAAGAAAAAGAAAAAGACATACATGATTCTGGAAAATAAGTGGTCTCCAAATCTCTGAACGAAATCACCTCATGTCAGATCAGTCAAATCCCCTTCCCTAAACACACTGACACGCTCACAGTAAAACGTCAAAAAAGGTTCTAAAAACGAATCGCCGTAGCCTGCTCCACCTTGATGGCATTTATCATTGGAGAGGAGAAAAAGACAAGAAAGGCGCACTTCTGCTTCCACCCCGCCTTCCATCATATGCCCCCTCTAATGCCTCTCTCTCTCTCTCTCTCTCTCTCTCTCTCTCTCTCGCTCTCTATCTCTCGCTCTCCTCTCTCTCTCTCTCCCTCTCTCTCACACGATACGCGTACCTCACTCACACTGCACACCTAAAGAGCTCCACAGCGGCGTGGATGTGCGGACTGGTCGGGGTGTGTTGGTCCACTCTGCAAACCGCTTTCCAGTTGATTTATTTTTACTGAATAACGGCTCTCGACGACAACGAGGAGGAGGGAGAGACTCGGTCGGACTGGCGGGAGAGAGAAGTGCCGTGGCTCGAGCGCGCTCTCCGCAACGATGTCCCAATTTGTTATCGCCTTTCTCACCATATCGGGATTATTTTCGCGCATCGAGCCCCTGGTCGCCTCGGACTCGGCGGAAGGTAAGGATGAACTGAACGGATGCGCAGGCTACTCAAACTTGGCACTCTGGTGGTGCATGGGCTTCAATTACTACTTCGTTGCCTGCTCCTCTTGCTGTGATTTCCTTGATTTATAGGATGAAACCCGTCCCGTTTTAAGCTTTCCCCAATCAATAGCGATCAGATTGTGTCTTTATTTTTATTTATTTTATTGTTTGTATTAGTAGCCTGGTTTGAACGAGTCCATAACGGAAGGCAAGCCCATGTGCAATTTCTTTGGGACTTACGCTGTTCCGGAACATCGGTGGTCTGTGCACGTTCCGTTGCAAATCTGTCTGAAACAACAGCATTGACTTATTTAGGCCCATACATTGAATAAAAGCCATGGGAGTCGTGGTGGCACCTTGAACTTGTTAAACACTTGGCTGTGGGTTAATGGTTTTATATTTCCAGGAACCACGGTGTGTGTGTGTGTGTGTGTGTGTGTGTGTGTGTGTGTGTGTGTGTGTGTGTGTGTGTGTGTGTGTGTGTGTGTGTGTGTGTGTGTGTGTGTGTGTGTGTGTGTGTGTGTGTGTGTGTGTGTGTGTGTGTGAGCGCGCGCGCGCGGAGCATGAACCATGGCACCAGTAGGCTGCACTAACCAGTATGCAGCAGGTGAACTCCCGGCATCAGTGGAGTCAAGTCTGCTCTGCATGTATGTTAGCTAGTGTGGCATCGGGGTGAAATTGAGAGCGCGTGTGGTATAGCCACGGTGTAAATAGCGGGAAACACAGGAGCCTATTACGCAACGTATCGACCGCTAACGACTATTTAAATGATTGCATGTCAAGGGTCTACTCTGCGGGTGTGTGCCGATTGTTTGAGAATAATGAATATTGATTAAAAAAAACATGTTCCTACTTTATACATTTATTTTATTTATTTTTTGTAATTTGCATTTAATAATTACAAGGTCAGTGTGTTAACCCGTTTTTCTTTCTTTAGCCTCTGTGACAAACACGTTCAGAGAGAGAGAGAGAGAGAGAGAGAGAGAGAGAGAGAGAGAGAGAGAGAGAGAGAGAGAGAGAGAGAGAGAGAGAGAGAGAGAGAGAGAGAGAGACTACACACACCACGTAATATCTGGTACCTCTTCCAGGTGCCGTTCTCAAAAATGTGCAGATGCAAATGCTCACAGCAGTGTCTTTCCAAAACATTGTGCAGTAAACTGGTTGTGGTACCAATTAATCTAAAATTAATTTGTTTGTGTGGTTTGTGAAGTAGATTAAGAGTGAGGCTGATAATAAACCACTAGCTGTCATCTCAGACCCTGTAGAAAGTGAGCCTGCAGAGTGTTGGAAGTATTTTTGCTGTGTGTTCTCACCTCTATTATCTGCTCATTGGGGCACACTGGGCAGTGTGTCACTCCCTCGCCCGTGTGTTGCTGCAATGCTGTGACTGCCTGGGGAGCTCAGTATGTTTTCAATGTAGTTCTCTACTGATATATCTACTATATATCTTTTTGTTTTTTGTACTTTCTAATCAAAATGCCCTCGATCTTTAGTAGTGACCGCAGCACCAGATAAGCATCGGCTAGCACACCCAGCTCAAGGTTGTCTGAAATATACACCCTGTTTATAAAGAGCCACAGCAATGGACGCTGCTGGAAGGTGTCACCCTTTCACTAATGTAGAGACAGCTTCCTTTAGGAGCTAATTAAGTCAGATCCTATCATCGGGTGTGTATCTGTGTGTGTGTGTGCGTGTGTCTGTGTGCATGTGTGTGTTTAGGGGTGAGCATATGCGTTGGAAGGTTCAACAGATAATCCGATGGGAATGGGAGATAGAGATGCAAATGAAGATCAAAGAGATAAGTCAGTGACCTTGTCCTATATGTTGACCAATACAGTAAAAGCTTTAAAGCTAATCTGCTGATTCAGTCAACATACATTTGTATCTAGTGAACCCTTAATAACATCTTAGCATCATATCTTTGGTTATGTATTAGCTGCTACTCTACAGCTCTACTAAACGAATAAGTGTTCGGTCCAATTGATATTACCAAGCTAGCCGTATTAATCTGCTGTATTGCTTGAAAAAGGGGAAATCGGTTACTGAGTTGCGTTCACACATGATAAATCACAATTTAAGGAGGATTATGCAAAACATTGTCCTTAGAATCCCCTGGTCCACTCAGAAAAAAAGAAAACCATCAAAGACAACGAAGAATAGCCTGTATGGACCTCCAGGCTTTCAATCGTATTTCACACTGTGTTAAGGTTACATAACGTGAAGAGCAGGGTCAGGAGACTTTCCAGGGAAACTGCTAGGTTGTAACTTACTGTTGACCTTCTGTGGCGGGACTGAGTCTTGTTTTCATATCTGTCTTAAATCTCCGCCTGGAGGACATTAACTTCAAATGAGCTCACGAGCACACGGAGGCGGTTCAGCCCGCCACACTTCTGTCCACATCCTGTCCTTACAGGGCAGCCAAAGTGTCCACCTCAGCGATACGTGATCCCGCAGAGGCCCACTAGCTGTACCCTCCAGACCCCTGACGGCTGGATCTTTATTTTGTGTTTTGAGAAACCGCAAACAGATCCAAGTTTAAGCTTATTTTTTCTTTGAGTCGACAGGAAGTACAGAGTCATATCAGGGAGGACTCGCCGGGTGGCTGGGCAGCCGACATCTGAGGACCTGCAGGGTGGTGGCGGTGCCCGCATAGGAGGTGGGGTGCTTGAGTTGGAGGAGATTGTTTTCCTTGGCATCTTGAACCTCAGTTTTTTTTTAATTCTTTCTTCTTCCTATTTTTGTAGTTTTGTACACGGTGAAAGCAAATTAGTTTTCAGAGCAGCCAGAATAGTTTTGACTCAGAGCAGATGTTGCTAGTATCTTGGACAGCCGCAAAATCCAGAGGCCGCGTTTACATAAAGCCTACTTTCATTTTTCAATATCCACACAAAGCCTCGCTACACTATCAAGCACTCCTCAAAAAAGGACTAACCATGCTCCCAGTACAAAGCTTTTGTATTTCTTTCTTTGTCTCCGGATTGATTACTCAGATTTTCTTTTTTTGGCCATCAGTAGTCCTGAACGGAGTGTTCAGACCGAGCGTTTCCACTCAAGTTCATGAGCCAGGAAGAGAAATGTTGGCAAACAGCTGGAGTAAGGTAACCGCCACAGCCACCGCCGTTGAAGTGCTACAATCAGCGAGCACTTACATGTTGAAGGGCAGAGGTGGGAGAGTAGCCCCCAGTGCGGAGTTCAATGGCGCTCCCAGGTGTGTCATTGCATTACAGGATGTTGTCGCGAGGCCCCGTGCCTCCACCTCACCAGAAGACAATTATTGACCGCAGTAACCATTGGATTTAGATTGTGTCAACTTCAGTATCTCCTCGCGCCTCGTCTTAAAGGGCCACAATTGAATCAACAATAGATTGGCTGGGATTGCGTGAGCCATTCGCCGTAAATTGACTCTGAGGCATTGATTCCTGGCAGAAGTAGGAGCTAAGGTGTTCAAACCCACACGATATGTTGGGTGTTGATTTTCCCATTTGACTTAATTATATGGGCGTTGTTGTTGTGTAGGACATTAGCCCCTCCCCTTCCCCAGGAAAATGTTATAGAATTTAAGATGTGATTAATAAATCAATGAGTCTTGCTTCAGAAACGACATCGGAATTGAATCAAAGTGCTGGGCTCAGCCTGATCCTCAAATGGCTGCTGGAGAAATAAGCACGCATACATTATTAATGAATTAAAATGCAAAATGCCATAATATGCCACTGAATGAGCGGGGCCCATAAGAGTGGAAGGATAAGCCTGCTTGTACCCTGAGTCAAGCCCTGGGCGGCGTGCGGTCATTTGTATGTCATAGATGTGGAAATAAGGGTTTGAACTGGTTCATGTTTTCACTGTCCGCCAGGTGGACTTCAGATTGTCAAGGACAAAGTTAGTCAATAGCTGGAGGTCTTGGAGTACAAACTTTGTCTGGGAAAGAGAGAGAGGGGCAGTGCTTTGAAGAGGTGTCCCAGCAGGGTGGGTGGTAAGGGGCTGGATCATGTGAGTTGTGCGAGTGGGTCTGTGGCTACCGGGCTGCTCGTCAAATTGAGGGGGGTGAACAGCCAGCTGGATGGTGGCAGCACCCGTAGGATCTGCCCCCTGCATAACAATGTATGCTCAGCACACACACACACTCTACAGATGCGGAGGGACCTTTGTTTCGAGTCCATCGGATGCCCTTCTGAAAATGGCAAGGCGAGCTGCTCTTTCTTTGTTTAACCCTTGACCAGTGGTGCGGTTGACCCCAGTCCCCTCCTAAAGTCCAAACATCCCTGTAAGCGTTCCAAATAGCCGCCATAGTGCAGAGGATGCAGGGTGTGCTATGGCAGAGCGTTTGTTGCCATAGGGATAGTGTTATCGGGAATTGGCCATATACAGAAAGAGAGAGGCAGAGACAAAGGGCTGGACAGAAACCAGAAAGAGAGGCAGAGACAAAGGGCTGGACAGAAACCAGAAAGAGGGAGAGGGAGAGAGAGAGAGAGAGGGTGGGAGAGAGAGAGAGAGGGGGAGAGAGAGAAAGAGAAAGCCACTTGAGAACATTTTGAAGAAATACCAATTAGGGCTGCACGATGTGAGGACATACACACACACATATATATATATAAACTGCTAAAAAAAATAAAGGGAACACTAAAATAACACATCCTAGATCTGAATGAATGAAATAATCTAATTAAAAACTTTTTTCTTTGCAAAGTTGAATGTGCTGACAGCAAAACCACACAGAAATTATCAATGGAAATCAAATTTATCAACCCATGGAGGTCTGGATTTGGAGTCACACTCAAAATTAAAGTGGAAAACCACACTACAGGCTGATCCAACTTTGATGTAATGTCCTTAAAACAAGTCAAAATGAGGCTCAGTAGTGTGTGTGGCCTCCACGTGCCTGTATGACCTCCCTACAACGCCTGGGCATGCTCCTGATGAGGTGGCGGATGGTCTCCTGAGGGATCTCCTCCCAGACCTGGACTAAAGCATCCGCCAACTCCTGGACAGTCTGTGGTGCAACGTGGCGTTGGTGGATGGAGCGAGACATGATGTCCCAGATGTGCTCAATTGGATTCAGGTCTGGGGAACTGGCGGGCCAGTCCATAGCATCAATGCCTTCCTCTTGCAGGAACTGCTGACACACTCCAGCCACATGAGGTCTAGCATTGTCTTGCATTAGGAGGAACCCAGGGCCAACCGCACCATCATATGGTCTCACAAGGGGTCTGAGGATCTCATCTCGGTACCTAATGGCAGTCAGGCTACCTCTGGCGAGCACATGGAGGGCTGTGCGGCCCCCCAAAGAAATGCCACCCCACACCATGACTGACCCACTGCCAAACCGGTCATGCTGGAGGATGTTGCAGGCAGCAGAACGTTCTCCACGGCGTCTACAGACTCTGTCACGTCTGTCACATGTGCTCAGTGTGAACCTGCTTTCATCTGTGAAGAGCACAGGGCGCCAGTGGCGAATTTGCCAAGCTTGGTGTTCTCTGGCAAATGCCAAACGTCCTGCACGGTGTTGGGCTGTAAGCACAACCCCCCGTAATTCTGCATATTTAAAATATTGACTGCTAAATGCGTAACATATTACTTCGCTCTGTGCGTTCTTACCATGTTGTTTCGTTTAGGCTTTATAAACGTGGATAACCCGAAAAATATTATTTATTACAAAGAATATGTATAACTTCATTACCAAGGTTGGAATTTAATATAGGCTACAAGTAACAAAAGGGATGAGACATTGAGAATGTTTGCTCACCTTCTGTCCACAATTGTCGGTCATGTTGATTGTTTGTTTTTGTGAACTGCCGAATGGTGTGTCGCCTTAAATGTTGCTTCTGCAAGGAATTGTGGGACGGCATTATCTCCTTCCCTTTCGTAAAGGATGGTCAAGTGTACCCTATGCTAAAAGAGATAAGAAAGGAAGCATTGAAGCACCTTTCCTGAGAATTCCAACAGCTACATCATAGCTGGCACTTACATACGTTCGGGTCATTTACCTCAGTTAAAAAATAAAAAGACAATTTGAGTGCAGTCAGAGTTTATATGTCATTTAACATGTGCAATGTAATGCACTGATATTGTACCAACAACAAAATACTAATAAAAGGCAAATTAATCTGAATCTTTAATGTGTTGTTATTATACAACACATTATGATTGAAAAATGACTGCAAGTTAAATAGAGAAAAGGGTACCTACACTCTGTGTGTTTGTTGATAAGTAAAGCAACATCGGGATAGTGTTAGATAATGTTATGGCATAAAGCATACTTTAAAAATAACAATAAATGTCCAGAAAACAGCCTTATTAATATAATCAATAGACTTTTATAATCAATCGAGTTTATGAAATATTGTTGAACTTCACAGCGAAACCAGCACCAGCATGGCACGTGTAAATATAGTCTTTATGGCCGGTCAGGCAGTCTTTTGCGATATGTTTAGCGCACACGTTCATATCGTGATGATACCATTTATCTGTCAGCACTAGTGCAATTGTAGAGTTTCCTGTCACAAAATCCCATGAATGCCATTAGCTGTTTCAAAAGCCAAATATATCAGGCACATTTGAATCGTTCAAAAATATATAACCCTGTAATTTACATGATTGTCTGCCATCAGCTTATTGGTCTGATAGCCTAACTAAGCATTTGATTGGCTGACCTTTGAGCTGATGCATTCTGCTCAGATTTTGGATAACCATTTAGTCTGCATGAGGGTAGGCCACTTTAATTGCTTTTCTTTGAAAGGCTTTCTCTCCGCTCTGCTGAAAATGTATCTCCAGTCTTGCTTGTCTGTGTGAACAGCTCCGTCAAACAAATGTTTTCATTTGTCTCAACCAACGACCAAACGCTGACAACACTTTTTGCACACAAAGTGTGTCCGTATTTTGGAGAATACATTTTATTTGTTTTTATATGGACGATTGGCAATCTAAGAAGAGGAACAGCGTGAAATGGCATTCCGTGATTTCCAAGTGAATGAGGAAATTAGTGCTGGACATAACGACAAAGAGATGGAGCTAAAATCATTTAGAATTGGATGGTGGCAGTACCCACTGCCTATCGTTTACCTTTTAGTAGCGCAGATCTCAAGTGTGTTATGATTCCTTTTAATGCCGGGC
The DNA here is from genome assembly GCA_026745465.1 of Lota lota. Lineage (NCBI taxonomy): Eukaryota > Metazoa > Chordata > Actinopteri > Gadiformes > Lotidae > Lota > Lota lota. The sequence goes on along the minus strand of JACYXH010000559.1, from coordinate 1,318,916 downwards.
TCACATGGGCTTCATTGAAGTTGATTAGATTTAAATGTTGAATGGGTGCAACACTGAGTTATTTTATGTTGCTATGTTGAATAGTTACATGTGTAATATGACCAGGGAAATGAGCTAGCGAGGTAAAATAAAAAAGTAATTTGAGTGTAATGTTCTTGAAACCTTTAATTGGGTGGAGGCATGTCATATGCAAATATCATTGTTTTCTAAACAAAATGCACCTTAAGATTATATAAAATGATAGTGTCACAACATTGTCGTTTAATACATATAATACTGTGTGGAAGTCTGACTATGGACTCGTTTTGGACAAAATATTGTTGTGTGCAAAGGCGTAGCTTTAAGGAGGGATGTTGAGATGACCTTGAATCCCCCCCCAGATAATAAAAAATATATAGATAAACTCGATCTGTAACTCCTCATCTCCGCCGGAACCGTCGAGCTTCATGTTTAATGAGCACTCCGTCAGCCTTTGCATTCGGCCGGGAAACACTGCCCTAATAATCAAGGGAAGGTGCTCCGCCTGTGCTGTGCCATCTTGGCTGTATTTTTGTGCAAAAATGGATGCGTTCAGTATAGCATACATCTGTTGGATTAAAACAAATGGATAACGGTTAATGGCCGGAAAACAGAGCTACCTGTCACAGCCGCTGCCGCATGGGTAAAGTCTGCGGGTCAGGAAGAGAGTCCCAGGGGCTGTGCCCTTGGTGACGGTGATGTGAGGGCTGCAACTGAGGGCCAAACTGCTGCCTGCTGAAGCTAGGGCGAAGGTGGGGGTGGAGAGAGAGAGAGAGAGAGAGAGAGAGAGAGAGAGAGAGAGAGAGAGAGAGAGAGAGAGAGAGAGAGAGAGAGAGAGAGAGAGAGAGAGAGAGAGAGAGAGAGAGAGAGGGTGCTGTCCCAGCTGCCACCTGGCACAGACCAAGGGCGCGGGGACCTATCAGGCAATGCGGGCCCAGAAAGCCAGAACAGGGGAAGGATTCATCCACCCTCCCCTCCAGCAGCACCACCGCCACCACCTCTCTCCCCTGCATCTCTCTCCTCGCCCAACGCCTCTCATTCAGTAGACAAGTCTGAGGCCAGTGGGCGATGCCGTGCTTTGCCCTTCCAAAGAGAGAAGATAACCCGGTGTAGCAGGACCGACAGAGACACATTGAGTAGTACGAGTGATTCATTTTAATGCACAGCTCCTTAATAGTCCATCATTTTGCCTTTATGGGTTTGGTCACTTTATGACCAAACCCGTATGCTATTACCGCTTTGCACACATCAAGAGAATTAAAACAAAAAAATTTGCCCTGATTTGTTTTTTAAGTTGTACTCACGAGCCATTTCCTTTAAAGACTTGGAATATATTGCCGCTATTAACCAGATGATCAATATGCAAGGAATAGTTAAAATGCAGAGAAGAGCCTTTGCTCTACGTTGGAATTATGGTGGGAATTTGTAGTAGCTTGGGGAAATAAACAAAATATTCACATACATACATGAATCAAACATAAATGCGCAGCATTATGCAAAAAGGGGGGAAAAAATGAATGCATCGGTCCCAAAAGAAAAATGCAGCAAAAATACAGACATTTATAATTATTGCTAGATTCAATTAGCGCTTCAACATATGACAAAGACTGACGCCTTAGGGTGCCAGGCCACCCACTCACCCAGACTGCTACAACCTCTTCCCTTACCACATGAGGTGATATATGTGTAATGAGTCATGTTCCGATACAATAAGATAAAAAGAGGAATATATATATATATATATATATATATATATATATATATTTAGCTATCTGCTAACTGCTTGTCTAATGTAGTTAGCTGCTCATGTAATGTAGCTATCTGCTTAGTGTGTGTAATGTGTGTTCTAACCTGGTTGTTACGGTAGTGTTTCTAAGAAGTATATTCCACACTCACCTTTTCCAGTTGCCATTTGAAAAGAAAAGGACAAGAAGTGAATGGAATGAAATGTTAACACATGCTTTGTTCTTGGCCAAGTTCTCAATGGTGCTTATTGATTCTTTTTTTTGTTTGTAATAGCAGTACTAATGCCTAATGCCATTACTACTACTATTACTGAGTCAAAGAGAAACAAGAGCATAACATCGAAGAGTAGAATGTGTGTTGGCGTGTGTATGTTTTAACTCAATTGTTTCTTGTTAATGTAGGTTATGTGCCCGTAATGACGGTTTTGAGAGAGATAAATGGTTGTGTCCATTGCTAGCTGTGGATGGCATCTATTGTCTCTAATTGTATCAACCACGTTCAAAGTTTCTATATATAGTGCCTGCATGCCATTTCAGATGGAACCCTGGAGAATGTTCTCCATAGAAAACATTTTAATTGTATATTGAGATAATAACAAATAAATGTGTTGTTGAATGTGTGCATTAGTATCTACTAACTAACCTACATGAGTTTACAGAAGATGATATCATTGGGACCGCAAGTATTTTGCCCACACAGGCACTCACGCACTCGCATACACACATGGAACCACAAATGTGGACTGATTAGGGGTGTTATGTCCATGTTGTGGCAACATTTCCTGGCAGGGCTTGCGGCATTCCGGTCTACAGACCAGGAGGCTTAGGTCGTGGATGGGACAGAAAATGACTGGCATCGTTTCCTTTCCCCTGTGCAAAGCAATTATTGCCTTATCAAACCTGCAGCCAGTTTCTCAGACTATTTGGGCAGTATGCTTAAATCCACCTTCCAATAGGGAAGAAGAAGCCATTCCTATATTGTCCATAACCAGGAAGAGTCCAGAGGAATTCTTTCTCTCCTTTGTTTTTTCCAAGCCTAAAATATCACCAAACATGAATAATTCATATAACTTTCACGGCATGGCACTTTAAAACCATCACAACACCTCCATCCCAGTCTTTTCAACCTTCCCTCCCCCCCCCCCTCCCACACACACACACACACACACACACAAACACCTGCAACCAACCGCAGCACTCCCTTTTGGGTCTCTGCGTGTTTGTTTAGGACCAACACGGCCCTAGATTAACCCAGTTGAAACACTGCCTCCATGTTACCTTGTGTTAAAATTAGATTGACGGTGAGCTGTCATCGGAGTTGGAATCCGTGTGATTCCCTAACATGTTTCTGAGAGCCTATTGATCCACACACCTACCTAGACCACCCACCTCTCCACTCGCTGTGTGGGGTTTGTAGTCCTATTAACTGTGCTGCCATCAATCACAGTTCACCCATGTTTGTTTGTTTGTTTGTTTGAGGCCTTTGATACAATTATAGCGACAGCTCCACTCTCTTTGCCACATTCTCAATGCTTTGGCTTTTGTTCCCCCATGCCTCTTATTCTTCCTCGCCCTATTGTTCTTTGTCCTCTTCGTCTTCTTCCTCCCATTTAATCTTCTTCTTTTTCCTCTTCCTCTGCTTCTGCTTCTGCCTCTGCCTCTTCTCCCACTTCCTCCTACACACTCCACGGCTGCAGGTGGAACGCAGGTTTCGGAATGCGAACGATCACTCGTGTCTCGCTCGCTTTGGTAATACGTCTCGCGCGGTAGAAGGGACCCGAGATTAAGCACTTGGACCCCAAACATGTCGGCTGTCACGGGTATCTTTCCCCCGTCCCTGTGACTGATAAGAGATGCGTGCTCCTGAAACGGCCCCTCACAAGCCGGAAAAGCTGTCAAAAGTCAAACTCTGTAGTCCTGGCTGACAGACAACACAGATGCATGTCTTACCAGTGCTGAAATGCTGAACATCACACCACTCCTATTGCTTGTTTTGTCTTTCAAGTTCTGCTATGGTAGCATTTCTTTTTTAGGTAATTGATGCGACAAGTTTTTCTGCAAAGATTTAAAATTGTATAGGAATATCTGACTGGTTATGCACAAATGTAGACCTATTATGTGTATTAGGACAGGTCAAAATATCCAATAATGTATATTTTTGCTAAAAGCACACACAAATCAGGCAAATCAAGCTTGATGTGTATCCTATTCTAAATGTGTACTGATAAGGACATGATATATTGCTGCTTTATTTTTCTATTACTGTTATTAAAAAGTTATGGCCCTATGTATGGCCTCACCGCTGGGTGTTGTTATCCATAGTTTTATCACCTCTGTGTTTGTTGATCATCAGCCGTAAATTTAATCTAGGGCCATAAAGAGGTGACTGATCAATAGCGGACCATGAGCAGGATTACATGTGATTACGGTTGATACCATGGAGTGCATTAGCACCTCACAACCTTCCTCAAACACAGGACATCACGGGCGTGAATGACTTGAAAACACTTAAGATCACTTAAGTATGTTATATAAAATAAGCCATTGATGCTGGGAGTGTTTCTGTGTGTGTGCGTGTGTGTGTGTTTGTGTGTGTGTGAACACTCATACGTCCACCATTAGTCTTGTCCTATTGATTTGTGCGTGAAAAGAAGAATCTGGTGAATTAGTAATTTCTCGCCTCGCTTGGCCCCGTTGATACATTCCCACTCAGGCGTGCAAGGGTGTCTTTTTAATGTAAGCCGACTCCCACTGGCCAGCGAAGGGGGCGGTGGAGTGTGTGTGTAGGTGTGTAGGTGTGTGTGTGTGTGTGTGTGTGTGTGTGTGTGTGTGTGGGGGGGGGGGGGGAGGGGGGGGGGGGGTTGCTTGACTCCGACAAGAGTGAGGTTAATGGATTGACTGTAGTGTCTGGAATAGTGGTTCCACAGCGGCTGCTTCTCCCTGGCCTCCATTGTTTTGTTTGCTGACTTGCTACATGTCTGTCCGCCTCACCGCTATCTTGCCTAAGCAGTTCTCATACCCTTTTTTTCTTCAGCCACCCACCCCCAACCCCCTCTTTCCTTTCACTTGTGGTGCCGGCTTTTATGACGATTAATATCCTGTGTTTAGAGGGAAAAAATCTAATACGAGAGAGAATTTCAACAGAGTAATGGAGGTGAACCACCTGAACTGATAGAACACTCCAGAACTAACAGGAAGCGGATTCTCTTAAAATGGCCTATGTTGATGTGCAAACAGAAGTTTGATAACATTCTTATTTTTCTCTTTTCTTCCCTCTTCTTCTTTTCATCTAGCTGATGAATAACATATGAGGCGCTTTGTGTCTGCGATAAAGATATGAGACTCAGACTTGGTGTCTATCATGATCCTGTATGATTTCTGCCCTCCACCTCAGACCTGGTAATCTTTTCCTCCCATCTCCAGTCTGGTCCGTGAGGGGTTTGCTGTCTTGTTTTCACCTTGTTCTGTGCTGCTTCCTGCCGGGAGCTCTGGGTAATTGGAGGGTTACGCTAATTGGACACTCCATATGGCTTGTAGTTGTGAACGGTGTTTGAAGTTATATGTGTGAGTGATCTTGATGGTCTTGTATTGCTCTAAGTGTCAGTCGACTCTAGACTTGCATTTATCAGTTTCTCTTTTGTTATTTCTAACTTCTCAATAATTTAAACACTTTATGTTGTTGCTGAAATTGTTGCCCAAATGGTTGTTGCTGATTTGCATTTATTTGATAAAAATGGAACCATGTAAATGTGTTCAATTCTGTTCAGTATATTGACTTTGATCCATATGTAATATAAAAGGTGCAGTGTGTAGAATTGAGTGGCATCTAGCGGAACAGACTTGACAGAAATGGAATAAAATATTCATAAGTATCTTTTAATTAGTGTACAATCCCGTAAAAATAAGAATGGTTGTGTTTTCGTTACCTTACGAAGAGCCCTTTATATCTGCATGGGGAACTACCTCTTCCACGTAGCCAGCCATGTTGCCCCACCAGGTTTCTACAGTAGCCCCAGAATAGACTAACATTTCTAGAGAAGACGCTTTTGAATGTTTTCATCAGAATCGGTATCTTAATTGTAAGCTTTGACCCATAGTTTTATAGACAAAATAACTGAAAACAATGTATAAATCTATTGAGGACCCGCATCACTTGACACTTGGCTACTCAATGCTGTCGTAGGCTATGACGTCATTTTGGAAGTACCTCCTTATAGGCCAGTATAGACCACAGTAGCTTCGGGCGGGGTGCAATCTGCAACCTCACTGCTCGATGCCACTTAATGCTATACACACCATTTTTAAGTGCGCTATTACTTTATTCAATGTCAAAACATATGTGGATGAAACAAGATTCAGGTCTATCACTTTGTGTCAGAATGGTGCCAGCCAGTCATTCAAACACTTAATTAATGTGTGGATTCCTTCTACTATTTATAGCCTTTAGGAGAAAGTGGATACCCACGGCTTGCTTGGCTCCGAGAGCTGAAACAAACAGATTGGACTGTAAAATGAATGAGGCAGTGGGTAAAAAATACTCATGGTCCACCTGGCACACAAATCTGGAGTACTAACAGAATTTCAGAATGAGATTGGCTCCCTGGTCCGTACACGTTGTGTATGTTTTGCTTCCATCCCTCCAAAAAAAATGTTTCTTGGACTTGACTCTGTCTCAGCTATTTAGTTCATCACAATGGTTTATTTTACAGTCATTTTGCTTATTATTTTTTTTCCCCATCCACTTTTGGCATCCTCTTAATTCAAAGGGAGAGAAACCTGCAAACTGGCAGTTTGCAGTTTGGAAGTTTTTTATAAGTAGTTTGAACCTTTAAAAATACTCTAGACTCCTATATCCTTGACAATACCCTCATTAAATGGCAGTCACTGAAGTCTTTACAATTCGATAAGCATATATGCTGTGAGTTGCATATTAGAGGCCGATCTGCATAACGAAAAAGGAAAAGAGGTATATCGACAAGAGACCCCCAGTGAGGTGTGTTTTGCGTTGTTGTGTTGTGGTGTGTATACGAGGGGCTGTTAGTTTTTCCGCCATCCTGCTGTCTGCAATCAATCAAAGTATTACATGGTTGGCTGACAAGGTGACGGGTGGAGGTCAACTTTGTTTACCCGCCTATTTCTGGCTTTGACGTTATTCTGTCGACGAGCAATATTAAAGCATTTAAAAAAGATATATCTTTTAAATAACTGTCACCATGGTTATTGATAGTATTTGTGTGAGTAGGCTAAATCTGGCTCCAGAAGCTGCTGCCTTATAATTGTGAACCCAGAATTGTGGGCATGTTAATTGTGTAGACTGAAGATGGTTCCAGGGACAAATCATTCATGTTTGTTTTGGTAAATTAAGTTATTCTACGCTTACCTTTTGTCATCACCGTCTCTGGCGGAAAAACTTGCAAGGATTTTTATCAAAGACCTTGCATTTGCCCAACAAACAAAGCCCATTAATCACCATTATGTTACCTCATTCGGCCTTAGATAGTGACTTAAATTTGTATTGTTGAAAATCTCCAAAGACTTTTATTTGATAAATGTCAGTTCATTCACTATCTATCGCCAAATGGGGCAACAAAATGGTGATTGTGTCTTTGGCCCACTGATGAAAAACCTTGGATTTGCAGTTCTATGAATACTACAGACTGGGAGTTGGTGGCGACATTCCCGACCCGCATTCACAAGCAGCGTGGTTAGTGGCGTGTTTTCCATCACCTAGCAGTGGTTGTTCCGCCAGAGAGGGTATGGCGGAGTCACCGCAACAGACTCGCTCTTTAACTCGCTTGTGTGAGTGGCAGCGTACATTTGTTTTTCACCATAGGTGCCACCAAAGGGAGCTAAACGGAGATCTTCGAGATTACCACTTTAACTGACATTTATTTAAAGGAAAATCTTTGGAGATCTTCTAGATTGCCACTTTAAAGAGATGCATACCATTAAGAGACGCAATCCATCCACAGAATAGCTGTCATTCTTGACACCTGAGGCAAGACAAAATGCTAATAAAAAAACAATGTTCACACACATAAAATCCACACATTAAGCAAATGTACACCTATAACCCCCCCCCCCCCCCCCCCACGACCCCACCTCCCGCCACTCCTACCCCATGGCTATATTTGTTCTTCTCTTACCGCACTAAACTGAAGAGTTTCCACAGCCAGGCAACAACATCAGGCAAAACAACATCACATACATTTAAACATCTAAAATAAAATGTATGTTCAGCAGAAAGTTCACACCACCTTTCTGTTTTGATTAAATCACGTCGAAGGATGCATGCACTCGCTGTATAATATCCCAGCACGTGGATGTGGTGGAAGGAGGCGAGGAGCACATAAACAACAAAGAGGGAGAATGGATGACAGATTTTATATCTCATCACTTAAATAATCACTTTAAGACTGCCGACAGAAACTTACCTTGTAGGGCGGTAAATAGGAATAAAAGCCAGTCCAGGCATTAAGCTTAATTACCCACTATATTTTATATTAAAAGCACAGGTCAGAACAACCTAATCCAGTTTATGTATACAAGGGGTGTTTTGAACTGGCAAATGGAAAGCTCTACACCTCACAAACCGAGCGCATCAGTGTGTGCCATCATGTTGACATTGTGTCTTCTTGACAAGTGTGTCCTCAAGTACTCTTCAGGCTCCTTGAAAGCAAATTAATTAGAGAAAAGACATCTGGAAGGGATGTCATATCTTCGGAATCTGAATGTGGACAAGACGGCGTTCCTCCTGGTGCTATGCTCTGTCTCTCTCTCCTTTTCCCTCTCTTTGGCCTCGTTAATCTCCAGCCACCATCTCTGACTCAAAACTCTCGGTCTCGGGTGGTTTGAGGAACGAGGGAGTATGGGAATATACCCCTTCTGACGACGAAGAGGCTGAAGCCCCGGCGAGGCTAAGATAGATCCTAGCAAGGAGGTTTCTGGGCCATCCACCCACCCTACCAGACCCCACTATAGCAACCCCCCCCCCCCCCCCCCCCCCCCCCCCCCACACACACAAATCCCATCCCCGTTCTTCTTGGTTGTTCTAGCCGTGTGCCAGTGAGCTTCCTGGCACGGCCTATGAGGTCACAGCTGAGCATCTGTCTACCCCAACAGTTTGGCCAAAACAGGCATCCCAGCCTTTTTTCGCCAGTTACACTGTCCCTCAGGGCAGTGCGAGAAATTGTGTCTCATCTCAGATGAGACACAATCTGAGACACCAAACCATTAAAAAACCTAGTCAGATATTTACATACACTTTGACACGACGAGAAGTCAAGCTAGGGTTCAGCACAACGAGAAAATCGTGGTGATTTTAACTAGAAGGCTCAATCTGGTATTCTAGATATGGTACTAATTAGGTGTGTTTTTTGGCAATTGCTAATTGTGAATGTTGGATGGAAGGCAAAGGAAATCTAAAAAATAAAAGGTTGAATTGCTTCCATCCCATTGTCAGCAGAGGAGCCATAAGAAGCAGCTTGAATATGTATCAGAGGTGTTCCAAAAGGACCGATGTGATGGTCAGGCTCTATGGCTCAGAGAGTGACATGTGGCAGGCTCTGGTTGTTGTTTTTTCCCCCCCAGAATTCATAGCTAGCTGTATGCTTCCTCTGTGAGGACCAGTGAAGCAGGTCGTTCACCCATCTAAAACTTGACCAAAGGCCTACATTTGGATGCAAATTCAAAGCAGGGGAGAGTGCAAGGGGACAATTTTGGTTCACCGATCCCTGGACAACGTATTTTCTGTTCTAGTTTTTCAGATATCTTTTAATGTTCACAAATTATTTCTTTACCCCCCCTCCCCCCCACTTTATGGATTTTGTTTTCAATCTATGGAAATGCATGTATATTGTGCAGCATTATTTATATTTTTAACTTGCCTAGAGCCATTGGTGAGATAAACAAGTCTATCAATATAATTTATTTAAATTTTCAATTAACACTTGGAAAGGGTGTGAATCATGTGGTTTGGTGGAAATGGAGGAGAGTTCGCTTTGCAGGGTTAATCTGCATATATCTGGCAGGGCTCAATGCAGGCCTCGGCCCATAATGAGCTTATGACGACGGTCAGGTGTGTGTGTGTATGAGTGCATGCAAACTCCATCTTCCTCCAGATTTCCCCTGCTGAGGGGCCAGCAGACATATATCTGTGACAGAACCCAGTATATGAAAGCGCCTCGAGCCATTTGAAACAACCTTTGTGTGTAAAAGGTGTGTTACCCCTGCCAGCTTTACCCCCTACCTCACCCCAGCCCACCCCGCCCCCAGGGGATCTGAGGGCCACTTCTACAACTCCAAAGCCTTAATTTTAATTTTCCTAGTGAGATCCACTGCTGCGGGCGATGCTTCCCAGTGGAACACATGCTCTTCATTATAACAAAAAAACTTGAGACCCGGACTCGCTCACCCTCCTCCACATCTCTCTGACCTAACGACTTTGTACTGCGCGTGAGCTCGTCTTTGTTTCACACGCTCCTCGCCCGCATGCTTCCCAAATGCAGTCAATTGGGGCTTTTTTTGCACGTTATTACGCGCACGTGAAAAGTATGAAAAGATTCATAATGGATACAAAAACAGGTACGGCTCGGATGATGGTGTTGTTGCTTTTCAAGGGTTGTCGGCGAAAGGCGCCAGAAGAGAGTTATTGTGAACTGCATCATGAAATGGGTTCTCGAATCTTCATAAAAATGCTTTGTAACGGCTCTTTAAACCTGTTGTTGTTCATGGAAAGCTAACAAGGCTAACAGCGTATCAGCCAAGGCACGATTGAAAATGAGTCATTCCCCGATAGTCTAGTCTCTGTTGTGTTTAAACAGTTGGATACTTGGTGCAGCTTATCAGTGGCGGTCACCCCCAAGTTGGAAAGGAAGGGGGGGGGGCGTTCAACTCACACCATATGAGCCAATTTCAGCGAGTCTCCAGCTCCTCTTTTCACTTTGTTATCACGTCATCCCAGATAGGTTCATGTTCTTGCCTGTGGGGCATCCTTCATCATTTTGGCAGTTGGAGAAAAAACTAAAGCCTTCTTATTCCCAAAACTACTTATCCCCATGGCAATAAACCTCAACCAGCTGAGCCACGAGGCTGTCCATAAATAAATAAATAAATAAACAAAACATACAATTATATAAACATAAAAATGAATTCATGAAAAAACCCAGGAACTGGATATATTTGTGTTAATTCGGTATCACATATACTAATATTTGAACGATATGGATATAATGGATATAATATATGGATATAACCACGATATGGTTGAAAACAATTGCATTCATTCGGTAACAATGTAATGTATTGGTATTGGTATACAAATTGGAACGATACAGAGAAGATTAGCTATTTGGAACGATTAGGAAATTGGAACGATACAGAGAAGATTAGCTATTTGGAACGATTAGGAAATTGGAACGATACAGAGAAGATTAGCTATTTGGAACGATTAGGAAATTGGAACGATACAGAGAATATTAGGAAATTGGAACGATACAGAGGAGATTAGCGAATTGGAACGATACAGAGAAGATTAGCAAATTGGAACGATACAGAGAATATTAGGAAATTGGAACGACACAGAGAAGATTAGCTATTTGGAACGATTAGGAAATTGGAACGATACAGAGAAGATTAGCTATTTGGAACGATTAGGAAATTGGAACGATACAGAGAAGATTAGCTATTTGGAACGATTAGGAAATTGGAACGATACAGAGAAGATTAGCTATTTGGAACGATTAGGAAATTGGAACGATACAGAGAAGATTAGCTATTTGGAACGATTAGGAAATTGGAACGATACAGAGAAGATTAGCTATTTGGAACGATTAGGAAATTGGAACGATACAGAGAAGATTAGCTATTTGGAACGATTAGCAAATTGGAACGATACAGAGAAGATTAGCAAATTGGAACGATACAGAGAATATTAGGAAATTGGAACGATACAGAGAAGATTAGCTATTTGGAACGATACAGAGAAGATTAGCTATTTGGAACGATTAGGAAATTGGAACGATACAGAGAAGATTAGCTATTTGGAACGATTAGCAAATTGGAACGATACAGAGAATATTAGGAAATTGGAACGATACAGAGAATATTAGCAAATTGGAACGATACAGAGAAGATTAGCAAATTGGAACGATACAGAGAATATTAGCAAATTGGAACGATACAGAGATTATTAGCAAATTGGAACGATACAGAGAAGATTAGCTATTTGGAACGATTAGGAAATTGGAACGATACAGAGAATATTAGGAAATTGGAATGATACAGAGAAGATTAGCTATTTGAAACTATTAGGAAATTGGAACGATACAGAGAAGATTAGCTATTTGGAACGATTAGCAAATTGGAACGATACAGAGAATATTAGCAAATTGGAACGATACAGAGAAGATTAGGAAATTGGAACGATACAGAGAAGATTAGGAAATTGGAACGATACAGAGAAGATTAGGAAATTGGAACGATACAGAGAAGATTAGGAAATTGGAACGATACAGAGAAGATTAGCTATTTGAAACGATTAGGAAATTGGAACGATACAGAGAAGATTAGCTATTTGAAACGATTAGGAATTTGGAACGATACAGAGAAGATTAGGAAATTGGAATGATACAGAGAAGATTAGGAAATTGGAACGATACAGAGAATATTAGGAAATTGGAACGATACAGAGAAGATTAGCTATTTGAAACAATTAGGAAATTGGAACGATACAGAGAAGATTAGCTATTTGGAACGATTAGGAAATTGGAACGATACAGAGAAGATTAGGAAATTGGAATGATACAGAGAAGATTAGCTATTTGAAACGATTAGGAAATTGGAACGATACAGAGAAGATTAGCTATTTGGAACGATTAGCACATTGGAACGATACAGAGAATATTAGCAAATTGGAACGATACAGAGAAGATTAGGAAATTGGAACGATACAGAGAAGATTAGGAAATTGGAACGATACGGCGAATATTAGGAAATTGGAACGATACAGAGAAGATTAGCTATTTGAAACGATTAGGAAATTGGAACGATACAGAGAAGATTGGCTATTTGGAACGCTTAGCAAATTGGAACGATACAGAGAATATTAGGAAATTGGAACGATACAGAGAAGATTAGCTATTTGAAACGATTAGGAAATTGGAACGATGCAGAGAAGATTAGGAAATTGGAACGATACAGATAATATTAGGAAATTGGAACGATACAGAGAAGATTAGCTATTTGAAACGATTAGGAAATTGGAACGATACAGAGAAGATTAGCTATTTGAAACGATTAGGAAATTGGAGCGATACAGAGAAGATTAGGTATTTGAAACGATTAGGAATTTGGAACGATACAGAGAATATTAGGAAATTGGAACGATACAGAGAATATTAGCTATTTGGAACGATTAGCAAATTGGAATGATACAGAGAAGATTAGGAAATTGGAACGATACGGAGAATATTAGGAAATTGGAACGATACAGAGAATATTAGGAAATTGGAACGATACAGAGAATATTAGGAAATTGGAACGATACAGAGAAGATTAGCTATTTGGAACGATTAGGAAATTGGAACGATACAGAGAAGATTAGGAAATTGGAACGATACAGAGAAGATTAGGAAATTGGAACGATACAGAGAAGATTAGCTATTTGAAACGATTAGGAAATTGGAGCGATACAGAGAAGATTAGCTATTTGAAACGATTAGGAATTTGGAACGATACAGAGAAGATTAGGAAATTGGAATGATACAGAGAAGATTAGGGAAATTGGAACGATACGGAGAATATTAGGAAATTGGAACGATACAGAGAATATTAGGAAATTGGAACGATACAGAGAAGATTAGCTATTTGAAACAATTAGGAAATTGGAACGATACAGAGAAGATTAGCTATTTGGAACGATTAGGAAATTGGAACGATACAGAGAATATTAGGAAATTGGAATGATACAGAGAAGATTAGCTATTTGAAACTATTAGGAAATTGGAACGATACAGAGAAGATTAGCTATTTGGAACGATTAGCAAATTGGAACGATACAGAGAATATTAGCAAATTGGAACGATACAGAGAAGATTAGGAAATTGGAACGATACAGAGAAGATTAGGAAATTGGAACGATACAGAGAAGATTAGGAAATTGGAACGATACAGAGAAGATTAGCTATTTGAAACGATTAGGAAATTGGAACGATACAGAGAAGATTAGCTATTTGGAACGATTAGGAAATTGGAACGATACAGAGAAGATTAGAAATTGGAACTTTAAAGAGAATATTAGGAAATTCGAACGATACAGAGAAGATTAGCTATTTGAACGATTAGCAAATTGGAACGATACAGAGAAGATTAGCTATTTGGAACGATACAGAGAATATTAGGAAATTGGAACGATACAGAGAATCTTCGCTATTTGGAACGATTAGCAAATTGGAACGATACTGAGAAGATTAGCAATTGGAACGATACAGAGAAGATTAGGCAAATTGGAACGATACAGAGGAGATTAGCAAATTGGAACGATACAGAGAATATTAGGAAATTGGAACGATACAGAGAATATTAGCTATTTGGAATGATTAGCAAATTGGAACGATACAGAGGAGAGTTAGCAAATTGGAACGATACAGAGAAGATTAGCAAATTGGAACGATACAGAGAATATTAGGAAATTGGAACGATACAGAGAAGATTAGCTATTTGGAACGATTAGGAAATTGGAACGATACAGAGAAGATTAGCTATTTGGAACAATTAGGAAATTGGAACGATACAGAGAAGATTAGCAAATTGGAACGATACAGAGAATATTAGGAAATTGGAACGATACAGAGAATATTAGGAAATTGGAACGATACAGAGAAGATTAGCTATTTGGAACGATTAGCAAATTGGAACGATACAGAGGAGATTAGCAAATTGGAACGATACAGAGAAGATTAGGAAATTGGAACGATACAGAGAATATTAGGAAATTGGAACGATACAGAGAATATTAGGAAATTGGAACGATACAGAGAAGATTAGCTATTTGGAACGATTAGGAAATTGGAACGATACAGAGAAGATTAGGAAATTGGAACTTTAACGAGAATATTAGGAAATTGGAACGATACAGAGAAGATTAGCTATTTGGAACGATTAGCAAATTGGAACGATACAGAGGAGATTAGGAAATTGGAACGATACAGATAATATTAGGAAATTGGAACGATACAGAGAAGATTAGCTATTTGAAACGATTAGGAAATTGGAACGATACAGAGAAGATTAGCTATTTGAAACAATTAGGAAATTGGAACGATACAGAGAAGATTAGGAAATTGGAACGATACAGAGAAGATTAGCTATTTGAAACGATTAGGAAATTGGAGCGATACAGAGAAGATTAGCTATTTGAAACGATTAGGAATTTGGATTGATACAGAGAATATTAGCAAATTGGAACGATACAGAGAAGATTAGCTATTTGAAACAATTAGGAAATTGGAACGATACAGAGAATATTAGCTATTTGGAACGATTAGGAAATTGGAACGATACAGAGAATATTAGGAAATTGGAACGATACAGAGAAGATTAGCTATTTGGAACGATTAGGAAATTGGAACGATACAGAGAATATTAGGAAATTGGAACGATACAGAGAAGATTAGCTATTTGAAACGATTAGGAAATTGGAGCAAACAGAGAAGATTAGCTATTTGAAACGATTAGGAAATTGGAACGATACAGAGAAGATTAGCTATTTGTAACGATTAGGAAATTGGAACGATACAGAGAAGATTATGAAATTGGAACGATACAGAGAAGATTAGCTATTTGAAACGATTAGGAAATTGGAGCGATACAGAGAAGATTAGCTATTTGAAACGATTAGGAATTTGGATCGATACAGAGAAGATTAGGAAATTGGAATGATACAGAGAAGATTAGGAAATTGGAACGATACGGAGAATATTAGGAAATTGGAACGATACAGAGAATATTAGGAAATTGGAACGATACAGAGAAGATTAGCTATTTGAAACGATTAGGAAATTGGAGCGATACAGAGAAGATTAGCTATTTGAAACGATTAGGAATTTGGAACGATACAGAGAAGATTAGGAAATTGGAATGATACAGAGAAGATTAGGAAATTGGAACGATACGGAGAATATTAGGAAATTGGAACGATACAGAGAATATTAGGAAATTGGAACGATACAGAGAAGATTAGCTATTTGAAACAATTAGGAAATTGGAACGATACAGAGAAGATTAGCTATTTGGAACGATTAGGAAATTGGAACGATACAGAGAATATTAGGAAATTGGAATGATACAGAGAAGATTAGCTATTTGAAACTATTAGGAAATTGGAACGATACAGAGAAGATTAGCTATTTGGAACGATTAGCAAATTGGAACGATACAGAGAATATTAGCAAATTGGAACGATACAGAGAAGATTAGGAAATTGGAACGATACAGAGAAGATTAGGAAATTGGAACGATACGGCGAATATTAGGAAATTGGAACGATACAGAGAAGATTAGCTATTTGAAACGATTAGGAAATTGGAACGATACAGAGAAGATTAGCTATTTGAAACGATTAGGAATTTGGAACGATACAGAGAAGATTAGGAAATTGGAATGATACAGAGAAGATTAGGAAATTGGAACGATACAGAGAATATTAGGAAATTGGAACGATACAGAGAAGATTAGCTATTTGAAACAATTAGGAAATTGGAACGATACAGAGAAGATTAGCTATTTGGAACGATTAGGAAATTGGAACGATACAGAGAAGATTAGGAAATTGGAACGATACAGAGAAGATTAGCTATTTGAAACGATTAGGAAATTGGAACGATACAGAGAAGATTAGCTATTTGGAACGATTAGCAAATTGGAACGATACAGAGAATATTAGCAAATTGGAACGATACAGAGAAGATTAGGAAATTGGAACGATACAGAGAAGATTAGGAAATTGGAACGATACGGCGAATATTAGGAAATTGGAACGATACAGAGAAGATTAGCTATTTGAAACGATTAGGAAATTGGAACGATACAGAGAAGATTGGCTATTTGGAACGCTTAGCAAATTGGAACGATACAGAGAATATTAGGAAATTGGAACGATACAGAGAAGATTAGCTATTTGAAACGATTAGGAAATTGGAACGATGCAGAGAAGATTAGGAAATTGGAACGATACAGATAATATTAGGAAATTGGAACGATACAGAGAAGATTAGCTATTTGGAACGATTAGCAAATTGGAACGATACAGAGAAGATTAGCTATTTGAAACGATTAGGAAATTGGAGCGATACAGAGAAGATTAGCTATTTGAAACGATTAGGAATTTGGAACGATACAGAGAATATTAGCAAATTGGAACGATACAGAGAAGATTAGCTATTTGAAACAATTAGGAAATTGGAACGATACAGAGAATATTAGCTATTTGGAACGATTAGCAAATTGGAATGATACAGAGAAGATTAGGAAATTGGAACGATACGGAGAATATTAGGAAATTGGAACGATACAGAGAATATTAGGAAATTGGAACGATACAGAGAATATTAGGAAATTGGAACGATACAGAGAAGATTAGCTATTTGGAACGATTAGGAAATTGGAACGATACAGAGAAGATTAGGAAATTGGAACGATACAGAGAAGATTAGCTATTTGAAACGATTAGGAAATTGGAACGATACAGAGAAGATTAGCTATTTGGAACGATTAGCAAATTGGAACGATACAGAGAATATTAGCAAATTGGAACGATACAGAGAAGATTAGGAAATTGGAACGATACAGAGAAGATTAGGAAATTGGAACGATACGGCGAATATTAGGAAATTGGAACGATACAGAGAAGATTAGCTATTTGAAACGATTAGGAAATTGGAACGATACAGAGAAGATTGGCTATTTGGAACGCTTAGCAAATTGGAACGATACAGAGAATATTAGGAAATTGGAACGATACAGAGAAGATTAGCTATTTGAAACGATTAGGAAATTGGAACGATACAGAGAAGATTAGGAAATTGGAACGATACAGAGAAGATTAGGAAATTGGAACGATACAGAGAAGATTAGCTATTTGAAACGATTAGGAAATTGGAACGATACAGAGAATATTAGCAAATTGGAACGATACAGAGAAGATTAGCTATTTGAAACAATTAGGAAATTGGAACGATACAGAGAATATTAGCTATTTGGAACGATTAGCAAATTGGAATGATACAGAGAAGATTAGGAAATTGGAACGATACGGAGAATATTAGGAAATTGGAACGATACAGAGAATATTAGGAAATTGGAACGATACAGAGAAGATTAGCTATTTGAAACAATTAGGAAATTGGAACAATACAGAGAAGATTAGCTATTTGGAAAGATTAGGAAATTGGAACGATACAGAGAATATTAGGAAATTGGAATGATACAGAGAAGATTAGCTATTTGAAACGATTAGGAAATTGGAACGATACAGAGAAGATTAGCTATTTGGAACGATTAGCAAATTGGAACGATACAGAGAATATTAGCAAATTGGAACGATACAGAGAAGATTAGGAAATTGGAACGATACAGAGAAGATTAGGAAATTTGAACGATACGGCGAATATTAGGAAATTGGAACGATACAGAGAAGATTAGCTATTTGAAACGATTAGGAAATTGGAACGATACAGAGAAGTTTAGCTATTTGAAACAATTAGGAAATTGGAACGATACAGAGAAGATTAGCTATTTGGAACGATTAGCAAATTGGAACGATACAGAGAATATTAGCAAATTGGAACGATACAGAGAAGATTAGGAAATTGGAACGATACAGAGAAGATTAGGAAATTGGAACGATACGGCGAATATTAGGAAATTGGAACGATACAGAGAAGATTAGCTATTTGAAACGATTAGGAAATTGGAACGATACAGAGAAGATTGGCTATTTGGAACGCTTAGCAAATTGGAACGATACAGAGAATATTAGGAAATTGGAACGATACAGAGAAGATTAGCTATTTGAAACGATTAGGAAATTGGAACGATGCAGAGAAGATTAGGAAATTGGAACGATACAGAGAAGATTAGGAAATTGGAACGATACGGCGAATATTAGGAAATTGGAACGATACAGAGAAGATTAGCTATTTGAAACGATTAGGAAATTGGAACGATACAGAGAAGATTAGCTATTTGGAACGATTAGCAAATTGGAACGATACAGAGAATATTAGCAAATTGGAACGATACAGAGAAGATTAGGAAATTGGAACGATACAGAGAAGATTAGGAAATTGGAACGATACGGCGAATATTAGGAAATTGGAACGATACAGAGAAGATTAGCTATTTGAAACGATTAGGAAATTGGAACGATACAGAGAAGATTGGCTATTTGGAACGCTTAGCAAATTGGAACGATACAGAGAATATTAGGAAATTGGAACGATACAGAGAAGATTAGCTATTTGAAACGATTAGGAAATTGGAACGATGCAGAGAAGATTAGGAAATTGGAACGATACAGATAATATTAGGAAATTGGAACGATACAGAGAAGATTAGCTATTTGAAACGATTAGGAAATTGGAACGATACAGAGAAGATTAGCTATTTGAAACGATTAGGAAATTGGAGCGATACAGAGAAGATTAGCTATTTGAAACGATTAGGAATTTGGAACGATACAGAGAATATTAGCAAATTGGAACGATACAGAGAAGATTAGCTATTTGAAACAATTAGGAAATTGGAACGATACAGAGAATATTAGCTATTTGGAACGATTAGCAAATTGGAATGATACAGAGAAGATTAGGAAATTGGAACGATACGGAGAATATTAGGAAATTGGAACGATACAGAGAATATTAGGAAATTGGAACGATACAGAGAATATTAGGAAATTGGAACGATACAGAGAAGATTAGCTATTTGGAACGATTAGGAAATTGGAACGATACAGAGAAGATTAGGAAATTGGAACGATACAGAGAAGATTAGCTATTTGAAACGATTAGGAAATTGGAACGATACAGAGAAGATTAGCTATTTGGAACGATTAGCAAATTGGAACGATACAGAGAATATTAGCAAATTGGAACGATACAGAGAAGATTAGGAAATTGGAACGATACAGAGAAGATTAGGAAATTGGAACGATACGGCGAATATTAGGAAATTGGAACGATACAGAGAAGATTAGCTATTTGAAACGATTAGGAAATTGGAACGATACAGAGAAGATTGGCTATTTGGAACGCTTAGCAAATTGGAACGATACAGAGAATATTAGGAAATTGGAACGATACAGAGAAGATTAGCTATTTGAAACGATTAGGAAATTGGAACGATACAGAGAAGATTAGGAAATTGGAACGATACAGAGAAGATTAGGAAATTGGAACGATACAGAGAAGATTAGCTATTTGAAACGATTAGGAAATTGGAACGATACAGAGAATATTAGCAAATTGGAACGATACAGAGAAGATTAGCTATTTGAAACAATTAGGAAATTGGAACGATACAGAGAATATTAGCTATTTGGAACGATTAGCAAATTGGAATGATACAGAGAAGATTAGGAAATTGGAACGATACGGAGAATATTAGGAAATTGGAACGATACAGAGAATATTAGGAAATTGGAACGATACAGAGAAGATTAGCTATTTGAAACAATTAGGAAATTGGAACAATACAGAGAAGATTAGCTATTTGGAAAGATTAGGAAATTGGAACGATACAGAGAATATTAGGAAATTGGAATGATACAGAGAAGATTAGCTATTTGAAACGATTAGGAAATTGGAACGATACAGAGAAGATTAGCTATTTGGAACGATTAGCAAATTGGAACGATACAGAGAATATTAGCAAATTGGAACGATACAGAGAAGATTAGGAAATTGGAACGATACAGAGAAGATTAGGAAATTTGAACGATACGGCGAATATTAGGAAATTGGAACGATACAGAGAAGATTAGCTATTTGAAACGATTAGGAAATTGGAACGATACAGAGAAGTTTAGCTATTTGAAACAATTAGGAAATTGGAACGATACAGAGAAGATTAGCTATTTGGAACGATTAGCAAATTGGAACGATACAGAGAATATTAGCAAATTGGAACGATACAGAGAAGATTAGGAAATTGGAACGATACAGAGAAGATTAGGAAATTGGAACGATACGGCGAATATTAGGAAATTGGAACGATACAGAGAAGATTAGCTATTTGAAACGATTAGGAAATTGGAACGATACAGAGAAGATTGGCTATTTGGAACGCTTAGCAAATTGGAACGATACAGAGAATATTAGGAAATTGGAACGATACAGAGAAGATTAGCTATTTGAAACGATTAGGAAATTGGAACGATGCAGAGAAGATTAGGAAATTGGAACGATACAGAGAAGATTAGGAAATTGGAACGATACGGCGAATATTAGGAAATTGGAACGATACAGAGAAGATTAGCTATTTGAAACGATTAGGAAATTGGAACGATACAGAGAAGATTAGCTATTTGGAACGATTAGCAAATTGGAACGATACAGAGAATATTAGCAAATTGGAACGATACAGAGAAGATTAGGAAATTGGAACGATACAGAGAAGATTAGGAAATTGGAACGATACGGCGAATATTAGGAAATTGGAACGATACAGAGAAGATTAGCTATTTGAAACGATTAGGAAATTGGAACGATACAGAGAAGATTGGCTATTTGGAACGCTTAGCAAATTGGAACGATACAGAGAAGATTAGCTATTTGAAACGATTAGGAAATTGGAGCGATACAGAGAAGATTAGCTATTTGAAACGATTAGGAATTTGGATCGATACAGAGAAGATTAGGAAATTGGAATGATACAGAGAAGATTAGGAAATTGGAACGATACGGAGAATATTAGGAAATTGGAACGATACAGAGAATATTAGGAAATTGGAACGATACAGAGAATATTAGGAAATTGGAACGATACAGAGAATATTAGGAAATTGGAACGATACAGAGAAGATTAGCTATTTGGAACGATTAGGAAATTGGAACGATACAGAGAAGATTAGGAAATTGGAACGATACAGAGAAGATTAGGAAATTGGAACGATACAGAGAAGATTAGCTATTTGAAACGATTAGGAAATTGGAGCGATACAGAGAAGATTAGCTATTTGAAACGATTAGGAATTTGGAACGATACAGAGAAGATTAGGAAATTGGAATGATACAGAGAAGATTAGGAAATTGGAACGATACGGAGAATATTAGGAAATTGGAACGATACAGAGAATATTAGGAAATTGGAACGATACAGAGAAGATTAGCTATTTGAAACAATTAGGAAATTGGAACGATACAGAGAAGATTAGCTATTTGGAACGATTAGGAAATTGGAACGATACAGAGAATATTAGGAAATTGGAATGATACAGAGAAGATTAGCTATTTGAAACTATTAGGAAATTGGAACGATACAGAGAAGATTAGCTATTTGGAACGATTAGCAAATTGGAACGATACAGAGAATATTAGCAAATTGGAACGATACAGAGAAGATTAGGAAATTGGAACGATACAGAGAAGATTAGGAAATTGGAACGATACAGAGAAGATTAGGAAATTGGAACGATACAGAGAAGATTAGCTATTTGAAACGATTAGGAAATTGGAACGATACAGAGAAGATTAGCTATTTGAAACGATTAGGAATTTGGAACGATACAGAGAAGATTAGGAAATTGGAATGATACAGAGAAGATTAGGAAATTGGAACGATACAGAGAATATTAGGAAATTGGAACGATACAGAGAAGATTAGCTATTTGAAACGATTAGGAATTTGGAACGATACAGAGAATATTAGCAAATTGGAACGATACAGAGAAGATTAGCTATTTGAAACAATTAGGAAATTGGAACGATACAGAGAATATTAGCTATTTGGAACGATTAGCAAATTGGAATGATACAGAGAAGATTAGGAAATTGGAACGATACGGAGAATATTAGGAAATTGGAACGATACAGAGAATATTAGGAAATTGGAACGATACAGAGAAGATTAGCTATTTGAAACGATTAGGAAATTGGAACAATACAGAGAATATTAGCTATTTGGAACGATTAGCAAATTGGAATGATACAGAGAAGATTAGGAAATTGGAACGATACGGAGAATATTAGGAAATTGGAACGATACAGAGAATATTAGGAAATTGGAACGATACAGAGAAGATTAGCTATTTGGAACGATTAGGAAATTGGAACGATACAGAGAATATTAGGAAATTGGAATGATACAGAGAAGATTAGCTATTTGAAACGATTAGGAAATTGGAACGATACAGAGAAGATTAGCTATTTGGAACGATTAGCAAATTGGAACGATGCAGAGAATATTAGCAAATTGGAACGATACAGAGAAGATTAGGAAATTGGAACGATACAGAGAAGATTAGGAAATTGGAACGATACGGCGAATATTAGGAAATTGGAACGATACAGAGAAGATTAGCTATTTGAAACGATTAGGAAATTGGAACGATACAGAGAAGATTAGCTATTTGGAACGCTTAGCAAATTGGAACGATACAGAGAATATTAGGAAATTGGAACGATACAGAGAAGATTAGCTATTTGAAACGATTAGGAAATTGGAACGATACAGAGAAGATTAGGAAATTGGAACGATACAGATAATATTAGGAAATTGGAACGATACAGAGAAGATTAGCTATTTGAAACGTTTAGGAAATTGGAACGATACAGAGAAGATTAGCTATTTGAAACAATTAGGAAATTGGAACGATACAGAGAAGATTAGGAAATTGGAACGATACAGAGAAGATTAGCTATTTGAAACGATTAGGAAATTGGAGCGATACAGAGAAGATTAGCTATTTGAAACGATTAGGAATTTGGATTGATACAGAGAATATTAGCAAATTGGAACGATACAGAGAAGATTAGCTATTTGAAACAATTAGGAAATTGGAACGATACAGAGAATATTAGCTATTTGGAACG
Source organism: Lota lota (assembly GCA_026745465.1). NCBI lineage: Eukaryota > Metazoa > Chordata > Actinopteri > Gadiformes > Lotidae > Lota > Lota lota. The sequence goes on along the minus strand of JACYXH010000559.1, from coordinate 1,295,065 downwards.
ATTAGGAAATTGGAACGATACAGAGAATATTAGGAAATTGGAACGATACAGAGAAGATTAGCTATTTGGAACGATTAGGAAATTGGAACGATACAGAGAATATTAGGAAATTGGAACGATACAGAGAAGATTAGCTATTTGAAACGATTAGGAAATTGGAGCAAACAGAGAAGATTAGCTATTTGAAACGATTAGGAAATTGGAACGATACAGAGAAGATTAGCTATTTGTAACGATTAGGAAATTGGAACGATACAGAGAAGATTATGAAATTGGAACGATACAGAGAAGATTAGCTATTTGAAACGATTAGGAAATTGGAGCGATACAGAGAAGATTAGCTATTTGAAACGATTAGGAATTTGGATCGATACAGAGAAGATTAGGAAATTGGAATGATACAGAGAAGATTAGGAAATTGGAACGATACGGAGAATATTAGGAAATTGGAACGATACAGAGAATATTAGGAAATTGGAACGATACAGAGAAGATTAGCTATTTGAAACGATTAGGAAATTGGAGCGATACAGAGAAGATTAGCTATTTGAAACGATTAGGAATTTGGAACGATACAGAGAAGATTAGGAAATTGGAATGATACAGAGAAGATTAGGAAATTGGAACGATACGGAGAATATTAGGAAATTGGAACGATACAGAGAATATTAGGAAATTGGAACGATACAGAGAAGATTAGCTATTTGAAACAATTAGGAAATTGGAACGATACAGAGAAGATTAGCTATTTGGAACGATTAGGAAATTGGAACGATACAGAGAATATTAGGAAATTGGAATGATACAGAGAAGATTAGCTATTTGAAACTATTAGGAAATTGGAACGATACAGAGAAGATTAGCTATTTGGAACGATTAGCAAATTGGAACGATACAGAGAATATTAGCAAATTGGAACGATACAGAGAAGATTAGGAAATTGGAACGATACAGAGAAGATTAGGAAATTGGAACGATACGGCGAATATTAGGAAATTGGAACGATACAGAGAAGATTAGCTATTTGAAACGATTAGGAAATTGGAACGATACAGAGAAGATTAGCTATTTGAAACGATTAGGAATTTGGAACGATACAGAGAAGATTAGGAAATTGGAATGATACAGAGAAGATTAGGAAATTGGAACGATACAGAGAATATTAGGAAATTGGAACGATACAGAGAAGATTAGCTATTTGAAACAATTAGGAAATTGGAACGATACAGAGAAGATTAGCTATTTGGAACGATTAGGAAATTGGAACGATACAGAGAAGATTAGGAAATTGGAACGATACAGAGAAGATTAGCTATTTGAAACGATTAGGAAATTGGAACGATACAGAGAAGATTAGCTATTTGGAACGATTAGCAAATTGGAACGATACAGAGAATATTAGCAAATTGGAACGATACAGAGAAGATTAGGAAATTGGAACGATACAGAGAAGATTAGGAAATTGGAACGATACGGCGAATATTAGGAAATTGGAACGATACAGAGAAGATTAGCTATTTGAAACGATTAGGAAATTGGAACGATACAGAGAAGATTGGCTATTTGGAACGCTTAGCAAATTGGAACGATACAGAGAATATTAGGAAATTGGAACGATACAGAGAAGATTAGCTATTTGAAACGATTAGGAAATTGGAACGATGCAGAGAAGATTAGGAAATTGGAACGATACAGATAATATTAGGAAATTGGAACGATACAGAGAAGATTAGCTATTTGAAACGATTAGGAAATTGGAACGATACAGAGAAGATTAGCTATTTGAAACGATTAGGAAATTGGAGCGATACAGAGAAGATTAGCTATTTGAAACGATTAGGAATTTGGAACGATACAGAGAATATTAGCAAATTGGAACGATACAGAGAAGATTAGCTATTTGAAACAATTAGGAAATTGGAACGATACAGAGAATATTAGCTATTTGGAACGATTAGCAAATTGGAATGATACAGAGAAGATTAGGAAATTGGAACGATACGGAGAATATTAGGAAATTGGAACGATACAGAGAATATTAGGAAATTGGAACGATACAGAGAATATTAGGAAATTGGAACGATACAGAGAAGATTAGCTATTTGGAACGATTAGGAAATTGGAACGATACAGAGAAGATTAGGAAATTGGAACGATACAGAGAAGATTAGCTATTTGAAACGATTAGGAAATTGGAACGATACAGAGAAGATTAGCTATTTGGAACGATTAGCAAATTGGAACGATACAGAGAATATTAGCAAATTGGAACGATACAGAGAAGATTAGGAAATTGGAACGATACAGAGAAGATTAGGAAATTGGAACGATACGGCGAATATTAGGAAATTGGAACGATACAGAGAAGATTAGCTATTTGAAACGATTAGGAAATTGGAACGATACAGAGAAGATTGGCTATTTGGAACGCTTAGCAAATTGGAACGATACAGAGAATATTAGGAAATTGGAACGATACAGAGAAGATTAGCTATTTGAAACGATTAGGAAATTGGAACGATACAGAGAAGATTAGGAAATTGGAACGATACAGAGAAGATTAGGAAATTGGAACGATACAGAGAAGATTAGCTATTTGAAACGATTAGGAAATTGGAACGATACAGAGAATATTAGCAAATTGGAACGATACAGAGAAGATTAGCTATTTGAAACAATTAGGAAATTGGAACGATACAGAGAATATTAGCTATTTGGAACGATTAGCAAATTGGAATGATACAGAGAAGATTAGGAAATTGGAACGATACGGAGAATATTAGGAAATTGGAACGATACAGAGAATATTAGGAAATTGGAACGATACAGAGAAGATTAGCTATTTGAAACAATTAGGAAATTGGAACAATACAGAGAAGATTAGCTATTTGGAAAGATTAGGAAATTGGAACGATACAGAGAATATTAGGAAATTGGAATGATACAGAGAAGATTAGCTATTTGAAACGATTAGGAAATTGGAACGATACAGAGAAGATTAGCTATTTGGAACGATTAGCAAATTGGAACGATACAGAGAATATTAGCAAATTGGAACGATACAGAGAAGATTAGGAAATTGGAACGATACAGAGAAGATTAGGAAATTTGAACGATACGGCGAATATTAGGAAATTGGAACGATACAGAGAAGATTAGCTATTTGAAACGATTAGGAAATTGGAACGATACAGAGAAGTTTAGCTATTTGAAACAATTAGGAAATTGGAACGATACAGAGAAGATTAGCTATTTGGAACGATTAGCAAATTGGAACGATACAGAGAATATTAGCAAATTGGAACGATACAGAGAAGATTAGGAAATTGGAACGATACAGAGAAGATTAGGAAATTGGAACGATACGGCGAATATTAGGAAATTGGAACGATACAGAGAAGATTAGCTATTTGAAACGATTAGGAAATTGGAACGATACAGAGAAGATTGGCTATTTGGAACGCTTAGCAAATTGGAACGATACAGAGAATATTAGGAAATTGGAACGATACAGAGAAGATTAGCTATTTGAAACGATTAGGAAATTGGAACGATGCAGAGAAGATTAGGAAATTGGAACGATACAGAGAAGATTAGGAAATTGGAACGATACGGCGAATATTAGGAAATTGGAACGATACAGAGAAGATTAGCTATTTGAAACGATTAGGAAATTGGAACGATACAGAGAAGATTAGCTATTTGGAACGATTAGCAAATTGGAACGATACAGAGAATATTAGCAAATTGGAACGATACAGAGAAGATTAGGAAATTGGAACGATACAGAGAAGATTAGGAAATTGGAACGATACGGCGAATATTAGGAAATTGGAACGATACAGAGAAGATTAGCTATTTGAAACGATTAGGAAATTGGAACGATACAGAGAAGATTGGCTATTTGGAACGCTTAGCAAATTGGAACGATACAGAGAAGATTAGCTATTTGAAACGATTAGGAAATTGGAGCGATACAGAGAAGATTAGCTATTTGAAACGATTAGGAATTTGGATCGATACAGAGAAGATTAGGAAATTGGAATGATACAGAGAAGATTAGGAAATTGGAACGATACGGAGAATATTAGGAAATTGGAACGATACAGAGAATATTAGGAAATTGGAACGATACAGAGAAGATTAGCTATTTGAAACGATTAGGAAATTGGAGCGATACAGAGAAGATTAGCTATTTGAAACGATTAGGAATTTGGAACGATACAGAGAAGATTAGGAAATTGGAATGATACAGAGAAGATTAGGAAATTGGAACGATACGGAGAATATTAGGAAATTGGAACGATACAGAGAATATTAGGAAATTGGAACGATACAGAGAAGATTAGCTATTTGAAACAATTAGGAAATTGGAACGATACAGAGAAGATTAGCTATTTGGAACGATTAGGAAATTGGAACGATACAGAGAATATTAGGAAATTGGAATGATACAGAGAAGATTAGCTATTTGAAACTATTAGGAAATTGGAACGATACAGAGAAGATTAGCTATTTGGAACGATTAGCAAATTGGAACGATACAGAGAATATTAGCAAATTGGAACGATACAGAGAAGATTAGGAAATTGGAACGATACAGAGAAGATTAGGAAATTGGAACGATACGGCGAATATTAGGAAATTGGAACGATACAGAGAAGATTAGCTATTTGAAACGATTAGGAAATTGGAACGATACAGAGAAGATTAGCTATTTGAAACGATTAGGAATTTGGAACGATACAGAGAAGATTAGGAAATTGGAATGATACAGAGAAGATTAGGAAATTGGAACGATACAGAGAATATTAGGAAATTGGAACGATACAGAGAAGATTAGCTATTTGAAACAATTAGGAAATTGGAACGATACAGAGAAGATTAGCTATTTGGAACGATTAGGAAATTGGAACGATACAGAGAAGATTAGGAAATTGGAACGATACAGAGAAGATTAGCTATTTGAAACGATTAGGAAATTGGAACGATACAGAGAAGATTAGCTATTTGGAACGATTAGCAAATTGGAACGATACAGAGAATATTAGCAAATTGGAACGATACAGAGAAGATTAGGAAATTGGAACGATACAGAGAAGATTAGGAAATTGGAACGATACGGCGAATATTAGGAAATTGGAACGATACAGAGAAGATTAGCTATTTGAAACGATTAGGAAATTGGAACGATACAGAGAAGATTGGCTATTTGGAACGCTTAGCAAATTGGAACGATACAGAGAATATTAGGAAATTGGAACGATACAGAGAAGATTAGCTATTTGAAACGATTAGGAAATTGGAACGATGCAGAGAAGATTAGGAAATTGGAACGATACAGATAATATTAGGAAATTGGAACGATACAGAGAAGATTAGCTATTTGAAACGATTAGGAAATTGGAACGATACAGAGAAGATTAGCTATTTGAAACGATTAGGAAATTGGAGCGATACAGAGAAGATTAGCTATTTGAAACGATTAGGAATTTGGAACGATACAGAGAATATTAGCAAATTGGAACGATACAGAGAAGATTAGCTATTTGAAACAATTAGGAAATTGGAACGATACAGAGAATATTAGCTATTTGGAACGATTAGCAAATTGGAATGATACAGAGAAGATTAGGAAATTGGAACGATACGGAGAATATTAGGAAATTGGAACGATACAGAGAATATTAGGAAATTGGAACGATACAGAGAATATTAGGAAATTGGAACGATACAGAGAAGATTAGCTATTTGGAACGATTAGGAAATTGGAACGATACAGAGAAGATTAGGAAATTGGAACGATACAGAGAAGATTAGCTATTTGAAACGATTAGGAAATTGGAACGATACAGAGAAGATTAGCTATTTGGAACGATTAGCAAATTGGAACGATACAGAGAATATTAGCAAATTGGAACGATACAGAGAAGATTAGGAAATTGGAACGATACAGAGAAGATTAGGAAATTGGAACGATACGGCGAATATTAGGAAATTGGAACGATACAGAGAAGATTAGCTATTTGAAACGATTAGGAAATTGGAACGATACAGAGAAGATTGGCTATTTGGAACGCTTAGCAAATTGGAACGATACAGAGAATATTAGGAAATTGGAACGATACAGAGAAGATTAGCTATTTGAAACGATTAGGAAATTGGAACGATACAGAGAAGATTAGGAAATTGGAACGATACAGAGAAGATTAGGAAATTGGAACGATACAGAGAAGATTAGCTATTTGAAACGATTAGGAAATTGGAACGATACAGAGAATATTAGCAAATTGGAACGATACAGAGAAGATTAGCTATTTGAAACAATTAGGAAATTGGAACGATACAGAGAATATTAGCTATTTGGAACGATTAGCAAATTGGAATGATACAGAGAAGATTAGGAAATTGGAACGATACGGAGAATATTAGGAAATTGGAACGATACAGAGAATATTAGGAAATTGGAACGATACAGAGAAGATTAGCTATTTGAAACAATTAGGAAATTGGAACAATACAGAGAAGATTAGCTATTTGGAACGATTAGGAAATTGGAACGATACAGAGAATATTAGGAAATTGGAATGATACAGAGAAGATTAGCTATTTGAAACGATTAGGAAATTGGAACGATACAGAGAAGATTAGCTATTTGGAACGATTAGCAAATTGGAACGATACAGAGAATATTAGCAAATTGGAACGATACAGAGAAGATTAGGAAATTGGAACGATACAGAGAAGATTAGGAAATTTGAACGATACGGCGAATATTAGGAAATTGGAACGATACAGAGAAGATTAGCTATTTGAAACGATTAGGAAATTGGAACGATACAGAGAAGTTTAGCTATTTGAAACAATTAGGAAATTGGAACGATACAGAGAAGATTAGCTATTTGGAACGATTAGCAAATTGGAACGATACAGAGAATATTAGCAAATTGGAACGATACAGAGAAGATTAGGAAATTGGAACGATACAGAGAAGATTAGGAAATTGGAACGATACGGCGAATATTGGGAAATTGGAACGATACAGAGAAGATTAGCTATTTGAAACGATTAGGAAATTGGAACGATACAGAGAAGATTGGCTATTTGGAACGCTTAGCAAATTGGAACGATACAGAGAATATTAGGAAATTGGAACGATACAGAGAAGATTAGCTATTTGAAACGATTAGGAAATTGGAACGATGCAGAGAAGATTAGGAAATTGGAACGATACAGAGAAGATTAGGAAATTGGAACGATACGGCGAATATTAGGAAATTGGAACGATACAGAGAAGATTAGCTATTTGAAACGATTAGGAAATTGGAACGATACAGAGAAGATTAGCTATTTGGAACGATTAGCAAATTGGAACGATACAGAGAATATTAGCAAATTGGAACGATACAGAGAAGATTAGGAAATTGGAACGATACAGAGAAGATTAGGAAATTGGAACGATACGGCGAATATTAGGAAATTGGAAGATACAGAGAAGATTAGCTATTTGAAACGATTAGGAAATTGGAACGATACAGAGAAGATTGGCTATTTGGAACGCTTAGCAAATTGGAACGATACAGAGAGTATTAGGAAATTGGAACGATACAGAGAAGATTAGCTATTTGAAACGATTAGGAAATTGGAACGATGCAGAGAAGATTAGGAAATTGGAACGATACAGATAATATTAGGAAATTGGAACGATACAGAGAAGATTAGCTATTTGAAACGATTAGGAAATTGGAACGATACAGAGAAGATTAGCTATTTGAAACGATTAGGAATTGGAACGTTACAGAGAATATTAGCAAATTGGAACGATACAGAGAAAATTAGGAAATGGAACGATACGAGAAGATTAGGAAATTGGAACGATACAGAGAATATTAGGAAATTGGAACGATAGCAGAGAATATTAGACTTGAAACATTAGGAATTGGACGATACAGAGAAGATTAGCTATTTGAACGATTAGGAAATTGGAACGATACAGAGAATATTAGGAAATTGGAACGATACCGAAGAAGATTAGCTATTTGAAACGATTAGGAAATTGGAGCGATACAGAGAAGATTAGCTATTGAAACGATTAGAATTTGGAACGATACAGAGAAGATTAGGAAATTGGAATGATACAGAGAAGATTAGGAAATTGGAACAGATACCGGAGAATATTAGAAATTGGAACGATACAGAGAATATTAGGAAATTGGAACGATACAGAGAAGATTAGCTATTTGAAACAATTAGGAAATTGGAGCGATACAGAGAAGATTAGCTATTTGAAACGATTAGGAAATTGGAACGATACAGAGAATATTAGCAAATTGGAACGATACAGAGAAGATTAGCTATTTGAAACAATTAGGAAAATTGGAACGATACAGAGAATATTAGCTATTTGGAACGATTAGCAAATTGGAACGATACAGAGAATATTAGAAATTGGAACGATACAGAGAATATTAGGAATTGGAACGATAGAATATTAGGAAATTGAACGATACAGAGAAGATTAGCTATTTGGAACGATTAGCAATTGGAACGATACAGAGAATATTAGGAAATTGGAACGATACAGAGAAGATTAGCTATTTGAAACGATTAGGAAATTGGAGCGATACAGAGAAGATTAGCTATTTGAAACGATTAGGAATTTGGAACGATACAGAGAAGATTGAACGATACAGAGAAGATTAGCTATTTGTAACGATTAGGAAATTGGAACGATACAGAGAAGATTAGGAAATTGGAACGATACAGAGAAGATTAGCTATTTGAAACGATTAGGAAATTGGAGCGATACAGAGAAGATTAGCTATTTGAAACGATTAGGAATTTGGATCGATACAGAGAAGATTAGGAAATTGGAATGATACAGAGAAGATTAGGAAATTGGAACGATACGGAGAATATTAGGAAATTGGAACGATACAGAGAATATTAGGAAATTGGAACGATACAGAGAAGATTAGCTATTTGAAACGATTAGGAAATTGGAACGATACAGAGAAGATTAGCTATTTGTAACGATTAGGAAATTGGAACGATACAGAGAAGATTAGGAAATTGGAACGATACAGAGAAGATTAGCTATTTGAAACGATTAGGAAATTGGAGCGATACAGAGAAGATTAGCTATTTGAAACGATTAGGAATTTGGATCGATACAGAGAAGATTAGGAAATTGGAATGATACAGAGAAGATTAGCTATTTGGAACGATTAGGAAATTGGAACGATACAGAGAATATTAGGAAATTGGAACGATACAGAGAAGATTAGCTATTTGAAACGATTAGGAAATTGGAGCGATACAGAGAAGATTAGCTATTTGAAACGATTAGGAAATTGGAACGATACAGAGAAGATTAGCTATTTGTAACGATTAGGAAATTGGAACGATACAGAGAAGATTAGGAAATTGGAACGATACAGAGAAGATTAGCTATTTGAAACGATTAGGAAATTGGAGCGATACAGAGAAGATTAGCTATTTGAAACGATTAGGAATTTGGATCGATACAGAGAAGATTAGGAAATTGGAATGATACAGAGAAGATTAGGAAATTGGAACGATACAGAGAAGATTAGCTATTTGAAACAATTAGGAAATTGGAACGATACAGAGAAGATTAGGAAATTGGAACGATACAGAGAAGATTAGCTATTTGAAACTATTAGGAAATTGGAGCGATACAGAGAAGATTAGCTATTTGAAACGATTAGGAATTTGGAACGATACAGAGAATATTAGCAAATTGGAACGATACAGAGAAGATTAGCTATTTGAAACAATTAGGAAATTGGAACGATACAGAGAATATTAGCTATTTGGAACGATTAGCAAATTGGAATGATACAGAGAAGATTAGGAAATTGGAACGATACAGAGAATATTAGGAAATTGGAACGATACAGAGAATATTAGGAAATTGGAACGATACAGAGAAGATTAGCTATTTGGAACGATTAGGAAATTGGAACGATACAGAGAATATTAGGAAATTGGAACGATACAGAGAAGATTAGCTATTTGAAACGATTAGGAAATTGGAACGATACAGAGAAGATTAGCTATTTGGAACGATTAGCAAATTGGAACGATACAGAGAATATTAGCAAATTGGAACGATACAGAGAAGATTAGCTATTTGAAACGATTAGGAAATTGGAGCGATACAGAGAAGATTAGCTATTTGAAACGATTAGGAAATTGGAACGATACAGAGAAGATTAGGAAATTGGAACGATACAGAGAATATTAGGAAATTGGAACGATACAGAGAATATTAGGAAATTGGAACGATACAGAGAAGATTAGCTATTTGGAACGATTAGGAAATTGGAACGATACAGAGAATATTAGGAAATTGGAACGATACAGAGAAGATTAGCTATTTGAAACGATTAGGAAATTGGAGCGATACAGAGAAGATTAGCTATTTGAAACGATTAGGAAATTGGAACGATACAGAGAAGATTAGCTATTGGAACGATTAGGAAATTGGAACGATACAGAGAATATTAGGAAATTGGAACGATACAGAGAGAAGATTAGCTATTTGAAACGATATGAAATTGGAGCGATACAGAGAAGATTAGGCTATTTGGAACGATTAGGATTTGGAAACGATACAGAGAATAGTTAGGAAATTGGATGATACAGAGAAGATTAGCTATTTGAAACGATTAGGAAATTGGAACGATACAGAGAAGGATTAGCTATTGGAACGATTAGCAAATTGGAACGTACAGAGAATATTAGCAATTGGAACGATACAGAGAAGATTAGGAAATTGGAAAAGATACAGAGAAGATTAGCGAATTTGAACGTACGGCGAATTTTAGGAAATTGGAACGATTACAGAGAAGATTAGCTCATTTGAAAAACGATTAGAAATTGGAACGATACAGAGAAGATTAGCTATTTGAAACGATTAGGAAATTGGAGCGATACAGAGAAGATTAGCTATTTGAAACGATTAGGAATTGGAACGATACAGAGAAGATTAGGAAATTGGAATGATACAGAGAAGATTAGGAAATTGGAACGATACAGAGAAGATTAGCTATTTGAAACAATTAGGAAATTGGAACGATACAGAGAAGATTAGGAAATTGGAACGATAAAGAGAAGATTAGCTATTTGAAACGATTAGGAAATTGGAGCGATACAGAGAAGATTAGGAAATTGGAACGATACAGAGAAGATTAGCTATTTGAAACGATTAGGAAATTGGAGCGATACAGAGAAGATTAGCTATTTGAAACGATTAGGAATTTGGATCGATACAGAGAAGATTAGGAAATTGGAATGATACAGAGAAGATTAGCTATTTGGAACGATTAGGAAATTGGAACGATACAGAGAATATTAGGAAATTGGAACGATACAGAGAAGATTAGCTATTTGGAACGATTAGCAAATTGGAACGATACAGAGAATATTAGCAAATTGGAACGATACAGAGAAGATTAGGAAATTGGAACGATACAGAGAAGATTAGGAAATTGGAACGATACGGCGAATATTAGGAAATTGGAACGATACAGAGAAGATTAGCTATTTGAAACGATTAGGAAATTGGAACGATACAGAGAAGATTGGCTATTTGGAACGCTTAGCAAATTGGAACGATACAGAGAATATTAGGAAATTGGAACGATACAGAGAAGATTAGCTATTTGAAACGATTAGGAAATTGGAGCGATACAGAGAAGATTAGCTATTTGAAACGATTAGGAAATTGGAACGATACAGAGAAGATTAGCTATTTGTAACGATTAGGAAATTGGAACGATACAGAGAAGATTAGGAAATTGGAACGATACAGAGAAGATTAGCTATTTGAAACGATTAGGAAATTGGAGCGATACAGAGAAGATTAGCTATTTGAAACGATTAGGAATTTGGATCGATACAGAGAAGATTAGGAAATTGGAATGATACAGAGAAGATTAGGAAATTGGAACGATACGGAGAATATTAGGAAATTGGAACGATACAGAGAATATTAGGAAATTGGAACGATACAGAGAAGATTAGCTATTTGAAACGATTAGGAAATTGGAACGATACAGAGAAGATTAGCTATTTGGAACGATTAGGAAATTGGAACGATACAGAGAATATTAGGAAATTGGAACGATACAGAGAAGATTAGCTATTTGAAGCGATTAGGAAATTGGAGCGATACCGAGAAGATTAGCTATTTGAAACGATTAGGAATTTGGAACGATACAGAGAATATTAGCAAATTGGAACGATACAGAGAAGATTAGCTATTTGAAACAATTAGGAAATTGGAACGATACAGAGAATATTAGCTATTTGGAACGATTAGCAAATTGGAATGATACAGAGAAGATTAGGAAATTGGAACGATACAGAGAATATTAGGAAATTGGAACGATACAGAGAATATTAGGAAATTGGAACGATACAGAGAAGATTAGCTATTTGGAACGATTAGGAAATTGGAACGATACAGAGAATATTAGCAAATTGGAACGATACAGAGAAGATTAGCTATTTGAAACGATTAGGAAATTGGAGCGATACAGAGAAGATTAGCTATTTGAAACGATTAGGAAATTGGAACGATACAGAGAAGATTAGCTATTTGGAACGATTAGGAAATTGGAACGATACAGAGAATATTAGGAAATTGGGAACGATACAGAGAAGATTAGCTATTGAACGATTAGGAAATTGGAACGATACAGAGAAGATTAGGCTAATGGAAACGATTAGGGGAAATTGAATGGACGATACAGAGAGATTAGCTATTGATACGATTAGAAATTGGACCGATACAGAGAAGATTGGGGGCTATTTGGAGCTAGAATTGGTGATACGAGATATAGGAAATTGGAACGATACAGAGAAGATTAGAAATTGGAACGATACAGAGAAGATTAGCTATTTGAAACGATTAGGAAATTGGAGCGATACAGAGAAGATTAGCTATTTGAAACGATTAGGAATTTGGATCGATACAGAGAAGATTAGGAAATTGGAATGATACAGAGAAGATTAGGAAATTGGAACGATACAGAGAAGATTAGCTATTTGAAACAATTAGGAAATTGGAACGATACAGAGAAGATTAGGAAATTGGAACGATAAAGAGAAGATTAGCTATTTGAAACGATTAGGAAATTGGAGCGATACAGAGAAGATTAGGAAATTGGAACGATACAGAGAAGATTAGCTATTTGAAACGATTAGGAAATTGGAGCGATACAGAGAAGATTAGCTATTTGAAACGATTAGGAATTTGGATCGATACAGAGAAGATTAGGAAATTGGAATGATACAGAGAAGATTAGCTATTTGGAACGATTAGGAAATTGGAACGATACAGAGAATATTAGGAAATTGGAACGATACAGAGAAGATTAGCTATTTGGAACGATTAGCAAATTGGAACGATACAGAGAATATTAGCAAATTGGAACGATACAGAGAAGATTAGGAAATTGGAACGATACAGAGAAGATTAGGAAATTGGAACGATACGGCGAATATTAGGAAATTGGAACGATACAGAGAAGATTAGCTATTTGAAACGATTAGGAAATTGGAACGATACAGAGAAGATTGGCTATTTGGAACGCTTAGCAAATTGGAACGATACAGAGAATATTAGGAAATTGGAACGATACAGAGAAGATTAGCTATTTGAAACGATTAGGAAATTGGAGCGATACAGAGAAGATTAGCTATTTGAAACGATTAGGAAATTGGAACGATACAGAGAAGATTAGCTATTTGTAACGATTAGGAAATTGGAACGATACAGAGAAGATTAGGAAATTGGAACGATACAGAGAAGATTAGCTATTTGAAACGATTAGGAAATTGGAGCGATACAGAGAAGATTAGCTATTTGAAACGATTAGGAATTTGGATCGATACAGAGAAGATTAGGAAATTGGAATGATACAGAGAAGATTAGGAAATTGGAACGATACGGAGAATATTAGGAAATTGGAACGATACAGAGAATATTAGGAAATTGGAACGATACAGAGAAGATTAGCTATTTGAAACGATTAGGAAATTGGAACGATACAGAGAAGATTAGCTATTTGTAACGATTAGGAAATTGGAACGATACAGAGAAGATTAGGATATTGGAACGATACAGAGAAGATTAGCTATTTGAAACGATTAGGAAATTGGAGCGATACAGAGAAGATTAGCTATTTGAAACTATTAGGAATTTGGATCGATACAGAGAAGATTAGGAAATTGGAATGATACAGAGAAGATTAGCTATTTGGAACGATTAGGAAATTGGAACGATACAGAGAATATTAGGAAATTGGAACGATACAGAGAAGATTAGCTATTTGAAACGATTAGGAAATTGGAGCGATACAGAGAAGATTAGCTATTTGAAACGATTAGGAAATTGGAACGATACAGAGAAGATTAGCTATTTGTAACGATTAGGAAATTGGAACGATACAGAGAAGATTAGGAAATTGGAACGATACAGAGAAGATTAGCTATTTGAAACGATTAGGAAATTGGAGCGATACAGAGAAGATTAGCTATTTGAAACGATTATGAATTTGGATCGATACAGAGAAGATTAGGAAATTGGAATGATACAGAGAAGATTAGGAAATTGGAACGATACAGAGAAGATTAGCTATTTGAAACAATTAGGAAATTGGAACGATACAGAGAAGATTAGGAAATTGGAACGATACAGAGAAGATTAGCTATTTGAAACGATTAGGAAATTGGAGCGATACAGAGAAGATTAGCTATTTGAAACGATTAGGAATTTGGAACGATACAGAGAATATTAGCAAATTGGAACGATACAGAGAAGATTAGCTATTTGAAACAATTAGGAAATTGGAACGATACAGAGAATATTAGCTATTTGGAACGATTAGCAAATTGGAATGATACAGAGAAGATTAGGAAATTGGAACGATACAGAGAATATTAGGAAATTGGAACGATACAGAGAATATTAGGAAATTGGAACGATACAGAGAAGATTAGCTATTTGAAACGATTAGGAAATTGGAGCGATACAGAGAAGATTAGCTATTTGAAACGATTAGGAATTTGGAACGATACAGAGAATATTAGCAAATTGGAACGATACAGAGAAGATTAGCTATTTGAAACAATTAGGAAATTGGAACGATACAGAGAATATTAGCTATTTGGAACGATTAGCAAATTGGAATGATACAGAGAAGATTAGGAAATTGGAACGATACAGAGAATATTAGGAAATTGGAACGATACAGAGAATATTAGGAAATTGGAACGATACAGAGAAGATTAGCTATTTGGAACGATTAGGAAATTGGAACGATACAGAGAATATTAGCAAATTGGAACGATACAGAGAAGATTAGCTATTTGAAACGATTAGGAAATTGGAGCGATACAGAGAAGATTAGCTATTTGAAACGATTAGGAAATTGGAACGATACAGAGAAGATTAGCTATTTGGAACGATTAGGAAATTGGAACGATACAGAGAATATTAGGAAATTGGAACGATACAGAGAAGATTAGCTATTTGAAACGATTAGGAAATTGGAGCGATACAGAGAAGATTAGCTATTTGAAACGATTAGGAAATTGGAACGATACAGAGAAGATTAGCTATTTGTAACGATTAGGAAATTGGAACGATACAGAGAAGATTAGGAAATTGGAACGATACAGAGAAGATTAGCTATTTGAAACGATTAGGAAATTGGAGCGATACAGAGAAGATTAGCTATTTGAAACGATTAGGAATTTGGATCGATACAGAGAAGATTAGGAAATTGGAATGATACAGAGAAGATTAGGAAATTGGAACGATACAGAGAAGATTAGCTATTTGAAACAATTAGGAAATTGGAACGATACAGAGAAGATTAGGAAATTGGAACGATAAAGAGAAGATTAGCTATTTGAAACGATTAGGAAATTGGAGCGATACAGAGAAGATTAGGAAATTGGAACGATACAGAGAAGATTAGCTATTTGAAACGATTAGGAAATTGGAGCGATACAGAGAAGATTAGCTATTTGAAACGATTAGGAATTTGGATCGATACAGAGAAGATTAGGAAATTGGAATGATACAGAGAAGATTAGCTATTTGGAACGATTAGGAAATTGGAACGATACAGAGAATATTAGGAAATTGGAACGATACAGAGAAGATTAGCTATTTGAAACGATTAGGAAATTGGAGCGATACAGAGAAGATTAGCTATTTGAAACGATTAGGAAATTGGAACGATACAGAGAAGATTAGCTATTTGTAACGATTAGGAAATTGGAACGATACAGGGAAGATTAGGAAATTGGAACGATACAGAGAAGATTAGCTATTTGAAACGATTAGGAAATTGGAGCGATACAGAGAAGATTAGCTATTTGAAACGATTAGGAATTTGGATCGATACAGAGAAGATTAGGAAATTGGAATGATACAGAGAAGATTAGGAAATTGGAACGATACAGAGAAGATTAGCTATTTGAAACAATTAGGAAATTGGAACGATACAGAGAAGATTAGGAAATTGGAACGATACAGAGAAGATTAGCTATTTGAAACGATTAGGAAATTGGAGCGATACAGAGAAGATTAGCTATTTGAAACGATTAGGAATTTGGAACGATACAGAGAATATTAGCAAATTGGAACGATACAGAGAAGATTAGCTATTTGAAACAATTAGGAAATTGGAACGATACAGAGAATATTAGCTATTTGGAACGATTAGCAAATTGGAATGATACAGAGAAGATTAGGAAATTGGAACGATACAGAGAATATTAGGAAATTGGAACGATACAGAGAATATTAGGAAATTGGAACGATACAGAGAAGATTAGGAAATTGGAATGATACAGAGAAGATTAGCTATTTGGAACGATTAGGAAATTGGAACGATACAGAGAATATTAGGAAATTGGAACGATACAGAGAAGATTAGCTATTTGAAACGATTAGGAAATTGGAGCGATACAGAGAAGATTAGCTATTTGAAACGATTAGGAAATTGGAACGATACAGAGAAGATTAGCTATTTGTAACGATTAGGAAATTGGAACGATACAGAGAAGATTAGGAAATTGGAACGATACAGAGAAGATTAGCTATTTGAAACGATTAGAAAATTGGAGCGATACAGAGAAGATTAGCTATTTGAAACGATTATGAATTTGGATCGATACAGAGAAGATTAGGAAATTGGAATGATACAGAGAAGATTAGGAAATTGGAACGATACAGAGAAGATTAGCTATTTGAAACAATTAGGAAATTGGAACGATACAGAGAAGATTAGGAAATTGGAACGATACAGAGAAGATTAGCTATTTGAAACGATTAGGAAATTGGAGCGATACAGAGAAGATTAGCTATTTGAAACGATTAGGAATTTGGTACGATACAGAGAATATTAGCAAATTGGAACGATACAGAGAAGATTAGCTATTTGAAACAATTAGGAAATTGGAACGATACAGAGAATATTAGCTATTTGGAACGATTAGCAAATTGGAATGATACAGAGAAGATTAGGAAATTGGAACGATACAGAGAATATTAGGAAATTGGAACGATACAGAGAATATTAGGAAATTGGAACGATACAGAGAAGATTAGCTATTTGGAACGATTAGGAAATTGGAACGATACAGAGAATATTAGGAAATTGGAACGATACAGAGAAGATTAGCTATTTGAAACGATTAGGAAATTGGAGCGATACAGAGAAGATTAGCTATTTGAAACGATTAGGAAATTGGAACGATACAGAGAAGATTAGCTATTTGTAACGATTAGGAAATTGGAACGATACAGAGAAGATTAGGAAATTGGAACGATACAGAGAAGATTAGCTATTTGAAACGATTAGGAAATTGGAGCGATACAGAGAAGATTAGCTATTTGAAACGATTAGGAATTTGGATCGATACAGAGAAGATTAGGAAATTGGAATGATACAGAGAAGATTAGGAAATTGGAACGATACAGAGAAGATTAGCTATTTGAAACAATTAGGAAATTGGAACGATACAGAGAAGATTAGGAAATTGGAACGATAAAGAGAAGATTAGCTATTTGAAACGATTAGGAAATTGGAGCGACACAGAGAAGATTAGGAAATTGGAACGATACAGAGAAGATTAGCTATTTGAAACGATTAGGAAATTGGAGCGATACAGAGAAGATTAGCTATTTGAAACGATTAGGAATTTGGATCGATACAGAGAAGATTAGGAAATTGGAATGATACAGAGAAGATTAGCTATTTGGAACGATTAGGAAATTGGAACGATACAGAGAATATTAGGAAATTGGAACGATACAGAGAAGATTAGCTATTTGAAACGATTAGGAAATTGGAGCGATACAGAGAAGATTAGCTATTTGAAACGATTAGGAAATTGGAACGATACAGAGAAGATTAGCTATTTGTAACGATTAGGAAATTGGAACGATACAGGGAAGATTAGGAAATTGGAACGATACAGAGAAGATTAGCTATTTGAAACGATTAGGAAATTGGAGCGATACAGAGAAGATTAGCTATTTGAAACGATTAGGAATTTGGATCGATACAGAGAAGATTAGGAAATTGGAATGATACAGAGAAGATTAGGAAATTGGAACGATACAGAGAAGATTAGCTATTTGAAACAATTAGGAAATTGGAACGATACAGAGAAGATTAGGAAATTGGAACGATACAGAGAAGATTAGCTATTTGAAACGATTAGGAAATTGGAGCGATACAGAGAAGATTAGCTATTTGAAACGATTAGGAATTTGGAACGATACAGAGAATATTAGCAAATTGGAACGATACAGAGAAGATTAGCTATTTGAAACAATTAGGAAATTGGAACGATACAGAGAATATTAGCTATTTGGAACGATTAGCAAATTGGAATGATACAGAGAAGATTAGGAAATTGGAACGATACAGAGAATATTAGGAAATTGGAACGATACAGAGAATATTAGGAAATTGGAACGATACAGAGAAGATTAGCTATTTGGAACGATTAGGAAATTGGAACGATACAGAGAATATTAGGAAATTGGAACGATACAGAGAAGATTAGCTATTTGAAACGATTAGGAAATTGGAGCGATACAGAGAAGATTAACTATTTGAAACGATTAGGAATTTGGAACGATACAGAGAATATTAGCAAATTGGAACGATACAGAGAAGATTAGCTATTTGAAACAATTAGGAAATTGGAACGATACAGAGAATATTAGCTATTTGGAACGATTAGCAAATTGGAATGATACAGAGAAGATTAGGAAATTGGAACGATACAGAGAATATTAGGAAATTGGAACGATACAGAGAATATTAGGAAATTGGAACGATACAGAGAAGATTAGCTATTTGGAACGATTCAGAGGAGATTAGCAAATTGGAACGATACAGAGGAGATTAGCAAATTGGAATGATACAGAGAAGATTAGCAAATTGGAACGATACATAGGCATAGGCATACTAAACACTGGTAAAATCAACAATATATTTACTCGCCCACCCACCACACGTGCACTCACCGTTGAAAGTTGTCCGCAAAGATGTCGACTTAATCCTTTCCACGTTATATCCAAACAAGTTAAGGTATTTTGTCCGCAAAGATGTCGACGTAATCCTTTACACGTTATATCCAAACAAGTTAAAGTATGTTGTCCGCAATGATTGCTATTATTGCTGGTTTTATTAATATATACGGCGTTTGACTTACACAGCCAAAACCGCTTGGTTAATTTTGATAAAACGTGGTACACCTGTAGAGGAGGACTACAGAATATCTGTGTGAAAGAATTGCACTGATTGGCCCAAAGGTGGCGCTATAGCAATCGTCTGAAAATGCAAACTTTGAACAAGCATATCTCCTGACCCCTTTGACCTACAGTCATGAAACGTTGACCATATATGCATCTCCTCATGCTGAACAAATGTGCCTCAATAAGCTATGACTTCCGCTATGATAGATCTTCCGCCATTTTGAATATTGTGAAAAACATTAAAATCAGTAGAAGTCCTAGGTATTTTGAGATACACAGAAATCCTTGGGCACAAATACTCGTTGGACTAATATATTTAATTTGTCTTCGGTAATGGTCTGTGCAATAAAGCATAAGGCCCCCAGGAGCCATTAACTTTGAAAGAAGGTGTGGCTTAACCACGCCGAACACAAATATGCTTATATCGACATCAAGATGGTATCATATGATCTTGTGTCCAATACAAATGTTGTTGGGCATGTAATTCTGAACAAGAGTACATTTTCAGATTTTAATTTTGGTAAAACAAAAATGGCCACCAGAAGCAAAAAAAACGTCAGAATGGGCTTAAAATGCGTTTTCACAAATCTATATGGACTCTAATCATCTTGACTATAATAAAAAAGTTGTTCAGCATGAAATTCCAAACAACATAGATTTCTCACTTTTCCAATTATGCCCAAAAACATGGCTGCCAGAGGCTCAAACCGGTTAGAATGCCGTGATTCCAATCCCATTGAACCACTCTAACTATCATTATCTTCATACTGTATGACAATATATAAAACTTTACTCTCACTTTTCTAATTAGTGTTTTATCAAAGTAAACCTAAAGTGTGTGTGTGTGTGTGTGTGTGTGTGTGTGTGTGTGTGTGTGTGTGTGTGTGTGTGTGTGTGTGTGTGTGTGTGTGTGTGTGTGTGTGTGTGTCTGAAGCTATCATTTCTTTAAAAACGGTTTACAATAAAATCATAACTGGCATAGCGAGTGTGTGTGTGTGTGTGTGTGTGTGTGTGTCTGAAGCTGTCATTACATTAAAAAATATCCATTTACTATCATTATCTTCATACTGTATGACAATATATAATACTTTTGTCACACTTTTCTAAACAGTGTTTGATCAAAGTAAACCTAAAGTGTGTGCGTGTCTGAAGCTGTCATTACATTAAAAACAATCCATTTACTATCATTATCTTCATACTGTATAACAATATATAATACTTCCTTGATTAAAACCTAAAACAATACTTGTGTGTGTGTGTGTGTGTGTGTGTGTGTATGTGTGTGTGTGTGTGTGTGTGTGTGTGTGTGTGTGTGTGTGTGTGTGTGTGTGAAGCTGTCATTACATTAAAAACTATCCATTTACTATCATTATCTTCATACTGTATGACATTATATAATACTTTTGTCTCACTTTTCTAAACAGTGTTTGATCAAAGTAAACCTAAAGTGTGTGTGTGTGTCTGAAGCTGTCATTACATTAAAAACAATCCATTACAGTGTTTGATCAAAGTAAACCTAAAGTGTGTGCGTGTCTGAAGCTGTGATTACATTAAAAACAATCCATTTACTATCATTATCTTCATACTGTATGACAAAATATAATACTTTTCTCTCACTTTTCTAAACAGTGTTTGATCAAAGTAAAGCTTCTTCCTTGATTTAAACCAAAAACAATACAGTACAATGTAAAGTCCATAAGCACTGACCTAACGGTTTGCAATGTTGATGCAATGCACTTGCCACTTTCGTGTGTGTGTGTGTGTGTGTGTGTCTAAATGCTATGCCAGTTATGATTCTATTTTAAAGCGTTAAACGAGCGTAACTGCTGAACTCTGACTTTGATACACTTTCACAAAACATTGAAGGCTAAATCACCACAATTAAGCTGAGGCTATTCCAACCTCATCAACTCTATAAAATCTGTAAAAGTCTTACTGGTCTGCCTTGTCTGCCCAAGCCTCGACACCCGTTAATCGCTGCTTGCAGCTTTAATTCATGTTATTATTGTCAGGTCCTTTTACAATGAACGTTGTAAAAGGTTGTAATTTCAACCAACTCAATGATAACGAACCATTGAGTTGAAATGGACGGTACACATACAATGCGATTTCCGTTGGTGCGAATCAAATGCATCTTTTCATTTCGCACAAGGGAGATATTTAGCTACGGTGCTCCCCAGAGAGTATATCCATTTAACCAATGGCATTCACATAGCTTTGTGATAGCCACCATGGACACTGTACAAGTTGTTGGACATAGTGTATTTAACATTTGTTATAATGCTTTATGTGGGACAATAATTGTTTCGGACAATTACAGAGAGTATATCCATTTAACCAATGGCATTCACATAGCTTTGTGATAGCCACCATGGACACTGTACAAGTTGTTGGACATAGTGGATTTAACATTTGTTATAATGCTTTATGTGGGACAATAATTGTTTGTTTGAAGACTTAAACAAGGTTTGTGCATCAACAGTTTTAAATTGGTAATAATAATTATAATATAGTTCTAGGTGCAAAGCTAACATTGTTTTTTTTTTCCAGATGCCACGCAAAGGTTCCATGGCGAGGTCGAAGGCCATGAAGAAAATGTGGGCCAAACGCACACCTCAACCTGACGCTGCTGTGACTGATGACGAGGTTTTGCCACCTCATTCAAAAAAGGCGGGGACTGACGGAGTTTCACTTCTCCATAATCAAAATGTGACGACTACTTTGACTGACCAGGTTAAACCTCCTCAAAAGGTTGACATAGGCCGTAATTCAGACGTTATCCCTGATAACCTTTTGTCCCAAAGTTTACCACTTGATATTCCCCAAGTGACCTATGTACATGGTTCATTCCACCAAGGTCACTCGCAGTTTGCACCACATCAAGGGAAACAGTGTGGACCAAACAGCGTTGCTGCAGTCATCATGAGCACAATGAGGAATGTGTTTAGCTGGGGAACAAAGGACCTGGACGAAATACTGAGTCATGGAAATGTGCTTTATGGTTGTATGTATGATGCAGGTACAAATGGTTATGTTGCAATCCATGAATTGCCCAAACAACATCAACTCAGTAATACTTCTGTTTCAATAGACTATGGCCAGTCAATTTCTGGTATTGCTAATGTATCTGAATATGATGAATCTCTTCGCAATATGGTTATGCCGTTGGACGAGGCATTGCGAAAGGTTTTGATGGAGTTTGATGCATGTTTGTTAACCATACATGAAAGCACATGTGCCATTATCAAACAGAGTGCCCAGTACGCTTTATTTGATCCTCATGCACGAAATGCTAAAGGACTTTGTGATTTAAATGGTAAAAGTGTGTTGGTTTATCATGCTAACATTGTAACACTGCACACGGCCATCTTTAACTTTGCACAGTCTATTCATGCAGTGAGTGAGATGTTTGAGGTGACTGGCGTCAAGGTGACTAACAACACCGAGCAACGTGATCCTGAACGTGACCTGTTGGCCAGTACCAGTACCATTCTACCAGTATGCAGTACCATGGTGAAAGCCAACCGTGTCGCAGCTGATGTCCCAGATGGTTGCAAGGTAAGTAAGCCATGTAGCACTACAGGTTGCGATATCAGTAGTCAAGCCCTTTACAGTACTGTGTTGAAACGTAAAGCGAGCCAAGACGTCAGCAATGATACCAGTAATACACATGCCGACGTGCTCCGGTTAAACAGAGCACAGAGACGTGCAATTAAATTTTCTGACAGTACTGTATTAGCAGAGGAGACAATAGTAGATGATGTCATGCTTACTGGCATCGTAACAGCCACATTGTGCTTCGATCCACTTCGATCTGTAGATCAGGATACATTGTGTTCTCAGTTAAAGATCACTAAACAAAGTATCAAAACTGTTGAACTAAGTAAAGAGTTCACACCCATGGGTGATCCTTGTGAGACCCAAAAAATCAAGGGTGATGGAAACTGCTTCTTCAGAGCGTTGTCCTTTGCAATCAGTGGTAATGAAAACCAGCATTTAAAGGTGCGGCATGCTATATGTCGCCATCTGGGTGAGAACCCTTCAGCGTTTGCACAATATTTACCAGATGGTCATGCGTCCATGCAACAATATTTGACCACATCACAAATTCAGTATGCAGGAAAGTGGGCCACACAACTTGAGATATTTGCAGCATCTGACTTGTTGCAAACAACCATAATGACATTCAATGGTGGCCGATGGAATATTTTCCCGACTAATCATGTACGTGGAGATTTTCAGACCTTCACTCAGACATGCCGTGCGATATATTTACATAATGTAAATGGTAACCATTATGATGTTGTAACGTGTCAAGGGAAGAGATTTTGTAATGCACTGTGCAACTTTGTGTACAAAGGAAGACAAAACGTCAATGCAACTTAAAAAAAAGGGTATCAGTGTGGAGGATTAAAAAGAAAGTAAATACCAATTTGAAATACCATAGTGATAGTGATTATCGTCGATCTGTTCGTGACTCGAGCAATGTCAAATACACTACCGACCCAGAATTCAAAGCAAATGCTTGTAAATCCAGCAGGGACAAATACGCTTCCGACCCAGGATTCAAAGCAGATGCTCGTAAAGCCAGCACGGACAAATACGCTTCCGACCCAGAATTCTAAGCAAATGCTTGTAAATCCAGCAGGGACAAATACGCTGTTGATTCCGAGTTTCGAGCAGATGTCCAAAGGAGAGGGCAGAAGACATATGCAGAAAAGAAAACCAAGAAACAGGACATTGACTTTGCCATTGAATGTTTCAAAAAACAAATTTCCATGGGTCCTGAATTTGTTGGCTGTGTTTGCCATCGGCAGCTTTTCAGAAAGCAGGTCATTGAATGCAAAAAGTCTTCTTATGCAAATAAAGGGGTAAATATTGCTTCATTAGCAGAAACGTGCATGACGTTGACATATTTACATGTGTGTGATGACAAGTGCTTAGCTAATTGTAACAGATCACAAGGATCGTTCTCTAAACTTTGGGCTTGTTTTACATGTAATGGTGAAATACTGTCTGGAAGAATGCCTCAAGAAAGTGTGGCAAACAATCTTCATTTGGAAAGCATACCAGAGGAACTAAAATGTCTTAACTCTCTAGAGCAACAGCTTATAGCCAAACATATTCCATTCATGAAAGTAGTTGCATTACCAAAAGGAGGACAAAATGGTTGCCACAGACCAGTGGTGTGTGTACCTTCTAACATTAGAAAGGTGACACATGTTCTACCCAGAAATTAATCTGATGATATGATGATACAAGTCAAACTCAAACGTAAGCTGAGTTATAAGGGACATTATAAATATCAATATGTTAAAACGGATCATGTACTAAAAGCTTTGCAATACTTGGTGCAACATAATCCTAGCAATGCTGACACAGAAATCTGCACAGACTGGATCAACCATTTCAGCAAAACCGATGACACAGAGGAAGCTGATGAGGGTAATCCATCAATTACCAACAATACCAATGGTCATGCTGAAACAGATCAGGATGATGCAACGGATGAGGTTGACGTCAACAATCTTGATGAAACGGAACAGGTTGAAGATTTAACATACACCGAGGAACAACACGGAATGTTTCTTGATACCCGTCTTCAACCTGTTGACATTGGGCAAGAGATTCTTGATCAGCATTTCGACAGAGTAATGTCTGTGGCCCCTGCGGAAGGTAACACCCCAGTCAGCCTATTGATGGACAAAACAAATGAAGCCAAGTGTTTTCCAGTTTTGTATCCGAAAGGCGGTCCGACCTTCTTTGATGACCGACCCGAGAGAATCACACTTTCGAGATACCTAAATAACAGACTTTTAAACGCCGATGGAAGGTTTGCAAAGAGTACAGATTTCCTATTTTATGCCCAATATATATCCGAAGTTGACCAGATTTTGTCTAACGTTTCTATAGCAATGAGAAAGGGACTGGACAACAAAGTGCCCAAGCGTATCACCGCGGATATGTTAACCAACACAGAATCTTTAAAGAAGATACTGTACAACGACGAAGGTTACAAGTTCCTGAGAGCAGTCCGTGGAACCCCACCATATTGGCAATGTGCACAAAAAGACCTTTTTGCTATGATAAGACAACTTGGCACAACGGTGGAGCTGTGGTTGGCAGAGAGGAGAGCCAGGGAGAGGGAGGAGAGAGAATAGGAGGAGAAGAACGACGAGTAGTAGCTTTCTTCTATTTTATCATTATATATATCAAGCAATATATCAAGCAATATATCAAGATATATTATATCTTGATGTTTAATTTTGTCGAGCAGTATCGGTTCATATTTCACACCAGATCGCCGGAGCAGGACGACGGGGCCGCGGGGCCGCGGGGCGGGACGTTCTCGGGGTCCCGGTACCTCCAATTCGTTCCAATTTGCTAATCTCCTCTGTATCGTTCCAATTTGCTAATCTCCTCTGTATTGTTCCAATATGCTAATCTTCTCTGTATCGTTCCAATTTGCTAATCTTTTCTGTATCGTTCCAATTTCCTAATCTTTTCGTATTGTTCCAATTTGCTAATTGTTCCAATTTGCTAATCTTCTCTGTATTGTTCCAATTTGCTAATCTTTTCGTATCGTTCCAATTTCCTAATCTTTTCGTATCGTTCCAATTTGCTAATCGTTCCAATTTGCTAATCTTCTCTCTGTATCGTTCCAATTTGCTAATCTTTTCGTATCGTTCCAATTTGCTAATCGTTCCAATTTGCTAATCTTCTCTGTATCGTTCCAATTTCCTAATCTTTTCGTATCGTTCCAATTTGCTAATCGTTCCAATTTGCTAATCTTCTCTGTATCGTTCCAATTTCCTAATCTTTTCGTATCGTTCCAGTTTGCTAATCATTCCAATTTGCTAATCTTCTCTGTATCGTTCCAATTTGCTAATCTTTTCGTATCGTTCCAATTTCCTAATCTTTTCGTATCGTTCCAATTTGCTAATCATTCCAATTTGCTAATCTTCTCTGTATCGTTCCAATTTGCTAATCTTTTCGTATCGTTTCAATTTCCTAATCTTTTCGTATCGTTCCAATTTGCTAATCGTTCCAATTTGCTAATCTTCTCTGTATCGTTCCAATTTCCGAATCTTTTCATATCGTTCCAATTTGCTAATCGTTCCAATTTGCTAATCTTTTCGTATCGTTCCAATTTGCTAATCTTTTCGTATCGTTCCAATTTGCTAATCGTTCCAATTTGCTAATCTTCTCTGTATCGTTCCAATTTGCTAATCTTTTCGTATCGTTCCAATTTTCTAATCTTTTCGTATCGTTCCAATTTTCTCTGTATTGTTCCAATTAGCTAATCGTTCCAAATAGCTAATCTTCTCTGTATCGTTCCAATTAGCTAATCGTTCCAAATAGCTAATCTTCTCTGTATCGTTCCAATTTGCTAATCTTTCATCTTCACAGATGAAAGCAGGTTAACACTGAGCACATGTGACAGACGTGACAGTGTCTGGAGACGCCGTGGAGAACGTTCTGCTGCCTGCAACATCCTCCAGCATGACCGGTTTGGCGGTGGGTCAGTCATGGTGTGGGGTGGCATTTCTTTGGGGGGCCGCACAGCCCTCCATGTGCTCGCCAGAGGTAGCCTGGCTGCCATTAGGTACTGAGATGAGATCCTCAGACCCCTTGTGAGACCATATGCTGGTGCGGTTGGCCCTGGGTTCCTCCTAATGCAAGACAATGCTAGACCTCATGTGGCTGGAGTGTGTCAGCAGTTCCTGCAAGAGGAAGGCATTGATGCTATGGACTGGCCCGCCCGTTCCCCAGACCTGAATCCAATTGAGCACATCTGGGACATCATGTCTCGCTCCATCCACCAACGCCACGTTGCAAGTCCAGGTCTGGGAGGAGATCCCTCAGGAGACCATCCGCCACCTCATCAGGAGCATGCCCAGGCGTTGTAGGGAGGTCATACAGGTACGTGGAGGCCACACACACTACTGAGCCTCATTTTGACTTGTTTTAAGGACATTACATCAAAGTTGGATCAGCCTGTAGTGTGGTTTTCCACTTTCATTTTGAGTGTGACTCCAAATCCAGACCTCCATGGGTTGATAAATTTGATTTCCATTGATAATTTTTGTGTGATTTTGTTGTCAGCACATTCAACTATGTAAAGAAAAAAGTTTTTAATAAGATTATTTCATTCATTCAGATCTAGGATGTGTTATTTTAGGGTTCCCTTTATTTTTTTGAGCAGTTTATTAACATTAAATGACACCGTATATTTGTTCATCAACGGCAAGAACAACGCATTTTTGGAAAATTACCAACGGTTGTTCTCAGTAGAAATTACAAATAAAATGACATCATATAATAAAAGGATTAGCAATGGCTGTTAGCTGTAGAAATGACGAAAACCAACACATTGCATGGTTCGTGTAAATGCAATTGTTGTGTATTAGATTAGCATGACATTACACAACATATTTAAGGAAAATTCGCTTATTTTTTTAATTAACAACGGTTGTTAACACCCGTACATTATATTGTTAATTAATGAATGCAATTGTTGAATACATTAGCATGAAATTACACGAATAGTTACGGACAATTAGCTCTTTTTCTTTAATTAACAACGGTTGTTCTCAGTAGAAATTACCAATACCACTACATTATATTGTTAACTAATTGATGTAATTGTTTTAATACGCCTGACGAATTGTTCGGAATTTCATGCTGAACAACTTTTCTATTATAGTCAAGATGATTAGAGTCCATATAGATTTGTGAAAACGCATTTTAAGCCCATTCTGACGGTTTCTTGTTTCTGGCGGCGATTTTGTTTTACCAAAATTAAAATCTGAAAATGTACTCTTGTTCAGAATTCCATGCCAAACAACATTTGTAGTGGACACAAGATCATAGGTCACCATCTTGATGTCGATATAAGCATTTTAGTGTTCGGCGTGGTTAAGCCACACCTTCTTTCAAAGTTAATGGCTCCTGGGGGCCTTATGTTTTATTGCACAGACTTTTCCTGAGAGCATATTAAAGACATTGGTCCAAAGATTATGTGTTCCAAAGGATTTCTGTGTATCTAAAAAAACGTAGGACCCCTACTGATTTTAATGTTTTTCACAAAATTCAAAATGGTGAAAAATCCATCATGGCGGAAGTCATAGGTTCTTGAGGCACATTTGTTCAGCATGTGAAGATGCATATATGAGGAAAGTGTCATGACTTTAGGTCAAAGGGGTCAGGAGATATGCTTGTTCAAAATGTGCATTTTCAGACGATTGCTATAGCGCCACCTTTGGGCCAATCAGTGCAATTCTTTCACACAGATATTCTGTAGTCCTCCTCTACAGCTGTAGCAAGTTTTCATAAAACGTGGCCACATTTTTTTTTTTGTCGTAGTCTGGCGGCCATGTTGTTTTGTCAATCAACTTAAATCTTACTTAAGCATTTGGGGCTTCGATCCCTGATTGTGTGACAATTGGTCCCGCTCAAATCCAACAATCCTTCTAGGAACTGTGGTCATTTTAGTCAAAAACCACGCCCTTTTGATGCCACGCCCCAATTGAAAAAACATGGGTACCAACTTGTTTAGAATTTAATGATGAACAATGTTTGTATTGGGGTCAAGATCATAGGACTCCACCTTGATGTCGATATAAGCATTTTTGTGTTTGGCGTTGTTAAGCCACACCTTCTTTCAAAGTTAATGGCTCCTGGGGGCCTTATGTTTTATTGCACAGACTTTTACAAAGATCATATTAAAGATATTGGTCCAAAGAGTATGTGTGCCCAAGGATTTCTGTGTATCTCAAAAAACCTAGCACTTTTACATTTTTTCATGTTTTTCACAATATTCAAAATGGCAGAAAATCCATCATGGCGGAAGTCATAGGTTCTTGAGGCATATTTGTTCAGCATGAGGAGATGCATATATGGTCAAAGTTGTATGACTGTAGGTCAATGGGGTCAGGAGATATGCTTGTTCAATGTTTGCATTTTCATGCGATTGCTATAGCGCCACCTTTGGGCCAATCAGTGCCATTGTTTCACACAGATCTTCTGTTGTCCTCCTCTACAGGTGTACCAAGTTTTATCCAAATGTATCAAGCGGTTTTGGCTGTGTAAGTCAAACGCAGTATATATTAATAATAATAAAACCAGCAATAATAACAAGAGGTTGTCTTGGACTTCGTCCTCGACACCCTAATAATAAAATGTTTCAGTACGACTGGTAAACTACAAAGCCGCACCGCTTGCAGCACCGTAGTCAGTAAACACCGCTACTGTGCTTACTCACAGTCCCACACCACTTGTGTGTGTATAAAGACCCCAAAATGACACTGTGAGGAGGCTATATGAGTCACCTCACTGGTTAACCATGCACACCTGTGCATGGTTATGCCTCGTTGGGCTGTGCCAAGTGGAACTGAGAGCAGAGGGGCCAACAGCTATGGGGGATACCAAGGGGGAAACTGCAATGCTGTAAAACACTCCTTTTGGTTATGAGGAATGGTGCAGGCCAAGGGGTATTTAGAGGGAGAGGTTAGTTTAGGTGGGGGTGATTGGCAGGGGAATGGCTGCTGTGTCCTATGCTGTTTAATGTGTGTGAGTAAATCCTGCCCTTTGTGGGCTTATGCATTCAACCTGAGTCTTGTTGTCTGTCCACTACATCCAATATAAGCTGCCGACTACCATCCCACCGCTAGGGCCGAACGCCATGCCCAACAGACACCTTTCAAGAGACACGCTTACGACGCAGAGTTCAAGCTCAAGGCTATCGGTCACGCAGTAGAATATGGGAATAGAGCAGCAGCGAGAGAATTCAACATTAATGAATCAATGGTACGGAAGTGGAGGAAGCAAGAAGATGACCTGCGCCAAGTAAAAAAGACTAAACAGAGTTTCCGAGGGAACAAAGCCACAGTTAGAGGACAAACTCGAACAGTGGGTTTTTGAACAGAGAGCAGCAAGTAGAAGCGTCTCTACAGTCACTATTCGAATGAAGGCAACAGCGCTAGCACGGGACATGAACATCGATGTTTTCGAGGCGGTCCTTCTTGGTGCTTTCGTTTTATGAAAAGACGTAATCTCTCCACCCGCACACGAACTCCATCTAGTGGATGCATAACGCAAACCCAGTCAAACGTTTGACTGCAGTATCTTCTATTCTATGCGCCTTATAATCCGGTGCGCCCTATATATGAAAACAGTTCTAAAATAGGCCATTCATTGAAGGTGCGCCTTATAATCCGGTGCGCCTTATAGTGCGGAAAATACGGTACATAATGTAGACAGGTCGGGGTCACAAAATACGACGGCCAGCTATCATGGATTGTGACCTACCGTAATTGGTTTCCTGTTGCGTGTGGACTCTGTGATGATTGCAGACGTGAATAATTTTGTACACATACAGATATGAGGATGCCAAATGACCTGAACACTTTTGGTTGTGGTTTAAGTAAAATAAAATCGCATTTACGTTGGGGTCACAGAATACGACGGCCAGCTATCATGGATTGTGACCTACCGTAATTGGTTTCCTGTTGCGTGTGGACTCTGTGATGATTGCAGACGTGAATAATTTTGTACACATACAGATATGAGGATGCCAAATGACCTGAACACATTTGGTTGTGGTTTAAGTAAAAAAAAAACGCATTTACAGTGGGGTCACAGAATACGACGGCCAGCTATCATGGATTGTGACCCACCGTGGATTGTTTCCTGTTGCGTGTGGACTCTGTGATGATCACAGACATGAATAATTTTGTACACATACAGATATGAGGATGCCAAATGACCTGAACACATTTGGTTGTGGTTTAAGTAAAATAAAATCGCATTTACGTTGGGGTCACAGAATACAACGGCCAGCTATCATGGATTGTGACCTACCGTAATTGGTTTCCTGTTGCGTGTGGACTCTGTGATGATTGCAGACGTGAATAATTTTGTACACATACAGATATGAGGATGCCAAATGACCTGAACACTTTTGGTTGTGGTTTAAGTAAAATAAAATCGCATTTACGTTGGGGTCACAAAATACGACGGCCAGCTATCATGGATTGTGACCTACCGTAATTGGTTTCCTGTTGCGTGTGGACTCTGTGATGATTGCAGACGTGAATAATTTTGTACACATACAGATATGAGGATGCCAAATGACCTGAACACATTTGGTTGTGGTTTAAGTTAAAAAAAAATCGCATTTACAGTGGGGTCACAGAATACGACTCTGTGATGATCGCAGACATGAATAATTATACAGGATGACAAATGAAAAACAGATGCTGTGGGGTGCTTCGTCCCACCGTGCTTCCACTGGAACCACAGGCTACTGCCTCTTCAGTGGCCACCATACTCAGGGCGCAATACTGTCGGCTTTTTTAAAATTGTGCTCTTAGGTCACTAAAATCACCCTTACGCTGCAAATCCACCCAAGTCACTGCAATCACGCACACTTTACGCCCATACAGGCATTATTTCATAAACTGCAGTAATAAAAAAAAGGTGGGCATTATAACAAAAACAACCACACTTTGAGCAATTAGAGAGAGTCTCGTAATGAAGAAACATCTCTCCCCCATCCCTTTGTAATCAAATGTGCTTTATAAATACATTTGCTTTGATTATCATTTTACAGACACATACTATGGACGGGGCGTTAACTACGATCCATCAACGTTGCTTCTTTCCCCATAAGAAGCAACAATCAGCATTTAATTACGTTCATTGACCTTTGAGTATTTCCTACTATAGGCTACTGTGTAAAATGCTGTTTAGAATTGACCAACACCGTTTCTATATTCAAGTTTGCATCAAGAAAGAAGGACCCGTCATCATCGTGCCACCACAGAGCCAAATCAACCTCTTTGCTTTATCCACTCAACGGGCTTTACAAAACGAACTAACCCATCCCGAGAAAGCGATGACGATACGATGTTTACTTTGAACCTCGTGCATGTTTCCGCACATGAACGACTTTATGCCTTCAAACTCGTGCATGTTGCAGAAAATGTGCAACAGCGACCCCTGGGGTCACAGAATACGGTGGGTCACAGAATACGGTGTAACAGCGGCATCAGGATTTAGAAGGATAAAGAATAGCGTCTCGTTCAGTTTAAACAGGACAATATGCTGGCTGATTGTTTGCTGCATACCTAAATGCATTCAATTAGGTGCACATGCGGGTGAAAATACTATATAGATTAAATGCATTACACAGAAATACAGATTGTATGTAATGGTGAAACCAGATTGTATCAAATGTAGTTTAGTCTGAACTGGGTTTGGAAAACCAACCAAGTTCACAGGTACACCACCAGTGTGGTTCATAGCGTCGGATATATCATTAACCACCAAGGCTCCATCCTACGTAAAATGTGTTCGGCTGTATGAAGCTAAACCAACACAAACTGATGAGATGATAAGACACGCGAACCAGCTGCTGTCAATATTTGTAATACAGAGTGATCAGAACCAGAATAGCCATTTTGGCATCGCTAGCTGCTAGCTGCTGTCAACTCTTTTGAAAGTCGGGCTGTGCAATGGCTTATGTATAATGTCATAAAACCGTAAATGATTGTTACTTTTACCTTAATTTTATTAAAATTTGAGTTTTCATGACTAAATAACTTACTATGTTGAAGACAAGTGTTGCTATTGGTCATTTGGATAAGTTATGTGATGCAATAATTTGCAGTGACATACAGAAAAAGTGCTTCCATGGCTTTATTTGAGAGTCGGCAAGATGTTAGAAGCAGAGCAGGTGGTGAATGCTAACATGTCAGAGCCCTCTCCTTTAGTTTGTGTGGTGATGGCTGGGTTGCGGTCGGATGGTCTAAATAATTACGTCCTATGGCCTTTCCTAACCTCTTTTCCTTGACCTCGATGGAAAACGTCATGAGATCAAGGAAGGATGTCAAGGAGAATTCATATGGACTTAGGAAAAGACAACCGCAGTGCAAAGAGAATCTGACCGCACTTACACTAGGCTACGTCATTAAGCGACGGCGCATGCTACGGACGGGGGTCTGCCGTGATGAAACTACAACGTGAGTTGGGCCAGGTAGGGCTGCATAACCAGCCATCAACTATACACTCCACTTAACCCGTTTGGTCTTTAAGTGTTGCACAAAGAAAGGTGAACAAACAATGGCAGAATTCAATATCTTATGTAAAGCTACCTTATTACGAAGATCTAATACATTGGGTACATTTTAGATAGACAACACTGGTCAATATGCAGCTTTACAGGCACCATAAAGTGCATCTGTTTTAGTCGACCTTACACCTAACATGGTAATAAAAAACTAAGTATAACACTATAGCATTGTCATACAATGGTCAATGTTTTGTTGTCATGTAATGTCCGAAATATCAAGTGTTGCACGTGCTTTGGCATGCAATATAATGCTATACTATGATATCATAAAAAGTAAAGTCAAAGTAAATGAATGATAAGCAAGCTTCATCAATACTACTCCATGATACAGCCAGATGTCTTCTGATTAACAAACACCAACATCGGGCCATAACGTTGGTGGTTGCTGGCTGGATTATGTTTTTTGTTGCCCAAAAAAATTGCAAATCAGCATTGGCCCACTTTGGCCACCATGCTATCGTTGGGTGATGATGTTTGTTGGAACATTCTGCAAGCACCTTCATTAGTGGTCATGTTGGGCTGACCAACGGTGAAGCCCGTCTGGTTTCACTTCAGAGTTGACCCATGCTTGCAGTTGCAAGTGGGGTGTAAATGTGTAAAATGTAATGAGTAATAGAGAGAGATTAGCATGTGCTTCTTTAACCCACTACAATATTGAACACAGTAGACTTTGTACGATAAGCACATATTAGATGATATATTAAAAGTGTATAGCTATTAAATTGAGTTCATTGTAGATTAATACAATTAACTCTACATTATTTGTATGGGTTTCACTGTCAGGTAAATCCAATTCACTAAACATTTATTTATTGGGTTTCAATGTAAGGTGAATCCAATTCACTCAACATTTATTGAAGTGTGGGTTTACTGTAGTACTTTCGTTTTGTTCACTGCACAGCCTTTTCATAAAGGTTCCCTGCAAGGTGAATCCAATTCACTCTTTTCCATTGCGGGTTTAGAAGAGTCATTCTATTTTGTTCAAAGTATAGTCTTTTCATTTGGGTTCACTGCAGTGTACAGTGAACCCAATTCACTCCACATTTACGTCACTGGGTTCACTGTACACTATTTTCATTTGGGCTCACTGCACAGTCCCCGGGATCACTGTAGAGTCTGGAGCGGACCATCAGCTGTCTACCCTGGATCGTGGGCAGACCACGGCCGTCGCGGTCGCAGGAGGACACGACGCTCTTCTGGGTGCTGCGGTGACGGGGCAGGGTGCTACGGAGGCTGGCGTCCACCCGGGACAGGGTGCACATGCTGGCACGGCGCCCCGGGCCGAGGCGCGTGCTGCGCAGCTCCAACTCGTCGTAGCTCCCGGACTCACGCACGCACGGGCAGCAGCGGAACACATGCTTGAAGCCCGCCCGGAACCTGGACCCTCCACACACACACACACACACACACACACACACACACACACACACACACACACACACACACACACACACACACACACACACACACACACACACACACACACACACAATATCCAGGTTATGGATTCATTGTTAGAATCCTGGAGGGGAGTGTGTGTGTGTGTGTGTGTGTGTGTATGTACACAAGGGTCTGTTTTGTGTGCATGTGTGGGAGTGTTTGTTTTTGTAAGAGCGAGAGAGAGAGAGAGAGAGCCCACCTGCTGTTGAGGCAGCAGTAGATGATGGGGTTGTACATGGTGGAGCTCATGGCCAGCCACATCACTGACAGGTACACCTGCTGAATGTACTTCCACCTGGTCAGTGGCTTGGACAGGCCCGTCACGATGAAGTACACGTGATAGGGCAGCCAGCAGAGGGCAAAGGTCACCACCACAATGATCATCATCTTCACCACCTGAAGAGATGGGAGAGAAATTGCAGGGAAAGCTACGCCAGAATCAATATATACTTCTCTCTGCAGTACCAAGGTAATGCATGTAAACGTGTTTCTTACTTTTCTTACTTTCTTATGTTAAAATATTTTAGTAAGAACATTGATATATCAAAAATATTTTTCTTTTTTCATTTCATTTATATAATTATGTATCAACATTTTTACACCACCACTGATATTACAGGCACTATCAAATGCATCATTGTTCCACATTATTACAATAATAATACCATTTATAGGAGGGTGTGCGAGAGACTCAGACAACATGGAGGAGCCAAAGACTGTACCCTGGCATGAGTCAGACGGTGAGATCATGAACAGAAACACATCAAACATTTTGAGCGATGGATAAACACAGAAGCATTGCAGAGGGATTAGATAAGATCATTATACTGAGTCCAGCAGTCTGGGGACTGATCCGTCTGGTGGTAGGTCCCAGTCCAGTCCACCAAACACTCTGGGTAAAACCCCTCTCCCGATCGACTTAAAGGTACAAAATGCAAAAAAGGTTGGTTTGAAATGGGCTCTGAAACACATTATGTCATATAGACGCTAACTTTAACGCTAAAGGGATCGGTTAATTGCCCTGAATCTGCAGCAGTGTAGAGAAAACGTTTTTTCCAGTGAGCCTCGCTGTTTAAGGGCGCGTGTCCACATAGTGTTTTTTGCTCAAAGAAAACCGCTGGCAGGGCGCTGGGGAACGCTGGGATGAGGCGTTTGTGCAGTGAGAAAAAATTTAAGTTTCCCCTCAAGTTTATTGTTTCCAAGGGTGACAAGCCCGTCCCAACTGATAAATGATTGGTTGCAGCAAGGAGCGGCTGCACAAAAAGGTGCTCTGAAAAAAGACGCTGGGAGCATCTCTAAACCAGCCTATAAGTATGTAAATATAATCTCTATAAAATCATAAGGGGCAATAAAGGTAGTCTATATGTATACCCCCGGACCCCTAGTGGTCAGGGGGTTTGACCCCCAGCCGAAAGTTTCGAGGTTCAAACCCCATTGTCTAACCTGTAGGCGTCCTTGCGCAAGATGCCCTAAACCCCACCTGTTCATTAATGAAGGTTATCTAGAAAAAAATTAATCCTTGGATCAAAGTGTCGGCTAAATAACTAAATAATAAAAGAAATAACTACACCTATCTGCTCCTTATTGATATGTATATAAAAAAGAAATTTAATACTGCCATAGATAATATATTAAAAAAATGAGTACCTATGTACCTATGTGTGCATGTGCTTAATTGATAATTGGGCTTTCTTGATTTATTCGTATTTGATTCATTACTTCTTTCAAAATGTTATCTATCTGTGTTTATTCTGTGAAGCACTTTGAGTGTAATTTGCTTGTAAATAAAGGCGCTCTATAAATAAATATTTGATTTGATTTGATTACAAAGCTGAGGTAAATGATTGCCATCGACGTAAGATGGTGCGTCATGGTTGTTCTCAAGTGATTGGATAAAGAATGTACAATATAACCATTATTAATATCCACAATTCTAACCTTTATTATGTGAAACAATTGTGAGATTGGTATTGGTATTTGGGGTGTTTCTGTCAATCGACTGTATTCCCTCTTGGTAATCCTGCATCTGGTTACATAGATGTTTATCATATAAACTGAGCTGGCCTTAATCCCTGTGTTACAGCGGTCCAGCACACTAAGTGTGTGTGTGTCAGGGAGCAGGCTAGCGCGTCCAACAGCCTAATGACATGCATGCAGCAGTCACATGTCTATATGTCTCCATTACCTCTTCAGCTTCTCATAATGGAAGTATCGCTAAAATCACCCAGTTTTAGATGGTGAACGCTACTGTGTGTGTGGGTGTGTCCGTGTATCCATGTGTTTTTGTGTGTGTCTGAGGGGATTATAACTTGATCACAGAAGAAACTTGGCATTCACACACAGACACACACACACACACACACACACACACACACACATACACACTCACACCTGCACAGTTTGACATTTGCCATTCACAGATTAGGCATTGATCTTGGACTAGGAATTAGTGCACGTTGTATCATGTCATATAATACCTTTGTGATACACTTGTATGTGACTATTTCATCTGTACAAAGGATTTATGAATGCTTTCCGTGTGCATGACGCATGTAAACACAAACACAAACACGAACGTACATGTACAGGTACACATGCCCCCCCCCCCCACCCCACCCACACACACACACACACACACAAACATACATGTACAGGTAAACATGGCCACCTCCCACACACAGACACACACACAAACGTACATGCACAGGTAAATATGCCCCCCTCCCACACACACACACATACACACACACACACACACACAATAGTACATGTACAGGTAAACATGCCCCCCTCCCACACACACACACATACACACACACACACACACACAATAGTACATGTACAGGTAAACATGCCCCCCTCCAACACACACACACATACACACACACACACACACACACACACACACACACATACACACACACACACGACAGCTGGGAGTGCGAGGGAGGGATAGGAGAGAGACAAAAATACAGAATAATTTCTTCAATATATTTTTAAAAAGGGGTTCCTGTACCCACTTTGCGTTTAGCCTTCAGCTGTCCATGGTAGTTATCCGAGGAGTTCCCTGGGATCTCCCCTCCCCACAAGGTGACCCCCACGATGGTGTAGGTGATACCCATCACCACTAGGGGCAGCACATACACCAGCACGATCACTATGATGTGGTACCTGCAACAGAATGATATTTCTTCAATTATTACCACCGCTAGGTTAAATGAAGTACAAACAATGTTTAATAATCTATAATGTATATAATGTATTATGTGTGTTTGTGTTTGTGTGTGTGTGTGCATGCTCGTGTGTGTGTGTGTGTGTGAGAGAGAGAGAGAGAGTGCTCACATGAAGGCGTCGTCCTGCTTGCGCGGCCAGGCGATGTAGCAGAGCGTGCGCTGCGGAAGGGCGCGCACTGTTGAGAAGTAGCAGACGGGAAAGGCCAGCACCACCGCCAGCCCCCAGATACTCAAGATCACCGCCTTGGTGGCCGTCGCCGACAGACGCAGCTTCAGGGGGTGGATGATGGCCATGTACCTGCGTGGGAGGGAGGACAAAAGGCTGGATGGAGTCTAGATATTGGCGTATGGGACAAAGAGGAGCTTCAAAGGTGCAGTTGAAGCAGTGTGTGTGCCTGCCTAAGTGAGCAGAGCTTAGTTTATTCCTGGTCGTATTGAAGGTCTTATTGTCTTATTCAAAGCTGACAACATTATCACTTAATCAAATTAAAAATTAAATAAAATTGATCCTTTTTTTAAATATATAAAAAAATGCAGTCTTCCAATAATGCATCCAACAATTATTATTTTTAATTATTCTTTCTGGTCTCAACTAAAGCTATTTCCCCATGAGATGACAATTACTGAATTCGAAATTAGTGAAAAGTGATGGTGATTATCCTTTTACAAAAGGAAGCCCATTATAAGAGCGTCAACCAACTGGACTTGCTGTATAACAAACCATTGCCATCCTGATCATTACCTGTCCACAGCGATGGCCGTCATGGAGTAGATGCTGGCGAACACGGCGGTGATGGGGAAGAAGTTGTGGAACCTGCAGTACGCCTCTCCAAAGTACCACTCGTCGTGCACCGCGTAGATAAAGTTGATCAACGTGTTAAACGCAGCCATCGAAGCGTCAGCGAAAGCCAAGTTCAATAAGAAGTAGTTTGTGACAGTTCTCATTCGCCTGTGCGCCAACACGATCCAAATGACGATCAGATTTCCCAAAACCGCCACAGCCAGGACAGAGCTGTACGCCACGGACCATAGCGCGATGCGCCACGCTGGTTGAACGAACGGATTTGTCCAATTTCGTGTCGTGTTGGATATGTTCTGAACAGCAGCCATGCCGCAGTATCAAGGGTCAGACCATTTGCGTTAAAATACTGATGATAAATAGGCGCTGCGCTTCATCCCACTTTTGTCCAACCAATGTGCTGTACTGCAGACGCCCGTGATTTAATCTCAGAGAGGGTAGGCTCTTGAGCGGGTCAAAACTGTAACGGATCACTGCATTTGGATACATCGGGGGGGGGGGGGGGGGGGGGGGGGGGGGGGGGGGGAGGGGGGGGGGAAGCGAGGTGTGATGTTAATCCAATCAAAACAGCTCTCAATATTATCCTCCCACCTCCCCCGCGCCACAGAAGCCCACGCGCAATTGCGCACAGCTCCATGGTCCCGTTAACTCCTCAATTTCCCTAAACGTAAAAAAGAAGCTGGTACACTCAACATATGTATCAAACCAACAGTTCGAAAACTGGTATTGCTGTAGGATCAAAAAGTTGCGCGTCTTCTTTCAGTCGCGTGCGTTACCGATGAAAAATGGGTCTCGTTTCTGGGTCGCCACAACAAAAATTGAAGCATAATGACATTTGTTCTAGCTAATGACTAAATAACTTGTTTGTATTGTACTATTATAGTTTGACTATTGGTCACAAAAAGGTACAGCGTAATCCGGGTATACTCTTCACAGAGCGACGCAGATAACATCACCCACGAGCCACCAGGCTCCCCAAGAAAAACCAGCCTCTCTTTTTTTAATACTCATGAGGTCTACTTATTACTGCAATAGCTGAGGTACTTAATCATTTACTAACAGGTGTTTTAAACACAGAGGACCAGCACTGGAAAAGGTAATTACATTCAGGTGAGCTATAGTGGTGAGAGGAAAACATTTAATTTATAACCCAATGCCATAGTGGTAAGGGAGAAGCATAACCAGAATAAAGGTTCTGGGTTCGATCCCCTATGTTCATGTAGTCTACTATAAGCATCCTTGAGCAAGACGCCCTAACTCCTACCTGCTCCATAATGAGATTATTATGAAAGCATGCCTGCTGAATATCGAATTATTAAATAGTAGTAGTATAGTAGTAGTAGTAGTAGTAGGACAACGCTTTTTACAGCCAGTATAGATGAGCCTGTCTATCTCCCTAAATAAGCAGAATTCTAAATTCTAAAGATTAAGTCCATATTTGAAATGATCATAATAATAATTTAATTTTCCTCACCTTTGAAGCAAAGGCGCAACACACACACAATCACACACACACAAGGACACACACACACAAACACACACACACACAAGCACACACACATACATACGGGAAAAGGCCGCCAGAAGGTCATAAAGTCACCTCCCTCCCAGCGTGACCTCATTATCTCTTTGGACCCGCCCAAAATTAAATGTCAGCATTAAATACAATTCCCCACACTACCTGCACCTCCTCCTCCTCGCCACCAACAATAACAGCCATCAATATTTCAATAGGCAGAATCAAAATACCCATTTACTCCCAGTTTTAAATAATTCACAAAGGAAGTCATCACCTCCGGTTTGGAGTCAGTAGGGTTTGTTTTTTAAAATCACAGTCAAAATGACTGTACTGTATTACTGAATGTCAGTAACAACCATCGTCTTGATTTACAACCGCAAGGGAAAAGTTGTATGAAAATGTCAGACTGTATGAGCCTGTGGGTCCGATCCACTGTTGGATTCAATGTTCTGCTCGGATGTCTACGTAAGCAAATGTTGCATTGAGCAAATCAATAAAAATGCTATTTCTATGGTTTGTTAAAATGGATGAAGAACTTCTCCCTTTCAGATAATTTAAGCCATTTTACTACCACTTGCTCCACAGAAGTGTACGTTTAATTACAAACCACAACATCTCAAATCTATATTTGAGTCTACCTCCAGGCTAAATCATCTGTAGCAAAGGCCTTTGCTACACGCCACCTAGGTGGCTGCCACACTCCCCCTAGGGAGTCTGTGATCGGGCTCCTCCAAACACAGGACGCAGGGTGGGGGTGTTTTTGGGGAGAAAACAAACCAGCCGTGTTTTTTGTCATGTTTACAGGATAAGTCATCAGAGTTCAACATGGAACACATGTCTTAGGTTAGAGAGCCATCGCATTGCTGTGGGTTTAATAGGAAATAATACAGGCAGTTATTATGGGATATTTAACTCAACAGGCTCATTATGTGGCGAGCAGCATGGGGGGAGGGGGGTATTACGAAACCAAGGATGGTCTGTGCTAAGACACAAATGATCATTACGGAGTGGAGTGGAGTATGAAACTATGTTCTGTGGTGTCGTTGCATCCCATGTGGACCCCGGATGGGTTGGAGGTGTAATGAAGCAGCTGGCCAGTATGGTGAGGAATCAAAATACCGTACTCCCATTTAATAATATTTCGTATATTACATATAATGTCGCAATACATGATAATGAATGTGTAAACAGGTGTGAGTCTGCCGTGTGGCTGTATTGTGTGTCCAGTCTGATGTTGGACTCCATGTTAAGTGTGTCATGTCTACATACGTAAGCTAATGCCACATTATCTGCAAATCAGCACACATGCCATCTTCATGGTTTCTTGAAAGTAGCTTCGAACACTGAATGTCCCGGAAGTCCTGGCCACCAGGGAGAGGCAGAAGAGCTGTGGGACCTGGATCTCTGAGGACCTCAGAGGGCCCAGAGGTGGGAGGTGGGAGGTGGATGTAAAGCAGCATGAGGCTGGGGTTGACCAGGGGTGGGAAGGTGGAGGAGTCAACAGGGTTGAGGGGGCAAGGAGTGGGAGGAGGTGTGTGTGTGTGTGTGTGTGTATTTGTGTGTGTGTGTGTGTGTGGGGGGGGGGGGGGGTTAAATAGGGGGCGTTGAGAGGGGTACGTCAGGTTGAGACATACAGTAAACATAAAGTATCTACAGACGTAAAGCGTAGCACAGTAAAAAAATATGATAACACTGAGCTATGTTTTCCGTACATGGCTCTCAAACACATTCTCTTCTTCCCCTCTGCTAATGATCATAAGAGAGACATTCTCATTTAGTTTGATTGGAAACAGCAGAAGGGTGTGTGTGGGGAGGGGGGAATTTGCATTATAGTCAGTATCTGGTTGAAATTTGATCTGGGAGCAAAAGATAGAGAGAACAAATGATGTGCGATGTGGAGGAGGGTGGGGAGGGGTGAACACACAACAGAATGAGGAAAGCAACCATGTAGGA
Organism: Lota lota; assembly: GCA_026745465.1. Lineage (NCBI taxonomy): Eukaryota > Metazoa > Chordata > Actinopteri > Gadiformes > Lotidae > Lota > Lota lota. The sequence continues at coordinate 1,252,168 of JACYXH010000559.1, read as the reverse complement.
CTGGGGCTGTGTTTAGGAAAAGGAACAGCAAACACGTGCAGAAGGGGGATTGGCCAAAGCAGGTAAAGAACTGCAAGGACAACAAGACAAACAGAGAGAGGCAGAGTTTCACCGCAACTCCAGCCAGTCTGCTTTTTCACGCCGTCAATGAGTAAGCCCACGGGAGGGCAGTCAGCGAGAGAGTTCAAAGGTTGGAGAGAAAGAATAGGGCACATGCGCTCCGACTCAGAGCACTACCAGAGCGTCTCACTCCAGGAGAGGTAAGACTGCCAACCCCTTGAGAGGTTTCTCATCACCATGGATTATATTGCCATTTATACTGCCTAAGACATAGTTCACTTTAGTTATTTCATGTTATGGTTAAATAATGCTATAGATATTCAAAATACTGATTATAATATTAATTGAACTACAAAAACATGCAACGCTGTGTGACCATAACACAAAGTTATGTTGGAGTGTGTGTGTGGTTGATGGTTGGTTTAAGCAGGTTTGAGTCAGGCTGATTAGCCCCTAGGGCTGGGTAGGGCTGCTCACCTGTTGTGCAATAAACAATCAAGGCACACAGGTTAAACCGGCCATCAACAAACACACCATACAAGACGAGAGTTTTGGTGTGTCCGCTGGTGATACCTCCTCTGCATGCAAAATCTTGCCAATGTGCCAATAAACTGGCTTCATGCATAACATCTACCTGTGTCTTGTTCGTCGGAGTAGCCCATCAAAGCCACTTAAGTGGCAGGGTGTACTGCCACCCCTATCTAGTTACTGTGGGAGAATTTTACTATACCCTTAGAAGGATACACACACACACACACACACTGCAGAGATTCTGGTTGACATTGTCTATTTACTATTTGACTATTTAGTCATTGAGCAGACTTACAGTACGTTTATGAAGAGGCAGGTTGGGGATAGGGCCTGGATCTTGGACTAAGGGCATCAAGAATGCATGCAGTTGGACTGCGGACATTTTGGGTTCAAAACCCAGAGCCATCAATCCCAAACAACCTAACCACAACCCTGCCTTGAGCCAAACAGACATCATTGAAGTGTCTGCCTATCTTGCAAAAGAGAATGTACAGCTTTAATTACTGTAATTGAATTAGGGTGGCCTGCTATAGCCTGCTTGATCCCTCTCCCACACAGCTTAACAATCTGCTTAAGCTAATTGTAGTGTATTGCTTGGAATGGGTGGTGCCAACATAATTTATCTAACTGTCTCTTCAGTCTCATAGGTAATCAACTGGCAAAAACACTGGTTCAGCTAGCATTGTTTAATGAGTGCCTGTAGGCAAATCAGTCATGTGGTGCTACAGGACCTGTTTCATCTTTGACTATAATCATCTTGGCAAATACATTTTTTTAAAGTTTGTATTTGAATAACGTACACAGGAAAGTACACATTATATTTAACAATGGTTGCATTTTCTTGTCACCTTGTTTTCCTCCAGACTGTGCTACTATTTAAATATCGCTTACATTTTGTATATATTTTATTTTGTTATATTGTCACTTATCGAATTATTATTAATACTATTGTCTGTTTTATGTGAGCTGCTGTAACGCCTTAATTTCCACACAGGATGAAAAAGGTGTGTGTGTCTCTCTCTCTCTCTCTCTCAGAATCAAAATCAGAGTTGCTTTTATTACATCTTAATGTACAAGTACGCATGAGTAAAATTCTTATGCTTGGATCCTCAACAGTCACATAGCAACATCAATACAAGATCAACATCAATACAACAATGCGTGTGTGTCTCTCTCTCTCACTCACTCACTAACATCATCCCTTTCGTTTTTCACCCACAGATGGAACAATTGCTGTTCAAACCCATGTCAAGGGTTGCCATCTGCGGTGGCACCCATGGAAATGAGCTGTGCGGGGTGTACATGTTGAAGGAGCTTCAGGTGTCCCAGCAGGACAGGTTCAGGTCGTTCTCCCTGACCACGGTGCTGGCGAACCCGCGTGCCGTGGACGTGTGCAGGAGATACACGGAGAAGGACATGAACCGCTGCTTCACTAACACCCTACTCAGGTTCACAACGTTTAAAATCATGCCAGAACATTCCCTCCCCCAATAGAAGAATTAAATGGGCCTACTTGTGTATAGCTATCTAGTCAACAGCGCTTTTGAGAAAACGTAGTTATGTTAACGCTTGTTTGTTGTCCTCCCAAACCACAAATATTCATTGCAATTTATATAATATTAACAATAGCATAGAAAAATGGGTTTCGAACCAAGAACCAAAAACATTGGGAGTCCCAACACCCCTGACCACTACTAGTCTACATGCCCCTATGTTTTACATGCTTCTCAAGCTTCTTTTTAATTGTGATGTCTGCAGTGCCCCGAGAACGGAGGTCACCCCATACGAGGTGACACGGGCCCAGGAGCTGAACGGCCTGCTGGGGCCGAGGGGCAGCAAGAAGGCAGTGGATCTGATCTGTGATCTGCACAACACCACGGCCAACATGGGCCTCTGCATCATTGCTCACTTCTCCGATTGGGTAGGCATGCACCTCTTCAAGTACTTGCAGGTAAGTGCTGCTCCATACATACTCTCCTTCTCGAAAACTTAAAGGGCTCCTATTTTACCACCAGGCATGAGAGGGATTAGCCAAATCTGCCTTGCCCTGTGACATAGTGACATCACAAGTGGGAGTGTCCACCTAGATGTATGATGGATAGATAAGCCTACCAGTTGGAACAGTCAACTGGGTAGGCTGGTAGACTGATATAGCATATATCTGGGTGGACACTCCAACTTGTGATGTCACTATGTCACAGGGCAGGGCAGATTTTGAAATGGCTTGTAATGGCTTATCACACTCATACCTGGTGGTAAAATGGGGGCCCTTTAAACCTGAACTATGTCACCTTTCTACTGCAGCTATTCACACAATTAAAATAACATCGGAACTAGAACGTTTCTCAAGAATAAAACGGGCCCCCATACAGAAATCAATCCATCCAGGGATTTTTTTCTCTATAAATCATTTTAAAATACATTATAAATAAATCGAGCCAATTCAAGCTACTAGGAGGTTGTTAAACACCCTATAAAGACACAATGTAATTCAATCTATTCTATTCTTGTGTTGCGTTCAAGGAGAAAATAACTTCAGCGCCTGTGAGGTTAATTCTATTCAAGGACCCCCCCTCAGAGATGTACTCACTGGAATCCTTGGGCAAACACGGCATCAGTAGGTGTTTGTTATTCACTCTTTAACCAACTGCCGCTTTCATTGTCCCGGGACCCTTGAGGGGTAGTGATGGATGGCGGTTGACCTCAAGGTTTTTAACACTTCTCTACAGCGATAGAGGTGGGACCCCAGCCGCACGGGGTCCTACGGGCCGATATCTACAACCTGATGAGAGAGGCGGTGGACCGGGCCCTGGAGTGGGCCGAGAGTTTCAACTCCGGTACGCCGACGACCACACACACCTGACACAAACTGATACGCTATCTATTTTCAACTCCAAAGGTCTCTCAAAGGACTCCAATAACAAATAATTTAGATGACTCCCATGGCCGTTACAAAGTCCCTCTGGCTAAAAAGAACACGTATAAAAACGATTTAATTCCAAGCTACATTAATATCACAACTAAAAATGGCTGAAGTTCTGTACAATTGCACTTAATCCACATTCCACTTTGTCCAATGTATTCTTTCCTTCCAGTGGTTGTATGATATTTTCAGTGTTGTTTTTTTCTGAGCCAGTCTAAATACCATTTTCTGTCCATCTTCCTGACAATAAAGAAATCTGAATTAGATTATTACAGTGAATTCAGATACTTGTTCCATAGAACAATTTCTAGCTCGCCATGTTGGTATTTCTTGACCAAAATAATAAGGTCTATAAGAAGAATAAGCAAACATAGTTATTATTAATGGTGAAAAAGATGGTTAATTGGAATGTGCGTGACATCATGTGAAAACCTGCTATAGGGCATGTTGCTCAAGGATGGCCTACTATAGGTTAAGCTGCGGACATTGGGGATCAAACCCAGTACCTTTTTGGCTGGGAATGTACACACGCTAGACACTCAATATATTGATAAAAAAGTAAGGTGATTGCCTAAAAAAATACAAGATTATGCTAAATGTGTTGATGAGTTATGTTGGACATTTTTAGGGACTGTGTTTGAAGGGGGCGAGATTGAAGTGTACATTAATGTGGACAAGAAAGACTATCCCAGAGATCCCGAGACCCAAGAACTGAATGCTGCCATCCACCCACAACTACAAGTATTTTACCCCCGTGTGTGTGTGTGTGTGTGTATATATGTACTAACATACATACAGAATTGACATATACAAACATATTTAGTCACAGACACGTATGTTTAATGGGCAATACTATAGTTTCAATGTTGTAGCCTGTACTGTAAATCATAACTACCGTAACTGTCTGTAATTCATTTTTCACAATTACATTGTTCCTACTCATAGTGTACATCAATATATTTTACTCTACTTTCATCTCTTCATTTTGCTACTGCCTGTACTTTCTGCTGTGACACCCGCATTTCTTGTTTGGGATTTATACATTTCCATCTTATCTTATACATGATGGATAATAACCTCATCTTGACCTCTCTCAATGCTCGTCCCTCCATAGGACAACGACTTCTGTCTGCTGAAGCCCGGAGACCCGGCGTTCATGTCTTTCTCTGGCGAGACCATCTGCTACGAAGGAGAAGAGCTGTACCCTTTCTTTGTGAACGAAGGCGCATATTATGAGCAGAACACGGCCTTCAAGCTGGCGCAGAGGGAGAGTCTGCTCTTACCATCCATCAGTGTGAAGAAGCAACAATAATGGAGAACTTTAAAATCAAAACTGATTTGATTAGACAAATTCATCTTTATATACATATATATTTATATATATATATAATAGATTTTTATAGAATATATTTGTATAATAATATATCATAATTATAATAAGAATGACAATAATATGTTTATTTTAGAATAGAAACTCGTAGAAGCGAGAGACAATGTATTCAATAATCTCAGAACTACAAGAAAATCAAGGAGCGGGTCCACTTCCATGGAGCTCACCATGTTGCAGCACCATGTTTCTACAGCAGCCCAGAACGGATAAACGGCTCAAGAGAGAACACGTTTCTACTCTTCTCCAATGTATCTCTACTGAATATATCTACTGTTTTATATCTCTACTATATCTATATATAGATAAAGTTTAGCAACCTCATCGCTAGATGCCACTAAATCCTACACACTGCACCTCTAAAGAGATGTTTTAAGACACAATATGGCTTATTGTCAAAAAAATTCATACAATGAATTGTTTTGACCTTATGCACAACCCTAGTCAAATGCAATAGTCGTGTGTTATACAATAACGTCACCATGTGTCTCCATCGAATTGGTACTCATGCCTCCATTTATAACACCCATTGCTGTATCACCCACAAAATAGTGTAAGGAAAGGACCTACACATTGCCACGCAAAGCTTAGAAAGGAAAATTTATGAAACAGTGAAAATGAATAGTATTACTACTAAAAAATAATGGCATTAAAGTACCCTGTAGATAGCAAGAAATGGTATGGGCAAAACAAAACACACACAAGTAGGTGTGGGCATGTATTATTACCGACCGGCAGGCTAGTAGTTGTGCCGTGGTTTCCACCTGATACATAAGATAAGAGTTTAAACAGAATGACAGAAACACCCTGACTAACAGCTGAGCTATCAGGATTGGTGCATAACCCCCCAAAAATACACTAACTGGCTGCTGTGCTCTTGGTGGAACTATCGGAGCGCAAACTGTTTCAAAAGTCCTGCAGCCCTTACTTGGTGGGATCGAAGCTGCCATTGTAAATTGTTTTCCAGTTATTTTAGAATGTATAAACAAGTCCTGACACCCTGTGAAATGTTTATCTTTAAATGTACATTACACTTACAACTACACAGTTACTTGAGCAAACCTGGCAAACCATTTTTATATCTTAACCATAGAATAAAAAAGGCAAAAACTAGCATAACTATTCAAAAATAGTCTCTACTGAAGAAAGAATGATTATTAAGAAAGATCAGTGTATTTCTTTATTCACTTTGAATGTGAAATCAACGTTAAATAATTATCCGTTACAAACGTACAAAATACAGAGGACTGAGGTTGCAGCTGCATGGAGCCTATGGTTTCTAAGACGAGTACCGTATTTGTAATAAGTCACTTTAGCTCACAAATGTATACATTTAACATCAACATAAACATCTGTAAATATGGACGACCAGGGCGAGAGAGTGGTTATATTTCAGTGAACACACCCCAAAAAGCACACAAATTAAGTTATAAGAGAAAAGGCAAAGTAATGGCATGCACAGTGACAGCAGCTGAAATCAGGTATTATCAACAACTCAAAACTAAAATCATGCAGATAAGCAGCAGCGTGTCACTTAAGAGAGGTTAAATAGTTGATATAAATGTTCTTCTAATAGACAAAGGTTAATGTGGTGAATGCCAGCAAGGGCAACGCCAACAAAGGCAACAGAAATATAATTTATATTTTACAAATGGCGGACGGCTATAAAAAAGAAGAGAAAACGCAGGATCACAGCGACGTTATGTGCTTCGGGAAAGGAATGGGTTAGCAAAACAATAAACAGGCAAGACCCCTGTGCTTTGACACTGGAAGCATCTGTGTTTTAGTAACTCATCTGTGTGTGTGATGATTACCTAACTATCTCTGTGGCAACCAAGAAACAAGGTCATTAGCTACAGACTCCTTGGGTGCAACTATCAGAATGCTGACCTAGGAATTTAGTTGGATGCTAAACAGTTAAAAAAAAAGATGTGTGCAATGGCAGACCAAAATAATCTGCTCCACAAAAATGCTTTGAATCTAGTCCCATGTTAATCAATGACATGAGCCAGTGAAGTGGGCACACACTCTGTGCTTGGAGTCAAAATGTCGCGCTGTCCACCCACCCATGTTAATCAATGACATGAGCCAGTGAAGTGGGCACACACTCTGTGCTTGGAGTCAAAATGTCGCGCTGTCCACCCAACACTCATTGATTAAGCGGGAGTGGATTGAAAGCGTTTTCGCGCTTTCATACAAAGTGATGACCATTTCCTTTTTACCCTGAACATTTTCGGAAAACCCACGTTATTCAGACTTGGGTTGACGTGTGTTTTCCCTGCCTACCGGTGGTAAAGCTGGCGGAGCTCATCCCTAGGCCACGCGGTACGCGGTCATGCGTGTGTAGCTCTTGCGGTGGCTGCGCGCGGCCCACAGGAAGAGCGCGGCAGCCATCATCTGCAGCGGCGAGGAGATGAGCGCCAGGTACAGAGACCAGCCCAGCGTGCCGTCCGCAGCCTCGGGCGGCGACGCGCTGCGGTGCAGGAGGTCAACGCCCGCCAGGAAACAGCACACCGTGCCCAGCGAACACAGACCTGGAGGGGGAGAGGGGAGGTGGGTTGGCAGGAGATAGTGGGGAGGGAGGGAGGGAGGGGGGGAGAGAGAAGGCGGGAGGGGGGGAAAGAGTGGAGAAGGAGGGAGCGAGCGGGGCAAGAAAGGGAGAGGGGAGGAAGTGGGAGTGAGGGAGAGAAAGTGGACGAAAGTGGAAGGGAGGAGAGAGAGGAGGCGAGAAAGGAAGGGAGGAGAGAGAGGGAGGAGAGAGAGGGAGGGGAAAGAGAGAGGGGTGTAAGAGAGGGGGTAGGGAGAGAGACGGGAGAGGGAGGAGGAGAAGTAGAGGAAGGGACAGAGAGAGAAACATTACAATAACATTATTCAAAAGCAAAAGTGACAAAAAGGAGAGAATTTAGATTTCTGACCAATCTGGGCTTCTCTACTCTCATTTTGCCTGTCAAATGTATGCACACAGCGTTGTCATAGCGCCACCATAGGTGTGTGAATGAAACACTTTTCAATGGTGTAGGGAAGGAGACGGTGCTTATTGGTTTGATTATTTTCAATAATTCCGCTCTCTCTCTTAACTCTCAAATCCTCTTTGACAGCAGCTTTAATGACGCAAACGTCCCTCTCACCTGCCAGGAGATGGAGAACGCCCACACCCAGAGTGGGGGTGATGGTGCGGCAGAGGCAGGCACACACACCCACCAGGCCGCTCAGGAACACCAGGGCCACGGACACCAGCGGCAGCAGGAACTGGCACCTCCACATGTCTGCACACAATTAGACAGCACCCAGTTACAAACACCCCGTAGCCGAGTGGACCGTCACACAAATGTAATTTAAAAGAAAATTCTGATAGGAAAACACTTGGGTGGACAATAAGAATTACAAAATGTGCAATAATAATACAACTATTGAAAATATAGAGAAGAAATGTAATTTATAAAGGTAAACATAACATTTGTTGTATAGGTAGACATTATTGACAGTTTGGTGATTAGTTTGATTTCTGAAAGGTAAATGGAGGTGGAAACAGATAAAAGCTCACAGGTCCTCAACAGATCCTCGCCACTGCTCTCATTGCCTGGTTCTTTGTACTTGGAAGCAAACTGCTGTGGAAGAGTAAAACTCACACACTGACTCGCCATTTTAGGATCTGGAAGAAAACAAGGGGCATAAACTCAACCAGGGTCGCCATGTTTGAATGAATAACGCATTCATCAAAGTTTCCGAGGTTACACACACTTTGCAGAACTACAAAAATATGTGACAAAACTGAAAGACCACATACTGGGTTCTTTATACCAGTGTGTCTCACTGGGCACCATGATGCACCTCCACCACAGACCGAGGGTGCCGTTCAGGCGAAACATAGTGTCGCTGTAGTTCTTCTCGTTGAAGTCGCCTTGGAAGAAGTCCTTGACCAGTTCTGAGGTATTGGCTGCGGTGTTCGGTGGGGAAGGTGGGATGCGGTACTGATACCAGTGTTGCGTACCCACGGCCACAGAGAGGTACACAGTGGCCAAGAGGCTCAACACGGAGCCAATTACCAGGGCTGTGGCGTAGCGGTTATCAACCATTTTCTTACTACTACTACTACTACTAATAATAATAATAATAAAGGGGTTCGTATAACTGATTGTTTAAAAGAGTAGAAGGACAATATACATCATTCAATAACACATTCGTATCTGCATAATAGTAACAGCAATTGTGTGTCTTTAATGTCCTCTAACGTCAATCCACCTGCAAACCAGCATCGTCTACAACCTTTAAAAAACAGAACAATGAAAGAACAAGTTCAGAATACGTAACCTCTTATTTAAATCAATATTTAATAAGAGGCCACATCGATATTGAATGCTAATAAGGTTAGCTCCCACCGATAATAATGCACTTTAATAATAATGTCTTACTTTGGCTAGCATGTTAGTTGGATGTAAGGGTTTTCTGGAATGATCACATCATTTTCCATTCCCTTATATAGAATTATATAGCGTATATAAAACATATTTGTAATAAAGTACACAACTTCACCTTTGTTTAGCTTGTGCTTTTCTTCTTCTGTGGTGCAACTAGAGCACAGAAGTGGAGGGCGTTTTCACGGCTGCCTCCTATGGCTACTGGAGGGAAAATACAAGTTCTGTGTAGATCTGTAACTTAGTGAAATAATGGTGAATGTTAAAATGATGGAAAATTATTTCCCATAAAATGTATCACTAGGTATTATGAAAGAAGCCAAATAATAGTGTCACGATAAAGTAGAACAGTAAGGACAGATGGGTCTGCCAGCAGTGGAAATCATCGCAGTTCTGCAAAAGTATTTACCTTTTCCCTCTAAATTCCTGAGCAATTTGATGTCATGATCGGGCACATACCCGCTGTCCAAACTACAAGGTGACTGCTGTGTTCTTGTTCTACAGATCATAAATATATAAGATGTGGAAAATGTATGGATAGCATTGCTCTTTGATGGGTAATCATGTTGAGTCAGTATGCTAATTAATAATAATAGCGTCATGTGTCCAAACCATCAAGTAGTCTAGGAATATCAAATACAACTTTACACAGCTTTACTTCTCTTTGTGGTCGTGATTTTATTCCTGAAATAGACTAGAGACGCATGACTTCGACCCCAGAGGGCACTGTTTACAATGTTTTTGGTTATGCGGTTTAAATATGCATCTCAAAATATCAAGGGATGGCCTAGCGCAGGTACATTTTAACATTGAACATACTATATAATTGTAAGTAAATTATAAATAATATTATTATTTAGAAAAAAAAGTTTCCTCCAAAAATGTATCTGGGATAATTACAAAAAGAATGGGGATGTCGGCCTACTTCAGAAAGCAATGAAACCAAATTTCTTGCTGGTAGTTCTTCCCCTCTCTCACACACACACACAAACACACACACACACACACACACACACACACACACACACACACACACACACACACACACACACACACACACACACACACACACACACACACACACACACACACATATACATGTTTGTGTTTACTATCGTAGACCATTTAAGTGTTTGTCTTCAGTGTGTTTTGCATGCATTGTACCCTAGTTATGCTTTCATAAACGATCAAGTTATTTTGATACCATTGCTGTTAAAATAATATGTACAATATTAATGTGCAGCCTATTTACGGTAGTGTGCAGTACGGTAGAAAATTGAGCAGTTTGACATGAACACAACACACACAGAAAACACTGAATACAAACAGTTACAGCCTTTAAATCGTCTTTGGGCTCATCAACACAAACATATACTGCTCAAAAAAATAAAGGGAACACTTGGAGTTACATTGTGCTGTTTAAGTGTTCCCTTTATTTTTTTGAGCAGTATATTTAATAAACACAGCGATAGGCTGCTTTACTCCCCCATCATGACGTCACGATGACTCGCGGAGTTTAATACTGCGTGACTGTGTTGCGGCGTTCGCAACGGCGCTGTTGCGGACCGCTTGTATTATAGCATTTGGTATTTTTGAGGAATGCAAATACAGAAACTGTAACAAAGAAACCGCATGACATCTGGAAAACATGTAGTAATGTATTATCATTGACGGATATAAATTGACAAGCTATATATACACGGACTTATCGCGCCTCGCAATCGAATCGCACCTGCAGGGACGACAAAGACAGATCTGTTTGTTTATTTAATGGTCTTCGCGGCAGCGTGTATCTCCGTGCAGTAATCGTGCTGTTTACATGCAAATTCGCGATCGGCAGTGTTTGACAGCGTCCGTGCCTAGCACCGATCCACTTGGCTGCTCGGAAACAACATCGAACATTTATACGTGTATTCCATCGGAGTCAATGCGTCTGTAGGTTGGCAAAAATGAAAATTTAAATCCACAACAGTCTCAAGACAATTTGTGACGTTTATTTTTGCGACTACACCTAACTGCCCCTATCCAGCTATTCTCATCGGACGTAACCTATATAACACAAATATAGTCGCACTCCAGATTCACAATCGCGTCTGTTCAATGTCCTCCTTTATGACACTATTGTGATTATGTGGATCAATCCGGAAGATGTGTTGTTGGCGGGTGCTTTATGGATCACCGAACGGGCGAACCCCTACTTCATCCTTCAGAAACGGAAGGGGCACGGGGATGGAGGTGGAGGTTTGGCAGGTGGGTCTCTGCTCCCTCTCTGAGCATCATCTTCTCTCTATTTAATGGACCGAAGCTGTCACCCGGTGATGCAACTCACCGCTTGCAACCCCTCGATTGAATGAACGATTTTTTTGCTGACATGTTTGACCCACTTTGGCTTAATGGGCCCTCATCGATCGAGTTGCATCGTCAAACCTCGCTGCAGGAGTAATAGCTGGTGTACTATTTTTAAACGCAGAGACAATAACGGTGAGCTCCACCCTATATGGGACTGTAAAATTCAATATACTGAATTTGGCTTCATGCATTTTGCAGATGGTGCGGATCTTTGTGAATGGTCTCTTATGTAGAGACCATTTACTATTCAATAAGCCCAACTAATTGGCCTATTTAAAAAGGGGTTGAATTCATGTTGCACATACAACAGAGCCACCGTGTGTGTGTGTGTGTGTGTGTGTGTGTGTGTGTGTGTGTGTGTGTGTGTGTGTGTGTGTGTGTGTGTGTGTGTGTGTGTGTGTGTGTGTGTGTGTGTGTTATGCTGTCAAAGGTTAAACAAAACGTGAGCAAATGGCCGGATGTCTTTTCTGTTGATGTTCCGTGAGGAATTTCAACGATAACAAGTCCCAGCAAAACAGGATACAGCCTTGAAGCCAAGCAGAGAGTCATTGTGTGTTGCTTATTTCTGAATCATCAGCTTCTCTTACCCGTTCACCATTTGATATCTAGGTCAAGAGAACTGACACAAGGTGGATCAATAGAGCAGTTGCACGTAGGTAAGAGAGCCCACAGGAGGGTCAACTTCATGGCCCAAGTCCGCATGTGTCATTTAGTCCACAACCTGGGTTCAGTTTTACTTTATATCAAGAAACATTGCAACGATTTTACTGTGAGAGATGGTTGATAAACTTGGATTCAGATTCAAAGGCGTACTTGATTAATCCCGGGGGAAATGGTTATGTTTAGCTTGTATTCTTCTAAATGTCTAAGGCCTTGAAGCAAAGACGTCTCAGTCTGAGAGGGATTATGTATTTAAACAGACTGCTGATTTGGTGTCTGCATTTTGTGCCAGGTCCCACTGGGAAGCGTCCCAGGTCCAGGACAGTCAAGGTCCACTTGGACAGTGGTTTTCAAACCGTGTTCTGCAGGGTCTACTTATGATCTGCAGGGTCCCTGTGTTTTGAAGACTGAAAATGGGACTACATCTCTCTATGTACTGAGTGAAGAACAATAATGGAGAAAGAACAGGGAGAAATATTATATTTCCTCACTGCATTATAGTGTAATTAGCTCATCACAACCCAGAAGTAAGTGTAGCTTAAGAAGATGGATGGTTGGAAGTGGAGTTGATTGAGGCCTAGCGGAATCACTTAAGACACATTAGTTTAGTTCTGCAGGACGGCTTCACCTGCCATTTTGTGTAATGAATTTGTGTGCAGTTTTAGTGCTGCAATATGCCTCTTTTATTAGGACTGTTGAGAGAAAGTATTCTTCAGCTCTGGTGAATCAAATGGCAAAGAAGTATGTAGGAGAGGAAGTGAAACATCACAAGGGATGTGGAACAAGTTCCAATGTGAATTCTGATATGCTTTGTTTTTATGTTAAAGGCTTCTGCTTTTCTTTTAGGTCTGGGGCCCCACACAAAACATCCACATTTAAACCATAACCATTTGTGGTATTGCATAAGTTATTCATAACATTTGTTGATAACTCTTTGCTGTTGGTCAATTTTCTTAAAGTAATTTGAATGTATTATTCCACGTCCATGTAATAGTGTCTACTATATGCAGTGGGAATATCTGTTTATTTCAATTTGATTGTGTTGTGAGATCAACGCAATTGAAAAATATTTGGCGATGCTTCTCTACATTAGTTTTTCCACATTTTCACTTTTGACTGGATGCTCTAAATATTATTTCAAGAGTAATTTGTCATTAAATAAAGTGGAAAATATTATTTGAAATGTGTTATCCAAGATCGGTCTAACCTATTTAAATATATCACAATGTGGGCTATTCCATTTGGCAGTGCTGCATAATACAGGGAACCTTTATTGTTGCTGTTGGTGTAAGTAATAATGTTTTCTTTGTGCCTGAAATATGAATGCCAATACTGTCCCACGTGAGCTGGTCCACCGTGCTGTGGTCAGTGACAAACCAAGCATGACAGTATCAGCCTTGTGATTGTCTTACTGAAAGAGGGAATTTTTCCATGCAACATGTGCAATACACAACAAGCCAGTTGTTGTGACACAACGATACCACAGGAATGCACAGTAAAACAGGCTACCAAGACAGGTCTGGTGCTCTAGGGTTCAGTTATAAACAGGGGACATAATTTGTGTTGTATGGTAAATAACAACACATTGTTCCTTCCTTTGCTGTCCTGGATAGGAATACTGCAACCAAAGCAGTGTCTCTAAGAATTAAAGTTCAGAGTTATATTTGTTTGCTGGTTACTCTTCATCTCCTTATACGTTGAACGTTATGGCGCAAAACCAGTCATACAGTTGATGGGTAGTGGAGAGAAAAACTTGTTTTCAAAGTTTGAAAACAATGGTTTCTAAAAGATATCTGTATGTCAGTCTGTCTAGCTCTATGGTAATTTATGTTAAAGGATACAGATTATATTTTGGTCAAATTATTTTGCCTAGCATTGCATTGTTTTTACACTGATTGAAAAAAAAATAATAATCGGTGTGTATTTTCCTTATTAAGAAAAACACTGTAAACTTGTTATTAGCCCTGTCATCTCAGTCATTTTATCATTGTCTTGATTGTTAAAATGCTCCCCAGCTCCCACTCTTTAGGCAGGCTGTGCTAACAGAAATACCTCTATTAGATGAGTGATTTTCACAGCCTGTGCCAAATCTCCAAAATGTTATTCCATTATAAACATGTAAAACTAAGGTGCAAGGTTTAAAAAGGATGAAAATGGTGCCATCTCAAATGGGAACATTTGAGATCAATGTCAAGATACATTTTGGCTGTGTGATATGTTTTAATGTATTTTTTTAACAGAAGAATGTGGCTTGAAAAGGGTGAAAATTGTCTCTTATTGCTTTGCAGTATCAAAAGATGGTTAGTAATTGTTTTGAGAATGTCATCAAATAATAGTTTGCGGATCCTCATGATGAATGTTTATGTAAGAGTCAGAGTGTTTGTCTTTTTGTCATTTATGTTCATGACCCCAACAAACAAGTGAGCAGTGACTTCAATCAAAATGAATCATCATTGTAATTCTGAATTTCCTGTTATTGTTTCTGTTTCCACAGGTCTGCTGGTGGGGACTATGGACGTGGTGTTGGACTCTAGCGCTAGAGTGGCTCCCTACCGGATCCTCTACCAGACCCCAGACTCTTTGGTCTACTGGATTATCGCTCACGGTACGTACCCCCTGGCACTACACATGGCCTTTATAAAAAGGTATTTTTTCCGGCTTCTACAAATGATACTATTAAAGCTCTGATGAGCAACATAAATATCCACCATTTTGGGTATGCAGTCCATATGTGCAGCAGTGGTATGGACACCTATACCCCCCCCCCCCCCCCCCCCCCCCACCCCCCCCCAGGCCAACTATGACATCATTGTGCGTTCTTACCTAAATCGTGCCATTAGAGGACATGAAGGAAATTTATACACAAATCAATACAAACAAATCTAGTGCCAGTGGTGTATTTTGATGGATTTGGTCTGAAACGTCATTAGGTAATGGGATTCAGTTATTTTTTGTATGCCATCTGCTATGTTTTTCATTAAATGGCCCGTATTGTACAAAATCTTTTTCTGGCCCTTCCACATTACGCTGTGCATAATGCTCCCTCTGTTTGGATCTAGTTGTGTTTATTACAAAACATTTGCCTTGAGGGGTTGTGTCTGAATGCATCTGCTTCAAGGACCGTTTACATTCAAATCTAATCTTACAGAAAAAAGCCTTTCATTACAGCTGCGACTGGATAAGGTTGCCTACCTGCTCAAAATATTTACAATCTTGTTGTAAATAAAGTCTTGTTTCTCAAGCATTTTTAGATTTTTTTGGCTAAGGATGGCAGCCAGACAGCTTTAAAAAAAAGTTAAAACCTTTCTATTTGCCATTTTGTTTGAACTTGAATGCATTTTGTCTTTTCTTTTGTTGCTGAAATACACATTTTTACAAGTATATCTCAAGCTTTATAAATATTATATTGTAATATATAAATGTATATTAGTTTTTTTACATAAAGATGGCCAAGATATTATACTATTTCAAAGATTAGCTATTCAATGGGTTAGTCGAGCAAAACGTTATTACACATTCACTACTGATGATGTTATTAGCAGAGATAGCAAGTTCTAGCAAGTTTATGTGGGGCCTATACATACATTTTGGAGTTGTCTCTCTCTGTAATGGAAGACTGCGATACATTTGGTGTGAAAATGGTCAGAGCAAGAAGCCAAGACTGGAGTGCAGCTCGATAGCTCTTTGCGCATGGCAATTGGCAAGAGGCAGTTCATACAGGAGGATGATGCTGATGGGAGCATATGCCTATTTTTTTTAGACCTGGCTGATAGCCATTATGGTTAAACTGTATAGGGTGTTTACCTCCTAGGAACGGAGGTGGACAGTTATAAATAACTGGATAGTTATTAAGTTATTTCTCCTCAATTAGAATTAGAATTCTATTTTTTTTATGTGCTACACATATTGAAATGATACATTGAGAAGTAGATTTTGGCAGATTTTGTATAGTATGGATACATATTATAATGTAATAGATAGTACAATATATAGTATGTATTTGTATACTACTATTACTTAACTATTAATACTACTAGTATATCGAAAGACAATCTGTAATATATGGGTAACATTCGGACCAAATGATTTTGTGTTTAATCATGTGACCAAAATGATGATGCAACTGATCTCTGCAAGTGTTTTACGCTCTCCTTGTGGGTGCAAAGAGGTCACACACCTAGATAAGGAATGTTTGTGTGTCTGGTTTTGGTCCAGTCATCACACAAGTCGTCTTGTTGGATTCCTGCTGACAACAGCTATGTTGAAATAATAACAACAACTACAACAACCACTTATAATTCCCCAGATTAGCTCAATCACGTAGCATATCTTCCCTTCATGGATTCCTCATCTTCATATGAAACACGTTTACGAGAACAGTCACAATAACACTCAGCCTTGTCTTGCTGCCATTCTCTGTGTGTTACAGTGACAACACATAGTAGTATAATGAATCGAAGCCTTATAGTTGTATATTATACGCATATAGTGTGTATATAATGCATCATCTCCTTCCACAACTTAGGCAATCATGTTGGGGTTGTTATCAGAAAGACAACACACACACAAACCAGATTTTTTCCGCACACTTTCTATGTCTCATACGTGCTGTCTTTTTCACACCCTTCTTCTCCTCCCTATCTCCTCCCTCTCTCCCCCCAGGGACCTCCCGTAAGGAGATCACAGAACACTGGGAGTGGCTGGAACACAATCTGCTGCAGACGCTCTCCATCTTCGAGAACGAGAACGACATCACCACCTTCGTCAAAGGAAAAGTGCAGGTATATTCATAACATGCTCTGCTGTCCGCGTCGTCACGTGTCTCAGAGCCCAGGGTTTTCCAATGCTAGGAAACAATGCATCAGGGGTGTACTGGGAACAAAATTCAGCCCTGGACTTATCCGCTGGGACTGGCCCGGTGGGGTGGGGGGAGGATATATATACGACAGTCAGTTACGGTTTGGGGGGAGGATATATATACAACAGTCAGTTACGGTTTGGGGGGGTAAGTTTTTTTTTTAAACTTTATGACATTGTCTTTTCCATGACTTTCGTTGGCCATCTCACTGCTGTGCGTTACTTTTGCATTACTCTACAATTTGAACGTACATTAACTAACTTAGTTGTGATTGGCCAGTGAGCCCAGTCCCGGAACATGCAACACAATCTCATGCGCACCCTGAATGACAGGCACACAGAGAGGGCCGGTAAAGAGACAGACAGGGCTGGCAAAAACGAAAGGGAATTTTTGATGGCCCACCGATGCTGCGGCACACTGGGATTTGTCCCCTTATGCCCGATGGCCAGTACACAACTCCAATACATAATAGGGGTGTGTAGAGAGCCCGGTATTTGTATTTGTAGTCAAATAAAAGTGGAAATAGGCGTAAATAAGACGAAATAATCCTGTTTTGTTCATTCTTCTTATTTTAGGATATTAAAGTGTTAATATAAGTGTTCTTCAATAAAGTATTATAGTAATTATGAACACTTAAAGGTAGGAAAGGCAATGTTTTGTCAAATCATTGCAAGGTACCACCTATCCTACCTTTTTTTAATGTAATATTGGTTAATGGTTTTCATAAACCCAGCAATAAACATGTATAACCATGAACATAATTGAAAGGAAAATTATTTTAAAACCAACATTCAGGTCTTAATCCACACTCAAACCAATAAACTAAACTCTAAATTAATAAATGACTATGTGAACATTGTGAACCCCGCCACCACCCGCCCTAATTGGAAGACGCTGAACAGACAGAATATGAACAAACAACAAAAGGGCTAGCAGGCGAATGCTAGCCTTATCTCCTCCCGGTCAAATAAGCATTCTTATTTTGTGACACACAGGCTGACTGAGCAGTGAGCACAGCGTGTAGGTGAACTAGCTACACTGCCAGAGCAAAGCTAATCTCCTCCTCCCGGTCAAACAAACTCTGCTTCACATATTGCAGGTTCCAACAGGAAAACAAAAAACAAGTAACGTTATTATAAACTACCTCAGCAAACCAGAAAATGGATCAAAAACTAAATAGTGGCGTAGCAATGTACTATATATGTAGTACATTATATTTTAAGAAGCCTGCGCTGCACCTTTTCAGTCTGCTCTGCTCTCTCTCCCCTCCATTCTCCTGTCTTCCTGTCACGTCCGCAGGAGTAGGCGGAGCACAAATAATATAATATAATATAATATAATATATAAAATATATAATATATATTAAATACCCACCACGCTCACAGTTATGGGGAACACCAGCTATTTGACATTATTTTTTGTTTTTTCATCCCAAATACAAATTTATTTTTGTATATTTGTATGAAATAAATATTCGGAAAAACATTATTTGTGCTTTGCCGAATACCGGATTCGGATTCGGATTCGGCTCCACCCCTAATACATACATCAGTCTTGTCCTCATATTTAAAATTATATATGATGAATTATATGCATTGTATGCAACCAAAGAAGGTTACCACGATGATTAACCTGTTACGTAAACCTGGGACTTGTATACAATGGAGCCGGTCAATTAGATGCCCCCTCCCGACACATGTACAGAGACACATACACACACACACACCCCTTTCATGTCCTTCATCTTGTTTTGCCTCTCGCAGGGCATCATAGCGGAGTACAACAAGAACCAGGAAGTGAAAGAAGACGACGACACAGACAAGTTCAAGGAGGCTATCGCTAAGTTCCGCAAGCTATTCGGCATGCCTGAGGAAGAGAAGCTGGTCAACTACTACTCCTGCAGCTACTGGAAGGGCAAAGTGCCGCGCCAGGGCTGGCTCTACCTGAGCATCAACCACCTGTGCTTCTACTCCTACCTGCTGGGCAAAGAGGGTAGGGGATGTTTACGTTTTCAGATGGAAAACTGCTCGATGCAGTTCCGATGTTCGGTAGACTCTGTTGGGTTTTTGGTCTTTGGAGTATCAGTCAAATGGTGTCTTTATTAGTAAAGAAACTGACATAAAAGTACATTTGATTTAAAAAGCACATGGCCTCAAGTGTTTGTATGCACCCAACCTTACAATCGCTCATTGTTCCCATTTTGTCACGCTCTCTCCCACTTATTCTCTGTCGCTCCCCCTCTTTCACATCTCTCTCTCTATCTCTCTCTCTCTCTCCCGCCACTATCTCTCTCCCCCCTTAGCTAAGCTGGTGGTGCGGTGGGCGGACATCACCCAGCTGGATAAGAGCGCCACCCTGCTGCTGCCCGAGGTCATCAGGGTGAGCACGCGCGCACGCCACCACCTCTTCTCCGTCTTCCTCAACATCAACGAGACCTTCCAGCTCGCCGAGCAGCTGGCCAACATCGCCATGCGGCAGCTGCTGGACAACAAGGGCTTTGAGCAGGACCGCTCGCTGCCCAAGCTCAAAAGGAAGTCCCCCCAGAAGGTGTCCGCCCTCAAGAGGTGAGGGCCTTCAAGGTTTGAAGATCAACACACTGGTTGGTACCTCTCACCCCCCCCCCCCCCCCCCCTCTGAATTATAACCCCACCCTGTGTGTCCCCATAAGGGACCTGGACGCCAGAGCTAAGAGTGAGCGCTACCGTGCGTTGTTTCGCCTGCCGAAGGACGAGAAGCTGGACGGACACACGGACTGCACTCTCTGGACGCCCTTCAACAAGAGGCACATCCTGGGCCAGATGTTTGTCTCCACCAACTACATCTGCTTCACCGGCAAGGAGGAGACCGTGTGCAGCCTCATCATTCCCCTTCGTGAGGTGGGTTGTTTGTTATGGTTTTCTCCTGTGGTGGATGATCCATTTACCATCCATTAAAGGCACACAAACTGTCAATTTGTTTTTGGAATGTTAGAGTGGTGGATTAGGAATAAGACTGATGTAATGTAATGCCTTTTTCAAACCTATCCAACCTATTTCAGAAACGACCCAAAGTAGATGACTCCAATCTAGACATTGCCTGCTCAAGTTGGTCTGGGCATTCACATAAAAGAAGGCAGCAAAAATTGTGTTTTGAGAATGCTGGTGAAAATTCGCTAGCGTGGATGAAAAGCTGGGTGTTTTTACACGTACATTAGCAGTAAAATACGGCTTAAGATCGGAGTGTCGTTGTGCGTCTCCAGGTGACCATCGTGGAGAAGGCGGACAGCTCCAATGTTCTGCCCAGCCCGCTGTCTATCAGCACCAAGAACCGCATGACCTTCCTGTTTGCCAACCTCAAGGACCGGGACTTCCTGGTCCAGAGGATCTCTGACTTCCTGCAGCAAACCACCTCCAAGATTTACCTAGAACGGGATCCTACCGGAAGCCTAACCAGCTCTGACGACGAGGTAATGCTTTGTTACGTCGTCACAGTATGACTGCACTTTGTATTTGATCCACAGTGAGGCGCTAGTCATCACTACCGCAGAGTATTTCAGTCTTTGTTAGAAAAACTTGAAACGAGAATCTTTAAGAACCGTCAGGTCGTGCCATGCCCACTTCATTGGGCTAATAGTATGTTGGATTGAAATGGGGATAAAACTGCATACATAGAAACCTATTACCCGTAATTCTCTCACTTCTCTCACTCAGAAATGGCAATGAGAATGTATTGCTTAATTAACAGCACCACATTCCCGCACCATTACAGAAAGATGAAACGGTTAAGATAAGTCAACAGATGTACTCTGAAGTCTTGAGAATCATAAATGGAAGAATCACAAAGGGTTTTTATTCCCATGTAAGCTTTCACCTCCAAGGAGTCGGCTAAAGCTTACACTCCCCCCTCCCCCCTCTTCCTCCAGGTGAGCTCCCAGCTGGGGTCCCTGCTCTCCTGCAGCCCCCAGCGCAGCAGCCTGGGCTCGGATGGCGAGCGGCAGTTCAACCTCAACGACAGCAGCGTGCCCACCGCCACACAGGCCCTCATGACCATGTACCGCCGGCGCTCCCCCGAGGAGTTCAACCCCAAGCTGGTGGGTCCAACTTCCCCCCCCCCCCCCCAAACTCTCTTTCCACGACACACTCCTTCCTACGAACACGGGCTTTCCTACGAACTCACGCATCCCTGGGAACACAGGCTTCCTGCAAACACACGGTCAACAATGAGTCCGTGGGATTCGTTCGTCGGCAGCCCGTGGCACACCGCTTTATTTCACTTATGTCACTAAATAGATTTCCGAACTCAAAATCCTGCAACAGCCATTTCCCTACGAACATGAAGTTCCCTATGAACACACATTCGCCTACGAATGAAAACGTACACAAGCTTACCAACGAATGAAAGTGTACAATTTAAATAATGAAAAGCACTTTATTTATTATTATATTAAATGGTTGGGTAAACAAATATAATTTGCAATGTTTTCCTGGGACTAGTATGCATGCTCTGGTTGGGCTCGAGGGTTGGTCTGCACAGAAACAGCCAGAGGCACCAATTTGGAAACTGGATGTGTCAATAATGTGTCTCATCTATATAACAAGATTGCATTGACACGTTGCAAAGGATTCTATTTGTTAGCTGTTTACTTCAACACACTCCATATAAATGGAGCACCTAAATGACAAAGAATTTTTTTCATCATTCCGCACCTCTCTACTGTGACCGCCATTGTGTGGTGAGCATTCTGGCACATTCTTGCAGCCGTGCATCACCCAAGTGGGTGCTACACATTGGTAGTGGATGAGGTGTCATACCCCCCCCCCCCCCCCCCCCCCCCCCCACACACACACACACACACACACACACACACACACACACACACACACACACACACACACACACACACACACACACACACACACACTTACGCATACATACACATACTCACTATGTAAAGTGCTTTGGATACCTTGAAAAGCGCTGTATAAATACAACCAATCTTTTTGCAATTTACTGACAGCCAGATGCAGATGCAGGAGAGAGTAGTGAAGGTGAAAAGGGTACAGTGGCAGTGCCAGCCGTGGGCAGATATGTCCCCAATGTTTCAATGAAGTGAAATATTAATATATTTTAACATATTTTGAATAAATGGTGGGAAAGAAATGTCAGTCTAAATCTGGGACTGATACAGATTTATTTTCATGGGGTACTGAATTCTTGGCCACGCCACTGCTTACAGGAGAGGCTGAGAACAATCACAACTTCAATCAAAATTGTAGAAGCTACAAAACAAAACTCCCAAGTGGTGCACAACCAGGACCAGCCGAACAGAATGCAGAGCAACCATAGGAATTGAAGAAGTATGCTCGTGGTCTAAACCACGAGTATACTTCTTCAGAATCTGAAAACATGTTTAGTATTATCAACATTTTCACCCAAGTGTGTTAGAAAATCAAGTCCGAAAATGTAACTTGTAATGTGATGTTTATTTAGCATTTACATTTCGTTATTCAGGCATTTACCAGATGCTTTTATCCAAAGTGACTTACAACTGAAGCCGACGACAGTCAAATCAACAACCACGTCTGAAAATCTAACTTTAAATGTGGTATTTCCTTCTTTTCTTTGGTAGGCGAAGGAGTTCCTGAAGGAGCAGGCGTGGAAGAACCACTTGACGGAGTACGGCCAGGGTGTGTGCATGTACCGCACGGAGAAGACCAAGGAGCTGGTGCTCCAGGGCATTCCGGAGAACATGAGAGGAGAGCTCTGGCTCCTCTTCTCCGGTGAGCTAACAACCTAACCACAGCCTCTAGATAAACACCTACTCTGTGTGTGCGTCACACTGTATGTGCGTCTGTGTGTGTGTCACACACGGAAATATATTGAAGTGAAAATATTTTTCATGTGACTATCTATATACTGTCTTCCGAAGCAACAGACAGAGTGATCTTTTATTGGGGCATATGACCTGCAATAATGCAACACAACATATATGGCTATCCAGACATGTCTATCAATCAGGTACTCAGCAGAGCACTTACACTTGTTAAGTATTTCCCCATTTTGGAAGTGTGATGACCTGAGGGCCTCTTTCTTGGAATCTGTGATGAGCAAGTGATTGTGTACAATGGAGTATATGGTCAGAGTTCATGGGAAGTAGCATACGTATTTGTCTATAGCTTCTGTCAATTTGAAATGGTGTTGGGGCAGGTCTATTGTCAGGACCCTTCAATTTATTTTAACTAACAAATCCATCCAGGAATTCTCAATGAGGATAATGGTATATAGATGCTATCCTATCCCTTATTGTCCATTTTCCTTTATTTATTTTTTCATGGAAAAGCAAAATGAACCTATTAAAATATGTGCACAGGAGAACTTTGAATGACCAATAGTTAGAAAAAGCTGAAAGCTGTTGGGTTTATTCCACATGAGGAGAGCAGTGGTATAAGCGGCTCCCCACTCAACCGACCTACTTATGTACAACTCTGCTGCTGTTGTGGAGCCACAGAGTTTGCCTTGCTAACATGCATCATGGACTATATTTACTGATGTTCTACAATAATAAGGGTCATCGGATGTCTGCTATATTGAAATATATCTTAAAAGGAACTATTGAAACCAGTTTGACCGGTGTGTGTCTGGGGCATGTTTGCAAAAGTGTCAAGCCCCCCATTTAAAATAGTGTGTCCTGTTCTAGTGTAGCTGTTAAATGTAACAATTTTTATGTAGTTTTGGTGATGGCCATGGGAGTAGTAGTTATCGCAACCTAGGGGACCACCTATGTGCCACAAAGTTTTCCATAAATGTCACATATTTTAATCTGATGAGACCATGATACTTGATCCTGATTTAATTCTGAGTAACTACATACTAACCTTTTCACAAACTGATCGAAAATGTTAATATTGAAATCAAATCAACCAAGTAAGATGATAACGAGTTGTACAAATGCCATTCTGAGCGAGATTCTCACACGCACACATATTCGCAACACTGCTGTTTCCTAAAAAGGGGCAATCAACGAGATGGTGACCCACCCAGGGTACTACGAGGACCTGGTGGAGAAGTCGATGGGCCAGTACAACTTGGCCACGGAGGAGATCGAGAGGGACCTCCACCGATCACTCCCCGAACACCCGGCCTTCCAGAACGAGATGGGCATCGCCGCCTTGCGCAGAGTCCTCACCGCCTATGCCTTCAGAAACCCCAACATAGGATACTGTCAGGTAAAGACTAGACCAAAATAGGATACTGTCAGATAAAGACTAGGCCAACATAGGATACTGTCAAGTAAATACTAGACCAACATAGGATACTGTCAGGTAAAGATTTGACCAACATAGGATACTGTCAGGTAAAGACTAGACCAACATAGGATACTTTCAGGTAAAGGCTAGACCAACATACAGTAGGATACTGTCAGGTAAAGATTTGACCAACATAGGATACTTTCAGGTAAAGACTAGACCAACATAGGATACTTTCAGGTAAAGGCTAGACCAACATACAGTAGGATACTGTCAGGTAAAGACTAGACCAACATAGGATACTTTCAGGTAAAGGCTAGACCAACATACAGTAGGATACTGTCAGGTAAAGGCTAGACCAACATACAGTAGGATACTGTCAGGTAAAGATTTGACCAACATAGGATACTGTCAGGTAAAGACTAGACCAACATACAGTAGGATACTGTCAGGTAAAGGCTAGACCAACATACAGTAGGATACTGTCAGGTAAAGGCTAGACCATCATACAGTAGGATACTGTCAGGTAAAGATTTGACCAACATAGGATACTGTCAGGTAAAGACTAGCCCAAAATAGGATACTGTCAGGTAAAGACTACAAGACCAACATAGGAAACTGTCAGAATTTTGAATAAAAACAGTGGGATAGTTTATCTTAAGATCATTGATAAATATGGTGTATACTATAAACTAGCAACAACCCCATTTGATATGAAGTGTTCTGATGAGCAAATTAACACACCTCTACCAAGTGCTCTAAGTTAGGAAGTAGCAACATTGCAAGTCCAAAACTTCCCTGTTTCCTACAATTATGTTTTTTTTTAATGGTGTTGGTCCTGCTGGCCTCTTATCTAATTTTGCCTTCTCCCCACCACCACCATCATCTCAGGCTATGAATATCGTGACATCGGTGCTACTGCTCTATGCCAAAGAAGAGGAGGCATTCTGGCTACTTGTGGCCCTCTGTGAGAGGATGCTGCCCGACTACTACAACACCAGGGTCGTGGGTGAGTAATTCACAGTCTGTGCTATCTAATCATCATGTAGTACTTCGAAGTACTGTAGAAGCTTTGCTAATGTGCCTTGCTAACATGTCTTGGTAATGCACTACAGCCGATGCGCCTGGAAAATGCACCACAGCTTACATGCCTGGCTATATGCTCCGTGACTTGCTTGGCTATAGCACCTTGCTAACACACAACAGCAAGCTAGAGCTTAAAAAAGAAACAGGTCCTGTTCTGTCTGAGTCCGGGCCCGTCCCATTGGCTGCATTTATGGGCCTGAGCCTGGTGTAAAACTGAAATCTTCTTATTAAGTTGGCAGTTTTTAAATAAACAAATTTTGAGATGTTTGAATGACAATGTTTGTATGAACTAATAGAATGGCTGACCTCGGGTTCAGGCAGAGAATCAAACCTCTACAGCTAGTGGGCCTGGCTGTATGCTCTTTGCTAATGCAGCGGCTAACCCGATAATTAATACCTATGATCAATATCTGTATGTTTGTCTCATCTCCTCTTGTTCTCCTTGCTTCTATTCCTCTTTTGTAGGAGCGCTGGTGGACCAGGGGGTGTTCGAGGAGCTGGCCCGGGAGTATGTGCCCCAGCTGTACGACTGCATGCAGGACCTAGGCGTCATCTCCACCATCTCCCTGTCCTGGTTCCTCACACTCTTCCTGTCTGTCATGCCCTTCGAGAGCGCCGTGGTGGTGGTGGATTGCTTCTTCTACGAGGGCATCAAGGTCATCTTCCAGCTTGCGCTGTCCGTGCTGCATGCCAACATCCACCAGTTGCTGGGCTGCAAGGACGACGGCGAGGCCATGACCGTGCTGGGCAGGTTAGGAGGACGCCATCTTGTTCAATGTGTCATGTTATAAAGGCCCTGTGTTAGAGCTCCAATGGAGACAGCCGTGCTGTTTAAATACAGAATTTAAAGAGGTTCCCCAAACCAAGCTATAGCTGTGAGTTTGCTGCCATCTGAAGGGTTAAAATGGGATAGACCAGACAAAGGATCAATGTTTATTTTCTGTTCACATCTCATGATGTGGTTTAAAATGCTTGTTTTCCTTCAAATGTTTTATGTAAATGAAATTGGAGTCATAGTAGTCGGTTCTTGTTTTGAAGTCAGAATCAGAGTTGCTTTTATTACATCTTAACGTACAAGTACGCAAGAGTAAAATTATTAGGCTTGGTTCCTCAACAGTCAAATAGCAGCATCAATACAAGATCACGATAACAAAGTAAGTAATAATAAATAATAATAAATAGCAACATCAATACAAGTGTTCAAGTGGTAGTGGTACCAGCCATGGTGGTAGTGCAAAAAGAATGCTGTGCAAAATACAGACCAATATAATGCAGATAATCAAATAATATGTTATTGTAGTGTGCTGGTTGGTTGGTTGGTTGGTTTGGGGGTAATGGATTTCTCCAGGAGCCTGGCTGCTTGGGGGAAAAAACTGTTTGTCATCCTCTGGGTTTTTGGCTTTGGTACCGCATCCCAGACGGCAGTAGCTCAAACTGTTTCTGATTAGGGTGGCTGGGGTCCCTAATGATTCTGAGGGCCTTCTTGACACACCGGGCCTTGTAGGTGTCCTGGATGGAGGGAATCTCATATCCGCTGATCCTCTCAGCTGTCCGCACTACCCTTTGCAACGCTTTGCGGCTTTGGGCAGTGCAGTTCCCGTACCAGGCAGTGATGCATCCCGTCAAGATGCTGTCCGTTGTGCCTCTGAAGAAGGCCCCCAGGGTCTTGGGCCCCAAGCTGAACCTTTTCAGCCGCCTAAGGTGAAATAGGCGACGTTGTGCTTTTTTTCACCACCTGGTAGGTGTGCTCGTCCCAGGTGAGGTCGTTGGTGATGTGGACCCCCAGGAAGTCCTCCATATCATGTTTTTGCATTGTCAACTGATCTTGGCAACACTTTATAGCTCTATCAAAGCGAGTGGGGTAATCAAACCATTTAATATCCATCTGCAGGTACTTGGACAGTGTGACCAACAAGGACAGCACCCTCCCACCCATCCCCCACCTCCACTCCCTCCTCACAGACAACGGTGAACCACATCCAGAGGTGGACATTTTCAAGCTGGTCCGCAGCTCCTACGAGGTCTGTATCTCACCTGTAACATCCACCCCTTGTGATTGATTGAACTTTGGCTCAAAACAAATGATGAACGATGAACAACAATAACACATTAAACTTTGTTTTCTCTCTTCATTTTCTTCGTAGACGTTTGGCTCTATCCGTGCAGATGTGATTGAGCAGATGCGTTTCAAACAGAGACTGAGAGTCATCCAGACCATCGAGGACACAACCAAGCGCAACGTGGTACATACGAGCATTATATTAATATAAATTACAAAATATCTTTGGAGGGAAGAGTTAAGTAAACCTTGCCGACAATGCCACAAAACTGCATCAACATTAGCTGTATTATTATAATTTCTTTCATATCAATATAATACTTTTTCTTTTGGGCTGTGTTTCAGGTCCGTACTATTGTGACAGAGACTCCCTTCGGTATTGATGAACTGGAGGAGCTTTTTGTGTTGTTCAAGGTGAGTTACTGGCACGACACATAGGGCGGACTTGGCTTCACTTTCTTTTCACTGCCGTTTCCAACAACTGACACGTTGTCATGGTAACACCCTAGTATGGATTACAAATCAAAGCCGATTTTGTTCGCTTTTGACTCACAAGGCTAAAGCTGCAGCATTAGCCGCTAAGCCTGTTCTTGGGCTAACACGAGCTGAGCCGCTAAGCATGCACGATGAGCTAACACGAGCTGTTCTCTCCAAACAGCTCAATGTTCACACCTCAGTGGATTTTACCACCTTTACAACAGTACAGTGTTCATAACGACAGAAGTTGAACAAGTATAAAGCAGTTTTCCCCTCATATTTCAATATTGGACATTAATACTTACTCTAACTGCCTTTATTTTGCCTAGCTTAAGTAGCTCTTAAGCTAGGCAAGCTAGGTCTTAGGTCTTTTTAAATTGGTTGAATTAGTTAAAATTGGTCAAGCCATTATCCTTAACGAGTATAAAGCGATTTCGTTTTGGTCCACTTATATAAGAGTATTTAGCCTTTTTAATATAGGTATACTCAGTCTAAATGTGATGTATTTCAACTGCCATTCCTTCCAAGTTGCATTTTAGATGGGCAAGTTAGGTCTTCCTTCACTCTACATAGGATACTAACATCAACTGCCATTTTTTGTAATTGGTTTTTAATTGGCCCCCTTCTTCCCGCCTCATTAGACGGAGCACCTGACCAGCTGTTACTGGGGAGGGGGCACCAACCTGACAGAGCGCCACGACCCCAGCCTGCCCTACCTGGAGCAATACCGCATCAATGTGGAGCAGTTCAGAGGCCTCTTTGTACTGCTCTTCCCCTGGGCCAATGAGGTCCACTCTGACCCCCTGGCTGCACGCTTCTTTCGCCTGCTCGACCATAATGGAGACACACTCATCAACTTCCGCGAGTTCATCAGTGGCCTGAGTAAGTGTGTGTGTGTGTGTGTGTGTGTGTGTGTGTGTGTGTGTGTGTGTGTGTGTGTGTGTGTGTGTGTGTGTGTGTGTGTGTGTGAAAGAGATTAGGTGTATGTTTTGTGTTGTAGGACATAGATTAGAAATTGGATCAAGTATAATATATGTTTGCTGTGATGATCCAGGTTTGATACTAGTTATGCTAGTTTGACCTATCAATGCTAGTTCAAGCCACCATAACAAATCTGTTTTTGGAACCCTGGATGAGTTCACCAAATCAAGTTGATGGTCTGTTGTGTTGGTAGGTGTCCTGTGCTATGGGGACCTGACAGAGAAACTGAAAATTCTGTATAAGATGCACGTTTTACCTGGTGAGTAATAACATCCCCAATGTCCACAAAACCTACCCGTCGGCATCCGTGCTTTAACCCCTACCTGCACCTTACTGACTTTTTAGAATTCACAGTAAGTTGCTCTGAAAGAAAAGTGTCTCCTGAATTATTTAATACAAACAGTTTTACAATGTAACGCACAAAATGTAGATGAGACGTCGACCATGGTATGGAATATCAACAGAGCTGTATGGAGACGCTCACACAATGCTATTTGTTTCTCACAGATGTCAGCAATGAACATGACGAACCAGACTCTGCTTTTGAAGCTACCCAATACTTCTTTGAAGACATCACCCCAGAGACATCTTTGGGTAAGAACCCAAAGGATTACAGCTTTTGTACAGGATATACAGGTTTACATTTACATTACTCTAGATTCTCAGTGGCCTTATTGCTGACCGTTTTTTTGTGGGATGAAGAACAATTAAACTATTAGGACTAAACTGACTCAACTTTGTAGTGAAGTTTGTAACATTATATTATAAACCACTTAGAGGCAACCAAGATGACCTGAAACAAACAGGTGTCTCCGGTGTGGGAAAATGTCCATGCTATTTTTGGGGGAATATGTAAAGTATCTTGAATGTCTACCACCTTCCTCCCAGGTAATGACCCCAAGTGCAAGGATGATGGCTTTGTCAGAGTTACGTTCAAGACTGAAAAGGGTAAAATATGTTGACCTTGAACAAAAAATACTGAAGAAGATCATTCAAACATATTTCACAACATATAAACAACAAAGATATTTTTCTAATGATTGAATACAGTGTATACTGAATACAAACTTTGTATTTGTGAAAAGTAGTAAGAAATACAATATATATTATCTGAATGCAATTGTCATTAGAATGTAATATTGCGTGTTTTTCTCAACTACAGTGAAGAAACTGCATACGTCAGATTATCGCCATTATCTGAAGCTATGGAACAAAGATTCCAAATCCAATATCGAATCCACAAAAAACCTACCCAAACTGAACCAGGTGAGCACCTGTCCTCCATACCAGTCAAAACCAGTCGGTTTGGTGGTGCTATTGACCTATATTAAACTGTAGGGTTTCCCAATTCTTTCATCATGCCGTGACCCACCTCAACAGGTGGGTCACAGCACCTATGCCGTGTGCATGACCCAGCAAATGCTAAGTGCAGTTGAATAAGCAATACCTTCTCAATACCATGTCAAAAACTAGAGAGAATGAAAATGTCTCTATGCATATTGCTCCTTATTACATTATTAACGTTTGAGTCTTCAAACATACACATGATCAAATTAAACATATAAAAAAAAAAACTTTAAAAATGTTGGCCAATGGCCATCCTGTTCCACTGCTGCGACACTACAGTTTGAAGACCCGTCATTACTGAACGTATTCCCCTCTCCTTCAGGGCCAGTTCATTGAGCTGTGCAAGACGCTGTACAGCATGTTCAGTGAGGACCTGGCAGAGCAGGAGCTGTACCACGCCACGGCAACCGTCACCAGCCTGCTGCTGGAGATGGGGGAGGTGGGCAAAATGTTCTCCTGCCCCGGACCCGGAGACCAGGACCACGAGGACCAGGACCGGGAGGGCAACCCGGAGCCAAATCGCCCTCGAGCGGACTCCGCACGCCCCCAGGAGCCAGTGGCGCCTGGGGCTTTCCAACAAACACGCCAGAACGAAACTTTATTCACCACCGACGCCAATTCGGAGGAGAGCAAGGCGAGTGCGGAGAACGGGGGCGGTGAAGAAGAACGGACGGCGCCGCTGCAGGACGTGAGGCTGGAGGAGGACCAGTCGTCGCCCAAGGAGGCGTGCACGCTGTCGGCGGCGGCGGCCATGTTGACCTCGGACGACGAGACGAAGGATGACACGTCGGTCTCCTCCTACTCTGTGCTCAGTGCCGGCTCCCACGAGCTGGACGACAACAAGCTGCAGTGCGAGGACATCGCCGACGACACGGTGCTAGTGCGCAGCCACGGCAATCACCACGGCGACGACGCCGGAGGGGACGGAGGAGGAGGCAACGCGGATCGCCGTGACGACGGCGTGGAGCGCAGCGACAAAGGAAGCCTCCCCCACAGCACAAGCATTGACAAGGACTGGGCCATCACCTTCGAGCAGTTCCTGGCCTCGGTGCTCACTGAGCAGGCGCTGGTCCAGTACTTTGAGAAGCCAGTGGACATGCTGGCGAGGATCACCAACGCCAAGAACGTGCGGAAAGTGGGGCGCACCTCGCTGTCGTCCAGTGACTATGAGATCTCCCTGTCGGGCTGACGGACAGCAATAGACGATGCCGGCAAAAAGACACGGTGACGCACCTGACACCTTCCCTCTCGCTCTGTCTCTCTTGCTCTCTTTCTGTGGGTACACTATTCCGAAAACAAGCTTGATTACTGTTCAGTCTTGTTCAGTGCTGAACAATGTGACCCTGTTTTAATGGAATTGGAAGTACCCATCTACAATATGTGTACGATATGTGAACGATTACGTTACTGTTAGCGCAGTGTTGAATCAGATATGGAAGACTTTTATCATTCGGTGCATCCGGTCGAGTGAGAACGGCAAAGACTGGGTTTAACTGGAGAGGAAATGAATGTCCAAATGTAGTAGCTGTACTTTATAAGATAATAGCAAAAACATGAATATTGTAATCTCTAGTCCACCTACTAGGCCATATAGATGTTAAAGAGTCTAGTTCCACACTGCAATACAGATATACTATGTCAATTAATATAAAGTCTGGTAAAGTGTTGTTTTATGGATATCACAGTTCTATTTGCTGCTAATAATTTATTTTGCCGGTTAACACACTGGTTAGCTGTATATAGATGAAACAAGCTGAACATGCAAATTGGCCTGGACTGTTGAACATGATAATCTCTTTCAGGATAGCATACTCTATCCATAGTTTCAGGAAACACTCGATAAAATAGATATTATATTGGCCTAGCGATTTCTCAGCAAATATGGAGATATAGTTTATAATTTACATTCTATACAAATCCTCTTTTCTTTGCAAATAACATCTAAAAGAGTTGTCTTAAGATATCTTGTACTATATTGCCAATATCCACATTGCAATTTAAAATATTCTTAAAGAAATGTATCAACTGATTGATGACATCAAGAATACCAAAGGCAATATTGTTTTATTTTTCCTGTAGCCACATCCATACAAAAACACGAGAATATTATACTCTAAAGATTATTAGCACCCGCACTTTCTTTGAAATAAGGAAAAGGATAACTATGATTTATCTTAAACAAGTTAATCTTAAACAAGTTCATCTTTCCTGCAAGTTTTGTGATGATGGCCCAAATCTTATGTAAAGACCACAGAACAGACAGACAGGTGTGTATGAACTACCTAATAACCTTTATCTGCAACCATGGTTATCAACCTCTTGTCCCTGCACACAAACTGTACTTTAGTTTGTTTTAAAAGATTTCCACTATTATGTGTTTGCCATGCACTGTAGTTTATTTTTGACTTTTGAAGGATTTTTTACTTTTCTGTGTCCATTTGCATTTTACATTGCTGGTTATTTTATTGTGTTATTTTTTATGATGTCAATATTTGTATTTTAAGTGTCCAAATGCACATATTCTTTTTATGATTCTGAGGTATTGTGTACTATGTGTACTACTACTAATTAAAAGTATGCTATGACGATACACTATTTGTTTCAACCGCCTAGTGTTCTTCCTTAGCAAATATTCCCCTTATAAAGGATCACAAAAAACACCAAAGAAAACTCAAGCAAAAGAAACTATAAGATAAAATAATGTTTTCAAGCCTGTAAGGTTATTGTTAATGGTTTAACAGTATTTCTCTGGTTCTTTACTTCCAACTTTTCACAAACATCCGGATTTTCATATACTTTAAGTAAGTTAAGTTAATACTTTAAGTAAGTTAAAGTATATGAAAACTCAGACACATATTATTCCCAAACCCAAAACCAGGAAGAATACAATGCAAGTTTATTGGCAACAAGTATTTAGAAACACAAAAACAGGCATACAAGGGTTAAAGCTTTTATCTCCACTCCCCTCACTCTATTGGCCCCGCCCCTCACCGGTGCGTCTCTGGGAGGACCAATCACAGAGGGCTATCTCGAGGGACGGGTTCCATACCCAGATAGCGAGGAAGGAAAGCCATCAATGATTCACTTGAGTACAACACATGTTTTGCCAAATGAAACCGACGTTGACTGAGGTTCTCCCTCCTGTCGAGTCCTGACTGCTGCCTCATTACCCTCGTTCTCCACCCAGCTCTACATAACTCTCAAGGTCTCTCGTCCACACTGCCTCATGAACAAGCATCCTTCCTTATCGTGGATTCTCTGGCTAAAAGGACATCACGATATGCATTATATGTAGACATAATACTAATGAATAAATTATACCATATAGAGAGAAAGAGATAGCTCATGGATCATATATATAAAGAGATCATTGCAGTTTTGATACATGTATCCAATGTTAACTTCCATTGTTGCCTTTTGGTTTTGACTGTGTTAGGTTTGAATGGCCTTTTCACAAATGTCTTTGGCTTCCTTGAGAGGCTTGTCTACATGGGGAGAGCCATTGGGAAACCTTGATCCAAACATCAGGGCGGCGTGAACCACTCTGTGATGCAAGCTGCTTATCTCCACTCATAGTGACCTTCAGTCTCCAGCCCACGTCACCCCTCTGTTCCGCTGTCCTCTCGGTGCCTGCGTCTTTGGCTGCTGTTATTAGTCCAAACATGAGCCAAAGAGTGGAACAATCACTTCCAGGGCTGTTACAGAGGAACTCCCAACAGATTTCAGGACTAACGTCCCAGAGCTCCTGATCCCAGAACAGCTCAGACCTCAGACTCAACCCTTTGACCAGGCCTCTGGTCGAGCAGCCCGACACTGGGGAAAACCTCACACATACCAACTAATAATCTATTGAGAGAAGAGAAGCCAGCTGATGCCAGAGCTTGCCAGTTGTTAGCGTAGACTCAAATGCTGTGAGACAGTGAGCCAGGCGTCTTTAGCTTGATATCTAAATTCCTGGCACTAGTAATCTTATCCTGGGTCACATTCATATCCATTTGGTTGTATCATTTGACCATTTTTCTAACTATCTTCACACATTAGTACTGACGTAAGGGTCCTGATTGGCTTTGCAGAACTGTAGAGTATGTTTTTACCAAATAATTATTATCAAGTCCACGCACTGCACAGAACGAGTTGTCCCTGAACCATTTACAGTGAAGTTGACAAGGATTGTTTTTCTCAAAAGGTGCTGTAGCAAAGGTGAGAACAAAATTGAACATTGACTTTCTGACGGACATGGACTTTGGTTCTGACCCAGGCTCCCGTCCACAGGACCGCCCCCCTCCCCCCCCCCCCCCCCCCCCCCCCCACACACACATACACACGGGGTGTCGTAAAAGTCGAGTAGGAGATCTTATAAATACAGAGCAAAAGATGTACATTTCCTTCCACTGCCATGAATGGATTATGACCTGAAATCAACAAACTGGAATTACAAGGAATTTTATATCCCATATTATCCCCTTGACATTGTAAGTACACCTTTTTTACTGAATGAATGACTCTAAACTTTTTGATAGTTTCTAGTCTTCTAGATTTCCACACTATTGCCTACCTTCAAATTTAACATGTATTCTAGTAAGATAAAAAACCTTTGTGACACACGGTGCTATATAAATAAACGTAATAATTTGTTTGAATTTGTGTGTGTGTGTGGCCGCGTGTGTGTGTGCGCGCGTGCGTATATGTGTGTGTATGTATGTATGTACATATGTGTGTATGCCTGATTGTTCTTCTACCCCAGTCCTAGGCAACATGGTGGGACTGAAGCCCTCAGACGTGCCCCCTCCCCTGGCCGTGAAGATGATGAGTGCGGGGGCAGCAGCCTGTATCGGTGACCTCATCACCTTCCCCCTGGACACAGCCAAAGTCAGACTGCAGGTACTCTACCAGGGAACCCCCTCCCCCCACACTTACTCAAGGATTTCCAAGCCATGTTACACAAACATGACTGAGTAGATTAACTCCTGTCTATCAGGCTTGTTAAAAATATCTGGAAATATTTCAATGTTATGTTTGTTTGATGTTGTGTCTTGTCTCGCTTCTCTTGTATGTTGCAAAATGTATGTTGTGGTTATTTTACAATGCTATTGTGTAGGGTCGCTGTCTGTAAGAACAATAGATGGGCATACAGAAAACATGCCCAAAATACCAGTTCAGCTTGCCCTACACAACAGCATTGTGTCTATCTCCCCTCTCTCTCTCTCTCTCTCTCTCTCTCTCTCTCTCTCTCTCTCTCTCTCTCTCTCTCTCTCTCCCTCTCTCTTTCTCTCTCTCTCTCTCTCTCTCCTCCGCAATCTGTCTTTAAATGATCACACAGTCCATATTTCTTATCGCAAAAGCAATTAAACGCCATCCTAGATCCACTTGAAAGCAGTCATTCAAACTCCCTTCAGATGTTTAACAGGATACAGTCTGACACTTGGTTGATTGCACAACCGAATTGAATGAATGAATGAACGCTGCATTTAAATGACTGTGATTAATGTATTGACCTTTGACCCCAGATTCAGGGTGAGCAGAAAGTGGAGGCAGCTAAGAACATCCGCTACAGGGGGGTGTTTGGCACAATGGCGACCATGGTTAAGACAGAAGGCCCCAAGTCTCTGTACAATGGGCTGATCGCCGGGCTGCAGAGGCAGGTCTGCTTCGCCTCCATCAGGATCGGACTGTACGACAACGTCAAGAACTTCTACACCGGTGACAAAGAACGTGAGTGGCTGAAGATCTCATGGTAACTGTTTCGTGAACTGGTTACCGGTATCCAGTAACTGGGAAAGTTACTTGGAAATTCTGTACATAAATATGAAAAGGTACGGTCTACAGTGTGAAATATTGCTTACATCCTGAATTATTAAGAGTTTAAATTAAGTACAACACAACTAGTATCTTAGCATTTGTGTTTTTGTATACGTCACATGGAAGTTCAATGTTCTTTACGTCAACGAACGTAAACAAATAGAAGCCATGTCAATACATAGTTAAAATAATAACTGTATCTACCAATAACTGTAACATACATGTATCTTCATCATTGAGCACCCTCTCACGTTACAACCCTTCTTCAGTTGTTGGTCCGACAACCCAACTCTTATGACGTTAACCTTCACTATCTCCTACCCCTGCCAGATGCGGGCATAATGATACGCATCCTGGCTGGCTGCACCACCGGTGCCATGGCCGTGTCCTTGGCCCAGCCCACCGACGTTGTGAAGGTCCGGTTCCAGGCCCAGATGAACCTGGACGGGGTGGCCCGGCGCTACAACGGCACCATGCAGGCCTACAAACACATCTTCATGAACGAGGGCCTTCGAGGGCTCTGGAAAGGTGTGTTTTAAGACCACTACCAGCTCATTAATGACATGTATCCAAAAATGAAATGCCGATTTGCATAAAAGCGTATGCTAAATTACTGAACAGTAAAACGGTGCATAGTTGTAGTTTTAAACATCTTCGAGTGTTGGGTTAAAGCGGTTGTTTTTGTCTTCAGTGCTTTCATTAGAAAAAGATGTGAAGTCTGCCAACAGATTATGTGGTTAAACCACAACCCTGATTTTGGAGTGTGTAAAAGCACTTACATCGTTTACACCCAAGCACTCATGTTATATCAGCCACAAACCTTCACAGTATCTGTTGCATGGGATGATAAGATCCACTTGTTCTATAAAGATATATGACACAGTCGTACTATAGTGTGATTTGTATTGTCATTACGTCTTCCTCAGGAACACTTCCCAACATCACAAGAAACGCGCTGGTCAACTGCACAGAGCTGGTGACCTATGACCTCATCAAAGAAGCCATCCTCAAACACAACCTGCTGTCAGGTGGGCGTAAACATGTGAAGTAGGGGAGACAGCTGATTGGGCACAATCCTACACCCCCCCCCCCCCCCCCCCCCCCCCCCCCCCCGCCCCCCTCACGCACACACACACACTCCACCCTCCCGACTTTTGTATCTTGGCCGATAATAGCAGACACACTGGCAGAGGACATTGTGTGTTTTTCCTTGAAAGTGAAATCGTTACTACTGCAGTTATCTCACTGCCTCATTTGGATGATTGCCAAATACACGCAGTAGTGGTTTCAGCACTAGTCCGCAAAGAACAAAGGTGTAGGCTCAAGGGAAATGGAAGAAGTTATCGCAATCATTATATGCAATATATATGATTTATATATCCGATATGGATATATAAAGCTTAAATGTGTTGCTGCTTATATACCTCAATGGAAAATGTTCAGGTTTTTCATTGGGCATGATACATTGAACTGGGTCACGCACTATAAATGGCATCAGCCTGAAACTTTTAATTTGGTAAATTAAATGTACCTCCCATATATCAGACCTAGGGTTGAAAGAACATTTTAGGTCATACCATATCTTATTCACACTACAAGATCTCATGTCATGCAATTTTATTATCTTGACTATCTCGCTAGCTGATAAAAGAAATATAAGAATGTATTAATGAGTGCCCATTTGTATAGATTTGACGGCGTTCTTCAGTTTGATGTGTCACTTTGTTAATCCGTACAGACAATCTTCCCTGCCACTTTGTGTCTGCCTTCGGCGCCGGCTTTGTCACTACGGTAATCGCGTCCCCGGTGGACGTGGTGAAGACCCGGTACATGAACTCCCCCCCGGGTCAGTACAAAAGCGCCATCAACTGTGCCTGGACCATGATGACCAAGGAAGGGCCAACTGCCTTCTACAAAGGGTAACCATTATCTGCCTCCCTTTTATACCTCACACAAAAACAGCATTGGAAAACACTGAATCTGTGAGGTGGGAAAAACA
The DNA here is from genome assembly GCA_026745465.1 of Lota lota. Taxonomy (NCBI): domain Eukaryota; kingdom Metazoa; phylum Chordata; class Actinopteri; order Gadiformes; family Lotidae; genus Lota; species Lota lota. The sequence continues at coordinate 1,214,011 of JACYXH010000559.1, read as the reverse complement.
AATTGTTGATGTTGATGTTGCAGATGTTGAAATTTAGGAATAGTGATTGTCATTCAGGTGTATAGTTTAAAATGGTTGATTTCAGGGTTATATGAGGTAAGGTTTGTGTATTAGCTAAAATCAACTTAATCAACGGTGTTCAGGTTAACTAAGGTATTCATTGACACATTATTACATAGGGTTTCCACTAACCCTAACCCCTATGCGAATGCCATAAAATTGGCCTAATGCTTAATTCATGCTTAATTAATGTACCTTTAGTGTTAAGTGTTACCGAAAAACATGACAAAATGTAAATTCATGTTCATTCTCTTCTGTAGATTTGTGCCTTCGTTTCTTCGGTTGGGATCGTGGAACGTGGTGATGTTTGTGTCATTCGAGCAGATCAAGAGAGCCATGATGGCTACTAAGAAGACGATGGAAACACCCAGCTGAACATGAACTTAACACTCAGGACCCCCCACTCTCGGTCTCAGTTTTGTTCCAACAGCTCTCGTCTTTTGCATTGTTAACATCGGGAAAGTGAACTTACATTTTAAGAGAATTTGGTTTCACCCAAATGTATTTATTATATTGTTCTGGACATTCTGTGAGTAAATACTATGTATAGTTACATAGCATTTATACAAACATCTCACAAATAGAACCATTTGAATACCTGTGATCGATCAAATTTAGGGCAGCTTTAGCACCTAGAAAATTGAAATGTTACCCAGCCCCCGAATAAATGTCCACAACATGTAAAGCACTGTTTTTATGTACATTTTTAAATATATTTGATAGAATACATTGAAAATGTGCTTTTCTTCAGTCCATCTTTGGGATCTTTATTTTTTTTGGACACACGTCAAATAAAGGCATCAAAATGTGTGTTTATTAGCTCTGCAAGCCAAGTCAGTCAGTCGTTACAAATAGTACACCTCTGGACACATTACGTTCAATACAGTGACAGTCTGGAGTTACAAGAATACATTAGAGTGCCGTGCCCCCCCCCCCCCCCCCCCCCCCCCCCCATTTTACCAACAGATGTTAATTCACCATTCTAAGCCACTTCAAAATCGACCCTATTGTGACAGCACACGTGAGCGGGTCCACCCTGATGTATAGAGCAGTGGACTCACTGTACCTATTGGTCACAAACATTATTTTTCAATTGCTTGTAATGGCTAATCAACATTATACCTGGGGCACTTTAACAGGTAGCAAAACAACCACCCTGTGATGTTACAGTCATCTCTAGTCTAGAGTATATCAATAACAATTTAAACGCATTAAATCATGCACACGGTTTAAGAGGATGGAACCACACAATGAGGCATCCTAGGTATAAATGATGTTGCCTTGCCCTTCACACAATCTGGGAACACTGCAGATAAATATCAAATTCCTGAGCAGGACAGTCATGACAACCGGTGGGGGATAATTTATATAAATACACGAGAGAGAGAGAGCTTGAAATGCAAGTTAAATAAAACATTATTTATTTTAGCTATCTAGCAACTTTACTCTTTATAACTTTCGTCAATGTCGACATCTTTTGGTTCACGGACCACTGGAAAAGTGCACAAAATATTACAGCTGGAATACAAAGCTGCTGAAGCCCGAAGACCTGATCAATGCAGAACAATTGACCCTTTAGTCAGAAGAATCAACTAATTGGAATGATCGTTTACGAGGTAAAGGGGTTCAACTGTGCTCGAGCCAAATAACTGATTTTTTTTATAGTAAAGTAATAGTTGTAGTTAAATCAAATCTTTATATTTTTTGTGGCAGGACAATTCAGGCTTCACCTTAATAACCATCTAAAAACTAAATCACAGAGGATATTTGTAATAATCCATAACTTAAATCAAAACACACTTAATATTCCTCAATATTATTAGGTGGTCCAACTAATGGTCCATTACAACTGGAAGAAGAGGTCCCTTTCAAACTCCAGGTAAACTTGCAGGTTTATTTTGGTGGGTTCAGGCAGCATAATGCGAACAGCACCTTTATGGTTGCGTGGAATCGCGTAGTGCTACATTACTCCTGGGTCGGCGATAGGAAGGTTAGAGTTCGGAGGACACCGTCAGTGTAAGGGCCACCCCGGGCTCATGGAGCGAGCTCTTCACCTGGCTGTGGAACTTCTCCCTGTAGTGGTTGAACTCCATGATGCTCTGAGGTTTGGACGCCACCCAGAACTTGTCAAATTCGTAGGCTAGGTAACCTATGGCGAGGAAACGAGGTGGTGGTTAGAGGGTGACCAATTTTCCAAATATTTGTATAAATTGGCCAACTATTTCTAGTAGAATTGTACTAAATGTCAAACCAATTCTACAAATTGTCCGATATTGTTCCACTTCCCACCAATTATCCCACTAATTCCAACAATTCTCCCAAACTTTTCTACTTTTTATAAATTATATATTCAAATTTAGTCAATAGGATAACCCATTGAGATGGACTGTCATCGTCAAGGGGGTCCAAGATATATATTATTATTGATTTTACAATCTACTTAACTATTTACAACACAAACACGTAAACACCTTTCAGGGTTTCAGGAGCAAATAATGACAGAACAGGAGTGTGAAGATCTAAAAAAAAAAACAGGGATGTCTACTCACAGTACAGATGGTGGAAGTGGTGCAGTTCAGGGTTCCCAGTGACTGTGTTGTAGAAGTGGGGTTTCAGATCTCCGCTCTTTAGGAGGCTGTAGGCCATCTCCGTCAGGTTAATGCCCACGATGGCGTAGGAGTACCTTCAAACACAACACAGATCCACATCAGGGAAAGATGTCCACTGTAGCTCAACTGGTAGAGCAACGAATTAACACAGCCAAAGTTAAAGCCAAATAATACTTCGGCATCTAAAAATCCCCAAAGAACGACTTGAGGTATTTCTGAGGCTCAGTGTAATTTGATAAGTTAATATGATAAGAATGTATGCACTCCTGTTTTGGGAGAACACAAAGTGTTCTTAAAATGTATGGTAAACAAAACGAAAGGATCAAAACATTTGTTAGAACAGAGGATTTCTTTAAACAAACACAAATCTTAATCAAACCATTGTTGTTTCACACATCTTTAATACATGATATATATATATATATATTTATTCTTACCCAAGTTGGGGATGATTGGCATGAGAGAGCACCTGGCGGGCTTCCTCTGTGTAGTGTTCACTGAAAAACCTGCAACAAAGAAATTACAAGATGCTACCGTGTCACTTTCTACTGCTGTCAGACCACATTAGTCCTTGATTTTCTGTGCAATCTGTTTATAATCAGCTTGTGGTTGAGAACCAATTGAATAGAGTCTGCATCTTTCAAAATGGAAGAAAGAGCATAAACTGTTATTGATAATTTCCAGTTGGTTTTACATCTTCAATTAAGCTGAATAGTAATGTATCAAACGTTCATATTCAATTTAAATGTTGTACATGAAAAGCATCATTGCATAAAAAGTGTACGTTTTGTAGTTACTCCAAATGTGACTGTATGCATTGACTATTCTCAACCTCACTTCGCTGGGTATAAAATTGTCTACTAAACGACTCAATATCAATTTACTTCAGCCATCTCATTTCTCAAGCCACTAGAGAACAATTAAAAAGGTTCATTTTGGCACATTTCCTCTCTGCTAAGTAAGCACTTCAGCACATCAGATTCTGTTCGTACAGCCAAGAAGAAATGTCTTGCTGAAGCAGAAAGAAGCAGCAGATCTCTCGACCAATCAGTGCCTATACTCACACAAGGTTGGTGAGGCCCAGCATTCCCATTCCTCTGAAGTCCGTCTTGGGGTCGTCGCCTTGGAAACCAATGTCACCCCACTGCTTAGTTACCCTGGACTCCAGTTTCACTGTTGGCATCAACAGCTTCCATAGCTGTATTCAGGGAGGGAAAAAAAGGTTAGTTATTATTACTATCAATGGCACTATTTTACTCTATTGATAATGTACAATTGGCAATTGCTAGAGATATTTAAATTGTGGGCATATTTCAATTTAATTATAGCAAAAGCATCATTCTTACGATACGTCTTGTGCTTCAATAGGAATAACAACACCTATCCCTGCACAGCAGTTACAGACTAGAGTCTGTGAAACCTTAATTGATCCTTTATTGGTAGCCTGCGTTGGCCCTAAGAGAGGAAAGCATGAGGGGATGTTGTAACACATACCTTCAACAGCATGTCCTCGTGCTCCATATTATCCGAGCTGAAGGTCTCCTTTCTCAAATCCTCCACACATGTGTACAAACTGGCGTAGCCGGTGATCTGTAGGAGACAGGTGTGCAGACTCTTCCTGAACCTATAGGACCAAAGGATGGAGGATGAAGCATGCAACTAGGGTTGTTACGATATCAAATTTTCATATTGATGATATGCATTCATAAAGTATTGCACTATAATTTCTGCAGACAGTGCCCTATAAAAAGTACAAGGGGAAATTATGCTACCATTATCTCTGAAATGAGGAAGACCTAAACAGCGAAGGGCACAAGCAGGAGTCTATTGTAAAGTTATACCGATTTTTTTGTATAAATTAATCTGTGTGGGGTGTGTTTATTTCTAACAAAAAGTATTTTTTTAAAGCATATTAGTCTATGTATTTAGCCTAACATCAATGTGACATATTCAAGGTCTAGAATATATTTATTCTAGACCTTTGTCTATTGTTCTTTACACTGTATAAAAACATGTTTATACCGGCTATCATTTATTAAACTATAATTTAAAGGTATTCAATATGAAATAACGTTACATTTATTTAGCTGACGCTTTTGTCCAAATCGACTTACAATAAGAGCCATCAACAATGAAGATACAACCCAAAAAGTGCAAGAATCATGCAAGTACATACAATTATTCAAATATGCAAACTGCTTTAGTGCTGCATTATAGAGACAAGAGAAATATTATCGCATATTGCGACCGCCCTTCATGGAACTCAAATCAATTGGACAAAAACGAGATTGGATAAATTGATTGTGTCAAGTGAAAAATAATCAGATGGAAGCAAAAGAGGGGCTTTACAAGGGATCTTTCTGAGGTTTGACATTCTTGGCTTGAACAATGTGATCCACACACTGCTCCAGATTATCTCTGCTGGTCTGCAAAGAACTTCTTAAAACCTACACACACAACAAAGCAAGAACACAAAAAAAAGTTGAAGCAAGCGTTAAGAAGGTGGGAGAAGTGAAGTGAAAATAGCATGTGATTATATGACAATTTAGATGGATGGAACAGCCAGGAAGACTGGGGTCACCTAAAGAACTCTTGAACTAACCAGTCTGATTACAATAAGCAAAGTCAGCTTTTATGATAAGCTAATGATTGGTCAATTATTTATTACTCTGCAATGAAAAACAAGGTGAAACGATAGGACAAATTGATAAAAATCAATTATAATGTCCACTGTAAGCCTATCATAGTTTAAAAAAAATAACAACTGCTGTCTTCTACAGATTTCTTTGGAGGCTCTTCAAAAAGAATGACAGCTGCTTGATTTACACAGCTGTCTTTTGTGTTATATAATAGTAAACAAAATGTGTTCACACACACAAACAGCTGCACACACACACACAAAGCTGCTATTTCTGAAGGACCACTGCTGAGCTTGAAGAAATCCTTCAAAATGTCTTACCTTATTCTTTGAAAACTGAAGAGAATATTCTGGAAATAAATACAAAACAAGAGTTAGCCACAGCATTTGACAAAACAATGTGAAGTATGGTGACCAGAAGTCAAAGAGGACATGAACGTGATTAATGTTACTCTATTCTCATTTGTACACATCATTTATTCTTTTTTATTTGAATATAAACATTGCAAGTATGAAAATGGTAACTACTTTTACTTTTTAGACTTAGAAGTAATCTGCAGGTATTTGCTTTAGGATCGGTGGGATGTGGATATTTTGGGGATAGAGCCTGGTAGGCCTACATGGTCTCCTCCACTATCTTATATGCATTTATAATACACTTTCTCTCAAGAATTCGCCTGGCCAGGCTGACTTACTGTTCCGCCTTCTAATATAATACTTTGACATGGTTCACCTGTTTTGGAGGTCCTGGTTGCTCCTGGCTGGAAACCAGCACATATTCTCTGTAGCTCACACTTCCCAGACACCTGCCTCACAACCCACTTCAACCAGTATCTGAGGAAGGATGCGTAGACATACTGCCAGATATAGCCCAGCATTCTCTGCAGAGATAAGAGTTCAGAGTTAAACGCAGAGATTACATAGAAAACCATCGCCATTACTTCTTGAACTAGAGATTGCAGAACCATTGCAGCATTATGTTTGTAATAATTCACACAGCACACAGTAGTAGCATCAACTTTACGTGCCTTTACTTTTACTAGACTACAATGTGGAGACGACTCAACACAATGTATACAATATACAGATTTGTAATAATCGGCAATCGTTAACTAACAATAACTATTTCATTTTCAATACGCCAAATCAAAATGATAAGTTGACAGCAGTACAGTTAATTATAGCAATAAAACAGAGACCGTAGGCTACAAATAATTTAAGATGTATGTACCACACATGGGTTAATCCGTTGGCCTACAGTAGTCTATAGTCTAGTCCAGCTGTTACTGATTCCTCTGAACCCAGATTCTAGACATATCATTGACAATGACAAATATGGCAAACACTAACGTAAATTCATGATCAATATTTGGACGCAAACACAACTGTTAGCAGGTATGATAAAGCCTTGTTTGTGTTGTGGTGGCACTGCTAACTAATACAACCAAAATACAAACAGTTTAGGGTTGAATCCTAGAAGTTAAATCCACCGGCTAACACAGATGCTAACCAGAGAGCTAATAGCTGTTGTTCAGCCACAGGACTAGCTTTCCTCAGACTGATAATCAGGGCCCGGGGGCTAATTATATGACAACTAAAACATAACACATGTTGTATCTCTACTTGGTACACGAACATGCAAGTCAGTATGTTAACGTTAGCCTCGACAGTTGTCTATTTATATACAACAGGTTGCTGTTGTATTAGCATAGCTAGCTAGCTCAATAAAAGTAGCTACTTGGGTTTCATTCGCAAAAGCCAACTTACTTGATGATAATTTCCCGTGTAACCAGATATAACTAAGAAGTGCTCGTCAATGGGTTTATTTGTCATACATTTAAAGATAACAAATTTAGAAGGCTATATTTCTGTGTGTGTGCTAGCTGCGTCGCTCACTCAGGCAGTCTTGAATGGTGAGTAGTTCTAGTAACGAGGCAATACTTTGCCATGTGTACATTCTGCGTCACATTAAGTATTGTATTTACCAAACTCCTATGCATTGTCGTTCCACGTTTATTTGAATGTTAATATTATCATTGTCATTTATTAAATCCGTTGACTTTCAGTTGGCACTTAATACAAATAATAACATTGATATTTCAGTCACTGTGTATTTATTTCACGATACAACCACAAGATGGCGCCATTATTAAACTATAATAAAGGCACAAAGAGCAAGACCAGCATGTGTGCTGCTGGACATGGGTTCATTATAGCAATTTAAAGTCTGCTAAATTACTCAATGTAAATAATCCCAGGGACTACATTATAAAATACATGTATCACCTCCATTTTCTTAATAATATTATTAGTATTTTCTAATAGATCTAGCCAGAGCAGGGCTGATATTAAGATGAGGGCAAATCAAAATTATTTCATTTGAAAGGTTCAGTACAAACAATGAAAGTAAAACTGTATTTTGCCATTTTTGGAACAATGAAGAAAAAATCAAGAGAAATCGGACCATTATTGTTCAATAATAATAAATTGACCCACAGCAGAGCCAACAGGGCCACTAGCCCTGTATGAGTCAGAATTTTTTTGTGGTACACATTTTTTTGTGGTAGTCAAGTGCATAGTATAAGTGCATCACTACAAAGTAAGGTGTTATCTAAATGTCGTAGTGCTGGGATAAAGGAGTCAGTTTATGAGATTTTCACAAAAGAGGAACACACACATACACACAGCTACAAGGAAGAGGAACACAGACACACACACACACACACACACACACAGACACACACACACACACACACACAGACACACACACACACACACACACACACACACAGAGAGAAGAGAAATAAAACACTGCTGCAAAGAAGCAGAACACACACACACATACAGCTGCACAGTCACCCTCCTGAAGATGTTGCAGAATCTGATGGGGATTTATCTGGTTGAGTAAGGAAGTTGACTTCCTGTTCCAGCCGAAACCTAACTTCCTGTTGCTGAAGTCCAAATGTTGTACAACAGCAAAGTTGATGAGTGATGGGTGTGGAACACACACATTAGTGTATGTGTGTGTGTATGTGTATGTGTGTGTGTGTGTGTGTGTGTGTGTGTGTGTGTGTGTGTGTGTGTGTGTGTGTGTGTGTGTGTGTGTGTGTGTGTGTGTGTGTGTGTGTGTGTGTGTGTGTGTGTGTGTGTAAGGTAGGGTCAAGCGGACTTTGATAGACGACAAATAATAGTCACTATCTAAGAGCTAACAAGCAGACTTTATTATGTAGGTCTACAGGAAATGTTTATGAGTCTGTTTGGGAACGGACCGTGATGCAGCAGACCTTTGATATATATTTCAGCCTCATTGTTTCCCATCTATCCATTCCAGACGCTTCACCTGCATAATTCATTCCGGAACACTGGAGTCCATCCCTATGACACCACGCGAAAACCCTAAAGAGGACAGCTCAATTACGGCGCCAATGCAAGATGTGGTCTTTACGCGCAGCAGGGCATGTTGTTCACGGACCTCACTTAAGACAACACATCTGTCGTCCCTGACTCACTGATTCGTTGCTCGTATTCGTGTGCACCGTGAGTTTCTAGCTCTTAGTGTTAATAATCAATATTTCCTTTACGGGACCTACATTCCGATCGGGTTTAATAGAAGGCGTGGCTTGATGTCACCGATAGACGGTTGATTTTCATATACATTCCCGGTGTCTACTTGTCGTTGGTGCCAGGACGCAGACGCTGTAGCCCACACCACCTTAAACCACCACACATGATATAACAGGAGAAACCTCTTCCCTACGGTAAGTGAATTCAATTTCTCTAGCAGTCGACGTGTCTTTTCTTTATTTAATTGGTTTTTGGATTGGAATAGGCTATATCCGCAAGGTCAAATCAGCACCACTGGTAATTGAGGCTGGGACGGCTGTGCACTGCAGCTATAACATAAAATATCTGCCATCGTTATATGCATTGGCTGCTCTTGCAGGTTGTTCATTTTAATAACTCTGTTCACTTTGGTTCCATTTGGTTACCGGATAATTAGGTAGACTAATTGTTTAAGGGCGGTTTCACTATCATACTGTACATCTGTATATATTTCTACACTGTGTGTGTGTGTGTGTGTGTGTGTGTGTGTGTGTGTGTGTGTGTGTGTGTGTGTGTGTGTGTGTGTGTGTGTGTGCCAAAACGGAATACATCATTTTTAAATGAATAGAAAATGTAATGACCCCCTTACACTTTCAATCAATACGTTCTCTGACAAAGGCAGAGAATGTATCCATCAAATCCATACGTAGGGGATCTATTTTGTGCCCATTTAGATTAATGTTCAGTTAAATGAATCATATACTGGTTCCTTTTTTTAATTTCTGATTTCAGGTATACAAGGCTAATACTACTTGTAAGAACTGAATACTTCTTCTAACTCTAGATTATTATTGATTATAGATTCCACAATAGCACTGAAACATTAGTAGTAGTATTATTGTTAGTAGTAGTAGTAGTAGTAGTAGTAGTAGTAGAAGTAGTAGTTGTAGTACTTATAGCAGTAGCAGTAGTAGGCTGATAGTACTAGTAGTAGTAGACAGTAGTACAGTATCACAAGTTAAAAGTCGTAAATTGGCCAATTTACCTATTAACCAGTTAATAGGTCCAACTTTCTTTCAAGTGCTTTGTTATGATTTCAGTTTGGATGTTAGGGCTGTGAATTTTTCTCAGTGTGAAGAATAATGAATTGAACAGACGTGTAGATTCAGACTCAACTGCCTTGAGAATATGTGCATTTGGGTGAAACAGATGTTCCCTTTAAGGGCCCTTGTTTTGTAAAATGATACATCTAGCCCCCAGCGCTTCCAGACCCTAGGGTCTCAATCTCATCATATCATTGATGCTCCTGTAGCTTCATAAACATAGGTTATAGCCAGAGATATATTATTTCCTGAGATATATACATAGATCAAATGTGTATATTATGTTTAAAAACGACAGTGAGAAAGTCTACTTATTTATAGAGGGGAGGTAACACAGTAGGATGTGATCTGCTTCACATTTCAATCAAGGCATTAGTACATATACTAATAAGTGATTTCGCTTTCTCTTCTCTTCCTCTCTCTTTCTATCCCTCACTCTATCTATATCTATCTATATCTGGATATATCGATAGATAGGTGTGTGTGTGTGTGTGTGTGTGGATATGTGTGTGTGTGTGTGTGTGTGTGTGTGTTGAGCAATCATTGCAGAAAACCTATATTTTAAAGTGCATTGTTTGCCTTTGTTCAGAATCAAATGTATAACTATATCCAGATTTAGTAACACATCTGCTCAAATCAATTTTTATATTTCATTTCCCTGCTTTAGGGAATTGCTTGAGCGGCCTGTGACTGGATATCGCTACCGATCACAGTTTTGGATTACGAGACTCTTACTCACTTAATCCAGCTATGGGAACAAACCCAAAGAGTACTGTGTCGGTTCAGATGGTGGCTCAGCTGGCCGAGTTGGACCCGCTGGGAAATAAGGAGCCCGACGCCAAACTGACCAAGGAACCTAACATGAACCAGTCCAAGGTCTGCCCCGCCTCCGCCACTACCACTTCCATCCCATCTCCTGACCCCACAGAGGATAAACTTCATACCGCTCCTCTGAAAAACACCCCCAACAGCCAACTGTCTTCCAAAGAGGGAGCCCCAGCTGGAATTGTGGGTTCAAATGTACCCGCATCCGCTAACGGAAACAAGGAAATATTTCTGCTTGCGGCGACAGGAGATAAAACCCACCACCAGACGACTGCAAGAGCCTCTCTGACAGGAAGAGGTGCAAGTACACCAGCAGAAGGCCAGAGGGACGATCATAATGCTGCACTGAGAATGCGAACCCCGGAGGAGAAGGAGGAGCAGGGTGTATCTAAGGCTGGCGTGATGTCTGATGTTGCCGCATCAAAGGTTGACATGCTGAAAAATGACTGCCGAGCAAGGGGCCCCATCGTGCAGTTAGAGAGGTCTTCTGAACCACTGCTGCAGGGCGGGGGAACATCCACAGCTAAGGAATCATCTTCAGGGAACGCCGGTAATTATGCCCCTTGCAATAATCAAAGGCCGGGGAATGGCTTTGAATCCAAACACGCTGGATCTGAAGTGTTACCTCCCCGGTCCGAGAGCCAAAGAGGTGTTTTATCAACTGCAACATGCCCTGGAACTGCTTCCACGGTGTTGGTGTCAAAAACGCCGGATAATATAAATGGTCTTTCCACTAGCGTAGTAGACAAAAGCCCCAGTCAAAAACAATGTTTGACACAGGTGTCAAATACAGACAAAGTAACCCCAGAACCTGTCCAAACAGCAGAGCAAAAAACACAAGCGGTGGATCCACTTGTACCCATGGTAGAAACCATTGCAGTGCCACGCACCACCAAATCTCCACCTGCTTCTCGAAGGCAAAGTGCAGGGGCAATGGATCTGAATTCAAACATAACACATGCAGAAAGAGGCCCGCCACCAGCGTACAACACTCGGATCACCTCAGATAAACACCAGCCAGCACCGTCCCAGCGGGGCTCCTCTGCAGTGCCTCAGGCGCTGGAGTACAAGCCGGCATGCAGGGATGGAGCCGAGAAGGCCTGTATGACTGGCGCAACGGCAGTCCCTGGACCGTCAACGCTTCACCCCAAGTGCTACAGCGAGGCCTCCACCATGACCTCCGGGTCTTCCACCCCGACCAAGCAGCGTCAGGATGTGGAGGTGCAGGCCGTGGCTAACATGTGTAGCAGAGCAGTATCCACCAGCCCCAGCCTGTTGCCTCTCTCTGCGGTTCCCAGGCCTGGCGCCGGAATTCCTCTACACCAGAACGAGGCCCAGAGCCTGGCTGTCCTTTTCAAGGCAGAGGGTGGCGGTGGATCGGGTCTGGGAGTCGTTCACCACCAAACGGGCCCTTCGCAGATCTACATTGATTCAATAGTGTGTACTGTTGACACCAACACAGAGGGACTCGTCGTAGAGGCGGGTATGTGCGGCGACCAAAATGCTAAGATGGTCATCCACACAGAGAGCGACCAAGCAGGGACCAAACCAAAGCAGGATAACCCATCAGCAAGCCATGTGCAGACTGCCGCCCCACCCCTGAAACCTGTTTATCAAATCAACATTGAACACAGTGCTCCAAGGGAGGGCAAAATGGCCACTTTGACCCACCCTACAGTCAGCTCACAGAGCACAATACAGTCCAAGACAACACTATCTGATCCACCGAGTGTTCCAGTGTTATCAACTGTGGAGACACCCACCACAAAGGCTTCCTCTTCTCAATTACCACCATCTCAAGAACCCACGAGTGCGAATAAGCCCAAACAAGCCGTTAATATTCCGACCGCTGCTCAGCCGCAATCAGCCAACCCCGCAAAGCTCAGCCAGGCTGCATCGATACTGGCAAACACCACCTCCAAATCAAAGGTATCTAAAGCCAGCACCAAATGCCTCAAAGACCAGCCCAAGCCTGTCGGGAAAGTTTCAGCGAAGGAAATCAGTGTAAACAAAAAGAGTTTGGAGCTGGAGAAAAAGAAGAAGGAGATGGAAGAGGAGAATGATGACGACGATGAGGGGAAGCAGAAAGAGAAAGGCGTTCACGAGGTAGTGTGGGATGAGCAAGGCATGACCTGGGAGGTGTACGGAGCTGGGGTGGACCCTGAGTCCCTGGGCTTCGCCATTCAGAGCCACCTGCAGTGCAAGATCAAGGAGCAGGAGCGCAAGCTGTTCACCAAGACGTCTCAGAGGAAATCCATCACCGCCGCCACGGAATCGCCTCGCTGCCAGAAAAAGAAGCCAAGGAGGCGGCAAAACATCTTCAGGTCCATGCTGCGAAACGTCAGGCGTCCCCACTGCTGTTCGAGACCCTCGCCGGCCTCTGTGTTGGAGTAGAGTGAGGGGTTAGGGAAGGGGGTAGTAATTCATGTCGAGTTAAAATACTAAAGGGATAGCTTCCCTTGAACGCATACCGGAATGTTATAGTATACAAATACTATTTGTGATAATGTTTATTGTTAATGGAGCACCAAGCTGTTTTTTCTTTCTCCACCATGCATTTGAAAAACGTTTTTTACTACTGAAACATAATAGCTTGTCTAACTAGTGTAGCTCTCATGGAGACACGACGGTGACCATGTTAGCTGTCCAGAAGGTTGTAAGGTAGTACTTTTTTCCTGGTCCTGTTTCCTGTCCCTACAAATGATTTGAACCCTTCAAATTCACTGCTCATTTGAAGATGATTAAACGTAGGAATATGATATTATCATAAATTTTACTTTTATAGAAATAGAACGCATTTAAGGAACAAGAGAAAAGAGTTTACATAGTGTTTAAAATGTCAAAGGCAATAATTATTGTAATGCATGTATTTTAGCTGCAATTATCACTGTGTTAACTGCCACACAATGAAGTCCATACTGAAATATTTCATGACAACTGTCATGGGTTACACACATGTTGTTGTCACTTACGTCAATTAAATATCAAGTCTAATTGTATTTGATGCATTTATCATTGCGTCCTATATAGGCCTTCATACACGCACTGCATTTCTAATGTCACTGTCATGCAATTTTTTTTTTGCAGATTTCATTATGTCATACAAAAAGAAACTGCTTTAATACAAGCATCACCGTCATGCTACTTTTTCCCTGGTTTTGTATTAAAAACAACAAACACAACAACATGGTCTCAGCTACATGCTTTTTACTGATGTACTGGGAGACATCACAGAGTTTATGCATTTAAAGCTTCACAACTACTGCTACATTTAACAACAACAGTTTAACAGTTCCCCAGTCAGCTGAAGTCAAATATATTTACAGGGTGCTTTTAATTACTGCATATGTCACAAAGGTATTTGGATAGAGGAAGGATGTTTTCAGTAAACAGACAGATAATTAAAACACTGGTTTAGCACAGCTGTCAAGTGGCCAAACAAGAGCTTCTGTGTGCGCTCATGCATGTGTGTGTGTGTGTGTGTGTGTGTGTGTGTGTGTGTGTGTGTGTGTGTGTGTGTGTGTGTGTGTGTGTGTGTGTGTGTGTGTGTGTGTGTGTGTGTGTGTGCGTGCGTGCGTGCGTGCGTGCGTGCGTGCGTGTGCATGCGTGCGCCTGTTGCGTGTGTGAACGTGTTTTAATTTTAGATGTTTCCTGAATCCAGGAATTTTGTTTAAATTAGCACTTGAGAGCTGAACGCTTTTAGTGAGTTTCTTGCAATGGGATGTTTCAGATGGAAAGTTGTTTAATTAGTCTTTAAGACAGTAACTCTATCAATCCAGAACTATCTATATCCGAGCATCCTAAAATGTCGGGGATTCAAATCACCACATGTAATGCTTCAAATTCATAACTTTCCTTTTGTTTGAGTATTGTGTGCTTAGAATTTTATTTATCTTTAATGTATTCCAAAATGGATGCAGATGGATGTCAATGCTTCGGTGTGGTCATCAATGCAGGACGATGAACACATTAACAATGTAATTAATTAAATAAACAAAGAATTCACCATTGTTATTAGGTCTACTCATTTTATTTTTTATGAAATGTATTGTTTTAGTGCTCACTTAATGTAAATAAAAAGAAGACTAGTGCTACCAATAATTGCAAAATTATTTTATCATTTTATCTATTAAATTTGTATTAAAGAATATATAGCTGTATATTTAATTGACACTACGGTTATGTTTATTACCAAATATCCCCTCGATCACTTCATTCAGTATCCAATATGGATCATCATTTTAATCTAACTTTATGCTTTAAACTGACCAGTGACTTTTTGTGTTAGCGTCACATGAGTGCTACTGCTTCTCAGAATACTTGCCTCGGAGGATTACCTTTTAGTGGCACGGCCCTGTATTTAATAATAATTCTGTGTAACGGGAGTCTCTATGGGGATTCTAGAGCCTGTGCAGAGACCTCTCCGATGGCCCAATCCCTGTAAAGTAAATATATCTACCAGTCTCGATGTTATAGTGTCAATTAAATCTTGCACTTTGTAATTAGTCACTGGCTCACCTCGATGGCTAGAACGTTCCATATAGGAAATGTAAGGAAGGATGCTATCTTTTTTAATAATTTTGGTGTTAACAACAGGTTGTCATTCATACGTTTTAATTGTAGCGTATAGGCCTAGCAATTGTCTTGACTGAACGTGGAGTACCCCTTCACAGTTTGTCATTGGCCATGGGATATCTAAGTGAGTAACATTTGGTTTAGAGTGGTGAAAACAACACCATATCAAGTTGTATTGGTCTGAGATAAGTCAGACCCTTAGGCATGGCTTCATTACCATTTCACCCATGCCAATACAGACTGAAGATTTACCTGGGTAAATCAGACCCTGTAGGCGTGGCTTATTTACCATTCCGCCCATACAAATATAGTTTACCTGGATTCGGCAGATGCTTCATGAACCACCTCCAGAATGCATGTCCATTTACCTAGTATCTCTGAATAAACCACGTGTTGGACATTTACCACTCTCCGAGTCTCATAGCCCCGAAATCACTATACCAGAGGATGAAAATTATGCTTCATCACAGTGTAAGCCATACTTTGCTCTCAGCTACAGCCTCTTTGTGTATACAAAGGACCTTTTATGAAATCTTTCAAAGATCAATGTTTTTAATTAATAATGTATTATCCAATACTGTGTCTTCAGCTTATAAATCAACAATCTCCTCTGACTCCATATCAAGTGTTGTCCTGACCCCAAGATTGGAAAATACTGCACTATACTATACTGTACATCTAATTGTGGTGCCGCTATGCTGTCTGTGACTGCACACACAGCTAGCCAAAATGCATACCCATTCCCCAATCCTCCACATTTAAGTAGATGCATATACACACCATGACCTTCAGTAGAAATTGATATGGAGGGAGCTTCCTTGGTCGTATCCCAGAATACTTTGTATTATTTAGCCATCATTCATGAAGATATTTATACAAAAGAAATGACTGGTGCATTGAAAAATAACGGAGGAGAATACATACATAAATAGTTAACGCATTTGCTTCTTGAATACTCTAATTCATATTCATCATTTTTGCCCATGTAATCTTATTTCTATCAGAGGTAGGTCTAGCGTAGTTAAGAATTCAGTATGTACATAACATATACATTATGTAACGTACACATACTAATATATAATAATATAGTAGTAATAATATAATATATAGAAGAAATTTCCAGAAGGTGTACCTAGAGCTTGACAACAACGGCTGGGGCAGGAATCCCAGAAGCCCTCTCTTCTGTCTTCATCCTTACATGTGAAGCAGCAGCAGCCTACAGGTTTTCATCCTCCTTGACGGGTGGAGATATTTAAACTAATTGTGCAGGTACAGCTGGGATGAGGGGGGTGGTGTTGGGTTGTTGGGTTGGGGAAGTGGTGGTGGGGGGAGTTGGTTGTTGGGTTGGGGGGGGTGGGCGCAGTGCGTAACGGGATTCACGACTGCAACCTTAATAAAAGAGAAAAATGAATTGGTCAATGAATAGGACAGAATTGGTCTACTGTGATAGTGGTGAGAAAAAAATATATGATTGTATTACGTTGATAGTTTTTCTGTGTTTTTTCAGTTAATTGGTAGCTACAGAGATAATGCAAGTTTTTTCATATGGCATGCGGGAGCATGTGATAGCAGCACACTTCTTAACTGTAAAATGGTAGCAGAAGCAAATGAGCAATGTTAATTTAAAGAAGGTCATAAATTGCCAAGCGGCTAGAAGTGTTTAACCCGAGAGGCCATTTTCATCAACTGTCGGACAGTTCATTTTAGTCCTGCATTAATGTTTCAGAGCACAATCTAGAATTAACTTAGGCTATTATTAAGTGCAAAAGACCGTCCGCTTTCAGACGCCTTAGAAAACGTTAAACCTCCTGACCCTGCCTTTAATAAAATGCTTTTACGGTTTTTTTCTTCAGTCTGGGGCAGGGCTGCCGACTCCCCTGTATTAGTTTATTACAATAAGTGGTGGACAGGTGTGTCACATCAACTGTTAATCAGCAGGAGACCAGGTAACCATATCAGCCTGTCAGAGGTCATGCATGCATTATGAGTGACCTGAGGAAGTCATCTAATGCAAACTGCAAGTCTACAAGCTGTATTGGGCTTTAGTTCTCCTTTTATATTTTCTAGCACAATATGTTTGCTTTCTGAAAAGAAATGTTAACCTAAAATAAACTCAGTTATTCTATTTTTGGAACAAAGTTAGCTAATTGAGCTCCAAAACGCTTTATATGAAGAACCTCTGAGATCCAACTTGAAACCAAGCCATCACAATTAGCAAAAACCCATCTTTAGAATAGCACATAACTCCTCCTGGATCATTCTGGAACAACTGTCAACTATATTTAGAGATCACGTTGGCATTCTGGAGTGAGTAAAAATAAAATGTAATAATTATGGCAATTAAGCTTTATGCTGACATAGAATCGTGATTCGATCTCTTTGCTCATTTAATTTATTCACTGCTGGGATTAATTTCTTATCTCTAAAACATAAACATTTTCATATCTCATATTCTCTATGAAGTTAGATTCATAATCTTTTTCATACACGTTTTTCCATAACCTTTTTGTGTTAGCTAGCATGAATAGTGGTCACAGAGAGGGGATTGGCTACTGAGGAGGACATAAATGGAATGAATTATCTGTCTCAGCAAAACTGGTTATTGTGTTGTTTCCAGTTCTCAGATCGTCCTTATTTATCCTTACATTGCGTTAGCAACACAGTAGGGAAGCACAGCTCTTCCTCTTGGTGGCGATTCAACTCCCTGTGGGATCCATGGCCTACATATGTTTGTGTTAGCCTGTGTGTCTATGTGTCTGTGTGGTTGTGTGTGTGTGTGCCTCTGATGTATCTGAGGCATTTTTCTATCCCCTTCCCCCCATAATCTTTTGTAGACTCCACACTACACCACCACTTAACTTTGCTATGCTACACTACAATATGTTATGCTAGAATACACTCTGCTACGCTACGCTACACACCAGTCTCATGTTGTCTCCAGTGTTATTATATGATCATAGTGTGTCTATATGGAAGCAGTTCTCTGTGATTTTCATCTTCATTCATCATCTCAGCTATGTTATCAACAAGATAATACATTCACAAATAAATAGGGAAAATACAAACACACGTGAACACACACATGCTCACACACATGCACATAAACACACACACACACACACACACACACACACACACACATGCCTACACACAAATAATTAAAAACAAATGTACACTCACACATGCACAAACAGGGACACATACACACGTAGGCCGGTACACATGTGTGCAGATGCAGCGTCCCATACAGATGCACACTTGTTCACAAAGTGGTGCACACTCACAAGCACAGTCCGAGGTCACCTTGGCAGTGTTCATTAGAAGCTGCTGGGTTGTGGCTGCCAGGTGGCCCATCCATCGCTGAAATACTTAACAAACCTAGCGCTGATAGAGTCAGACATGCACACACACGCGCGCCGATAGACACACGTATTCATACAAATGTGCACGTAGAAACACCCATGCACATACATACACACATGCACAAGACATAAACACGATAAGAAGATTTATGAAAAAAAAGCCTATTATAGCTTCAATAATAAATGACTGCTTTTTTCTACAGATTTCTTTGGAGGCACTTTTTTCAATAAGAATTTCACAGCTGCTTGACTTAGTATTTTGTAGTATAAAATAAGAAAAAAAAAGTGTTTATAGATCAGACATCTTGTTGGTGTCCTGCTGCTTGGCGGTGTGGTAGAGCAGCTCCAGGAGCAGCTTGAGCAGCGAGCGGTTGGCGGCGGGGAGCAGCATGAGGAGCAGCTGCAGCGCCTCGATCTGGCGCTCTTTGTCCGGAACCGACGTCTTGTTGCCCCGCTCGTCGAAGCGGGTCATGTCTGCAGGGAGGGGGAGGGAGGAGAGGTGTTAGGAGGATGGATTTACCCATACCGGAAACAAACTACACACTGAGTAGTACTTTATTGATCCCAGATGGTCAGGTTGGAAGACAGGCGGTGGTTTTACTTTTACAGACTGCTGATAAGGTTCTGCAGAATGAAGGACCATCTAAACAACACAATCTATAGATCAGAAATGCATTCATACTACTTTAAGAGCAAGCCTATTCGTGTGTGTGTGTGTGTGTGTGTGTGTGTGTGTGTGTGTGTGTGTGTGTGTGTGTGTGTGTGTGTGTGTGTGTGTGTGTGTGTGTGTGTGTGTGCTTTACAGAGATCTCTGTTTGTCAGATAAAGAGATGGTATTTTTTCTTTCAGGGAGGAAAGGAGGACACAGAAGTGCTTATCTTTAGAGAGAAATAAGATATTAAAGGTGTCAGATATGTTGTTAGATGCTGTTAGGAGTCTCGGAGCGGCTCCTCATAAAATCCCCTGATGTTTGATTGTGGCTCCGCCATATGCACCTTTAGCCAATGGGAGAGCCCCTTGGGATTCTCATTACCCTTGACCTCCACCAAGATGAAAGTTTCCCTCAGTACTTCAGGAACATTTTACTTTAAAGATAATGGATGTATAAGTACTGCATCAAAGGAGAAAATAAGCTATCGTTATTGATTATTGGGGTTAGCATTTGCGCATCCTTGTAAATATGGTAGAACATTTAACTTGTGTTATGTATAATATCTATCATATTTTTCTTTTCATCTACAAGTGACATTTTATAATATATATTGAAGATGGCAATGGTAATAGGCTAGACGGGCTGGTCACTGTATGTTGCAACGTTTGACTAATAAAAGACTAATGGTTGACCCAAGATGCGTTTATGGTAAGCTAGCAATATCAATTGCTAGCTATTTATATTGCTATCAGTTATCAGTACAAAGATAATGGAGACTGCTGATAACAATAAAACATACTTTTTTCACTCCATGTTTCCATCTAAAGAGAGAGAGTTTCAGCTAATGAGACCAAAGGCCACTGTTCGGACGTTAGACCAAAAAGAATGTACATTAATCTAATAAGGAACAACACAATCAGTCAGAAAGATCACAGACTATTTAGGTGAGTAATGCTAGGCAGCGCTTCGCTTATGTAGGTCTTAGGCTTTATTTGCTGGTATTATGCACATATTTTGTCACCTCAGTGTTTCACGTAGAGACTCCATTCAAATGTTTAAATGTTCAGCTTGTATTTAAAATACTTGATAGGGATGGGGAAGAAATCCATTCACGTGATTCATCGTTATTCTTTGCTTCCGCAATACTTGGAGGTTTACTCAGAAATCGAAAAGAAGTGCCACAAACATCAATGTTATCTAAGTTAGTGGAAGCAAATTAATGGTACTGTCCTACAGATGTCATAATAGAGCATTCACCAGTAATCAAATGCATCAACTATATTCTGTTTTGTTTGGCTACGTTTATTTACTAACCAGATCATTTTCTTTACAATTTCACTTTTATACTAAACAGTTTTAGTTGTATACAATTTCTGCATATTCTTGCTTTGTCTCACTGACTTCCATTGAGCCCTAGCAAAGCATGTAACGGCATGCAAAAACGTGGATGGTTTTGATTGCCATGTTTTACATTTCTATAAATCCCTTAAGATAAAAGAAATGTATACACATTTGAAGTACTTTTAAAGCCAAATAATTTGGCTTTCGATGCACAGAGAGCTGTGTGTGTGTGTGTGTGTGTGTGTGTGTGTGTGTGTGTGTGTGTGTGTGTGTGTGTGTGTGTGTGTTGTGTGTGTGTGTGATTTTTAATACAATATACACAAATATATTTATTTAAAAAAAGAAGGAATTTTGGCTGAAATAATTACCGAGGTGACCTCATAGCTTGTTGCTCCATACTCACACACATCTCCCTGGACCCTGACATATTTTACTGCATTATCATTTCAAGTTGAAGTTCAAGGTAGGCCTCCTTGGTCAAAGTTCAGAAGAGGCCGTGCACTGGCACATCCCAGTGTTCGGTATAAGAGCGTGAACCACTAGGTTCTCAATCCACATTTTAGTTTAGTGCTCGGTCCCGCTTGGAGGGGAAATAAACATGGCCAAGAAGATTCTGACCGCCCTGGAGAAGAGTCTGATCCTGCTGTTTGTGATCCTGACGGGAGCCTGCGTGGGCCTGGTGGCCATATACTTCACTGAGAACAACAACAACGCTTCTATTGGTGCAGATGGTGAGCGGACAACCATATAAACGCTTTCCCAGGCTACACAAGAGCAGTATTCCATCTTTGTTTGATGTTTTAATATTTTAATAATAAAAGAGAGTTCTTATAGAGGATATATGTCCATCTGGTTCCATTCTGGTTCATTGCCGAATGAATGTATTCGGCAATGAACTAGCACTTTTGGTTATACTTCACCAGATATTATGGGTTTAAAAAGCTGCTAACATTGAATGTTTTGAAGCATCACAAGAAACATGCTTCATAATTAATGACAAATTACCACACATTAGCAACTCACTGTGTTGTTGGAAAATCAGTAAAACAAAACAAAGATGTAATGCCATATGTTAATAGAGAAAAAGACTGGTTCATCTTGAGGTTTCAAGATGATAAACATAGCTGTCCTGAGCTCTTATATTGTGTTGATATCAATAATTGTATCTGACAAAGTATCAAATATGGCCTTGTCTTTCACATTCTCGTCTCATTTATCTCTTTTGTGACTTTAACAATGCGTGGTCATGGTTCAAATTTGCAATGCTGTGTCTGAGATCTGTCTGTTGTGAAATGGAAATACTTAAACCGATTATTCAGCCAGTTCTTACAGTGACTGTACAAGATTGTGATTTTTTTTTTACAGCATACACTAGTAACAATCAAATCTTAAATATCTATTTCGAACAAAGGAGTCTGATTTATGTTGCCCTTATAGACATCATTCTTACCATCCTAAAAAGATAACAAGCCTACGTATAGATCTACATTAGGGCTATTCAACTTTGTTGACAAGTGGGCACACATAACACATGTAAACTAATAAGGTTATTGATATTTGCATTCACAAAGGCTTGTCATAATGGCGTCCTGTCCTCTGCTGGGATCCAGGTCTGGACTCGGGGTGTGGAGGCCCTCAGGTCCTGTCAGGGGATTCCGGAACCTTCACTAGTTGGCGCTTCCCCAATCACTATGACAACGGCAGGGGCTGTTCCTGGCAAATCACTGTGGCTGCGGATAAGGTAGACTAGAGATGTACTGTAGTTACTATTATCCCAGCATTTTAGTTTACAGCTTCTGATGGCCATTCAGGAGGAGGACCGCTGGTACAACAGACATAGCAGACAGACAAGACAGCTGCAAACTTTCTCTCATCTCTCTCTCCTTCCAACCCAGTTCAGAATAAAGATATTTTTAAATCTCTTTATATCGGTCGCTATCTCTTTCTCTCTACATCTTTCTCCCTCTCTATTTTTGGATCTGTCATTCTCTGTCTCTCTGCGTCTGTCATTCTCATTCCATCTCTGTCTTAGTTCATTTATATTCTGTTGTCAGAATACAGAGGGTGTCAAAATCAATCTCTCTTTGTCTAGCTCTCACTGCTTCTCTCTCTCTCCCTCTCGACTTCTCTATCTCACCCCCTTCTCATACCTTTCTGATACCCCAAAAGCCTACTTACACATATAAAAGACACAGACACACAGACATAGATGCACATGTATTTACAGCCATTACAGCCAGTAAATACAGCTTCTGGACTGACGGAACCTCTGCTGTGTGTGTGTGTGTGTGTGTGTGTGTGTGTGTGTGTGTGTGTGTGTGTGTGTGTGTGTGTGTGTGTGTGTGTGCACGTGCAGGTGATCCAGCTGTGGTTTCAGGAGTTTGCATTAGAGGAATCACATATGTGCATGGCCGACTTTGTCACCCTGAGAGACTCACTGGGAACCATGGGTAAGGAGAAGTTAGTTTCACATTCCACCTACATAACCATCGGTAAGGAGAAGTTAGTTCCACATTCCTCCTGGAATCATCGAACAGGAGAAGTTAGTGCCACATTCCCCCGGAAATCATCGGTGAGGAAAGGTCTCACCTTTTTATATTCAGGAGATTGACAACAACATTTCAAACAAAAGCTGCTATACACTTCTGATTCCTGAGAAATCTATTTGAAATATAATGATGCACGAGTAAATACCTACCCATAATTCAACACTGTGTTAGAGATATTTTCATCATAATGTGTTTAGCAATAACAATATTACAGTTTTTTGCTGTGAAAAGGTAAATATTGCGGCTACACCAAGCCTATGCCCCTGGTGACCCTGGAGAACCGGCTGATGGTCTACTTCGACACCAACGACATAAAGACAGACCAAGGCTTCAAGGCCCATTACAAGGCTGTAGCTCCAGAGAGCACTGCAGGTAACATGATAACTAGAGCTGGGGAGAGAGAGAGAGAGAGAGAGAGAGAGAGAGAGAGAGAGAGAGAGAGAGAGAGACACACACACACGCACACTGAATCTCTCGCTCTATCTTCCCGTCCCCCTTTATCTCTTTATGTTTCTATATCTTGCTATTTTTCCCCTCTCTTTCTTTCTCCCCTCCTCTCTCTTTCCCCCTCTCTCTCTTTCACCCTCTCTGTCTGTCTCTCCCATCTGTTTTCCCTCTCTCGCTCTAGCTTGTGTGTGTGTGTGTGTGTGTGTGTGTGTGTGGTATGGTGGTTGATTATCCTTGAGGTGTGTATATGCTGAAGGACTATCTCTCTCTGCTAGGAATAGCCGGGGCGGGGGGCTGTCTGCAAGGTGACATGGGGGATTTGTTGACCCCCGGATTCCCAGCCCAGAACTACCAGAATGGAGCACTTTACCAGGTAGCACACACACACTCACCCCCCCCACCCCACACACACACACACACACACACACACACACACACACACACACACACACAGGCAAACACATGTATCTGTGTGTTACAGTTGCCATCCAAAGATATGACTCTCACATGCAACCTTATCATATATTGGTGTGTGTTTACTTGTGTCTTTCACTACAATTGTCCTCACTAGATGGTCTTATGGTCTAGACAGGATTCTTGCTGCCATTAACTATTAATAAAATATTAATTCATGACCATGTTAAAATGATACTGACTACAAGCTACTACAATCAAAAAGAAAAATGTGGCTGTGAGATATTATGTAAATGTGTGTGTTTTTGTGTGTGTGTGTGTGTGTGTGTGCATGTTCAGTGGAGGATCTCTGTCCCGAAAGGGGAGCGGGTTCGGCTGACATTCACCTCGTTTGACTTGGTCCCGGAGCTCTGTGGAGACTATGTGGAGGTCTTTGACGGCCACAAAGCCGGAGCAGCCAGACTGGGTAGGCATATCCAAACATAACATCGCACTCAAATATAGTGCAATACACGACAGGGTAAAGCGACTCCCAGCCACATGCCCCTCCCCCCATGTCCACAGTCTACCTGTAGGCATCCTTGAGCCAGTGCCTAACCCTAACCCGCTCTAGACATGGATCCTACTTTCCAGTCACAACAAAACAGAATATATATGCACATATGTCTAATGGGTCTATATACATCATATTTATTTTCTAACTTTGAAACAGCTCAGCATATTAAACTTGTTATTTGTTTTGTAAGAGGTCTACAAATACAACATGACTAAAGGTCCTTCTACAGTGTTCATTTTATCGTGGTATTTATTGATCATAGGCGTGATGCAAAAGGACCTTTCAGTCAAATTGTCCATCTAGATCATCGATTCAATTGAAAAAGTCAAGGACTGAGCTGAATTGTGAGCGTTGTGACGTGGGAATAAAAGACCTGTGAGTGGGTCCTCATCTGTCATCCTCCCTCCTCCAGGTAAGCTCTGCGGCGGGAAGCTCCCCAAACCCCTGGAGTCCAGCGGCAGCACCATGTCTCTGCGCTTCCGGACCGACGCCACACTCACCTCCAGGGGCTTCAGCGCCACCTACACCAAGTCCAGCCTGCCTCCGGTGGTCATCCCCACCACCACGCCCCGCCCCGTCACCACTCCGGCCGGTAACGCCACTATCAAACCCGTCACCACCGTCTGGCCCGTTACCACGCCGCCTGGCAACATGACTACCAGACCGCCCACCGTCTGGCCGACCACCACCACCGCCCCCACCACACCGCTGGGTGAGTAGGTTGGGATTTGCAGTTAGCCATTTTGTTGTGTGATTATTTTAGGGCCGCACTCTTGTTTGAGGCAGGTGACAATGCGCGTGTGTTTTGTTGTCTGGGACAACCGTAAAGTGTTTTGACCTGTAGACCCCTGTTTCTCCTGTGGGGATCATAATACAATAGAAGAATGACGGTCCGATTGTTTGGTTCGATAGTATTGTTTGGCTCAATATCGGCAGCAACAGCAGCATTTTGTGTAATGGCGGGTGGGGCTCCTGCCCACTAGGCGACATATAAAGTCGGGCCCGACTTCGGCAGTACACACTACACGACTGACAGTCCCTTGAAATAAATAAATGTGGAATTATGAAATAAAAGTCCCCTGAAATAAATAAAAGTAGTGCTTTTGAAAAAGGTCCTTTTTTAACTAAGAAAATATGTATTTATTTATTTATAAAAGTTATAAAAAGTTCATACGTATTTCATCTTTTACACATGCCTTCGATGGTTTCTTGGCAACCAGGGCTTGGAATACAGCATCCTACATAAGGTCCCTCCCTTCACAGTTTACACGCCAATAGGCACAGAGCCACCAGCCGCCAGCTCCAAATAAGGAGTAATGGAGCAAGCAGCTCTTTCCTAGCAATAGAGGGAATCCCCCTCGGGATGCATCTAGACTTGTCCTTCTCTGATTTAGGTCTGCTAGTGGGTAGAATAGAACCAGAGGTCCCTGATGGCCAATTAAGGTAATGCAATAATGCAGATTCCATTCATGAAACTCCACCATGTGTAAGGAAGGGTTAGGTTAAACGCTTAGGAGAAGATGGAAAGGATGATTTTATGAGTTGCAAGTTGAATGTATAAATCTATCTTAACCTAGATAGATAGATATCTTTCCTCACCGAGATAGATAGATAGATAGATAGATAGATAGATAGATAGATAGATAGATCAAGATAGATACATAGTATCTATCTATGTGTCTTTCTATCTATCTATCTATCTATTTATCTATCTTTGTATGTGTCTGTCTACCTGTCTGTCTGTCTGTCTGTCTGTCTGTCTGTCTGTCTGTCTATCCATCCATCTATCCTTTCATCCGCCCATCCATCCATCTATGTCTTTCTAACTGCCTACGCCTGTGCATGTGAACAGACTCAGGCTGCGGTGGCTCAGCGCTGCTCTCTGGTCGTAAGGGAGTGATCCAGTCCCTGGGCTTCCCGTCAAGCTACCCAGCCGACCTGCACTGTTCCTGGAACATCATGGTGCCCAGGGGCCGCCTGGTGGAGCTGCAGTTCACCGACATGGCCATCCCTGGGGAGATGGGCCGATGCCCCGAGGACACGCTGACCATCTCAGACAGCTACAGGACGCTAGGTGAATGACCTCTGACCCCCAAATATCAACTTCGGTTAACTTTTTAATGTCCATCATGTCGTTTGTATCATGTTGTCAATGTTGTGTGTCTGTTTAATACTATAGTTGTATTTACCGTCACAACAGCTGAATGGTGAATCTGTAGTTTCTGGTGAGTGTCTGGCCTAGCTAACCCCTTTACTAGCAAAGTGAGGGAAGCAAGAAGTCGTGAGCAGTTCTAGTACTGGTCACTTGATGACATTAAGCCATAGATATTATGTATAATCTGTACTTTCTGCCCCGCCACAAGGTTGAGTATGACAACAACACCATGCAATGTTTTGACATGATTTCAAATCATTCCAATGTATTTAAATGAAACAATTATTGTAATACCAGAATTTGCGACATGAAAACCAGCCAAAACAGGCTAATGAACAAAGTGAGCTTTTAAACGACAGACGCCCGCTTAGTGTGCTGGCGTCTGTTGTTGTTGTTAAAACAAGGGGAATTGGATCGGCTAACAGCTCCATCGCGTGCGGCGGTCCCAACGGGTGCACAGAGCGTCCCATGCAACGCCTCCGCAGCAAAGTGGCCAGAAAGGTGTGAATAAACCTTGCTCGTATTTCTACCTCGTCGTCCGCAGCGGTGGTGCTGAGCCCTGGCATCAGCCCTCGAGGGGCAGGCCACTGATGCACGCAACACGCCGCGCGCTCGATGATGACAGTGTTTTAAGTGGTGTATGAGCTACCCATGATGTGTGTGTGTGTGTGTGTTCATGAGACAGAACGTGTGTGTGAGACTGTGTGTGTGTGTGTATGTGTGTATGTATGTATGTGTGTGTGTGTGTGTGTGTGTGTGTATTAGAGACAAAACATGTGTGCGCGTGTGTGTGTGCCTGTGTACATGTGTGTGTGTGTGCCTGTGTACATATGTGTATGTGTTTGTGTGTGTGGGACACTGTATGCACGCGTGTGTGTTCAGCGTTTTCGTGCGAAACACGACCGACGATCGAGTAGAGCTATTCAGCGCAAAGAAACAATGACGACAGTGCTTCCGACACGGCGCTCTGCCACATCGCTCCACTCTCACCCAACCTCTCTCTCCTCTCCGTCCAGGCACTTACTGTGGCTACGTCCTCCCGCCCGTGCTGGTGAGCGCCGGGGACACCATGGTGGTCAGGTTCCGATCCGACAGCAGGCTGACCGACCGAGGGTTCTCCGCCAAGTGGCACGCTGTCTACCCCGAGGACATCCCAGGTAGCCCGGGGCGTGACGCTAACTACGCCCATACACCCACGC
The DNA here is from genome assembly GCA_026745465.1 of Lota lota. Lineage (NCBI taxonomy): Eukaryota > Metazoa > Chordata > Actinopteri > Gadiformes > Lotidae > Lota > Lota lota. The sequence goes on along the minus strand of JACYXH010000559.1, from coordinate 1,185,983 downwards.
ATACATAAACACACACACTCACACACACACACACACACACACACACACACACACACAGGCATGTGCATGTAAACAGATGCACATATACAGACCCACAACCACACACATGTACACCCCCCCCCCCCCCCCCCCCACCACACACACACACACACAGTGAGGCAGCCGCGGGATACCCGGGGGACAGGTTAGGTCGCTGGGAGCGCTGGCGCACCTCTTAATGACCCAGCCCATAAAGCCCCTTCCTCCCTGGCTGCGTATCTCCCAGCGCTGCAAGGTCACTGCTGCATGCTGCTGCACAGTGTGGTGTCCAGAGCCAGAGAATACCAACCATCCCCCCCTATTTCTACTTTCACCTCCAGATAACTGGCTCACCTACAGTGCTGTCTGAGACATGTTTGTTTCTGTGAGGCTGATAGTCTGTGACATATATGATGATGAATTATTTACGCTGGGATTATGCTGGGGAAAAAACTAGACCAGCGCCCCATCCGTAGTGTGAGTGTGGTAGTGATCATGCACAAGGGAGATGTGTTGATTGGGTATTTAGTGAATTGGCTGCGTTTGATTTGACTGATTCTGTTGATTCATGGATTCCATTGTTGTCACATTATAATAATAATAATAACAATAATAATGCTAATAATTTATTGCATAGTGAATATAGTACTTTTCAAGGCACTTTTTAGTGTGTGTGTTGTGGTGAAGGCTGCCCCCTGTACATGTTGAAATGTTGAATCTGGGTCAAGCATTAGGCCGGTGTACATCGTCCCCTCTCCTCTATTATGTTGTGCATTATCTGGTGGCACTCTGGAGTCAGGTCAAGAGGACTGCATCTAATCACATCTAATCTCACACAGATACTGTACAATCTCACGGATTTTGACCATGTTGGTGTTTTCTCTGCTCGGCTCTGCTCTCTCTCTCTCTCTCTCTCTCTCTCTCTCTCTCTCTCTCTCTCTCTCTCTCTCTCTCTCTCTCTCTCTCTCTCTCTCTCTCTCTCGCTCTCACTCTCACCCTCTCTCACTCTGTCTCTCTCCATCTCTCCATCGCTCCTTTCTGTCCCCCCATCTCTCTCCCCTATCCTCTATCTCTCTTCACTAACCCCCCTCTCCCTCTACACCCCCCATCTCTCTTGCGCTCTCTTGTTCCCTCTATCTCTTACCCCCTCGTCCTCTACCCCCCCCCCCCCCCTCCACCCCCTCCCCCTCTGTCCTCTCTCTCTATCCGTCCCTGCCTCCATCTTAGATATCCAGGGTTGTGGCGTGTCCAGCCACCAGGAAACAGGGCTCATAAAATCCCCAAACTGGCCCTTGAACTACGATCCCAATGGAGAGTGCTTGTGGACCATCGAGGTGCCGGCAGGCAAACACATCACGCTGAATTTCACTCACTTTGACATTGAGGCCAAAGATCTGCTGAGCCCCAAATGTCTGGACTACGTCGAGATGCAGGACATCAGAGCCTCGGACGGCGAACTGGTGGACAAGTACGGTAAGCGGTCCACTGCCATCCTCCCTCATAGAAGTACATTTCTCTAATAGAACTACATGTCCTCCTTTTGAGGATTGTGGGTAATAGCGCCCCCTGTAAGTGAATAGAGGACACTGCAACCACCTTTTGTAATCAATGACATTGTAAGTCATTAGGTGGAGGTTTTTATTCAAAGTGTTACAATGCAGTGACTGCATACATTCTTAGCAAACTTTGAACCCTGGTTGTGTTAATGCCATGCTCTCACAATAGAGCTACACAGCTTCCATGACAACTGTTGCTCAGTGATCTGACCCGACAATAGGAAGCAACCGAAAAAACAATGCATTATGGGTTGAATGTAGGCCTACACTTTTGCAAAAACTGAAAATAGTAAATATATTCAGCCAGGAATCGATAACCTTTCCTCATAATGAGTCTTGGTCAGATGTGGTGCAATCAGGAGGTGAAAGTACTCATTGAAATATGGTCAGACGACTATATAAAGCAATTGCTTGTGGTCACCTCACAAAAACATGGAATGTCTTTGTAAAATATGCAGTGACTGTAACAGAAATTGGGTAATTTCTTTTTGTAGGAAAACAAAAGTAATATGAAGAAAAAACAAGACCGCACAAAGATGTTGTTGCTCTATTGTTATTGTCCACAACAAAGAAGCGTTATGAGTTTACTTCTGATTTTCTGTCCAACAGACGAGTGACTCGCTCAACCGCAAGGCATTTGTTGACAATGTTTGGTTTGCATGACAAAGTCGAATATGAATGCTAAAATCAAATTAAACTTCACCCCTGAATCGGACTGGGTCTACCGAACTATTAGTGTGAAAGCGCAAGCCGGTGCTTGAAGAAAGTCTGTTAACTCCACTACTGACAGATTTGCTTCACCTTACCATCGTTATGTTATGTCTTTTGAACCCATCCAGGTCCATTTTGTGGGTCCAAGCTGCCGCCGTCCGTCCAGACGAAGGGCAACCGGCTGGTGATACGCTTTACTTCTGACCTGTTCACCGAAGGCCCGGGCTTCAGGGCCTACTGGTCCACCAACACCAGCCTGCCCGCCCCCACCGAACCCCCACCCCCACCCAACCCATGGGACGACATCATCATAGGTATCCAATAGTACTACTACGACTCCTATGGCTCCTAGTGCTACTAAGAACTAAGAACCGTTGGGTACCAAGGTCTAGAATCCCACACACTAAAGTTTAAAACTCAACACACCAAGGTCTAGATCCCAATGCACTTAGGTCAAGAACCCAACACACCATGGTTTAGATCCCAACACACCAAGATTTAGAACCCAACACACCATGGTTTAGATCCCAACACACCAAGGTTTAGAACCCAACACACTAAGGTTTACATCCCAATGCACCAAGGTTTAGATCCCAACGCACCAAGGTTTAGAACCCAACACACCAAGGTTTAAACCCCAGTCTTTAAGTTGCAGAGGATATTGAGACAGTTCCAACACAACACGGGTAAGAATAAGTATTGCAGACGTTTGTAATTTAATGAATCACTTTGATTTATTAAAATGTGTCCCAAGTCTCCACAACAATTCAATAAAATGACTTAGTCTAATGAGTGGGGAAATCTCAAAAGAGTGTGCATGTACATGTGGGCGTATGTGTATGTGTGTGTGTGTGTGTGTGTGTGTGCGTAGTTGTGTGTGTGAGTCTTAAAACAACATTGCTTCCCAGAGATAGATAATTGGGTTTTGTTGGTGTTATACACACTGGGACTATGGTGTGTGTGATTTATGTCCCTCTAGACTGGCCTGTAAGTTGTGGAAAACCTGCCATCCCCCCTGCTGTGAACACCCGCATCGTTAACGGAGAACCAGCCAGGCCCAACTCCTGGCCCTGGCAGGTGTCCATGCAGGTAACACTGAGCTTATTTTCTCTCTCTCTCTCTCTCTCTCTCTCTCTCTCTCTCTCTCTCTCTCTCTCTCTCTCTCTCTCTCTCTCTCTCTCTCTCTCTCTCTCTCTCTCTCTCTCTCTCTCTCTCTCTCTCTCTCTCTCTCTCTCTCTCCCATCCAAATTATCATAATATCTCTAAAGACCCGGTACATGGATGTGTGTGTGTGTTTACAGGTGTGGCCAGCGAATCGTCCTACTCCAATATTCTCTCACACCTGCGGTGGCACACTTATCCATAAGAACTGGGTGCTCACTGCAGCCCATTGCTTCATAAAGTAAGGCTTCCGTCCACAACATGTACACTGCAATGGGAACATTAAAAAAATATCCAGCAGCCATTGTTTCTTCTAAATCAAAACGTAAAGACAGCTCTGCTTGGGATGTGGGTATATATTTTCTCTGCTGTTATTCTAAAGAGTGTGGACCCATTATAATGTGTGTTTTGTTTTGTGGTGTATGTTTCTATTAAGCCAGAATCACTCATGAAGACCATTTGCCTCATCTGGAGAGCCAGCTTTTAGGGTTATGCTGTCACCCTTTGATTGTATTCTAGACTTACCCTGGCTTTGACATCTATGCCCTCTACCCCAATTTATATTCATGTTTGAGCAACTATCATCAGGCTAGCCAGAAAAGACACCAAGCTTGAGATTGGAATTTTCAGTATTTTATTCCCATTTTACAATTTCAAGAGCATGTTCCATAGATGGTAACAAATATGTCCACCTCACGCACACACACAAACACACACACACCAGCTTTTCTGATAAGTCTATACGATTATTAGGGGTGGCTCAACCCGCTAGTCCACTAAGCAGGTCTACATACATGGTTAGTGTTCGGTTTGATGCCCACCTGCAGTCATGTCATCCCCTTTCTCATTCCACCCACTTTCCCGTCTGTCTTCACTGTCCTGCGTATCAAGGCACAACCACAACAAAAACATGGGTTTTATGGCAAATACTGTTTACAATAAACTGTAAATACTGTTAATATTGTACCGTTTTCAATAAACAGTAAACCATATTGTTTTACCGTATCGGTAAACACAGTCTTCCCTGTCCTGTCCATAAACACAAAATACAAAAAAAGCAATGTTTTCAGTGCAGGTATACGTTTCACGATAATAATCCATAAATACCGTTCATTATTTTTCTAACCCTTCGTAGCTATGCGGACGAGCTGCAGCGCTGGCGCATGTGTCTGGGCAAACACAACCTGACCTACGAGGAGCCCAGCGAACGCTGCTTCGCGGTGTCCGGAATCTTCCGGCACGAGGGCTTCAGGTACCCCACCGTGCCCACGGTGGAGTTCGACATCGCCCTGGTGCGGCTGACCGGCGCGGTGGAGGAGAGCCAGGAGGTGTCGTACGCCTGCCTGCCCAGCCCGGAGGAGGTCCTGATGGGGGGGACGAATTGTTACGCCACGGGCTGGGGAGACGAAACCGGTGCGGGTCCATTTTGAGGATTCTTGCAGAAATGTGTGTGTGTGTGTGTGTGTGTTTGTGTGTGTCTGCTCTTAAGAACTCGTATAGTACAGATTCTGTACTCATCCAGGTCGCTTGTATGATACACTATATTGCCAAAAGTATTGGGACACTCCTCCGAATCATTGAATGCAGGTGTTCCAAACACTTCCATGGCCACAGGTGTATAAAATCAAGCACCTAGGCATGCAGACTGCTTCCGCAAACATTTGTGAAAGAATGGGTCGCTCTCAGGAGCTCAGTGAATTCAAGCGTGGTACAATGATAGGTTGCCACCTGTGCAATAAGTCCATTCGTGAAATGTCCTCACTACTAAATATCCCACGGTCAACTGTTAGTGGTATTATAACAAAGTGGAAGCAATTGGGAACAACAGAAACTCAGCCACGAAGTGGTAGGCCACGTAAAATCACAGAGCGGGGTCAACGCATGCTGAGGCGCACAGTGCGCAGAAGTCGCCAACTTTCTGCAGAGTCAATAGCTACAGACTTCCAAACTTCGTGTGGCCTTCAAATTAGCTCAAGAACAGTGCGTAGAGAGCTTCATGGAATGGGTTTCCATGGCCCAGCAGCTGCATCCAAGCCTTACATTACCAAGCGCAATCCAAAGCGTCAGATGCCGTGGTGTAAAGCACACCGCCACTGGACACAAGAGCAGTGGAGACATGTTCTCTGGAGTGACGAATTATGCTTCTCAGTCTGGCAATCCGATGGACGAGGCCTTCTCGTCTAACATCTGTGCCTGACCTCATAAATGTGCTTCAAGAAGAATGGTCAAAGATTCCCATAAACACACTCCTCAACCTTGTGAAAAGCCTTCCCAGAAGAGTTGAAGCTGTTATAGCTGCAAAGGGTGGGAGGTCTCCATATTAAACCCTACGGATTAAGAATGGGATGTCATTAACCTTCATGTGCATGTAAAGGCAGGGGTCCCAAAACCTTTGGCAAGATAGTGTACATGCAATGCTCGTACAATACTGGTACTGTGCTCGTGCTTTGATCAAGCAGTACACATGCAGTACTCATACAGGTCACATATACTTACTAATATATATAAAGTACTAGTAAATTACCAATACTGTGCACATGCAGTATTCATACAGAGTATATACTGTACACATACACTGTACGCATTCAGTACACATACAGTACACACACAGCCCACATACACTACACATACACTACACCTACAGTACACATACACTACACATACAGTACACATATGCACACATACAGTACATATGCAGTACACATACAGTACACATTGAGTGCATATACTGTGCACACAGTATACACATACATAGCATTTAGTTGAAAAGCTTCCTTTTCTTCTGAAATGAATGTTCACCACCCATTCATGCCCTCTGCTGGCTCAACCCAGCAACTACATGGATCCACAGTTCCCTATGAATGAGATGCTAACCCACCATCTCCCATGTTTAAAAAACTGATAATGGTATACATTTCGGTTTTAAAACAAGAAATTGCTAGTCAAACACAGAAGCTAATTATATCAAACAGATACAAAAAGAAAAAGACAAAACAGCTCAAGCATGCAATGATACACATAAATTAAATTTATTAGGCAATTGCGGAAAGCGAGCATGGAAGAAAGAAAACCTTTTTTTTTTACCTCAACTGAGTTGAATGAACTCTCTGTGTGTTTCCGTGGGAACCAGGCAACTCCATGAGCCCCAAGGTGGCGGAGGCGCTCAACCAGGTGGCCCTGCCCGTGATGCCCTACGCCACCTGCAAGAGGGCTGACTACTGGTGGTTCCAGGTGAAGAGCTCCATGATCTGCTGTGGATACATCCTTCCTGACGAACTCAAGTCCGTCTGCCAGGTGAGATATACACCCAGGCAGGCCTCCGCTTAGATGAAATCAAACATCTCTTTTACAAGAAAGACCTTGCCAGCCACAGCAGCAGCATATAATAAAAACACAGTAAACAACATACAACACTGCAGAAGAAAACACGTATTTTACACGTTGAACCGGGCAAAGAAGCTTTAACAATTTATTTACATATTTTGACGCTATAGTAATATGGACATTTTGGTGTAGGTGTTGCAGCTGCTTAGAATTTATATGCTTATAGAAATGCAGAGAACATTTCCAACACTCCCAATATCACCACCTCCCAAACGTTGCCAACTGTTTATATGTCCCCAATGTGTTCTGCGCTTTTCAGATATAGGGTGTGGATGTCATCGATTGATCTCTGATTTGTTGGTTGTTTGGTGTTTATGACAGGGGGATTCAGGCGGACCCCTGGTGTGCCAGGACACCCCCATCAGCCCCTGGGAGGTGCATGGCATCACCAGCTTCGGCCCCATCGGCTGCATCATGGACAAAAAGCCCTCTGTGTTCACCCGCTCCTCCGCCTACATCCCCTGGATCCACAACGTCATCCGCAAGGACATATACCACACCCACAGTACGGCTCCATCCTCCGCCCATGCTGAAACATTCACCTTCACCACACACTCTATCAGTGGTTCCCAACATTGCCAATTTAAGGGTCTGAACATTTTTGCGACCCAAACATCTTACATTTTGGTGCATCTGCCTCTCCACACGTTGTTTGAACCGCAACTTACAAGTAAGGCTGAGAATGCAATCAAAGCATACAATCAAAGTTGCACGACCTAGTTTCTGTCAATCAACTGGATAGAGTAGTTATATGAATCAGAACCTAAGGTCAGTACAACATAATTTTTTTTATCAGAGATACAACATTTCAAAATTCCACAGCAATAGTACATCTCAACCAAGGTACTACCTTTGTACTACAGTCATATTCAGTACTTAAGTATTACAGTTAGACACAGCCTCAGCATTTAAATCCTCTACATAGTCCTCTGTCCCTCTGTCCCTCCGTCTCCTGTTTCCTGTTGTTGTTTAGGCTCTGGCTGTGGTGGGCCCAAGGTCCTGACGGGCCCTACCGGGGGGAACCTGTCCTCCATGGGCTTCCCCAGTAGCTACAGCAACCAGGCCGACTGCCAGTGGACCATCACAGCCCCCGCCGGCCAGCTGGTTCACCTCCACTTCCACCAGCTGACCCTGGAGGAGAGCACGTTCTGCATCAACGACAAGCTCTCCGTCACAGACAGACTGGGCAGCTTAGGTACAGTAGCATAGCCTAGGTACAGTAGCACAGCCTGGGTACAGTAGCATACACAGCCTGGGTACGGTAGCATAGCCTGTGTACAGCAGCATAGCCTGGGTACAGTAGCACACACAGCCTAGTTACAGTAGCATGCCTGAGTACAGTAGCACACACAGCCTGGTTACAATGGCATAGCATGAGTACAGTAGCATACACAGCCTGGGTACAGAAGCATAGGCTACATAGTAGAGACCTCATGCTCACCCCTCTCCCCCTCCTCTCAGGAACCTTCTGCAGCCACACCGCTCCTCAGGACCTAGTGAGCCACGGAGAGGAGCTCCGCATCAGCTTCTCCTCCAACGCCCGCATTGTGGACACCGGCTTCCTGGCCTCCTGGAGGCCCGTGGACCCCTCCCAGGGTGAGACCGTAGAAGAAGAAGGGTTACTGGAGTGACCAATCAAATTGTTGCAATTGTCGTTCAACGACTTGATGAGTTAGTTGTGATGTAGATACTGAAGTAGCCATCACAACACCATCTTAGATGATCATATAACTTACCCTTGCTTGTTTCCCAAAATTAATTCTAACTCTAATGACCCCAACACGCACACACAAACACACAAAAAACAACAACCAACCAACATCCACTTTTTTCCCCACACTGACCCGTCTCAACCCTGTGGTCCTCCACAGCTCCCTGTGGAGGGCGCTTCAGCAGCAACCAGGGGGATGTGACCTCCCCCGGCTGGCCCAGCGACTACCCCAGCCAGGCCGTCTGCACCTGGCTCATCACCATCCCCTCCGCCACCACCATACACCTCGCCTTCACACACTTTGAGGTCCAGGCTGCCAACATGCTAGGCAAGTGTGTGGACTACGTGGAAATCTTCCAGGGGCCGAACATGTTCCCGAAAGGTTTGTAGTAGACTACTTGAGTTGAAGATGGGTGGAAAACCAATATATATCATTAGACTGATCATTTTATCCATAGATATTTCTTTCATCGTTGCCATGGCGCTAATGGATGTTTTTCCCATTTTTTGTGTGTTGTTTTGAAGGTCGGTTCTGTGGGTTTGCCCCGCCTCCAAAGGTCACCATCGACGGCAACACAGCAATTATCCGGTTCCTTAGCAACGGAGACAATCATCAGAGCGGCTTCCGTGGTTACTGGACCACCGACGCCAGCGTGGTCCCCACTTTGCCTCCTCCGCCCGTTAACCCATGGGACAACATCACCATCAGTGAGTCATCATTCCCTGAGTCTGGATGGTACCTTAGCTGTAGCACCTAGCCTAGAGCACCTGGCCTATAGCACAAGGCCTAAAGCACCTGACCTATACACCTAACCTATTGCATGAAGCCTGTAGCACCTAGCCTATTGCACGTAGCCTATAGCATAGACATATATACTTAGATGCCGCATTGGCCTTTGGATCTTACGTCAACGTCGCCGCCATATTGGAGAGGCAAAGACTGGCCTGTAAACAAATACGTAAACTATGATCAATGATCGGTTTATGATCTACGTGGAGTAAAAAATACATTAAAATGATTTCATATAAAATATATATAATTACATAACATTATAGTGCTTTTATCCAGAAAAGCACTATCCAGAAATGTTATCCAATCTTATCTAGAAATATTCTATAGGCAAGGTGCATGTAGCCTATAGTACCTAGTCTATAGCATATAGCCTATAGCACCTCGCCGATAACATGTAACCACAGCATGTAGCACATAGCGCCAGCGAGTGGCTAAATACATGGGAGCGCTAGACTGCAGCGCACTCACGATGTAGCTGTCATTGCTATTCCCAGCCTGGCCGGACGAGTGTGGCAGCCCGGCGGTGACACCCAGCAACGCCACCCTCAGGGTGGTCAACGGGGTGGAGGCAGTGCCCCACTCCTGGCCCTGGCAGGTCTCCATGCAGGTAACCCTTGCACTCTCTCTCCTTTGCTCTCTTCCTCTCCCGCTCCATCTCAGGTACAGTCAGTTGATCAGCTTGATTGATGGGTTGTCTCTTTGTGGTAGTGCTATAAGTGATAGCTATCTCCCTCTCTCCATCTCCCCCTTTATCTCTCTTCGCCCTCTCTCCTCGCCATTACTGTCCCTCTTTTCTGTCTCTTATCTCTCTCTACCTCTCTCTCCCATTTGTGCTTTTGCATGTATTTAATTACTTCTGTTTGTGGATACATTCATTCATCTCAAACACGTGTGAGCATTGTGGCTAATGAGCAGAGAGAATGAACAAGAGACAGGGGAATGAGCGAGAGATAGCGAGAGCGAGAGAGAGAGAGAGACCTTTGTTGTGCTCTCTGCCTGCCAGGCTACTCCTATAGCTGCCATTCCCTACATGCACGGCTGTGGAGGCTCCCTGATCCACGAGGAGTGGATCCTCACTGCGGCTCATTGCTTCATGATGCAAGTAGCAGCAGCACACATGCACACACACGCACACATCAACACATGTCCTGCGCAAACACACAAATGCACAACCCGACACGCGTTTGCTTGCAGATACAAATACTCATAACACAAAAACACTGATAAACATACACACACTCGCACATACATGAGTGCACCCAAGTACACAAATGCACACACAGACACTGACACACACATGCCCAACCACACCCACAATATTTCCTCACACAAAACACTTCCATACACACATGCACATACACACAAATACACAACCAACAGCTACTAAATGGCTACTCTTACTTCCCTACTACCCCCCCCCCCCCCCACACACACACACACACACACACACACCCCCACCCCCACCCCCAGGCCGCTGAACAGCCCCACATTCTGGCGCATGTGTCTGGGCAAGCACCACATGAACTCCTCCCGTGACGTGCCCTCGGCGGAGGCCTGCTACCAGGTGGACAGCATAGTGCGCCACACGGGCTTCGTCTACGAACAGGACCGCTCCGACATCAGCAACGACGTGGCACTGGTACACCTGGCGCGGCCCATCAACATGACCCGGGAAATCAGCCCCGTGTGCATGCCCGCGCCCGGGGCCGTGCTGGCCGCCGGGACCCCCTGCTACGTCACCGGCTGGGGCGACGAGAAAGGTAGCGTAGGGTTGGTGGGTCGGGGGCTCCTCGTCATTCAGCCCAATTTACAGTCGCTAGCCGGCCTGAGCCAAAAGTGACATCATGCCCTTCACGCATGGTTCAGTCATCATATGTTGCGTGTCGCGCACCGCTCGACATTTTGAAGCTCCACAAGTGTGCGAACTGCACGTCCACTTCACAAAAGGCACATCACGGTGACTATAAATGACGCTGTAGCAATGTTTGTTGCCACACGCCACCTAGGTGGCTGCCACTCTCCACCGAGTCTCTTTGGATTTAAATGAGCCACTTCAAAGCTATACATATTTTATGTATATGCATACCTCATGTACATTTCTCTATAAGCACATTTTATTTATTTACATGTGCTAACATTTTCTTTATTTGAATTGCCTCTGCGTACTGTTGAACTGATTTTAACTTAAATGTATTATATTCTCTATTAGTCTATTATCTTGAGCAGAGCAACAATTTCCCCCTGGAAGAATAGAGTGATCTCGATCTGAATGAATCTGAATGTAAAATCCGTCTCCTAGCTGTCTAAACACACATCCTCTCTGACTCTCATCCTCCTCCAGGGAGCTTATTCCCCAAGGTATCACAGCAACTGAACCAGGCCGCCCTCCCCGTGGTGGACTTCGGGACCTGCAGTAAGCCGGCCTATTGGTGGGACGTCCTGCGGCCCTCGATGATCTGCGCTGGCTATGAGTCCCCCGACGAGCTCAAATCCGCCTGCCAGGTGAGCGACTAGTGAGCAAGCTGCATCTCGTTATGGGTGAGGGTCTGAATACAGCTTGGTCAGAGGACCGTACGCTGCATTCTGGGGGAACAGCCAGGTTATAACTTCCACGGCGAATAGCTGCTGAGGGTATGCCGTGGGCAAGCGGTACTTGCATTTATGGTTGTGCGCCAAAAGTCGCCAATTCAGTGACATCTGGTGATCTTTATAATGCAATGATTTGTTGTACAAATGAACATATATGGAGCAAACCTCCGCAACCAGTTTTTCATAAATGGACCAGGAAAATTTAGCAGGGAAGACGGAGCTAGACGTCCCTGGATTGTAGGACGTGTACATATGGGAGAGGTGCTTGTAAAATGAGTGGTTCTCTAAGTGATTTAGAGAACACCTGTGGTGATTTGACGCAGTAAAATTTGGCCTTTGGTGCCTTCAGTAGTTATGGTGTTCTATAATGAAAGAAGAAGAATGCCAGTCCACTATGATTATTATTTGAAGGTGTCCCTTTTGTCTGCCTAGTATTATATAAATGGCTATGGAATCTCAAGACTTATGTAACAGAAGCAAAACAGCTTCTGTTTGTTCTGGATCAATCAGCCGTGATTACAAATGGCTTTGGCTGATTTTGTGTTCATAATTACAAAAAGAGATCCGCATGATGGACAGGAATAATGGGGTCGAATTCAATGTTTTGACCTGTCCCAACTCAGACAGGGTACTGGCTACTTCATTTTACAAATGGGAAATAAGAATACATCTTTGTGCAGACATTGAGAAATCATTTGAAAACAACAATGAAATCAGAAAATCATTAAATGGAAGAACAAAAAAGTAAACAACCGTCTTATGCTTTTAATTCGACGTTGAATATGAATATTTGCCAGATGCTTTCATCCAAAGTGACTCACCTTGCATTTACTTATGTGTCACTCAGGAGCAGACAAAATACCTTCTTATACAGATTAGGTGTCTTGCTCAAGGATCCCTGCTCTTATGACTTTGGACATTGGAGTTTGAACTTCAGAATGTTTTGGACTGGGATTCAAACATCCTCCTAATCTTCTTTCAATCGCCTCCAGGGTGACTCTGGGGGTCCGTTCGTCTGTCAGACCACGGGGGCCACCAAGTCCAGCTGGGAGGTCCATGGGATCGTGAGCTTCGGGGCCCAGGGTTGCATCAAGGACAAGAAGCCCTCTGTCTTCACCCGGGTCTCGGCCTTCAGCGGCTGGATCGAGGACAACATCAGGAGGTTCATGTATGAGAGAGCTTAGACCAATGTCAGCATTTTGAAATATGGTTTCGTTGGGGTTTCTTACTGTTAATGCCTGTACCCTATGTGCCTGTGTTGTAAATGGACGAGTCATTCAGAGTGAGTGAGTTTTTGTCTCTCAGGGAAATAATAGCACATGTGCCGTAACGATGCATATGTGGGTAGCTCCACTGGGATTCGGCTGAGGTGTTGCCTTTCAGATTACAATACACCTTCAGGTGTTTTTTTTTATTGGTTGTTGGTTAACAAGCTTGAACACTCATTAGGTGTTCCTTCATAATTAAGGACACATTTTTCAATGTTGTGCAATAGGGCCATGCTAATAACAGTTGTACTGAATATTGAAATAGCAGAATGTTTACTTCCTTTATTTCATAAATAAAGAGAATGCAAGGTTCTGCTTGCCATATATGCATATGTCATATGGAAATGACAACTTCAACATTAAAGCTAACTTAAGTGGATTGTGAGATCTGTGCTCATGTGTCCATTTCAAAATTACATTTGTATGTGTCTTTAGTTATGAAGAGTTTGTAAGTGACTCTTGGTTTTGACGCTTACTCTACCATTGCTCTGAGACTGACATAAACAACCATTTTCTACTGGCTAACTTCTCTTCTCTACATTGGTGCTGCTCCAACAAAAATGAATGCCACAGACTCCAAAGTTTTGGGATTTAACCCCAACGGTCACATGACCAGCCACATCAGCCAATGAGAGAGCCCGGCTCAGATTTCATCCCAGGAGGAGAGGGAGAGAGAGCGAGAAAGAGGGGTGGGGGGAACAGGGAGAGAAAACCAGCCACTAATGTGTGTCAATGGTTTGGTGAAGCACACAGACTTTCAATGAAGACTGGCTTATTGTGAAAGAGTTCCTCTCTTCTTCTCCACTTGGGATTATCTGCTTTAGTTTGTTGTTGAAATCATGAGGATGTTGAAACCGAGTCCTGTCTTTGGAGGAAAGTTTACAGCGGTGTCCCATCAAGAAGGAGTGAGGAGAAAGTAGGAAGAGGACGAAGAAGTATTTTTTTCTCTTCATCCTTCCCTACTCCTCTGTGGGAGAATGGGGGCCGGAGCTCTGACTATCTGTGTGAGTACAAGACCTGATTAACAGCAGAAGTATTGAGCAAAACTCCTCAACATGAGCACGTCTTCGACACTTTTGTTATGTCAAAGAATTGTGTGTGAGAGAGAGAGAGAGAGAGAGAGAAAGACACAAACACACACACACACACACACACACTGTATGCTTTTGAAGAGACAGGAAATCTCAGAGGGTTAATCTCGGAGGGTTAACATTTTATTTATACTTTACACCAACCCTACATTCACTCTCCCTGTCTAAGAATCATTCACAGCCTAGATTCTTACAGGGAGAATTTGGCCGGCAACTTAAACAAACTAAGTTTCCACTAAATATTCCACTGTTGACCTTACTGGATGACAACATTGGGCTTCATTTGAACATGTTTATTTTGTTTTAAATCCTTCCTTGTAGCACACGGGAGAGTCAGAGTCAAACAGTTGTCTCTTGCTGCCGGTGAATGTTTGGCTGCCAGTTGGTTGAATGACCACCCACATGGAGAGAGAGAGAGAGAGAGAGAGAGAGAGAGAGAGAGAGAGAGAGAGAGAGAGAGAGAGAGAGAGAGAGAGAGAGAGAGAGGAGAGAGAGAGAGAGAGAGAGAGAGAGAGAGGGGAAGGCCAGGGAGAGAGAGAGAGGGAGAGGGGGAAGGCCAGGGAGATAGAGGGGAAGGAGAGGGAGGGGGAAAGAGAGTGGAAAGCAAGGGAGACAGGGTGAATGATAGAGAGGGAGAGGGGGAAGGAGAGGGTTGGAGAGGGGGCGTTCTTAAAGAGGAGGCACATGCTGGGTCTTGTCCTTCCCTCTGCAAAGACAATTTAAGAAACGGAGCTACTGCCACAAGTCTCGCAGCATTGAACACATTTAAACAACCAAGAACGGCAACAACAATACATGTTAGAAATCATTCTAGATGGAGACTAACTACAAAACAAGAGATAGAAAATGTCTTGTCTGTTTCCATTTTAGTTCAATATTGTTAATTTTTTTGTCTGAATCATGATAACTGAAAAACATTGCTAACAGCCTCTACATCACAGCCTCTACATCACTTATCTGCACTTCAATGAATTGTATGATTTTATTGTTCAACCTCACTTGTAAATTGCTTTGGATAAAAGTGTATGCTAAATAGATACAGATTAGTTGTAAAGATTAAAAGCAAGCAATGACAATTCCCAGCTCTGGAATACAAGTCCCTTAATGAGGTGTCTGAGACCGTGTCAGCAGTTGTGTGAGAATGTTGTCAAGGTGGGGGGAAGGGAGAAGGGATGAGGATTTATAGGTGGACCACAATAGACTTCCTGGTTAACAATAGAGCCGGCCAATCACACATTAGCATGTGTTGTCTTCTCCTCAAGATCTGTGTTAGTTTAAAACAGGTGATGGGAAGTGTATGTGTGTGTGTGTGTGTGTGTGTGTGTGTGTGTGTGTGTGTGTGTGTGTGTGTGTGTGTGTGTGTGTGTTTGTTTGTTTGTGTATATGTGTGGGAGAGCGAGAGAGAGAAAGATTGAAATAGAGAGCATAATTAAGAGTACCCCAAGTATTGTGAGGATGCTTGTGTATATGTGTGCCTATGCACAGTATGTGTGTGCCTCTGTGTGGTGTGTGCATGTCTGGGTGCATGAATGAATGCAACTGTAGGTGTGTGTGTTTGGATGTATGTTTGCATGTGTGTGTAAGGCCAGATTTTGGAGACATCTGCTGTGTGCGGTCTGTCACTAGCAGGCCTAGCTCAGACAGGCTTACCCAGGGACATGAGACGTCTGTCAAGCTGCAGTCATTGTCAGACTCGGCCACTCCACCACAAGCACCGCATCCCCACTGGCCCATTGGACTACCATTTTTGTTGTTTTGTAATTGTGTTTGTATGCTTTGATTGTTCTCAGCCTCACTTATTAGTCACTGGATAAAAGTGTCTGCTAAAGTAAATGTAAATGTTTCTACAATTAATGACCTGTACGACAGCCTATAAATATTTAATACCTAGCTGTACGCTGACTCACAATCATCCACCTCCTGAACTATCATGACCTCTGACCTCTCTTGCTGTCATCCAACTCCTCTCCGTTGCCATGACTCTTAGTGTCCTGAGGATACAAAGTGCATGCCTTTAGTATTCATATCTTCACCCACCAGCCAAGTGTGTGGTTGCTACTCCATCTTACTGCTAATGTGGATGGTGTGGGCACCAAATCCTGGCAGGATCATCTGCTTTGTTGAAGATTTCCCGCCCTTTATCTTCTATATGAGTACCTTCTGTGTGTTACTTCTAATGATACGACCAGAGCAGCTCCACACATCATTCTGCCTTATGTTTGTTATGCATGTTGACTCATAGAATTATAGAACAAGCATGTGGATAGAGCTACTTACGTGAACATCGGCCACTTTACCAAAACACAGAGTGGTGTGATGAGAACTGAAAATGTGTAGGCCACTTGTAGGTCCATGCAAAGTTCAGTGACGTGAAAACAACATTATAACAATCCTAAAAAGCATATAATAAAAAAAGTTGAACAATGTTGAATTAAATAATGAAAAGGTTTTTTGTATGTACACACAGAAAAAATATACGAAGTGATAAATAAACCTGGCAACTCACAAGCTCACAAATCAAAAAACTATGCAAGTAAATAAAAACACAATTAAGTCTTGTTTTGTCTTTTAGTATTTATACTCCATTAAATTACATGTACAAGAGTTGTGTATCTGCTAGAGAACAAGCGTTCTGTCTAAACCCAGCCTTGGTTGAACTGGAGGAATGTTAGGACCCCCCCCCCCCCCCACACACACACACACACACACACCCATCTGTCATTGAAAGACATGTCACATGACCAACATGTGACATGTCTTTGATCTCTTCTAATTAATTAACTAATGGCTTATAAAGCCAAAAACGTCAGTGTGATATATAGCAACTAGCGGTCTCAATGTAGCAATCCTCTTAAAAGGATAACCCTCTTAAATTGGGTGTTGGGAATAGTCCACACCCACCCACTGTAATATAGGAATGGTTTTAAAACAATAACGGTAACCATTTAACAAAAAATATAGATTTAATAAATAAAATGTATAACCATGTCTGCAGGTCCATGGTTGATGCGTCAGTTTTAAAATCATCTCCGCCACTACAGATCATTTTAAACACCAGTTCAGTACTCTTTAAAAGGATCATCTCTTCCCAGTAGTAAGGAGGATCATTTTAATATGATCATGTCATAATCACCCTTAATGTTTTCCTCGGCTGTCAGTGAGAGAAATGTTGACTCAAGGGTGACTTTGTTTACATGCAAGAATGTGTGTATTTGTCTAAGGTTAGGACTAAGGTTTAGTGTTTATGCGCGTGTGTGTGTGTGTGTGTGTGTGTGTGTGTGTGTGTGTGTGTGTGTGTGTGTGTGTGAATGTGTGCCTGTGTGTGTGTATGTGTGTATGTGTGTGTGCGTGTGTGTGCGTGTGTGTGTGTGCATGCATGTGTGTGTGCAGCCATGGGTGCAACAGGTGGTACAGCTTGCTTATTTGCAACTTGGATAAGGTATCAGTGCCTACCTAGCAGCTGTGATACACACACACACACACACACACACACACACGCACACACGCAAGCACACACGACACACACACGACACAAATATTCACTGGGTTTTACAGGTCTGCTACAGGGCGTTCTTCATAGTGCCTCACCATATGTTTCTGTTTGACAACAGCAAAGCCCTGACAAACACACACTGAGACCTTGGCTACGCAAGCTCTTATTTTCCTCTCGTTATATCACTCTTCTATGGGCTGTGTTGCAGCCTTATCACATAAACAAACAGCAAGGCTCTTTAACGTTATTAAAAATGTCTGTTATTGTGCTTTGTACCGTAGAACCGAATTGTAGGTTATCTACTCATTAGGTTAACCTAAGAGGAAGAAAAAGGAAAAAGTCCCTTTGCATGTTACATTAGGTTACAATAGCGTGAGTGCGCATTTATATATATGTGATATAAACTCACTGTATGTATGTGTATACTTGTATGTGTGTGTGTGTGTGTGTGTGTGTGAGTGTGTGTGTTTGTGCGTGTGCGTGTGTGTGTGTGTGTGTGTGTGTGTGTGTGTGTGTGTGTGTGTGTGTGTGTGTGTGTGTGTGCGTGTGAAAGAAAGAAATAAAGAGCACACACATATATGTGCAGGTACAGTCCCTTCCCCTTCCTGCAGTTCAAAGTGTTGCATGGTAACCAGACAATTGTCGTAGCAACTACCACAAAGACAGAGGCCCTCCCCTCTCCCTCTCTAGACTCTCTCTCTCTTTGTATTGCTTAGTTCCCAACCCACTGGTGCTACCGGGTCCTAACACAAGGCATGTCACACACACTATGACTGAAGTGTGTCTAGACCCAGACCCATCTGGGGCCCTATGATGAACGAGAGGGGGCCCATTTATCTGGATCTTAATGTGTCTCTTCTGGTGCTGGTATAGTGCCAACCTACATGCCAGCCTCCACCTCCTCCACCTCCTCCACCTCCTCGGCCAGGGTGCCAGCTGAATCTGACGGAGCTGTTCTCTGCCTCTCCCCCTCTCCTCCTCCCCAGCACCACAAGGCCGCCGTGCAGGTCAAGGAGGACATGAAGAAGATGGTGCACCTCCCCATGCTGAGGCCCTGGCCCATCACTGCCAGCACCTCCTCCACCAACATCACCACAACCACAGCCATCGCCACTGCGGAGGTCCAGAGTAGCAGGCAGTTTGGAGTGTCCCTGTCGGAGCTGTGCGCGCTGGGCTTGGTGGCAGAGGAGGACGGGGTGCCCAAAGTGGTGCGCAGGATGGTGGAGCATCTACGCCAGCATGGTAATAAGGGGCTGGGGGGTGGTGTGGGACATGCACATAAATAGATCGCCTTTATTCCACACAAAAAAAAAGAGTCTTAATTCATTATTAATTAATCTTTTTTCTAAAAGAAAAATGAGCCCTCGATCTTGAGCAGAGAAATTGTAACAGAAACTAAGTAGACAGTAAACTTAGATCTTAGTTTGTTAAGACCCCAGG
Source organism: Lota lota (assembly GCA_026745465.1). Lineage (NCBI taxonomy): Eukaryota > Metazoa > Chordata > Actinopteri > Gadiformes > Lotidae > Lota > Lota lota. The sequence goes on along the minus strand of JACYXH010000559.1, from coordinate 1,166,768 downwards.
TTAATTGCTGACATTGTCTATGTCAAGATGTAAAACAGCCATGTTTTTTGTTAAACTCATCTCCTCTCATGGTGTAGACACGCACCATGGGCAGTTGGCCATCAGTTGACTCCCATAGCTAAATTATTTTTGTCCAACCCAGGTAAGCACATATGAACTGCCCTGGCTAGGTGCAACGAGCAAATGCACAGTGTTTACACACGCATGCTCACGGACGTGGAGACTGAGGGGCGGTGCACAGTTAGAATTCTGTGCAAAGATAGTGACTAAGTTATAGACAGTGTGATCATTCTGAATTCTGAATGCAGAGCAATTAAGAATTGTCCGATGTACAATTTAGTCAAGGTTGGGTCAAGGCTAGTGCAAAATCAAATCGGAATAATGTGTATGTTTACTGTCAAACCTCCCAAAAATAGAATGCTTTGGAACGACCTATTTACAGTCTGCCCGTCCCATCTCTAACAATCAGTCCCATTTATGGGCCAGGCCCAGTTTCTCTGTCTGTCTGAAGTTCTAGAATATTCTCTGGATCTTTTTGTCCACTAGATGTCGCTGCAAAGCTATAAAGGTAGCACGACTTGTACGTTTGAAGAAACTAAGGCTATTCTGTTGGCTGCAGAAGATCCCGTACACAGGGGAGTGATGGTAGTTCAACATGTTGGTATGTTGTGGCCCTCATGTTGAGTTAGTTTTCTAGTCAGAAATTTGTTCAAGTAAAATGTCAAAAATATATACCAAAAATATAGCTTAGCATAAAAGTCCAAATATAGTATTGTTGTATCCACAATGGTGGCGATTGTAACGCGTCTGCATTATTTCGTTCTTATCCAATATTATATGTATTTATCATTTCCTTAAACTTAAGTGATGTCAGTGTATCTTTTGAATGTAGCAGGGGAAGTTGCGACCTCTCAAGTCACCCTTCCCTCCATAGATTGCCCTATTCATAAAAATATAACTCTTATCTGATATGGTTTAACGGCGATAAGCTCACCAATATTGCACCTCTACTAAAAGCTTGGGTCATCCTCTTTGGTTTCACAAATATCAACGTTTGTCATGTATGAGCATCAATAAGTCTTTGAAGCGTTCAATCACAAAATGTAACGGTTCAGACTTCTTGACAGAAAGTTGCTCATAAATCGCAAACGTAAATGTTTGTAAAACAAAAGGCATGCTGACACAAAGAAGATTGTAGCGCAAAAGTAACTTAGGTCAATATTTCTATTAACATTAGCGTGACATCCCAGCTCTGTCTTTACACCACGTTTAAAATACCACATTTGCCTTGTAACCACATTATTTGCGTCATGGCAGCAAGATGTGCTTGTGTGAAAGTCCAATTTCTGTTCTGTCAATAAATCCGTTTGCAGGAGTTTGATTTACTGCATTTCATTGTCGTTTTATAGACACATTCAAAGGTTCCCAACCGTACAGTCTTTGGTCCCAACTTAATGAATAACCAACCAATAACCAGTAATCAGTTTGCATGCATAATCAATACTTATTCGAATCAACTTATTTTAACTCAAGTATTAAAATATGTACTTATTAAAATGTGTATATTTAACCTACTCTTTTCCTATTGAAAGATGTTTGATCAATTGTATATGACCCAGACTTATCCGCTTCTTTGTGTGTTGCACTGTAGCCCTGCATCAGGAGGGCCTGTTCAGAGTGAATGGGAACGTGCGGGCGGTAGAGTCCCTGAAGCAGCGCCTCCAGAGTGGTGAGGAGGTGGACCTGCTGGCCGAAGGGGACGTTTGCACTGTGGCCAGCCTGCTCAAACAGTACCTCCGGGATCTCCCAGAGGGACTGGTCGATTCAGCTGTACAAGCCGCTCTGATACAGCAGTACAAAGGTAAGAGTCAATGGAAAATCAGAACATGGCTCCACCACCCTATGTTTGAATCCCCTTTTGTCATAACCTTTCGCCACATCTGTTTTAATTTTGTTATGTTTGTTTGATTTGTTAAACATTTTCAGCATTCATTCCATTCCATGATTGTACATTCAAAGGTCCCCTTTTTTTCCCACGTTTGAAACAACAGGGTACAACGCAGGTGCACCGCATTACATTAATTAGGGTGTGATTCTTTGACTTTAGACTTTTGGCCCCTGTCCCAGTAAAATGAACAGTGACCTAAGTCATTGCATGAAAAAAACAAGTTAGATCATTAACATTTCTCTTTTTATATTGTTCATCAATACAATAGTCTACTCAGTGTCCTGCTGCAACCCACTAATAGGGCTTGTACATCTTGACGTCACATCGCAATGACCACCTCCATTTCGGAAGTATAGGAGCATTCTTAATGGTATAGGAGTATAGGAGACTGTTAATGGTAGTGATAGTGTTTCGGTCATTGTTTAGTAGTTAATCAGGAAATTATTTGTCATTATGGGGTAACATTGTTGGGTTTAAAACTGCCACAGTGTTTCTAATGCGAGACGTGGCAAAACAAAGTTTTGACAAGCCTAGGATACGGTATATTTACATTTAGGATTTTACATTACGGCAACTCTCTTGAGTACTCTCAAATGGCAGAGGTTTGCCAACCACAAATCCCATGATGCATTCTGATGTACAAACCCTATAGGTTGCGACCCACAGTTTGAAAACCATGGGTCTTGACTGCTGCTTTGGGCTGCTTGAACTAAACAGTAACCGGTAACTACTGTTACATGCTTCCACCTGCCTATGTGTGCTACTACCATGGCAACGGTCTTCAATTGTACCTCGTGTGAGGTTATTTTGTTTAACCTCTTGGCGAGTGTGCCAGGTATCTGGGTCATGATGTGAATATCTTATGAGAATGGCTATCTTTAGATAAGAACTGTGTCGTTACAGCAGGAAAACGTCCATGCCACATGGCAGCTTGACCACCACTGGCTCACTAATTTGAGTGTGTGTGTGTTTATGTGTCTGTCTGTGTTTGTGAGTGAGTATCTGTCTGTCTTTTTGTGTGTGTGTGGGTGTGTTTGGGTGTAATATTTTGAAACCGTGTTATGTAGCTCACTCTCTCGATCTCCCGAAACCGTAGAAGGTTAACTCTCTTTCTCTCGATCTCTGCCTGGGAGCTATGTCAGGATTTTGGCTCCCATGGCTGACTTGCCATTAGCGATGCCATAAATCATGTAGTGGACCACACCATCTCTCAAAAATGTATGAGGGCTTCCTGCAAGGTAACACATTAACTAAGATGTCGGTTTGGCTGGAGACCTGCCCCTGCTTCTTGGTCAAAATGGTTTAGTATTCTCTAGTTAGAATCAGGTACACGTTCCCCTGGTCATGCTCTTGCAGTTCATCAGAACCACAGATGAATGGAGGACGGAGTGGTACATAAACGCCGTCAATTGATGGAAGCAGGAGGATCTAGTAGGTTTGACTAGGTTGAGCTGTACCTGAAAGGTTCTGTGTTAGATCTCAAAATGTCTGCAGTCTACCTGTAGGCATCCTTGAGCAAGATACAAAACCCCTACCTGCTCCAAAAGTAAATATAAATTCACTGTCAAGTAGGGTTGAGCTCGAATATTTCAATTCAGTATTCGGATATCCCATTTGTTTTGTTTTTATGAAAAAGTCAAATCTAAAAAATATATAATACGTTTCTTTTACGTCTGCATATTTGGGGACTGCAGGTTACATTTCGTCTGAATATCCATGTAATAAAATATATACGTAAGGGCACTAGATGTCTGAGAACACTTAAGTTGAAGTAATGGCAGCCATCAGAATGGCCACATATGGGCTGACCGAATGATCATTCGTTAGTTTTGGATATTCAAACATTATTCGAATGTTCCGGTAGCACTTTGACAGCTGCCGTCCAGGGTGAGGATACGCAAGCCATGGCCATCGGGGCGCTAATCGTTTTGAAAGGGTTTTAAAAATGAACGTATTTAGCAGCTATTTCAATGTCAAACGAGTCCAAAAGACACCAAAAAGCAGGTAGTGAGGTTTTTCCTTTTATGGCGTTCCATAAATAGCACTAGTCCTGCAGTGAAATGTATTCAAAACCTTGCACAATGTTCAAACCCCCTATTTGCTTTGTGATAATTGGGAGCAGGCCTACTCTCATACTTTGGAAACCGTGTGTGTTCGGAAACTTTTAGGCTGCATTGAAGCTCTGCCGTAACCAAGTTGAACTAGGACTGATGAGTGGATCCGAAAGCCTTTGACATGATATTGTTTTGCTATTTTGCTTTATTAAAAGAACACATTTGTTTAACCAGTTGAACCACTTTAGAAAACGATCTGTTGGTAAAAACTTGATTCTGCAGCAGTGGTCTCCGCCTGCTACGTTTACAGGCAGTGAAAGATTCGCACTGTGAGTGGACTGTTATTCGGATATTCGTTTGGAAAACTAATGAATATCCGAAGCTTGAAAATATGTATTCGGGCCAGCCCTACTATCAAGTGCTGTGGACAAAACTGTTGGCTAAATAGTAGTAAATAGTAATTCACTGGGATCATTTTTATTAGCCAGGAAGATCCCATTGAGTACATGATCTCTTCTTCCAGGGAGTCTTGGTCAAGACACACAAATCACACAAACACACATTTTGTGTGTGTGGATTTGATCCGCTCTCCCTTGATGTGCTTGACATAGCTAACCTAGGCCACCGTGCCACAAGGAAACGTAATATACGACTTTCTGTCTGCTGGCTGGCGTTTTACTGCCACGGTGAGATGCTGTTTCTCATTGGCAGGTAGCTATGACATTCCAATGTCAACAAGTTTGCTTATGTGACACTTCTGCACAGGCATATTTTTATGTTTTCTTTAAAGTGATCACAAGGTTAAAGGCGGCATGACCGTAACTAGGACCCACCAAAGCAGAAGTTAAAGGAAGAAAGGAACATTATACTCAGAACAATCCAAGTAAAACGCACGATAACACACATAAATGAGCAATTCCACGTGCACAAACATAGGCATATAAACACCTGGACACATGGATACACTCACACAAATGGAACTTCACTTTACATTTGGAGCAAAAGCAATCACTCAGCCTCCCACGTGCCACCACACATGCACACACAGATACACGTGTTCTCACACGCACACACACAGACACACACACACACACACACACACACAGACTCTTACACAGCGTTTGCGTCAGTCTGGATCACTAGTGGTCACCCTTCTATCCAGCCCTGACCTATTTATAAATGCCAGTACTAAAATCAGCTCTGTTTTCCGGCTCTGGAAGTTTAGCGTAATGCTCATCAAAACACGTTACGATGAGAGATGCATTTAATACCACTCGGACAGGTGGATGGGCCTATCACAGAACATGGATGCCTGTCTGTGGGAGTCCTTGTTTAAATATAGGATGATTAAAATAGAGGCTTTAATACACAATCCGTTTGGACTGCCCAGCTTGTGAACTGTGCCAAGGAAAGACACTTTGATACCACTGGGTGATTATCGATGGGGTCAGGTTGCGTTATTATTGTCATGGGTTTACATGAGTATTTGGTTAACCGGGTTAGCTGGGACATTAATAGTTGTTATTCAGACTCATAACAGATTGTCCAGTCACGGCTGCTAAGGGCTTCAATAGTTCCTTTGCTGGTGGATCACCCCTGTTTGGCTTTTGATTGTTCTCAGCCTCACCTGGGAGTTGCTTCAGATCAAAGTGTCTATCAAATGACTACGTTTAAATGTAATGTCAATGTTATCATTCCTTTTTTTAGGATACATCATTTGAAGTCATGAATTTTCCATGGCTCTTCTTGTTAGATGATCCAGTGAAGGTTGCAGACAGTACGATCATAGATGTGAGTGAAGGAACCCGACGGTGTGCCTGAAGACAGTAGGGTTATGGATGTGGGTGACCTCATAACCCTTGCGCGTGTGTGGTTGTGTGTGTGTTTCAGAACGTGGCGAGGAAGGCTCATGGGGGGACCTGAGGGCGGTGTTGAGGCGGATGCCGGACGTCCACCACCGCCTGCTGAGCTACTTCTGCCGCTTCCTGACCGAGGTGGCGCGCCACCACCCGCACAACCGCATGACCGCCCTCAACCTGGCCACAGTGTTCGGACCCAGCATCTTCCAGTCAGTCCTACTCACCTGCTAACACTCGACACACACAGCCTACTGCTCTGCCGTGCTTAGCTTATACCATACTTTACTGTACCCTTCTTGGCTTCCTGTCTCTACTCAACTATACTCTACTATTATACTATACTATATCTTACTCAAATCTGTGTCTATTCAACTCACATACTACTATTACTACTACACTTTATTCTACATCTTATCTATTTACCTTTACTTATATACTTCTGTCTACTCAACTACTACTACCACTTCAACCACTACTGCTACTGTATACTGCTACTATACTTGTACCCTGTACCACTACCCTGTACCAATCACTCTGGCCTATGAACCTGATTTATGTACCAATCTGACATCTGGCGACAGGTGGCGCTACTGTTTATTTAGAGAGGCCAGAAGCCTTCTCTACATGACTAGAATACTGTGTTCATGATGTCACTGGCTATGTTTCATATATTATTCAGTGTATAATAACGCAGATATATTTACTTAGGTGATGGAAAATCAATCATCACATCGTAATGCAACCTGGCACAGTGCATAGACCCTGGTCCACAACACATTTATAGCTTCCATGAATACATAATTTATTACCCAGTCTGCATTCATCTGCAGTAAAAACTGAAACTTATCAATGATCTATTGTCTGTGAGTGCACACTCCCACGGTGTGTGTGACGGCTCCAACAATGTGTGTGAATTACGCCAAAGCGGTCAAAGAAGGCCAAAGGCCTCCATTGACAGGATACAGTTTCCATTCGCTTACTCTGTCTTCAGAATAATAACCATTCTAGATTCAGGCGGCAGGCCTCTGTAGCAAGATGCCCTCACCCCTACCTGCTCCATCATGACATGGATCTGAGTTTACTGTAAGTCGCTTTCGATGAAAGTGTAGCATTTTGAGACCAATTCTTTGGGGCCAAAACTCACCCTATAGCAACCCCATATTGCACCCTTGTGAGAAAACAAGTCAACCCCATTTTTAGACCAATGCAATACAAATAAGACCACATTTTGAGACCGTTTTCAGGGATACAACTCTCCCTGTATCGCACCTGCTGTCTGTGTGCTCCCTGCTGGTCTCCTTCGTTAATAATCCCAGTGAGCCGGACCTGGAGAATGGACCGCCCTGAGCAGCTCAGGTTTCCGTGTATGGGTTAGGAAGAAGCTATATTAGATGACAACGCCCGCCCTGTACACCATGTCCCTGTGAGTCAAGTCGAGTATGCGCCTGCATATACAGTATATTAATGTTTACAGTTTGGATCCGTGTTCCCAAATACGTTTGACACAGCTATCGGCCGGGGTGTCAAAGGCTATCGGGATCACCGTCGCCCATGCCAGATGGTGGCTGGATCGCATTCTGTGTCATTTCTAGTCACGATTCATCGAAATGGTGCATTTATCAATGCATTAAAAAGGAAAAAATTTCTGTGAAACATGGACAACATAAAAACAAACCAAAATACGGAAAAACCTTAGGACATTGTTGGTTAACGATAGTGGAAGCTCTTATTTCCCTGTCTTCACTTATCTTATTACTCGTTTGTATCTATTTTCTCCTCTGCAGCGTGTCTCCTGGGTTTGAGGCCATTAAGGAGCAGAACATCTGTAATAAAATCATGGCTGAGCTCATCCAAAACTACAGCAACATCTTCGACAGCAGCCATGATTTAGACAAAGATGGCCTCACTGGGGAACTACCGACCCTCATCATTGTCAAGGTACACATACCATCTTGTCAAGTCCATTTTATTTGTATAGCCCTTAATCACGGTGGAAGTGTCCTCTTCCCCTGTACCTAACCCCCTGACAGGGGCCACCGGGGGTCATCTCCATGCCCCCCCCCCCCCTTCTCTTGACAGCTTGGGGTCCCAGCAGGGTTGAGGAGGAAGAGGATCTGGTTCCCTGGTATGATGGTGTGACGCTGCTCCCCATGGATACCAGGGGGCGAGGGGGAAGGTGACAGTGATCACATGACTCAGCTGATGATGAGATCATGATGAAATTCCCGAAAAGTTCTGAAGCAAGCAAAAATTTTAATTAAATGCTTGATTCCCCAGGCATGTGATGTTATTGTTTGATTATTTTACCACTTGAAAAGTGAGCCATTTATATGTCTAAAAAGTCAAAATGTATAGTATTAACAAGATTCCTAAATTATCCATTTGTATGTTAAAGAGGCTACATCATAAATTAATCATTTGTATGCTAAAAGTCAAAATGTATAAGTTGTATGTTATCAGGTCTACATTTGTCATTCGTACGTTGAACATTTTAAATGATCAGTTTGTATGTTCAAAAGTCGAATAGGTCTATGAGAGTAAATTGCGTGAATGCATGTTTGTCTCTTACTGCGCTGTATTGGCTGTGCATTGAGCTGCACTGTCATCTTGCTCAGGGTCACCCAAGATACTGCTGACCAATGGGAATACCTTCATTCTCACGGCCCTTCAGATCATCTTACACACACGCACACACAGACACGAGCGCGCACACACACAGACAGGTTTCAACGTAATAGCGTGTGTACAGTACAGACACATGTATGCACCCATGTACCCTGAGGCCTGCATGCCACCTGCCTTGGTGTTCCCATAGCGTCGCATGGCCTGCTTTGCCTATGCAGGGGTGTGTGTGTGTGTGTGTGTGTGTGTGTGTGTGTGTGTGTGTGTGTGTGTGTGTGTGTGTGTGTGTGTGTGTGTGTGTGTGTGTGTGTGTGTGTGTGTGTGTGTGTGTGTGTGTGTGTGTGTGTGTGGTGTTTAGGTGTGAATATGTTTACCCCCAGCGGGGGAACGGTTTGAGCACACACGCCAGAGTTTTAACCCACCTAATCTATTTTCGTCGCTGTCGTCAGGGCTACCAATACTCTTCGTCTACTAGTTAGTGATGTCGCAGAGACTTACCCAAAAGCCTTGAGTGAGTCAATACAGTTACAGGTCATTCGGGAGCAGGTAGGGGCTAGGCATCTTATATATTAGGCTGCATACATTAGTGGGGATCAAACAGTTAAGTATCTAACGGCTCAAAATACCCCATCCATGACACTAACCTGTCGCCCTAGCCGAAGAATCCTAAATCCTAAGTTAATATATACCTTCTAGAGTTACAGCTTCCTTGGAGTACAAGACATGCATACAATATTTGAAAGTTTGAAAGCTTTCTTTTTCATCTCTTTCTCTCCCGTGTCTACAGGAAGTTCACCTGATGAATGTGGACAGCGAACGTTCCCCCGCAACATCAAGTCCCAGGACCCCAAAGACACCAGTTCATGCAAAAAAAAAGGTGTGTATGTTTTTATGCTGATTGGAGTTCGCATCTGTGTGAATGTGTCTTCTCAGCAATTTATTTCTGAAAGATCAGCTGAAGGAAAAAGTTTAACAATTAAAAGCTACTCTTCTAAAAATATCTAAAAATGAAAGAAATATGACAAATATTAATGTGAGCGCAGAAAGAAAAGAAAGTAAACGTTATTTAACGTTGAGGTAAAAATTTGGTTAGGTACAAGCGGCAGTCAAAAAACTCAGATTCATGGACCTCTGTGTATTCTTTTTCTATCACGTTCAATGGAACCTGCCATTGCCTCTTTCATGTCCAGGAACTAGTTGTTCCTACTACGCTAATCCCTGGATGACTCATGATTTCTCCAGAAAGTTCCTTTTGAATCCTGAACTCTGACTTAGTTGGTCGTCACAAGTGTGATTTGGACAATCAGTTTTCCCTAACGAAATAGTTTCATGTAAGCGCTGGCACATGAGTGTGTCCGTACATATTCTGATAGAATGGAGTCACTGTGTTGATGTACATACGACATACGATACGCTTGTTACCCTGTTCTAAGAATTTCACCAGGGCTAACTAGCACACTTGATAAATGTTGTCAGTCTTGCTGATGCTAAACTGCTTAAGGAGATGGCCGCAAATTTAATTCTACTTAGAACAAAATATCCACTGCGATATCGCTTTGAAAGTCCCGGACAATAATCAACAAATAAACATGTGTTGGCATGTCTGCCCTTTTTTGGTATCTCTATTATTTCCTCTTTTTCTCTTTCTCTTCTCTCCTCTTACTCTTTTTCTAGTCTCTTTCTCTCTCCCTCTGTCTTTCTCTCTCTCTCTCATTAAGGTTACTCAATTCAGGAAACACAGGAAGTTCAACAATATTCTGTATAGTCTACATTCTGATGCACAGCTTTTAATTACAATACGACATCCAGTCCATTTGGTAACCATGGCCAAGGTTTGTGCACTGTTGTTGCTTTTAATGTTAATTTAGACTAGCATCTCACCGTATGGCATTACCTCAGCCGCCATCCATGTGCCCAGATTTTCTATCTTTTTGACGCAGATTATGTGGAGGTCATTTAGCTGACAGAAGTAGCTTAGTAGTTGTATCAACATCTGCATGTAATCAATACCTGACTGTCAAATCAAATGAATTCAGTACGATTCAAAAACATTTTGACAATATTTGACTCAAGTTTCCTCTGAAAGGAGCAGACAGCTGTCATCAGTTCACAAATTGATTTGTCCTTGCCCTGTAGCCTCAAATTCAGTTCATTCAGATGTGAAGTGATATAAACCAAAAAGGCCACATTATCCATCTGTTTCTCATTTTCTAAAAAGAGAGAACTGGGTTGCCTTCTGACTTCTAAGCTCTGCCAAGAAAGCTGCTACTTCCCTCCTGATGGACCAAAAGCGCTCTAACACCCTGCCTTTACTGAGCCATCTCACATTGTTGTGCAGCAAAAGATCATCAGCATTGGCATCAACTTCTCTGAGGAATTCCCTAAGCATGCGATGCTGGTAGGAAGAGGATGCCCTGAGAAAATTTATCATTTTCATCATTGTAGTCATCGCCTCAGCATGCACCTCTCCTGGAGCAGCAGGCAGCAGTGAGGGTTTGTAAAGAGAGAAAGATATGTGCTGAAGAAAACAGGCTGCAATCCACATTTGACATCCACAGCCCAACTGGGTGGAAACAGCCTATTGGCTGATGCATTGGAACGCTGTTGTCATTGCTAGCGTCTAAAAACAATTACAATACATTTTGGTACGTTTGTGGATACAAATGTGTTATTCTTCTGAGGCGGGCTTCAGTTCACAATAAAAAAGATTGGGTTATCATATTGAGTTTGTTTAAGGATATGGCCCTTTATAGTTATTACTATCCATAAAAAGAACACAGATAACGACGCAAGTATTGCAGTGTAGAGTGAGCTTAGATAAATCAGACAAGTCAGATAGCAGTAGCATTAGCTTGGTGCGGTGAAAAACAGCCCCATAAATTATGTTTTGATTTAGCAATTCCTCTCCTCCGAGCCACTTGGAAGGAAACTTGTGAAAAACACCTGTCATTGTTACTCAGACGTCCTAGGAAAACACCTGACCTTTGATTTAGCTACTTAATCACTTAATATAAATCACCTCTGTCAATATTAACCTTTATGGTTGCCATGTCCACAGAGATACAAGACAGGGAAATGCATCATGCATCCTTATAAGAGAAACCACTCACCAACACATGAACAGGTGAGTGGTTCTCACCGGGAAATGCACAGTGTGCCTGGACTGGATCCAACTGGACCCAAGAGTTTAACCAGTTGTTGGGCTGTGAAGCCCACATATTGTGATTGGTTTGAGTGAGCTGTAAACTGTTGTGATTGTTCCTTGCAGATATGAACTATCTGGGGTATCAGATTAGGTCTTGATGGTTGATATATTAGGAATGCGAAATGGTTAAAGGTCCAGTGTGTAGAATTCAGTAGCAACTAGCAGTGAGGTTGTAGATTGCAACCAACTGATTTCTCAACTTTGTGTTGAGAGATGTAAATAGGCTATAAGGAACCTCCACCATGTCCTTCAACATGTACAATGACCATGATGACCATGACAAAAATAGCCGATTGTGATTGGTTAATGAGTTATTTGCATGTTAGAGCTATCAAAAATCTTACGTGGCGCGTCAAAATTAATATGGCTTTTTCGCAAAACAAAAAATACCTACTGGCACCATACACAATACAGGCCAGTACAGGCCACCTTAGTGGTTGTAAAGGGACAGGTGAGGGACGGGTGTGGCGGGGTATTCAGTTGGTTGCAATCTGCAACCTAATCGCTAGTTGCTTCTAAATTCTACACACTGGAACTTTAAGCTTTTTGCATTCCGAAAGTATGAAGTATCAACCACCAAGCCCTAATCTGATATCCCAGATAGTTGACACCCACCAGGAACCATCACAACACAGCTCACTCAACCCAATTACGACATGTGGGCTTCACAGCCCAACATCGGGTTAAAACACTTGGGTCCGGTTGATGAGTGTGGGTAATGGTGTTTCTGGGTAGCACCCCTCTAATAAGGTTACATATTGCATTTCCCTGTCTAGTATCTCTGGACATAACCATATTGGTTAATATTGACAGTGGGGATCTATATTACATCTACTTGTAGTGGGTGAGGGGTCATACCCCCCCCCCCCCCCACACACACACACATACTCACTATGTAAAGCGCTTTGGGTACCTAGAAAAGCGCTATATAAATGCAATCAATTATTAAGTGATTTAGTGGCTGAATTATAGGCCAGGTGTTTTGCTAGGAAGTCTAAGCAACAAAAAGGTATCAGAAATGGGTTGTAGCCATGGGAATAACACGCCCCCCTTTTTAAAACACATTCTCTCTAGAGCCGTTTGTCCGACCTAGGCTACTGTAGAAAAATGATGGCGCAACATGGCGGCCTCCATGGAAGAGGACCCGCCCCTTATGTAGATATAAAAAGGGCTCATTCATAGGTAACGTAAATGCAATGATTCTTATTTTCATGGGGTTATATGCTAATTAAACATTATATGAACATTATATTCCATTTCTAACAACTCTGTTCCACTAGATGCCACTAAATTCCACACACTGCACCTTTAATATGTCATGAAGAAGTGAGATAACCGATGCAGCTGAATATGTGAGGGAGAAAACCCCAAACCCTTTTAAGCCAGCGCCCAGTAGAGATTTAACCATAGCCTCTGCGGCCCAATTGGACCTATGTAAATAAGACTTAATACATGCAGCCTATTTAACATTAACGTCAAAATTAACTGGGAGTTAGTTTTCAATCAGTGATTGTGATTGATGTGACATGATTAAATCTTAAATCTGCTCTTAAATCTGCTCTTGTACATCTAAATTGTGTGTATATATTTATACATATATTTATACTTATTTTGTTTGTTCTGTTTAATGTGCAATAGAGAACGTGACATCACCAAGACAAATTCCTTGTATGTTTAAAAAGCGTACTTGGCAATAAACCTTTTCTGATTCTGATTCTGATTCTGATGATTGATGTGATTTGTTGACTGCCAATTCTGTGGTCTTGTTGGTCAATGAGTACTTGACACACATACGTATCAACAAACCTGAAGTGCAGGTTCAATAATATCATGTAGCTATGTTTTGAACAGCGTCTGGCCCAAGAGCCCCCGACCCACAATTTGGGAAACGCTGAGTTAAATGACCAAATTCTACTAATTGAGGACATTCAAGGCAAGCTGCAACATCACAGTACGTGCTTTCTGTGCTAGTTGTGGCCACCCCATTGAATGCAATTCTCTTGATGAGGAATTTAGTCAAATCAATTGCCCATCTCCACAGGGGGAATCAATAATAAGCCTACAGAACCTTTTGGAGCGATTATGCTGCTGAAGACTGGTTCATTAAGTGAATTATCAGATCGATTTTAACCCGAGGTCCATTTGTTTTAAACCGGTAATGGGGATTTAAAATGTTAACTTTCCCCATCTCTTTGTTCATTAAAATGAGGCTAAAGCCTTGTTTATTTTCCCAATATTGATCTTTTTTTTGCCCTTATCCATAGTACCATTACGGCCAGTGACATAGCTAGCCATTTAGTGGCTTTGGACAGGGTTACCGCTTGCTAACATAGGTGGATGCCTAACATCGCTCTCAATACATTGTGCCTTCACTCTTCGCACTCCCCCACATCCATCTGAAAATGCAGGAGGATGCTTTGCATAGCGTGGCAAATATCAGGTTGAGGTTCTACTCCTATACCACAGTCGATGGAGTTCTGCATTTAAAACCTCTTCGGCTCCTCAAGGTAAGACAAAAAAGACTTCACTTAGCGTGACTAAGTACCTACTTCGTTTAATTTGTAGGTACGTTATCTAATAGCAGGTAAGTGCATGCCCTTACCTGTCATTAGGGTTTGCTCTAGGATACATGCCTACAGGTACACTGCAGTATTGGGTCACGAACCCAGTACCTTGCGGATGGCAGTCAGACAATCTGGGCAACTACTCTTCCCTAGAAAAATCTCAAATCAGTGCAAATCAAACCCTTGGACACGGGCAAAAGGTCCAGAGCTCTTAATGAGTCCATCAAATGTAAAAAACTGGTTTTTCTCTTCCCAACAGGTGAAGAAGGGAACGGGTGATGAGGTCTCACTGGCCCCGCCACAACCCAGCTTCTCTGCCGAGCTGCCCCACATGAGGCGGCTGGCCCCCCAACCCATGAGCCACAACCTGGAGCCCATGGAGATGACCCCCCATCCACCCTCACCTCCCCCCAATACCAGCCCCTCCTCCAGCGTGGATCTCCCTGACTGGTGAGTAAGCCTGCTTAATGTCGAGCCATGAAGCAAAATATGATTATTTATTCAAATAATTTTTTAATATGCGTGTTCTTTGAAATGCATTGAAGTGTTTAGATGGCAGGTATAGCAGGATAGCATAGTGGGTAAGGTGACTTTCCTGTTGCTGTTACATTGCTTTGTTGTGGCTTGTCAGTTAAGCTTTATTATTTTACATGGTTGATAGTCTCCTCACCTCTTTGAAAACACTTTTAATGAAAGAAAAAATATGATCGTTGCAGCACTAATACTATAACACAAAATGGAAACCTACTTAAAAATCTGTTGATTGTCACCGTTAGTTGTGCAGTTTCATTTATTGAAACTCCTTCTAACTTTGTGTAGAAGAAAAATGGGAAAAGGCAGAAAGTAAAAGTGATCTGAAGGAATGATTTGACCTTTAATGGCCACTCAGGTTGTATGTGGGTAGCAGGAGTGGTAAGTAGGTTATCACCACTGCTTGTCTAAGTGACACCAGGGCCACTGTGTGTGATGGAGGTTGTGAGGTATGCTGGGCTTCTGCCTGGGGCCCTGGGTTCTGGGGGCCAAGTAGACTCGTAATGTTTCGTCCGCGATCCAAACATGCCTATTTAAGCACCTGAAACCAGAACCACTGGGTGTCGGGTGTCTGCGGTCCTGGAATAGTAAGACTGCTGCTGGGTCTGTTGTTGGATCCTTTTCTGGGTCCAGGCAGATATTTCCTGGTCAGGGCATGGGATGCGTATACAACCAGGCATGCTAGCACACCTGGCCCCTTTTGGAAAAATACTGGCTTTATTTGTAAGTCTACTGGTAGCTTTGTAAAGTCAGAGCCAGTGTGCAGATTGTCTTTATTGTGATTTTTTTTAAAAGATTATATATATAATGGCCCTAAAATAAGTGAAGAAAATATAATTATAATTATTATTTTATGTTATTATTTATTCATTATCATTCAGAGATTATTTCTTGAGGAGAAATAAAGTTGTGCTGATTTACTTCTTATCAGAGTATGAACCCTCTTGTGTTTCAGTTCTCTGTAGCAAACAGAAACCTGATTCACTCAGTCTCAATATTATCTTTGAACATAACTTTGTTTTATGTGCACTTCAGGCACTGTGAGAAAAAACATACATAATGCACTAGATTCCTCGAGTGCATGACAAGAGCGAATAGGTGTTTTCTTTCTTGTGTGTTTAGTACTTACCTTGTCTTTTCAAGCGTTAACGACTGTAAATCTCTTAGTGGGGATTTTCCTGCGCTGTCAGAATCCCTGCATCAGGTGGTGTAGGGTGTCTGGTCAGGTTACAGGGGACCCCAGCCATGTATGCAGGCAGTCCTGGCTAGTGGTCATTCACTAGCAAAGGAAACACAAGATAATCTGACTGAAGCTTAATGTAGCACAAGTACATATAAAAAAGTAGCTGTGGGACTAAGAGGATTGGGCCCCTTTTCATGGATATGTGCTGTTTTTAACCGTGACAGAAACATTAAAGTCATACTCTTGAATAACAACATGCAAGGTGGGGCAGGATGGTCTATATTGGTTAGGATGAAAGGTTCTGGGTTGGAACCCCAATGTCTGCAGTCTACATGTAGGCATCCCTGAGCAAGATGCTAAACCCTACCTGCTCATTAATGATACTAAATTAATACATTTAAGAAAACGACTATATAATAAACATGCATTTGAAACCGCATTCAAAGTGTATAATTTCACCCGATTAAACAATGTCTAATCGTCCCGCTGAATAAGCTAACAAGGTGAAAAAGGTTGATTATCGCATCACAGTGTCTTTAATGTTTGAAGTAGCAGTGGTATTGGAATATGAATGGACTAGAACAATGAGGTGGTGTGTACTGAATAAGCTAACGAGGTGAAACCTTTTGATTTTCACATCACGGTGTCATTAATGTTTGAAGTAGTAGTGATATCGGGATATTACTGGACTACAGCCGTGGGGTGGGGTGTTTGTGCTGAGCACGTGCAGGTGTCCCAGGCCTATCTTTCAGCTTACTCCTACTTTCCATGGCTAGGTGTTAGGCAGGCCTGCATCGGCATGTGGCCGTGTCTCGTGGCTCAGCAGAAAACAACCAGCTCCTATGGCGAGTGTGTATACTATATACACACAGGTTTAAGTCTCATGTGGATTTCTTTTTATAGTTGTTCTGTATTTTATTTAGAAAATACTTCAGTTCAATAAAGGATTAACGTTTTACTAGGAGTTATACTTTATAAAAGTTATATATAAGAATCTCATAAAATACCGTGAGAATTACACGATCAGTGTTTAAATAATAAAACCCACCTAGCCATAGGCTCAATCGAAAGCGATGTTTCTCTCTGAATCAATTTAGTCTGGCAACCCATAGTGGGGAGATCTCAATTCCAGCTCCATCGAAGAGGGCGCTGTGTTAGGGAGTGGAGAGGTGGTGGCTCTTTTAAACAACGAAGCGGTTAGGAGCCATGTATGGATTTGATTATTATCCATTGATTATGTCCAATAGCACAAGCGCTATGAAACCTTTTTCATCAAATGGCATATTCATATTATTTTCCATCAAATGCCATATTCAATTAAAGGAGGGATTTGCAAGTAAAACAGGATATTACCTTTTGCATATTGTTGAAAGGAGACTTCACAGGTCCCAAGTGTCATTTTGTGGTGTGTCTTTAAACATGACAACGCACAGCAGTCTCAACTAACTGATTGATGTCTGTCCACCACCAATACCCAATACAACCTCACTCCAGCATGGAAACGGGAGCTTTTCCCCGGTATAAGGAATGCATGGCGGTCTTTGTGTGCAGTTCCACGTGTGGCTGCTGCTCTTGTGAAGTAAGCTGTGGTTTTCCTAGAAACCTGCGAGACACAGTTAGAGGTGAGGAAGGTAACAGTGTGCTGTGAACAGCACTGGGCTTCCACATCGGTGTTGAAGACTTGATGTTTGAAATTCCCATCTATCGGCCAAGAGACCAATGCATACAGGATTATTTATAATAATAATAATGTATGTATTTATTTATAATTTATATATTTTATAAACTGTATATGCTTCATTTTCAATTTTGCCGCTTCTGAATTTGTTTTTATAGATTAATTTATTATTGTATTATGACTCATGAACTCTTTCGGTTCTCTATTCTGTGTACTCTGAATGAGAGACGTGTTAAACGTGTATCCTAAGGAAAGTAACTGTTGAATAATGGCTACCTTGTGTCAGGCCCCCATGTCCCCTTCTCCCACCCCCTCCCGTTTGGCGTAAGCCTCGAAGTGTGATTGCAATGTCCTTATAAACACACATTTCTCTGATGGAATGTACACGTACCCAGCCTGTAGGAAGGCTTAGAACTGAACTGCCCTCCTGTTACGGACTCAGCATAACCTGTGTAATGAAAGTATTTTAAGAATGTCCTGTGGGCGCACCATCTCTTCGACAACAAAACTGATGTCTTTCTTTGTTTCTTTGTCATGACCATGATCATAACCATTTATTTAAGTAATTTGTAGCTTGATTTAAGCTAGTCCAAACACAACTAGTTATTTTTGTTGTGTTTGTTTTATTATATTCCGTTTTTTAAACAACTGAAAGAATGAATGAATTTTAAGAAGCGGATTAACTGCCAGATTGGCCAACTGGTGTGGTATTTTTCCGTGCTCTCTTGAAGGATCAAGACTTCCTTTCAAATATTGCTCACAAATCTCCTTGGTACCGCCACACACAGTAAGGTAGTGGGTAAGCAGGATTTCCGCTTTTGCAATCAATGATGGCAAGGTGGCACACGTTATTTTAATACCCCTTTCAGACTCTATAACCCCATGCTAAGAGCATTGCCGAGGGATCTACGGTCTTGGGTCCGTAGATTTACACCTACAGTCATTCTTTGGTTATTATCTTAATGTTTTTTTTTCTTCGCTTTTTTTTTCACACTTTGTTTTCTGTACCATCACATGTCATGTGAACAAACTTGAAAATGTGAATGAACTTTGGCCTATTTTGAGATGAAACCCAAATCCTTTGTTTTGCTGCCTGGGCTGCTGGGACAATGTGTTTTTTTCCCCCTTCCTCTATCCCCCCACACCTCCCCTCTTACTGTACGAGGCATGAAGGCACATCACGTACCTCTGAAATTCACTCGCCAAAATATTTACTGAGTGGATAAGTTAAAAACAAGTCATTCTAGGGATCACATGTTTTCATGGATGTTTGGCTGGGTGTGCATCATCATTCTGGGATGGATAAATGATAACTGCTGAAACTGAGCTGGGTCAGGTCTCACCATGGTTCAGACGTTTGGTTGCACACCAGGGGCTTGTACACCTTACACTTCTTCCTAAAACCGTCAAACAAACGAGTGCAATGCTTTCTAGGAAATTGAGAGAGCTTGTTCAGGTTCAAGATGAGAAGGTGTGGTAGTAAGGTTTGATTGACGGTGAATACCGTGTTCGGTGTTTGGCAAACCTGTGGTACAAATGTGCAGCCAAAAATACAAATCAGCTGTTGACGTGTATGAAGTGAACCCCAAAATATAGTCTGCAACTAATCCGACACGTATCTGTGCCTCTAATTCTCGACCTTGCAACACTTCTGCCAGCTCTTGGAAATTATTAGAAGTTTTATATTCAAACCTAGAATAACCAAGTATGACTGCAACCAGTATTACGGCTCTTGCCTGGCAAATAGGAGTCAAACTGGGCACTGGAACAGCTTTACCCCCCTCCTTTGCCCAACTTTTGTCACGTCGGGAAGGCCAAAGGCAATTGTGTCTGAGTGGGTGTCATTTCACAAGGAAATAAAGTCATTATTTTCTTCAACCTTCTTTTAATTAAAAGCCAGCCTTTAATTTTGGGAGGGAGAATATATTTAGCCTGCCCTCCAAGCCAAACCCTGACATCTGTATTTCTAATAGTAGTTTTAATGTGAATATGCGCTATGTAGCAATGTAAGTACAGTATATTTATCTACAAAGAAAAACAACTCTTGTATCTAAACTCTAAATAATTTGTATTGTATTGTTATTAATGTTTTTAAATTCTGATGCAGTGACTGAGAAGATTGATGGCAGCTTTGGCTTCTGAATTGCGATTACAGAGTTACTCTTAAATTAGCCATTTAATAGTCATCTCGACTACCCCTTAACTTCCCACAAGTGCAGGGGCTGTTTTTAGCACTAAGTGCTTACTTATTACTTACAAATTACAAAACCTGGACGCCCTAACTTTAGTACTGACACGCCCACTAATTTTCTCATCCCATAGCGAGTTAGATGCTACTTGTTATATGATAGTTCATGAATACAGCCTATGAAGGTTTGTTTTCTACAAAGCAGAATTGTGAACCAACAGTTTGTTCCACAGATCCATTTGTGTGCGTTTTCCTTTTACAGAGGACACACCCTATAGCCAAGCATGAGCAAACAGCTGCTGTGGATTATAAAATATCTGCTGTCCTGTCAGTGGTGAGGATATGTAAATGTTAAGCAATCTTGGCTCCGGGTTCCCCTTACTGCTGCTTGATGTTTCGTTATGTCTGGTTGGCCGGCATTCAGACGCCGCTACAGCGCCCGTGAATATTTAACTGCGGCTCTTATTTATCTGTGGTTCATGATAATAATAATTCACAGTGACAGGCTCCACAAAGGCACTGGTCTGAAGCGCTAGGTGGCTTTTGTTTTGCAGACAAAAGGGGATCAGCTTTAATGGTCTTCACTGCAGCCCCCCTGACAACATAGAGAAAGCAGTGTGTGTTTTTTTATCTGCAAGTATAGTACAGTCACATGCTTCATGTTAATTCTCTCCCCTCTCCATCTCTCTCTTTCTCTCTCTCGCTCTCATTCTCTCTCTCTCTTTAAATCCTTTTTTTCCTTTTATTTTTAGCTTACCAGAAGAGGAGCGAGCGATTTCTCCGTTCTATATGAGGTAGGCTTCCTGTATGTTCGCATCCGTGGGGAGAAAGAGGGTTAAGCCCTTGTTGTTTTGAATATTGTGGTGCGGAGGGGGGGGGGATGAGCTGTCGGGAAGCATTAACATAGAAGACAATAAAGGTGGTGAGTGGGGAGGGAGGGAGGGAGGGAGGGAGGGAGCAGTGGTTTGGCTCAACAAGTGGTTGTTTATTTTGATGAGGATGGTTTCAGCCACGTGGGCTTGACATGGAAACCGGGGCAAAGACGCCCTTTTTAAAACGTCCATACCGAAAGGATCAATGATTCATCTGATTAGCTTTCACTGCTAAAAATATGAATGCAAGCCATTTAGGCGACACTTATCCCAAGCGAGTTACAATTGAGGCTGAGAATTATCAATACTTTACAAAGAATATTGCAAAAGAGTAAACTAAACTAAAAAGTTTGAGAAACAAAATAAAAATCGCAATGAGGTTTATAAAAACAATTAGAAAAAGTGCAGAGTAACAATGGGGACCACAGCACAACATTAGTATTTATTGAGAGAGATTTGTCTCATAATTATTAATACAGGAGTCAACTTAAAAATGTACTTGTGTCTTGTAAATTGACTGATTTAATTTATGAATCCATGTTTTGCATTTTACACAAATACCTAAACAAATTATACATTATTTTCCTATGTCCACACGCATTAGTTGCAATAAGATTAAGAATTGGCTTGTGAACTGTTGAATCTGCATTTATGGGTCAAGTGACACGTGTGCATCCATTGACGTAATTTTAGACAGTCTCTTTTTCTCTTTTTAGTTTTGAGACTAATTTCATGTTGTTTTGGATGTGTGATTCACACACTTGTAACTACCGATCGAGTGTTGCGAGTCGTTTTTATATTCAATATTTACAATTAATTAATATTCAATACATTCAATTTGTCTTTATATTATTAACAAAGAAAAATAAGCCAAATCCATGCTTGAAAAACTGGAGTTTTTACAAATCCTTGTGATTCTCTTCTCTATGATAAACACTCCTCTTTTGAGCATCTAGCATTGCTTATAGCCTAACTATCGACATATGGTAAAATTTTTTACCATAGATCATAAATAGAAATATCTGGAATATAAAAACGACTAATTGGTTGAGATTTCTTTTTTTATGTAGAGAAAATGCAGCTCCCCAATTACCTTTCTTTACAGGCCTATTGGCCTCTCCAATCTGGTGGCAAACTTCACGTACTCACCAAAGGCCAATGCGGCTTCTATGTATATATGGCTATGCGCTCCACAACGGAAGAAGAAACTTCCGTGGACACGCGTTGATGGGTTAGTTATTTTTATTTGTATAGGTATCCGTGCTAAATGTAAATGCAAAATGTTCATAGATATGTATGCATTTTCTCAAATCATTGCACATCCATTCAAATGTCAATTTACAAGACACCTTGACTCCTTGACAGTTGACTCCTAAAAATATTAATAATTACAAGACAATTATTGTTCCAATACTTACTTATAGTAACTGTACTGTGTGTGCTGTAACTGTGTTCAGTATTTCTATTGCAAAACCCACACTAACAAAACCCAGACTATATCTCTTTTTCCCTTGCCTTGTGTGTTACACATGCAACAGATTGATAGCGGCTTATTAAACCCTGTTACAAATTTTTGCATTCAGGGTAAAATTTAAGAAGAAAAAAACAGATCATAGGGGTGGGGCATTTGAGGAGAGCAAGCACATTCGTTTTCTTGGAAAAGACCACTCACTCTCCTCCGACGTATTACTCGCATTATTAAAACAAGACAATATCATGTTAAGCCTTTAGCCTTTACCCGCTAAAGAATGGACTGATGTGAAAGACAAAGAATTGGAAAGACATTGCAAATATAGATGTTTTTTAATCTACATTCCTCTTTTGAATATCAGATCTCATTTCCTCATTTCATCTTAACTCTGTTGACATTTTCTCCAATGACGAGCTGTACAGTTTACTGGTCTGTAATGCGAAAAACCTTCTGTTCAATATCTGTCTCTCTCTCTCTCCATTTCTCCTGTTATCTCTGTCTTCGTTTCTCCTGTTATTTCTCTCTCTCTTCATTTGCACATTGACACACACACACACACACACACACACACACACACAGAAGCCTATCAGTGCTCCATCTGACCTGGCCGGGCTCTACTTGCATTCTGTCACATATGAAAATTCTCAACCACACATATT
Organism: Lota lota; assembly: GCA_026745465.1. Classification (NCBI taxonomy): domain Eukaryota; kingdom Metazoa; phylum Chordata; class Actinopteri; order Gadiformes; family Lotidae; genus Lota; species Lota lota. Next base: position 1,143,934 of record JACYXH010000559.1, on the reverse strand, counting down.
GCGCAACATATGGGCTTAGCCCAATCTGTAAAAGCTGTAAATCGACTCTCTTGGTTTTCCTTGATGTGTTGACAAAGGTTCGCTCATGCTTAGTAGAGTGTAATGGATTAATACTGGATTGTTTGGATGCTAATAGCATACAGTGGAGTTATACTAGAAGTATCCACAATGCAAGGGTATATTATGGTAAGGGTTTTAAATTATGTGCGCTTCCTGAGCCAAGCCTTTGAGTATTTGTTCTTTTTCATACTCTGTGTTTGCCTTATAAACTTTCTCAAGGCTTGATTTGTAAAACACAAACTCACACACACACACACAGACAGACATGCACACACTACATACATAGGAACACAAACACGCACACCCCCAGCTATCCACCTTTTTATCAAATGTCAAAGTTAAGTGTAATCTATGAGGCTGTGTTTCCGAGTGTATTTACATTTATATCAATGATAATTACATAACAATCAGCAAAACAATCTGCAAACCTTCATCGATAGTCATGTTCACACACACAAAGTATATCATTAGACTTAAGTGGCATAGACATGTGATGAAGATGAATTATATGCTTTCCAATAAAAGTTTAAGCAACGATTGGCTGTAACAAGCAAGACATATACAATTCCTCCCCAAGCTGGTTTTATTGCCATGTATCTCCCTCAGTCTTAACAGCTGCTCTTTGCAAAGTTGCATAACGCAGGCATTCGCTATGCCGAACTGAAATCGCCCTAGCTGCACACATTTACATCATGTTACATCACATCATTAAAAGGGCCCCTCACAGCAGTTCAGGAATCACTTTCATAAAGTTAACAGAAATTTAGATCACAGAGGATACGCAGTGACACTGAAAAGTACCAGAGATTAAATTGGTCCTATTGACCCAATTTAGCAATGCTTGTTTTGCATAATGTAAATTGTCAAAAGATCTTTGGGTCAAAGTTTGTGATCAAGGAGGAGACAAGTCTGTCACCATGGCTATGGGTTACGTAACACACCTCTTCAATCACTGCTCCCCTGTTTTATTGTTCATCTCCTGCAGTGCAGTGAATTTTAGGAGGTTCTAGAGCGTTCACTAATGGTTGGAGATTCACCCTCTCACTCCCACACCGTCCATCGCCACACCACCTAAATGTGAAGATGATGATGATTGATGATGATGAAATGCCTTGTTTATTATGAGAACTGGTCCTGTGGCGTCTGAATTTTGGGATTCCAAGACAAGAAATTACACAATCGTGTAACTGGCAGGACAGATAGACTCCTAAACAAAACGAAAGCAAAAGGATTAATGGTGTAAATATTACAAAGGTCAGTTGGACGTAGAGCCAAATTCCAACACATTAAAGGTTAAGGTCACACCTGGCAACATTTTTTAAGTTTACTTCAATATCAAGGTTAAAACCACTCTTGGTAAACATTCCTATTTATTCATTTGTTAATCTCTGTTCATTTTCCCCCCAGTGTATTCATGTTTTGATTTCAGGGGCACAACCAAATACGTTTTTTATGTTGTTAAAAACTAAACTGAATCAATAAAATAATGAATGGCGATTTTTGATGTAACATCAAAGACTAAAATAAATTATAACTAAAGTGTGACGTTTCCACGATTTCCATATTAACAGTTCCATCCCCTTTGGTTCAAGAGACACGGGAATAACTGAACAGGAGACGAGCCGAGAGAGTTTCTTAGAGTATTTGATTGCTAACACACTTTCTTTTATTACTAATGACGCGTGAACACATGTCTTGGCTATTCAACGTACGAGTCAATTGTAATATATCTCTTATGAAATGAAAACCCGATCCTTGAGTTAATTTTTCCATTGGCTGAGTTTGTGATCATTGGTCACAGAGCGGAATTGCTTTACAAGCCTCTGACTCATAGGTAGTATAGGTACTTACTGGTTTAATCTCTACCCCCAGTGTAAACTACCACAAGAACTGGTAAAATTAGCACTTTCCTGTCATATCTGGTAAACATAATCTACATGTAAATGTACATAAATGCCCATCTGTTAGGTCGTTGCAAAGACATCACTAAACAGTTTGTTTTGTTGCTTTACAACATGGATCCCAATGAGAGGTAAACTGAGTTGCCATATATAAATAAAGTGTTTATTTGCAAATTGTCTTCAGTAAAAGGTCGCAATAATGGTCAAAGGTCACTTTTGACTAGAAAAAGGTTTCAGAGCAAATCTTTTAGACTGGGACAACGGATACATAGAGTTGGGAGTTGCTATGGGCTTGCTGTTTGTAACAACTTACTAACCCCTAACGCTTGATAATCAGTTGAATAAGCCACAGTGTCCAAGCCACTTATTACTACGATGGCTATTGCTTGTGGAAATGTTGTTTCTAAATCTTCTGGGGACCCCCAGGAATTAGAGCGTCAGCAGCTCACTGAATGTTATTATTATTTTTAGCCGGTTCATTTAATCTGTTTTTACTTTTCATTTGAAGGATCTATCTTCAGCGTTTCCAAAATCTGCAAAAGTGGGTTCCAGTTCATTTACATGTAGATTTACATTTAGGCCATTTAGCGCTTTTATCCAAAGCGACCTACAATAAGTAAATTTGTCAGAAGAAGGAGAAACAACAATATATCGCTGTCGGTACAGTAAGGATGTTCATAGAACCAGTGCAAAGCACTTACAATTGCTAGTTTAACCCATTCCCCGTATACAACAAACAGCTAGGATAAGATGCTACACAATGATAAGTACTATTTTTAAGTGCCAGGGCGTACAAACATACAATTAGTGCATAAGGGTGTTTTGAGAGTAGGAGAGTAAGGGAGGAGGGGGATAAGGAGGGAGGTTATGCAGAGTCCAGGTGAACTCTGAACAAGTGAGTCTTGAGTCTCTTGTGGAAGCTGGTGAGCGACTCTGCAGTCCTGACATCGGCAGGGAGTTCATTCCACCATTTGGGTGCTAAAACTGAAGAGTTGTGACTTTGTTGTGCGACCTTTGTAAGCAAACAGTTACCAAACACGTCTCATGATGAATGTGGACAGGATGTCCAGACAACCTTGTTCTGTCCCAACAACCTATTTTCAAATCATACTGACTTCAGTCAGTCTGTCGACGTCAAAATGCAACTAGGTTGGTGAACTTTGTTGACATTAGTGCAGTAGCTTTCTCGCTCTGGGATGGATCAGACTGGCTCCAGCCAGCTCTATCTACTTTGTAGCTCTCTTGATGACAACACAGACACAGGTTGATTCTTTGAAACGGGCGTTTATTGCCTTGCATGTCTTTTTCTTCGATGCATCCACGTCACGCCGTGAGAACTCGTTGGCTGCTTGTCCTGAAAAGAGGTTCTTGAATCCTTAAAGTCCCTTGAAAGTCTCTTTACTGTCTTTCTTGGCCTCTGACATCAACAATTATAACTCAGACTGCATTATAGCACAGCGCCGTAAGATCTGCTCACAGTAGATTGCACACAGTCAATTAACAAATTCCGTAGCAGTGGATACCACAACAGAGAACGTTAGTTCTCATAAAAAACACAAACAATGGACTAACGTTAATTTTACCCGTTACATCACATTACAATTTTAACCTTTACATCAATAAATCATTAATTTATTTACTACATCAAATAAACCATTTATTTATTTACTACATCAAATAAACCATAAATTATGTATTAATCATGCATCATGAACACAGCATCTATGTAACAGCACTTACACTCCCACCAAATCACTCATGAACTTGGAATGTGGGTATTGTCTTATAAACAAAAATTATGAAAATAATCAATAAAATGTTTTAAGTCTGAATGAACGTGACCTTATGTAGTATGTGATTTAGTTAGCCTCAAGTAAGGTAACTACTTTGTGAATAGGCCTTTCAAGGTGAACTGATCTAGTGTGTGGTTTTCCTTTACCAAGTGTAGCATCACTGACTAGTAGCTTCAGCTTTCGCACCATGCCGTCTGCACTAGGATGAGCTTCTACAACCCTGGCAAGCTTCCACTCGTTTCTTGGTGAGCTGTCATCTTGTAGAATCACAATATCATCTACTTGTGAGTTTCGTGATGTTCTTTGCCATTTCTGCCATTGTTGGAGGTTTCGCAGGTATTGCCGTTTCCATCTTCGCCAGAATTCATCTGTTTCAACCACTGAACTCCAAGTGCTCGCTCGATGTGAAGTTCTCCTAGGGCCATGTCTAGATCCTTGGTTTGGGCACGTTCTGCAAGTGGTATTGCGGCAATCACTTCTTTGTCATTGGACACAAACTTGTGCAGCCAAAGGTTTCCTGTTTTGCACAAGGCTCTTGACTCTTCCACCAGATGTATGGCTTCAGCAGGTGACTTTACGCTTATTAAGCCATCGTCGACGTAAAAGCTTCTCTGGATGAACTTGATGGACTCTTCACTGAACCTTCCATGACCCTGCGATGCCAGATGCTTGAGTCCAAAGTTTGAGCAGCCAGGGGGTGAAGCTGCCCCAAACAAGTGCACCTTCATTCTGTACACCGAGGGTTTGGAGTCTAGATCACCTTTGTCCCACCAGAGGAACCTTAGGAAGTCTTGGTGTTCCTTGGCAACGTGAAACTGATGAAACATCTTTTCAACATCACACATTATGGCGACTGGACCTTTTCTAAATCGACATAGCACTCCAACTAATGTGTTAGTCAGGTCTGGCCCGGTCAAGAGATGATCGTTTAGGGAGGTTTCTTGACAGCGTGTCGAACAGTCGAAAACCACACGGATGTTCCCAGGTTTGTGAGGGTGGTAGACTCCGTGGTGTGGAATGTACCATGCTGGTTGGTTATCGAGTTCAGGCTGTGGAACCTTCTCAGCATCTCCTCGGGTTATTATGTAATTCATGAAATGGACATAATCCTCATAATACTGCTTTTTTCTCCTCAGTCGTTTCTCTAATGAGGCGAGCCTATGAACCGCACATCGTTTATTGTCTCAACAACTCAGATGACGATAAAGTAATCTGTGCCATCCAGATATCATTGCTATTCCCCCTCCTTATCTCTGCACCGGGGCTGACCTCAAGCTGTGCTATCACTGTCAACAGGTCTGTTTATGGAGGAACCCATCGCCTATCCCGGTGTACGCTGCATGCACTTCCACCCAGTAGGAGAGAACAATAATGCTTAGTGTTGATTGTTTGGCCAAAATATTCACAACATTTCATCTGTGACCTTACTAAACGAGCTTTGAACCACCGGCACGCGGCTGGAGATACCTCGTGGACATTTCACAGCGATATTATAGATGGTGTGACAATGTGAAGATTGGGGCCATTGTTATTCAAAGAGTTTATTTCAAACACAACAAAACACACGCACACACTAGACTGTAGAGTGTTATACTCTTGTTCTGTGAAGTTTACATTGGGTGGAAGGAAGATAAACAAATGGTGGGTGGACAAATAAAAGAGAAATGGGTTGAAAGATGGATATTCGCTAATTGTATTTCTTGCTTTATCTTCTTCTCTCCCTGCCATTTTCTTCTCTTCTTTTTAGTAATCACCTATCTCCAATACACTGCAGACCCGATGTCACCAGGTAAGTTCACGTCACGTCACTCAGAAAATAACCACAACATGGTACACTGAATGACCTATTCTATATCTTTGACGTATGTAGACCTTTGTGAAAATACATCTTGGACTTCCCATATGTACTGTTGTTCTTCTATTGATCTTAATCCTCCTCGTTTTTTCTTCTCACCCCTAGCTTTCTAGACCGCACCATACGGGCAGCGGTACAACAGCATCTCTTTGAGATAAACCCCCTCGACTGTCCTGGTGTACAGGGACCTGGTTTGCAGGGACCTGTTTTTCAGGGTTTGCAGGGACCTGGTTTTCTGGGACCTGCTTTGCTGGTACCCCGAGAGAATACTACATGCTTTAGTCCTCCACCATTGACGTCTAGTGCGAGGCAGAGACGCCGGCAGAAGAGAGAGCAAAAGGAAGAGGAGGAGGGCGAGAGGGAGCCAGAGAGAAGCAGGTATGGTTCACCTCTTGTGGTTTCGGCTATTGGTTAATTTTGGTGTTCCAATGGTATAATGTGGGTACTATCCTCAGAGGTGTCAGTGTAGGGAAAACAGATGGGTTTGGGGAGGAGGTAAGGATTAGAGGGAAACGGTTACTGTTAGATGGCTAAGGCTAGATGGTTAGGATTAGGGCTACAAGGTTAGAGAGTTAGGGTTCAAATCCTCTCCAATCTGCTCTAATATTGGTCTATTTTTATTTTGTCTTCCAGAACATCAATATTATAATTGATGGTGTATGGTCCCTTTCACTTATTTTGTCCACACTGGTGCGGTGCCCCAATATGCCCAAATGAAATGCACCTAAGTCATAACCCCATACCACCCTTAATACTATAAGGTCATCTTATCACATTCTAGGTGTTAGGCTTACCTGGATGCACAACAAACACAGCCATGGCAGTTTTAATCCTTGTTTCTCCAGACTCAGTGACGTACGAACAAAAAACAGCATCACATGGATTAGAAGACTTCAAACACCAGCAGCAAAACAGCAATAACAGTTGCTAGTAAATAGAATTAGAAGCCAACTTATAGCAGCTTCTGGAAATGTATATAAGTAAGTGAGCCATTAGAGAACATGTTGAATAGGATTCTCTTGACTCATTGGTCCACACAAAAAAATCTACTTCTGAAGGAAGGTGTCAAATTTACATTTCTTCTTCCTCCTCTTTTTGTCGGAAAAGGCCCCTGTCGTCTCTCAGAGCAGACCTCCACAAGGAGAACATACCGTGGGATAAGGACAACTATGACTCACTCAGCGAGGGTAACGTAGCTGTTAGAGTGGCTCCACAGCGGACCCAGAGAGTCAAGACAAACCAGTCAAACCATCACCAGCACTGTATTCCCAAACCCTGGAAGCCCAGGCCTGGCCCCACGCTGGCCCAGCAAGACGAGAACCAGGACACCCCCACAGTGAGTGACTGCTACAGCGGCTCCTCTTCCTGTCTTCTTGTCGATTTGGCATCCCCCCCGTTGTCCTGTGTTTCGTCTTCTGTCATTCTTTCATTAGAATAAGGGAATCATCTCTTTTGAAATAACAAGGACCCTCCAGAGATGGAAATGGACTAGGTGCATGGACAATACTGGTATCTCCTGGTATTCATCAGTACTTTAGTGTTTGGAAATTTGCTCTTATTGTCCTTAACAGGCCTTTTTTGGCCTATCAAAGTCAATACAGTTGATGTCCATGATGTTCTCACAGTCTATTTACAAAGAGCACAGTGCAATCGGAACGCTCTGCGGAGTGGAAACACTGCACTCCTTGACCTGTATGCACTTCTTTAAAAGCGCTAATTTTGCATTTACTTTTTGGCAAACAGCCCATTCTTTGCTTGGCTCGGCGTTTCAGACGCTGTTATGTAACAAAGTAAAAGGTACAACAGGTCAAACTTGGGTCGGCTACTTGTGGTCTGCAATTAAATATAAGATGTAGTGAGTAATGGTGCAGGGTGTGCAAAGAGGACACACTGAAATATTTGGTTCATGGCAATTTGAGTCTCAGAGCAGCCCTCTAATGCTACCTACAGCTGTCCTACGTGAAGGTTTGGTTTAGAGTTTAGGGTGAGGGTTAACCTACAGGTACCTACAGCTGCCCTACGTTGAGGTTTGGGTTAGGGTTTAGAGGTCAGGGCTAAGGTTAACCTACAGGTACCTACAGCTGCCCTACGTTGAGGTTTGGGTTAAGGTTTAGAGGTTAGGGCTAAGGTTAACCTGCAGGTACCTACAGCTGCCCTACGTTGAGGTTTGGGTTAGGGTTTAGAGGTTAGGGTTCAGGTTAGTCTACAGGTAACTACAGCTGCCCTACAAAAAGGTTTGGGTTAGGGTTAAGGTTAGTCTACAGGTACCTACAGCTGCCCTACATAAAGGTTTGGGTTTAGGGGTTAGGGTTAGTGTAAAGGAACCCACAGCTGCCCTATGTAGAGGTTTAGGTTAACATACAGGTACCTGCCTACAGCTAGCATAAGTGAAGGTTCAGGGTGAAGGCCCTAAACTACTTGAAACTAAATCTAAATTGTTGTGTTTGCTTAGGCTGTTGAACTGCTGTTGAACGTGGAGATTTCGACGCTACGATATCGTCACTGCGATTTGTGCCGTACACAAAAGTGTGTGCAAGCAATTCTCATGCGTTACTTTATCCACACAAGCTGGACACACCAGGGCGATGCATCATGTGGGTTTATGTAATGTATGTATAGCTGAGCCGGGTGGCCTTGTGTGATGCCCTGATGGAAATAGATTAGCATTTCTCACACCTGGGAAAAGACCATCCCCACCTTTTGCTGTGGTGTGTGTTTAGCTGGCAGCCAATAAGGAGCTTCTTATGTAAGTGGACAGAGGAGACTATGACACACATACATTTTATATGTGCCACTTGCGCTCCCGTTGGCACGACGACACCCATGGGCTGGAGTGACTGCCGGTCTGCTTCAAAACCTCAGCTGTGGCGTCTCAAGGGCTCCATGTGAACTTTAGTACCGTGTGGATGACGTGTTGGTGAATGTGAAGGGAGTATTGAAGGACAAGGAAGGGTGTTTTTGTTCACAGTATAGTACAGGGCTTTGTGACACACCTGACAAAGTACTGGAGGTGGACAACTTCTGGCTGGGGCAGAGAACAGTGTAGATCTTTTGGTTCTGGGACTAATTTGGCAAAGAAATCGTGGAAACATACATTTATGTATGCGTACTGTCACGGTACACTGGGCAGAGAGATTGCAAGCCTCCTCCAACACGGGCTTCGTCGTCTGACAGGGCATCAACCGCTCTCTAGCCTGACGACCCAGTGTAGCGGACAACTAACTAACACAGCTTGCTTACATGAACGAAGGAAAGGGATAGATGACGTTACCCCCCCACGCAGCGAAGGAAGACGAAAACCGGCCCCTCGGCACGGCATCAAACGCCCAGACACCCCAACATCGGTGACAGGAGTGCCGGTGTTCGGTGGTTACGGAAGCGGGCGACCGGCGGTAGCGGCGTCCAGCTTCGTAGGGTTCAAGGTGGGTTTTCTAAAAGGTTCTCCACTGTCCCCTGGCTATGGACAGGTCCGGGTTATGCCGTCTTGATTCCTGATGTCGGATCGTGCCTTCCCTCCTCTCCGTCAGAATCCCGATTGGTAAAATAGGGAACTCCCCACCACTTCCGGGTCACAGAGGGGTCAAACCAATTTCATTGCCCATCAAGCAAGCCGGAGACATTTAGGAACCCACTAAGTCTAAAATAACTAAATAACTAATTTAGGACCCAAGATCACCTAGCCCTCTGATTGGATACAGTGGTTATCTCCTACAGGAAATGTCCTGTCTGTAACAGTACATTGCATATTATTAAGTTCTGTTCGAATCTTTTCACTTGATTTAAGCTATTCAACATTTCAACTATGTGGCTTTATTAAAACACTTTTCAACATTACTTTGCACTACAGCACTCACCGCATTTTCTGCAGGAAATGCATTTTTTTGCAGGAGATGCATTTTCTAATTCCATTCATTATATGATGATGATAAAGTAAACCTCTGTCTGTGTTTCGGTTTGCTTTCAGGTACAGTTTCAGGAATGCTGTGCGACACGAACTGCCTCTAGATCTGAAGGAACCACCATGGATGACCCAGCCCCAGGGAGAAGGTTAGCACATAACACTCCCACCCACCCGCCCCCAACATCCCTCCATGACCCTGAATGCTCTACATCTCCTCCTTCACATTGTGTATCGCTCACTAAAAACACATTCACCCTTTCGTACGGACTCCACGGTTAATTAGCTTATCTGCGCTGATAAGAGGCCCAACTCACTGCAGAAGACAGCGCTTTATCTCAAAGGTTGACATCTCTGGAGTGCCGTGTTTACCGAACACAGCTGATCTCCATCGCGGGGGGGCTGGGTAGGGCTGAGTGGTTGGAGTGTAATTGTATAATGTGTCTAATGCTCTGTGATGTTTACTGTTGTTGTCTGAGTGAAATAGTCCCAACAATTCCACACCTGAGCGTCTTGTTTTCCTTACAGGAAGGAGAGTTGGAGTGAAAATGGCCTTCCTCCTCCACAGGTAACTGCTCCCTTACACACACACACCCACACACACACGGATACACACCTGTTTCAATGTGGCATGACGGTGCACAAACAAACATTGTTGTGTTTGTCCACTGGGGTGACAGACAATCTTGCATTACCGGAATGCAGAAATACTTTATATTTTTTGTCCTAAAAGTTCTAAAAGCAGCGTCAAACTGAAATTGCTTAAGCATGAAGTGAGCAATGAAGGTAAAGTCAAAGTGCATAACCCATATGCCATGTTTTAACACAGGATCATTTTGAACATTAAAATTACTTGTAACATGGCAATCTTCCAATACCTAGAAGGCATTAGCAAGAATATATATTCTTAAGAATATAAGAATATATATAACAAATAATAAATATATACATTATTAAAATAAAACACTAGCCGCATTCGAGAGAATGTAAAAATGGGGAATATAACATATGTATCCTGGTGGTTATAGACAAAGGGAGAGTATGAATGGATAATAAAGAGGAATATTAAATATTCTAAATATACAGGGCTCCAGAGTGCGACCATTTTGGTTGCACATGCGACTAAACATTTTCATTGGTCGCACCGGTGCACCTGACATTTAGCAGGTCTGTCTCGGTGTGTGTAGCATTATAAATAAATAAATCCTTCCCGCATTCTGCGAAGACGTGCCCCTACTCTGCCTCTGATTGGCTCTGACCCTGATATTCTTCTTCGCTGAATGAATTACACCTGTCCCCGGCACTGAAAGGCCTAGCCCAGACCCAACATCATTGGCAGAGGTAACCGCTCGACCACCTGTCTCCCCTGTCCCCGGTAAAATGCCTAATCCATACCCAACATCGGCGGAAATGGCCTCATCTGACTCAGAGCCAGAGCCTACCACATACAAAAAGGCCAAAATATATGCCTTTCGCAAAGAATGGCTTGTCCAATTTCGGTGGCTCAGGTATGATAAAACGGCCACCATTATGCACTGCATTTATTGCAAAGAGTGCGGCCAAAGCATGGCTGGGAAAAGTGCTTTTGCTGTCAGAGCATCGACGTTCCGAATTGAAACCTTAAAAAAGCACAATGTATCCAACAAACACGCCCTGTGCCGTGACAGGTGCGTGGCCGGCAGAGCAGCCCCCCTCCCCGCAGCGTTTCAGCACCAGACACGAACACTGCTTATAATATAGCCAAAGAAGAGCTGCCGTTCACAAAATTTAAGTCCCAGATCATCCTGATGAAAAAGAACGGGTTGAAAGTAAATCCGACTTACAGCTGCGACACTGCCTGTGGGCAGTTCATTGAGGTGATCGCAGACACTTAAAAAGAAATCGCGTTCAAATCGCGGATTCGACGTACATGTCATTCATGATTGACGGAGATACAGACATTTCCACGAAAGAGTGTGAGATCGTCTATAGCCACATCTTGCGCAATTGGAGACCGGCCAACATTTGAATTGGCCACATCGAGGTGGAGCATGCCAATGCACAAGGTGCCTGTACAACAATATTATACATAGTAACCCCAATAGCTCTAGTTTAAGCAGAAATAAGACATGCAACAAATTGTAACTTTGCAAGCTAACTTGCCACATGATTGTAGTTGAGTAATAATGAGCCAATGTGTATGTCAGTTCCAATGTGTATGGAACTGACAAAAAAGGTAACGCTTAAAATGTAAGCGTTCACCGGCGCAGTGAAAAATGTTGGGTGCAACTAAATTATGTGCTGGTGCACCTAAATGAAAAGGTTAGGCGCAGCAGTGCAACCAACGTCAAAAGTTAGTCTGGAGCCCTGCTATATAGTGGAGGTGTGGCGATGAATATGTACATAAAATGTTGGTAATGTACAAGTGACCAGAGCATGTGTAGGAGTGTTCAGGTGATACGATTAGTGTTGCTGGTTGAGAAGCCCACCCTCTGGAGGGCCTTGCGATAAGCAGCAGAGCTGCTGCCGTACCAGGCATTAAGTCAGCTAAAGAGGATGCTCTCAATGCAGCACCCGTAGTGGTCGTGAGGGTTTTAGCAGACATAGCAAAGTTCTTGAGTATAGGCGCTTTTGGGCAGATATAACCACCAAGTATGCTTGCCTGGACCAGGTGAGGTCATCTTTGATGAACACACTGAGGAACTTGAAGCAGGAGACTCGCCACTTCATCTCGATCAATGTGTATTGGGGCATGACCCCCCCCCTCCCTCCAGCAGCCACTTCCTGAATGAAGCCCATGGTGACTGTTCAATGGTGGTCTTGATCAGTATCACTAAAACCGGATTCAAACACTCAAAGGCCCTGTTTACAGAAGAGAAATGTATGGATTCTACAGTCATCTGTTTACATGAAGGGCCTACAACCATCTCAGCATGTTTACACGTAGGGGTAGTTTACCAGCGACGATTCCCGATCGTACAGGATTAAGGTTGGCACCACATCCATGGTTTGGATCCACCCATACATATACACCCAGCAGCCTGGGGCCAACTCTCACCTGAGGGGTTCACCTGCTCAGAGCCATAGAGACTGAATCCCACAGTACCAGTTCATTCGCTATTTTTAGCCGATGATCTCATTCCCTAGTGCTGTCTACACCGTGTTTACACCGTTTCTCCTCACCGTCTCACGTCGATCATTAACCGCCTGCCACCGTATCACACTCTACCACACACACACTTGCGTCCAATCTACTTCAACGCCGTACTCATGTTTAGATGCTATACTGCATTTCATAGCAATGACAATACAGTTGAATCTAATCTAAAATGTGCAATAGCACACCCCATCTCAACTTGTTTTACATACAAGTGAATGCACACACACACAGACACACATGCGCTTGCAACACCCAGGGTTCGGTTGTCTTGGTTTTTGTATAAGTGTGCCGGCGTGTGGGGTCTGCTTGGGCGACGGTAACCCAAGCATAGACGAAAGTGTGAGCGAGAACGTGTTGTATGGACACACACACACATTTTAATATTGTATTTATAGATCCCTAATACCAGGGTGTAAATGCTGCCAGATGGTCTTCAGCTGGTCTGAACGTGCATTAAACGGTAGCACTGACAGGAGTACCACAGTGAGGCAGTCGGACAAAATGTCAGGGATATGACAAAAACATGTGTGAGCAATACCTCCCTCTGTAAACACTATACACATCCATAGTTGCAGTGTATGCTATGTTGATAAACGTACTGAAATGAAAAATTTGTGCCATTCTCTCAGGCATTAAATTAAGTACTTTTAGTTTATTTTGTTATTCATTCTTTGTATCTTTATTAATTTGTGTTTGTGGTCACGGACACGATAGGATACTATCCCCCACAGACCCATCGTGTGTGTGTGTGTGTGTGTGTGTGTGTGTGTGTGTGTGTGTGTGTGTGTGTGTGTGTGTGTGTGTGTGTGTGTGTGTGTGTGTGTGTGTGTGTGTGTGTGTGTGTGTGTGTGTGTGTGTGTGTGTGTGTGTGTGTGTGTGTGTGTGTGGACATGCGTTTGGTCTGACCCGGTGGGCTTGTGTCTTCACTATACAAGTAGTACTTGCACCCGGGAATGACCTTTTCTTATATTTCATCTCCCTGTCCATTTGTTCTCATCCAGTTTACAACCCACACTCCTGGCCCCCACTCTTCCAACACATACACGTACACAAACTGCTACTGATCATGGATGGTTTGAATGTAGGATGGATTATACCCTGGTGGGGGTGGGGGTTTAACATGCATGCACACACACACACGTTGTGCATCTCTGGTAGGACAGCGGTTGACCGGGGGCAAGGTAACATCTGTGCACATCTGTACACGAGTCAATCCACGGTCGTGACTGTTCCTGCCAAGCTTGCAGTTTGTTTTTGGGTGAAAGGTCAAAGATTAGCTGTTAAAATATTTTGCCCTAGCTTTTTCTGTACACGTCATCATTATTCACCAGACGTTGGTGAAGCATTGGGCTTTCAGGAAGTATTTTGTGTTTGTGATTGAGTAGTTTTGACGAGTGATGTAATTATTTTGTATACTAATGCCCCCTCTACCTCATCCGCACACAACAAACTTGTAATTGTCCACAGATTAGCCTTCATACTACCAAATAATACAATGGTATTGCTTTCACAACAATTTTAAACAGATGTACTGAACGTCAAGGAGCAGTACGCAAGGCAGGGGAAGGATCTGTGGAAGTTGTTAAAACGAAACTTTGCTTGTGTTGTACAATGAGACAAGGAAACGAAACCCAATGATACTTTGAAGAAGTGACTACACAGAGCGGGGAGAGAGAGTGAGAGAAACGGGGAGAGAGTGAGACGAAAAGAGAAATAGACATATATATATATATATATAAAGAGAGACAGAGAGCAAGGGAAATAGAGACAGAGCGAGGGAGAGAGAGCAAGGGAGAGAGATAGAGGGTTAAAAAACACCCATGGTTTCTTTGGCTCTGAGGTGAACCGTTAATCCTGAGTCGGAAAGAGGGATCGAGAATTTCAGCCAGTCAGCCTACGTGCTCCGGCCAGTAATCTGCTGTCTGCTCTCTTGTTCCTCCACTTCCTGCTCGGCCCCTCCCCTCCCTGCTCTCTCCTTCCCCTCCAGAAGCAGTGACTGTGAAACAAACAACTCTGCTCTGGCACATGGGAGGGGAAGGAGCATGCAGAGGGAGAGAGAGAGAAACAGAGAGAAAGGGCGGGAGAGAGATGGGTGGGGTTAAGTAGAGGAGGAGGAGTGTGTGAATACATTGGGTGAGAGACGGAGGGATAGCGAGCGAGGGCTCAGCCTACCCAGATGGGAGGATGTTTTGGCCAGACGGCTCAGCCAATTGGGAGGGAGGATCCCCCCTCTCCCTCCTCCCATTGCTGGGCTGGGCTTGTCTGGGGAGGGAGGGCGGGATGGAGGGAGGGGAGGCGTGCGGCTGGAGCTTAAAGAGTGTGCCTACTGGGGCTGGACGTGGTTGTTGAGCAGCTTTGTGTTTGTGTGTGTATGCGCTGTCTCTCTCTCTCTCTCTCTCTCTCTCTCGGTCTCTCTCTCGCCCGCGCGTGTGTGCGTCTCGTTCTCGCTGCGGCTAACGCTCATGGTCGTACAGAGGCCGAGGATGAAGATCCAGGAGTCTCCCGGGGTGTGCGTGGTTGCAGAACGGCCACCGCACGGCGACTGCAGCGAGCCGCGAGATGACGTTCCCCGTCTGGAGCTCGCCGAGGAGGACAACAACAACTGGGGAGGTGGGTCCTGCGCTCGTGCACGTAGACACGCACGCTGCACACTTTCTGCATGCACACACACACACACACACACACACACACACACACACACACAGTTTGGGAGTATAATAACAAAAAGACACATTCCAAACTAGATTCTTTTATTATTGAATGACTTAACATTCTGGATAGATACAGCCCGCGTATGTGCACTTTGACAGCAACTTGTAGGGTTAAACCCTCCCTCCCCCCCTTCGGATTCCACACCCAAATCTAACAGAGCAGCTGCACACCTTCTGCTCTGTGTGTATGTCTCTCTCTTTCTCTATCTCTCTCTCCCTCCTCCTTCTCTTCCTCTATGCGTTCCACTTCCTATCTCTCTCCCTCTGTCTGATTGATGGTGCGTGCGTGTCTCGTGGGATTTAATTGTCTCATATCTTGTTAAGTTTTCTGTCCCTCCCACGCTGACTGATGTGTGTGTGTGTGTGTGTGTATGGGGCAGGGGACCAGGGGCTAGGCAGGAGGGTGGAGGCTGGGGGGGGGGGGAGGGGGGTTGTTTGTTTGTGCTGCTGGGGTGGAAGTGGAGGAGGATCAGGGTTGGACAGTAGCGGGTTGACTTGGATTATTTAAGAGGTTCATGTCAGCTGAATGTCTCAGTATCGGTCATGTTTCAACGTCTGCAACCGTAACTGAATGATTGTATGTGATTATATGATGGAGACAGTTTAAACATTTATGGGTGTGTGAATATGTTTTAGTGAAGCATGACGTGATTGAATGCCTCGTTGCTTTCCATGGTCGGTGATAATGCATTGATTTACAGAAACAGGATGGTCTCTTATGACTGCTTAAGTTTTTTACAGTAATGTATGGGCCTGAATAAATGCACTAATTAGAGGTGCCTCCAGACGTCCATTTTGCATAGCAATTGTTACTCTAAAACGCCATTGCAACTGTTTGGGGCATGCAGCAACATGTATGTACATCTATCCAGACATGTTGGCTTCCCAGATGATTACTTAGTCCAGCTCTCTCATCAAACCCGGCAATATCGACAAGAGAATATTGTTGTTTGCCGATGCGCCTTTTATTTATTAAATATATATATATGTATATATATATATATATATATATATATGTATATATATATATATGGGATCGAGCCCAACATGCACCTATAGGATTCTCTACAGGTGTGTTTTTAACCATATTATTGTACTAGGTTTGTTTCACATGTTTTATACCCGCACACATCTTTTTTACGACGAATAATGTGTCTATAGGTCTTAATAAGGGGTGTTTGTCTTTGAGAATTGAAGGTTCCGAAGGAAGAGGGTATACCACAGACTCTCATTTCTATGTCAATGAACACTGTATGGAAGTTAGCACTTGCATCCAGAGCAAAGAGTTTATTTTAGACACCCGATTTTCTTTGTGTTATTGTAACCTAGTTAGAGTGGTCAGTGAAGCGATGAGGTGTGTTGTTGGGGAGTGTGTGTTTGTCTGTGTGTGGTGTATTCTGTGCAGGGAGTGTGTGTTTGTGAGGGTGTGGTGTGTTCTGAGCAGGGAGTGTGTGAGGGTTTCTATGAGCAGGGAGTGTGTGTTTGTGAGACTGTGGTGTATTCTGAGCAGGGAGTGTGTGTTTGTGTGTGTGTGTGTGTGTGTGAGAGTGTGTGATATATTCTGATCAAGGAGTGTGTGTTTGTGAGTGTGTGTGAGAGTGTGTGGTGCATTCTGAGTATTGTGAGGGTTGTCTGAGGAAGGGCATTCAGACCTTTGTTTCAGTACAATGAGTGCTAGCGTCTGTCGTGGTGACCTGACATTCTGCGTGGCCCCATCCTTGTCTTGATCAATGCAGACGCATTAAGACGGGCAGATACCTCCGTTAACACAAGTAGACTGGACAATTATATGCCCCCCGAGAGAGTTCATGTCTTTAGTTGTATATTCCTTTTTCAACTGCTGATTCTGTGTTTGAACTGCGTTTTTGATGCAGAATCTGGTTTATTCATTTTCGTTAATTTTCATATTCCTTTCTAGTTGGTTCTTGTTTGTTTCGTTTTGTTCCTCCATCCATTTTGATGTTTGATTTTAGTTTCTTTCCCTTTCTTTTGCTTTCCTTCCCCATTTTCTCTAGAGCCTTCCTACTTTTCTGCCCCTTTCCTCGATTTCAAAAACCTTTTCCACCACAGTGTTTGTGATGGTAAGTGCACAGTGTGGGAAACGTGCATAACCGCTAATAATATAAAAGGCACGAACACGTGCATGAACATGACGGCACCCCTTTTTGTTTAAAATGAAACACGTGTAGAAACGACCACGGGTCGTTTCTAACGCAGAACACATCCGAGGCACCAGTCTGACCGTCCACGTCAGTGTGGGGTCTCATGCCTTTTTAAAAAGCGAGCGGTAAAAAGAAAACCACCCTCTCCGTCTCTGGGATTACTGTTTAGGGAGCTGAGTTTGTAAGACCAGCTGTCGGGGCCAGGAGCGCCGTGTGTTTGATTGATTAAGAAGCTCCCTGTCTGCCCTGCGGTGGCTGCTGACGTTCTACAGGTCTCTCCTTTGTCACGTTCACCCACATGTACGCAACGGAGCACCGCGAGGGGGCCGCGCCTCGAAGGGAGAGCTAGGATCCACGCCAAGTTGTGATAAAACGTCTACGTGTGGTCTCAGTGTTTCACAGATTTCCACACATGCTTGTTTAGAGTATTACTGCCTGACACACGTTTGACCCCTTTCGTGCATGGATTTAAGTTCCCCTCCAGGAGCAACTCCAGGGGCCAGGACTTATGGACGCTTCGGTACACCTTGCACAGCAACAGTCTGTATGCATGTGTGTCAAGTACCTCTCTCTCTCTCTCTACACCTCTCTCTTTCTCTCTGTACGCCGCCCTCTAAATCGAGGTCATGCTCTGACATTTTGCCGTGGAGTGCATCCCATTGCAGTCCGGCCTTATTTATAACCCTGGGATCGGCATGGTTATCCTCACACCATACACCACATATATCATTATTATTAGGTATTTACAGTGTATCTGTGGATATCTATTGTTATTATTATTATGTGTATTATTATTATTATTATTATTATTATTAATAGAGCATAGTCTGTGTGGAGGATATCTGATCTGCATTTCTATTCTCGTCATATAACCTTATTATTGTTGTTGTTATGGGAATAGTCTGTCTGTATTCTCACCAGATATCCTCATCATTATTATTGTCAAAGTGGACTCTAGCTAGGAGATCAAAGACAGAGGTGGGGGAGTGAGAGAGATGGGAAGAAAGAGAAATAGAGGGAGGGAAAGACGGGGGAGATGGGGAAGGGAAGAGTGAAAGGCTGAGGGGAAGACGGAGAAAGAGAGACAATGGGAGTGATAAATAAAGAGGGAAAGGGAGGAAGGGAAAGGGAGTGAGAAAGTCAGATCCAGAGAAAGGGAGATAGAGAGAGAGATGGATGGAGAGAGTGAGAGTACAACATCTGTCACAAGGCCCAGAGAGAGTGTTTTGTACTGTAGTGGTTTGGTCTGACCTTCAGAGAACGAGAGAGTTGCCAAAAAAGAGGGCTGTTTCCCTTTTTTGTGCCAGTCACCATTGCTTTTAGGGAGTACAATTTATATTTAATTGAGAAAATACATTTCAAAAGGATTATTAATATTTTAAATAAGATGTCTTGCACATTCACTTTCCACAATGTATAGCCGGACTAATCCCTTTTGTTTCTGAATCATGTGCTTCCTCACTCCACCAGAAAGCACATTAACAAGCACAATAATATCTTCAGAATTAGCCTTATTCTTGGGTCAAAACGCTAGCTGGGTGGGGTTCCCCTTACCCAGCTGGCCCAGCTAGATGGCCGGTCGGTGATTAGGCCCTACGGATGCTCTAATCTCCCACTTAACCAGGGTCTCCTGTGTTTTGTGTTTGCCGTCTCCAGAGCCCGTCCCTGCCTACTCGTCGTGGCAACGGGACAGCATGGACCGCGAGGAGGCGCGCCCGTCGCCGCACGCTGGCGGCCAACTTATCCGCCAGCTGATGGAGGAGGGCAGCGACCCCATGCTATCCCCTCGTTTCTACGGTTACGGCCAGCAGTACCTGGACGACACGGAGGTGCCCCCCTCGCCGCCCAACGCGCACTCCTTCACCAGGTGTGCTTTCTCCTGCAAGACTCCTTCAGTGTTCCTTCTGAGTTACTTGTATGTTGATGTGGGAATCCAGCACTCCTACTATGTTTTAGCAGAACTTCTGCAGGGAGATGGCACAGAGCCTGGGCCGGAAACCTAAAACAGCAAGGGCCAGAGTTATGCCTTGTTTCCTGTTTTGTTACGGAGATATTCTACTAAACAAACTCATTCACCCAAGTGAGCTTTCAGAAGGGGATTTTAATAAGTGTATTTCTACAGTGGCCAGTCAACACAATGTTGATTTGAAAAGTTTACAGACACTACAGACTGAGTTTGTGTACACCAATAACACACTTACAGAGCCCTGTCTCCAGCAACATGATTGGTCAAAACAAATATGTAGTGAAAGAAAGGGAAATGCCCCATTCGCCCAGATTTGAGCTCATGTGTGTGTGTGTGTGTGTGTGTGTGTGTGTGTGTGTGTGTGTGTGTGTGTAGTCGCAGACGGAGTTCTTCCCTGGGGTCATGTGACGAGGAGAAGGAGGAGCTGTCCTCCGCTCAGCTCTCCAAACGGATCCACGTGCTCAAGAAGAAGATCCATCGGTTTGAGGAAAGATTTGAATACGAACGGAAATACAGGGTGAGCCAAGCCTCCATGTGGAATGGAAAATGTTTCAGGCATTTTAAATGGACTATGGCAAAGTCTGGGTTTCCATTTCCATTCCATACGTATTCCATTTAAAATGGAAGGATCAGATGATTTGCAGATGAAAAGTATGCTGCTCTACCTCTGCAAAGGCAATCTCTTCTCATCCGTATTTTCTGTCTGTTGGTTCTCCAGCCGTCTCACAGTGATAAACTTGCCAACCCAGAAGTGCTCAGATGGGTCAATGAACTGACGAGACTTCGCAGGGATCTGAAAGGTAAGCGATGGCACCCACATTTTAAAAACGTTTTTTAATCGTGAACCATACCCAAACACCTACACACCAATGTAAATAAAGAAAAATCCCCATAACAACAAATCCAAAATGTGTGGTCCAACACTGTATACATCCAAAAAAAAAACATAAAATCATAAAACAATAATAATTCAAATGCATAATATACGTATAATGAAGGAAAAACAACCACACGGACTGAGTATTTTCACAGGCGTGTGGCTTTTGTCAAATCCAAAACACATCCAACAATCCCCCCTCCCCCCCCCCGGTCCTGCAGAACACAAGCTTCTGAAGTCCGAGGAGGACCTGCCGCCCCTGACCCGTCAGCGCAGCAACACCCTGCCCAAGAGCTTCGGCTCCCAGCTGGATAAGAGGAGCCCGCAGGAGAAGGTCCCGCTGCCCCCGGTCGAGAGCACACTGGAGGCGGTGATGGGCAAGCTGCAGGAGAAGAGGGAGGAGGTGGGCCGGCCAGAGGACATCAAGGTAGTAACCCGCTCACTGCGTAGCTCGTAGGTAGCTAGGGAGCGTGGAGGGTGGAGTACAGAACATGGGATACATCGATTTTCCTGAAGACTGTAGTGGCCGAGGGTGTTGGACTCCCAGACGGAGGGTACCGTGGGTCGATCCCCCAGCATCTGTAAATTAACTGTTAGGCCTGCTAGAGCAAGATGCCCTAGCCTCCAATGCCTGCTCCCACTTGACATGCATCTACAAATTCAGTGTAAATCGCTTTGGATGAAAGCATCTGCTAGGCTTATGGATTAATATCATTTTAATGGCGTATGACTTTGCCGATGCAATGCCGCCTCAGGTGTAGATGACCAATCACAGGAGAGTATTGTGAGTACCGAGATGATGAACCGGTTGAAAAACGGACCTTGATTAAACGAGCCTCCTGTCTACAGGACATGACCAGAGAGCAAATTGGAACGGAGAAGCTGGCACTGCAGAAGGCTCTGCTGTACTATGAAAGCATCCATGGAAGACCGGTGAGTCATCTCTTCTCTTGGGGAATGATCCAGAACAAAGGACACAGGAACCAAAAGCTTGTCTTGTCTTTCTATTTACTATTCATTTACTAGTCATTTAGCAGACATTTTAATCCTACGTGATTTACAGTGGATTCAGACCGGCTGCAGAGTGCATTTGGGATCAAACACAATGCAAAAATACCCTTGCCACCACACCATCCTTCCTATCTGTCCATCTCTTTCCTGAGTTATTGTATTTCTTCTGCACCATAACGGCTCAAACTAATGCAGTTAGCGCTGCACAGAGCCGGGCTGTGTCCTAGAAATCCACCCAGGAGTAAATAACGCCTCTTGAAGGGCTGAGCAAAGTTCTGTGTGCACTGGACGCGTGCCAAGGTTGATTGGATTTTGACGCCCCCCGCAGGAGACTGGAGTGTTGCGCTGCGAAGTTACGAGCGCTCAAATATTCAGAGGAATTTCCCCAACGTCTGTTGAGAGGACCTTAAGGTCTGAGGAAAAATAAACGAGACGACTGTCGCTGTCCGAATCCCAGACCTAATCTGATTGGATAAATTAATTGCATTTGGGCTAATCCCCCATCCGGTATTGCCAGAACTGGAAGACCACAGCTGACCTTGTTGTTGTCATTATCCACCCCTCCAAGGAGACTCCCAGCAGTGAGCCAGGTTGCTAATACCAAGCTAACAAGACGCCTCTGCTTCCTCCCTTCCGCCCGCCGCAGGTGACTAAGAACGAGAGACAGACCATGAAGCCCCTGTACGACCGCTACCGCCTGGTGAAGCAGATCCTGTGCAGGGCCTCCAGTATTCCCGTCATCGTAAGTACCGCTCGCTTAGTCCTTGCGGCAATCACAAACCTTTCCCGCCTTCACCACATCTGTTCATCTATTCCACACATGTTTTCCTTCATCTTTTTTCATTGCCTCAACTATTAAGAAAATGGTTGGATTTTTCTTATCAGTGAACGTGATTCACTTTATATTATGGTGTTTTACTGGTCAAGCTGCATATCTATGTAGGCACACTCTGTGTACCACTAACGTGACAAAAGGTTGCGACTGCTAGCACAGTGTTATAGTGAGCATGAAACTAGCAGCATTGTAGACTAATCTCTCAGTTCTCTGGTACAAGCTCTGGTTTGATGCTATGTCGTAACGGTTGTGGTCGGGAAATGAATGTGAGATTTCTACCTCAAGGGTGACATAGTAATAATAATATAAATACATCCAATTTCTGTAAGGCTTTTCTTGGATCCCAAAGCGCTTTTCAGGAGAACAAGACACAAACAATGAAGATAATTTAAAGAGCTAGTGAACCTAAAAGTTTTATTTTATTTTATTTGTATGTGGTAATTTGTTTTATATGATCGTCAATGTGGTAATCTATGCCATTTGATCACTGTTACTGAAATAAGTTCCCAATTTAGATAAAAAAAGGGGGACATCCTATGTTTTTGCCATTCTCCCATTCACACAGGTGTCATTCTTTCTGTGACGTCTGAGCAGCGCTTTATTTAATGTGTGCGTCTTAGCTTCCCGGACACCTGTGTGGCGCATTTCATACACAACATTGCTCATTATAACGCTCATACACAACGACGGTCCTAAAAAAGTATCACAAAATTGGCGTGGGTCATAACCATGGGGATAACATGCCCCCTCTTTTTATCTTTTTATATATAAGATTTTTTTATCTCAGTGTTCAAATTCAAGCTGAAACTGTGGGTTCACTGGCTCTTTAAAAGAGAAAAACAGGAGGGTGGAGGTATTAAGTGGTGTAAGCAAGATGGAATTGGTGGGTTTTAAGGGCCTTAGAAACTTGTAAGAGTGAACGCCATCTTTAAAGGGCATTGTAGCTAATGGTGTTACTGTAGTATCCCAGTGGACCATGAACAGTAACTGACAACCTCTAACAACAGCTGTGCATTCTAGAAAAGAAAGAGGTGTCCTGATAGCATCAGGCGTTTGTATCTTTACAAAGAGGTTTATTTAGATCAAAGATTGTCAAAGCAATATCTATTTTATTGTATACACTTTTATTAAACGATGTTACAGATGTTGTTACTGGCTCGGTCCTTGTTTTCTTTAGGATCATATTTTGTTCCAAATTTGATTAAGTGAGCGATGATCAGGATCTTGGCAGCAACTGCTCATTATATAATTCACTCCCTCTAATCCCCACTCTCCGAATAGAAATTCCTGTCGTTTATTAATTTACTTATGCCTTGGTCATAATCCTCCCCGGGGGTCTAGTAGTACACAGCCGGTAGTGATCCCAGTGTGGAAGAGGACCGGTTTTGCCCCACTGTTCCATATTTTTCCAAGACAATTTCCCGTAGAGATCTCGTGTTTGCCAGCTTTTCCCTAGCTCAGCAGAAAAAGGCAGCCTGTGTTAAGCTTGAACCTGAGTCATGTTAGCCCTGACTGACAACATGACAGGAACATGGTCGGAGATTTCACATACTTCCTGTTAAATGCTGAGAGTACATCCTTGCTACTCCAAATGGACCGCAATCCGGAAGGCGGTTTTGGCCTTCTGTCCGTCCCACTGGAACCAGAGCTTATTTTCCCATTTACATAACCAGTACATGATGTTAGGCCCCCATTGTAACACCCCCACCCCTCCCCCCACCACAGGGCTCACCCTCCAGCATGCGGCGGGGTCTGCTTCTCCAGCCCATTATCGAGGGTGTTCCCGCACTGTTCTTCGATGACATCAAGGTGACAGTCGACTTGAACAATCTGAGTGCCATCAGATTGCCTCCCCCCCCCCCCCCCCCCCCCCCCAAACCCCAACCCATCCACTCCCTGACTCAACTCTGATTATGATTGTTTTTTTAACAGAACCGGATGCTGCCTGTTGATTGGCCTGTTTAGCAGTTTTCGTTAGTGTTAGTGTTAGTCGTTAGTCTAGAAATTAATCCAATCAATAGCGGCCTTCTTCACTTAGACGCCATCTTGGTTCCATATTGGAATTTAGCTCAACTGAATGCGAAATTCCACACTCAGTTTCCCTCACCGAGCTAGCGTTAAGTATAAGATGGCTGCTAGGTGAAGAAGGCCCATAGCGGCCTTGTATTGTGACGGTTGACTAGCTACTTGGATGTGGGTTGATGTTGCTTTGGTTGACGAGGTGTGGTTCACAGTGAGGTTTACGGTGTGTCTAATCTCTAACAACTACTGAAATCGAATAGGAACTAAGCCAAATAAAATACAACCATTATGGTGTTCTACTGATTTTCCAACCCAGCTGAAATAAACCGTAACCCTTTTTCTCCTACTCAGTGGACTGGGTTTGGTTTGCGGTGGACCAGAATTGAGAGTGGATTGTGAACCAGTATTGTACCGCCTCTGATCCTCTAACCCACAGCCAACTAACACTGCCTGGTGTCACCGGCAGATGGGGGAACTTGGTGCTAATCCCTTTGCTAATCGCTAGTTAGCGGTAGCTCTCGCCGTTTGTGTTCTCCAATCACCCATAGTCACCATCGTTGTTGTTTTCTCTCACTCCACCAGGAGGAGGAGGACGGCTCCGAGGACGACGGGGACTCTAAACCTACGTTTCCGGTGTCGGACCGGCCCAACCTCAGCATGCTGGGCTTCCTGGACCAGCTGGAGGAGGAGGTGGACGGGTTCATCTCTCCCGTAGACGACCTGTCGCCCTCTAGGAACACCACGCACGACATGAGGCTGTCCAACCTGCACTCGGCCACCATGTAAGCTAGCTAGCCGAACGTAGAGAAACGCGAAGTCACTGACGAGTGACTACATTTTCTACCGAGTTTCACTAGGGAGTCACTTTATCGTTCATTGTCATCAAACCTTTTTAACATTCACACTTGATGCACCTCATATTTTATTTGATGCCTATGCTACCGTTGCTACCTTTGCTACTTTTGTACTTTTTGTATGTGTTACTACTGCTTTGTGTAATGCTTTGTTTTTGACTTGCTTACTTACTACATAGTACTTGACTGTACAGCATGACCGTGGTATTCTGCACATTGGATAATAAAACAGTGTGAGTTTGACCTTGGGACCGGTTGTTGTTGCTCTCTCTCCTTCGCAGGCAGGAACTGGTGGAGCAGCTCCAAGAAACCCGAGAGGAGAAGAAGAGAATTCGCAAGAATCTGAGAGAGTACGAAGACCAGTTCTTTCGAGAAAATGGAAGGTAAATGAGAAAATAACTCCACACACACAACCATGAATAGACGTTTTGCATTGCAAACAAGATGATATATAATCTATGTTATTATATCTTTATATGCAAGCCACGTTTCACATTTAAGGCAATGTTTGTGTTATTTTTAAATGACCGCCGTCTCCTGCCAATGTCTGCCTGTAGGAATGTGCAGAAGGAGGACCGGTCCCCTCTGGCGGTGGAGTACAACGAATACAAACACGTGAAGGCCAAGCTCAAACTGCTGGAAGTCCTCATCAGCAAAAGAAATTCGACCAAGTTCATATGACAGAACCCCAAGCTCATATGAGAAAGTAACCACAAACGAAACTTAAGGACTCGAAAATGAAAAGCCTTGGATCTCCACGGATAAAAAGAAACAAGAAGAATTCACCAGCCAACGAAGACAAACCTTTTACAAACAACAAACACCTCAACTTCTAGGAACCTGTGTCTGATCTGTTGTTGGATTGTTTGTTTGGGACGAGTTTTGTTCTTTTTGCTCTGTTATTGCGCTGAAACGCGTGGCGGTCCACACCTGTGGCACTTGGAATCTGTGTTCCCAAGAGAAGCGAGGGAAACCAGTAGACCCTCGGCTCCTCCCATCCTCCAGAGTAGAGGTGCTACGCCGTGTCAATCAAAACCGACCGAAATGTTTCAATGTAGCCCTTGAAAAGAAACGCAAGCTAGGTAGGTAGGTTGGGTTGCGTTCAGTGTAGCTAATTTATTTCTATTCCTTATTTTAAATGTTATTTTCTTTTGGAATAGTTCTTTATTTTTGGGCGCGACAGAATACATTTATTTTTGTTATGCATTGTGCAGTCTTAAGAAAATATCTGTAAGTAAAATTATAGAGTTGGTGATTCTATTTTTGAAAGAAGGATATAAAAAGAAATCGAGAAAATGATTTTACATGTATTTTTGTACGGGAGACCGCTATCTGGATGACTACCAACCGATCGGTTTGACAGTATTTGTTAAAGCAAATGAATCTGTTAATGTGATTGTTAATTGATGCCATACTTTTGTGTGTCTTTAAGTGTGCAACATTATTGATGAATTTAGAAAGTGATTTGCTCACACAAAAAAAGGTTTGCCATGCAGAGCCAGTGGTTTTATATCTTACGTTAATGTGTCCCAAAGACAATGAATCAAGTG
The DNA here is from genome assembly GCA_026745465.1 of Lota lota. Lineage (NCBI taxonomy): Eukaryota > Metazoa > Chordata > Actinopteri > Gadiformes > Lotidae > Lota > Lota lota. The sequence goes on along the minus strand of JACYXH010000559.1, from coordinate 1,117,300 downwards.
TTCAGATTGCACATTAAAATAGCATAGAAGATCATTATAACCAATAATGTAGCTTGTTCCTTATTTTTGATCAACGATAAACTAGTAGGTTATGCATCCACTTGTGTAAATCCCTTAATTTGTTTTGCTCCCTCTCTCCTTACCACTTACTTAATGTAAAAATAAGCTATTTCTGTGTTTAAAATAATCGTTTTCTTGCTCACATTGATGAACATGAAGAGGCATTTTACAATGACTGATAAATAATTTGAATCCATTGATCCAATCCTCTGCTGCCTGTAATTTAAGGCTTGCTGCTTTCCTTACACTGTCATTTATATGGTTTCTTGGTTCTGTAAATACATCTTTATGTGTTTACTCTTTCCTTTTATTCCTCCAAAATGTATAACTAACAGTGTGAATTTTGTTTTATTGAATGTAAACACTGGCAGATTATTAGTGCATTTGGGCGTGTACATTTTAGTACATATTTGTATTTTGTAAATATATATTATTAAAGCAAAGATATTTTTACTGTAACTTATCTGTGCGTTTGTTTGTAATTGGGAACTTGAGTGGTTGCTATGAAATGTATCCCTGTTTCAAGATCTATTTTCTTGAGACACTAATTACATATTAAAAGTGAACACATCCAAACTGAATTTCATTGGACCTATGAAAGATGGGGAGGAAGTGTGGGGGAGGGACACAAGCTGAAAAGTTTATTTTTTTTCCCGGGTAAAACAGGTCAACAAAAATAATGTCATCCATTTCAAAGAGGTAAAAAAAGAAAATATATATTTTTAAACAATACAGTTACAGCAACTGCTAAGCCCTTATGTGTATACAGTATATATATTGATCCAGAAACACAGGACAGTCAGACTTCCTCCAGTGGTGACTGAAACACTGATTTCACTGTTGGCCGGTAGCTAAAGATCTGTTCAATTTACAAAACAGGCCGATTGGCTCCTGGTCATTCAGCTTGACTGGACAATTGGCATTATATTTCACGTTACAGTACGCGCTTAAATTACATTATACTGCGATAAGGGCACTAGCTCACAAGCCGGCAAATCAATAAACCATTATAAATAAATATTATGAAAATTTGTGGCATTATGTGCTCTGGCAGACGCAATATGTACGTGCTGCGCACGTTATAATTTATCTGTGGGTACACACTACAGGATAATTAGCCCAATTTACCCCTTCCGGCCCTGATCAGCAAAACCCCGATTTGTTAGACCGATTATTTTTGCTAGATTATAATGTGGTGTTGTGTATATTGACAGCGTTAATTTCTTTATATTTTTTACCGATCGGGGCATCGCCGATTAGAGGTCACAAATATTAAACATGTGGGGGGAACCCCGATGACAGTCGAGGAAACGGCATTGATTGTCACGTGAGAAAGACGATAGCTAATTGGGAGCCACGCTGACTTAACGTAATACCAACAATTCATAAAGTAATCATAACAGAATCCATGGAGGGAAAATAAAAAGTGGGGTGGTCTTCCGAAATGGAGGAACAGCTTGTAGTTTAAAATGTTTCGGAAAAAACGATTGCAAAAGCTAGCATAGCTAGCTCCTGACCGTCGTCCGCCATGTTTGTTTACACTAAAGTCACGGTTTTGATCGCGAGTGATTCCGGTTTTGAAAATTGGGACTGGGTTGTTGTGGGATGGAAACGGTTAGTCTGTGGTGTGCCGTGTTGTTAAAATCGTTTCCTTCCACACACTTAACTACCAAAACAGTTCAATGCTACGTATTTTAGGTGTGTGGTCTCTAACGTTTTTTTAATTTGAAAAACCGTCTAGTGTAAGGTGACCAGATTTCTGAAATGAAAATCGGGGACATTTGTGGTTTGGCAGTCCATATATCAACAACAACAATATTGTTTCTGGGGAAAAAAAGAGGGGGGGGCATATTTACATTTTGCCTAGTCTTATCATGGTAAATGTTGTCCTGTAGTAAATGATTGGGCAATAGCCTACATGTCCTATTGTGTACTATGTGTTTTAAGCTTTGGTGAACCAGCCAAAAATAGTAGTAGCTACTCTAATACGGAATAGTTCTATATTGTATTGATAGTCAATTGTTTATAAACGGCCATGCCTGCTTATAAAGTCAATAGATATACCCCGCTTAGATCACGTCACAGCCTCCCATTGACTTGAGACTAATTACCAACTGTCTAAAAATGAATATTCATGAGCAAACAAGAACCGTTGCCATTTAAAAACGTATTAATATATTTTTTTAATCCTTTTTTAAAAACGGGGACAGATCCAGCAGGGGACAGGCCACCAGAAACGGGGACTGTCCCCAGAAAACAGGGATGTCTGGTCACCATAGTCTAGTGTGTACCCAGCATGAACTGTATGATTAAGAAGAAATGTATTTTAAACTGTGTATTAATAAATTCAGAGTATGGTGCCAGGCATTTTGCACATTCTTGGAGATTCCATGCAGGCCATACACATGACCTCAACTAAACAACGTTGTGAATGTATTAGCCATCAGTTAGCAGAATATGGCAAATCACCCCAAGAAAAAAAGAAAATAGTGCAGAAGAGTGGACAACTGAAAGAAGACTGGGTAACGATGACAGGATCATTATTGCTAAATTAATTTTCCAACACAAGCTTCTCATAGTGGCATATATACATTTATATATGGCTCCAGCAATCAAACAAAACTAAAACAAGTTGCAATATAAGTATAAAAAAGATATATGCATCGTACTAGTTCACCGCAATGCACTACTTAAATAAAACAGGGAGAGGGTATAAATGATTTCACTAGAGGACTACACATCATGGCCATGTAATGGTAAAACCGTTAACAGCTAGCGTAGTGTTCAGTCACATTGAGAATACTTACCTATTTAACTATAATTCTGTTGGGAATCAGAACCACTAAACGCACCGAACTACATTCTAGATCTAGATCTGAGTTTGTTGGGGGAATATAAATCTGTTGGCTCGAGGGTGTTTTTTTGTTTTTCACTTTGTCTTGAAATTGTAATTTAGATCACTCAACAACATGCACAGAGTAAGCCAGAAGATCCAGTAAAAAAAACAGTTGCTGTCATGTTCAAAACCACCAGCATCGAACACCCGAACCTAAAGATTCTGAATCGGCTCTCATATATAGATTATTATTATTATTATCATTTATATTTATTTGTCACTTTTTTCTGTTTTTCTAACTGAGCAGGATCACAGCATCGGAAACAAATAGAAAACAAACTGCAAACAGAAAGAAGAACCAAAAGCAACAATAATCTGCATCCAAGATGATAAAAAAAGAGAATGTCTTAAAGTGTCTTTTCCGTTCACTACCTCTGTGTTTCACAACCTGTGACACAATCCTATCTGTGTGCGTGCTGGTGTGTGCGTGTGTGTGTATGCGTGCGTATGTGTGTGTGTTTAATCCCCCTCTCCTCCACTAATTTCAGAGTCATCAGCAAATAAAGTGCAGTAGCCTTGGCCCTGATAACCCCAGAGACCCCCCCACCCTCTACATACTACAAAGGGCCTGGGGAGGACAACGGCCCTACCCCCCTCCCCCTCCCCCTCCAGGGGGCGGTCACACCAGGCTGAAGCCCTCGTACTGTTCGATGGCCTGGGTGAGGCGCCGCCGCAGGGTGTCTTTGGTAAGGTACTGGGGCAGGTCCAGCAGGTTGTAGCAGGTGTGGGCCACGGGCAGGTAGTGCTGCTGGGCTGTGGTGGACTGCAGTGCAATGCGCAGGCTTCCCATGCCGTGGATGGGGATGCGGTCACTGCCCGTCAGGAACACTTGAGGGGGAAGAGATTAGCATGTAGTCTATTCATCTAGATTGTGGTTTCTTATTTGGTCTAGATTATTGTTTATTATTTCATCTAGATAATTGTTTCTTATTTTGTCTAGATTGTTGTTGTGCTTGGTTTTTCGGTGACGATTTCAGTTCAACTATCTTTGTGTTAGTTTCCTTGCTGTTTCTCTGAGGTTAATTGGTTACTGGATATGGGTTGTTTAGATTGATTGCTTGGGCAGGGAGCAGCAGGTGTATCAAGTTCACCTGGTGGCTAATCTTTCCCTATTCTGTCCACTCCCAACGGTGTTATAGAAAATATCTCCGACCACAAGAGAACGCAAAAACGATTTCAAACGCTCACATAAGCATGCCAGACCAGTAGGTGGCGACAAAACTTTATGTCCATCACCACAGAAGAACATTTGGAGCATGTGCATTGATGGGCTTCTTCTTGAGCGGCGAATACAACAAGAACACAGCATGACGGTGAAATTATGAAGTAAAACTGGGTTGTCTTGTAAACCTAGTTTACAAGTTTAGTTTTTTTTTTACCCAACAGTACTAGCTAGCCACACGTTACCACACCGGTAGTCCACCATTGTTTTGATTTCTGGAGCATGTGCCAAACAAATCAAGGTCATGATGAGGTCAAAACGCAGGGAAATCACTACGTATTTAGAAATACCCATATATACGTGTGGACGAGGCCTAAGCATAGAGTTATTTTGTAATATTAACATTTCAACATACTTAACATGTGGATTTAAGTTATTGGAGGCTGAGATGGTTAGTGGACGATTTTATGTTATTGCTACTACTAACACTGTTCAGAAAAAACCGATAAAGACATTCCTACAAACGAAAAAGAGTGTGACATGCTGAGAACCAATGATTCAACAGAGAAACCTGGAGGAACACTTACACAGAAACTGCTTCTTCTTGTCCAGAGGGAAGTCATGGAAGACCTCCCAGAACATCCTGACTGTAGGGTGGGTGGCTGAATACTCCCCCTTATACACTGCATTCTAACACAGAGACACAGAGTTTGCAAGTGTGCGTGTGCGTGTGCGCACTGTTTTGTTCACACACATTCATAGCTTGGTAGCTTATAATGCAGTAAACAGGCCAGTCGTGGTGGCTCATGTTTATCTTTCTACCTGTGAATAGATTTCCTCTCAGGCTTTTAAATGCATGGTGTGCCAGAGATCTTGCATAACACTTACAGGATACACACCAAAATAAACTTAAAAAAAGTTAAGGAAAAAATGTGTTTGAAACAACAAACATAAAAAAAAGTGTGTTTTAAAATATAAAATTACCATGTTTGTGTATTTAAATTATGTAAATTACGTTTTACTAGATATAGCTATATGTAGTAGAAATGTGCTCTTTGGACAGCAAAGTACAGCATTTAGATTCTAGAATACTTATATTCATCTTTCTCTATATCAGTAATTGCTTACAATCATGCTAACGTTCTTCACTTTGTCTATATATCGGTAATCCCTAACAATCATGCTAATGTATGTAATCTTTCTCTTTATATCATTCGTCACTAACAATCATGCTAATGTTCTTGATCTTCTCTATATGTCAGTTAGCACTAACAATCATGCTAACGTTCTTCATCTTTCAGCAATCCTTAACAATCACACTGACTTTCTCCGTCGTTCTCTCAATCAATTACTATACTCTAACCCCACCATCTCCCAGCAGTAGTGCGCTAACCTTCTCCATCTCCTCCCAGTTGTAGTTGTCGTTGCCCACCACCATGGCCATGAGCTCTGTGGGCTGGAAGAGGGACAGGATGTTCCCCCCGCACACCTTCAGGAAACCCGCAGAGAAGGCAGAGTACAGCTCGCTGACCGAGCCACTGAACACGTAGTGCAGGTAGGCTTCCACAAACTCCTTCCTGGTGGGACACAGACACATATACACATACTTGTAGATGTAGGACTGTATGTTGTCTATCAGCATGGACTCTTCATGATGACCTAATTATAATGAGTATTAATCCTGAAGGAAATTGTTTGTCCCAATGGCTCTCCTCAAGATGGAGAGCGCTGTGTAAAAAGTATTGCAAATAATAAAATGTTTACTACTTCTGTACAAATGTAAATGCAGTAGATCAATACCAAATATTGAAATAATAAGACAAATAATTTGCACATAGACACAAATGGACATCAAATCAAATGTACATCATAAAAAAATGCAACTGTCAACTATAAAGTGGTGCACGAAAAAGCTGAGATTGCAAATTTAATGAAATTGAACATCTGTTCCATTGTACATATGTTACGACAGAAGGAATAAGGCATGTGTGAATGTCAATTGTAAGGCGATGTACCTTTTGAGATACTTTTTTTTGGGAGTAGTCTGTTACAGAATGTAGTCAGTTCATGTTCTGTATAATTCCCTGGACAGAATAGGGCCAGCCTTATATTTCTGACATTAGTTTTCACTGTTTTACTATTTAGTCATTTAGGAGACATTTTATCCACAGCAACTTCGTGTATTTAAGATAATGGTCATTAAGGGGCAGGTAGGATAAAGGTTGGGGTGAGGCAGACTCAAGGAGGCCTGCAGCTAGGCTGTGGGGTACCTTTCTGCTACAGGCTAACCCCTACACTATCCTGCCCCTCTAGCAAATGTAGGTAGTGATGCTATATAGCTTGTTGATGTCCAGAATTTTATTTTATTCATCTGTTTCTCTTTGCATACGTGCACGGTCAGAATACTTTTCATCAAGAAACCTTTTCTAAATGAGTTACCTGGTCGATGATTCATAGAACTCCCAACAGTTTCGATGTGAGTTATTTGAATGTCGTGTTTACCAAATGAGGAACAATTCATGGGAGTCCTGACATCGCTATAATCAGCCATTAATCTACACGGGCATGGCTGTTTGATGTATTCATTCTTTCGAATAAACAACCAGAGAGCAGCACATGGCTCCAGCATACCGCTTCCTGCCCGTGTCTTATCTCCACCTGCCACCATAGGCCTGTCACTGTTCACTCAACAAATACACTCAACATGCACATCCAAGTAGAGAAAGACTGGAGGAATTACCAGACGTTACATTACCATATCAAATTCTACATTGTATTGAATTATATTATATTAGTACTTCTCTCCGTATAAGATTAAACCTAATAATTGGGTTAATAACCTGGGTTCGTGTTTATTTTCTTCAATTTATTTCTTCAATCCTTATAATTCCTCAACAAAAATGTGCACATTTTTTATTTCGCTCTATGTCCAGTGTTATAACGGACCTAAAACCAACAACACAACATACTTCTTGGTAAATAAACATTACCAAAAGAAGCAGAGTCATGCTTACTCTAGTTCAGTCGTATTTAATTCTTATCTGAGCCATAACAACTGCAGGGCCACCCAAACATGGCGTCCGGAAATGTTTTTCTCTCTCTAAATGGGCCAGTTGGAAGCGAGCCAGGGGCGGTGAGACGGTGTGTAATCCTACACAGCCGGCCTGGACTCAAGCAGGTGCAGTGTGTTGGCTTAGAAACACACATCTAATACCGGGTACCGACCCATGTGCAGGCATTACACTCCTCTGCAGTACAACAGAGAGGCACGTTCACTAGAACTGTTCACTAGATAGTGAATCGTTGTTTTAACGCCACGACCGAGTGTGTAAAAGACATGAGCGACGTTTTGATGTATGAAGGAATATTCATGCATAAACAGATACATGCAGGCACACACTGAAGCTGACAAACAGAAATAGACTCTCACTCACTGAGAGATTCAGGCCAGTAACCAATAACGCACACACGGGCGTATCTCACACATCGGAACTCAGCTTTGGGCGTTGGCATCCGATAGGCAGACTCAACTTCAACAATTAAACGTGTGTGTGTGTGTGTGTGTTTGTGTGTGTTGAGTATAGGATACACACAGTTGCACAATACTACGGACCAACACACAGAGCTTCTGTCTGCTTCGCCCAGAAGAAGCGAGTTGTCACATGGTGAAATTAAATGACGACTGCGTCTTTAGGACAGATTTGTTTTTAGTTATTTTGGCGAGAACAACGTCGGTCACTGTGAATCAGGGAGATTGTGCCATCTGTCCAAAACAGACATTTAGAAACGACAGCATGATGATGTTTATCATGGTGATTTTGGTGTCTGGGGTACGGATTTAAAACATAAAAATAGGTGGTTCAGGCTGAGTTGTGTGAGTGAGGTTACGTTTGATAGAGGGAGTTGAATCCAAGATTCTTGTGACCCAGATAGCAGTATTTTTAGAAAATCTATATCTTTCAGATTTGGTTATTGTACTGTTCTTTTGTAAAGGAAAACATTTTATTAACTTCTTTATCTTTTGTGTTGTTGCTTCCTTTTGTTGCTTCCCGTGCATCGTTGTTGTTTTAGCATGTTATTAAATAAACCAAAGCCTCACATTTGGAGTCAAGTAGTTATAAGCTGTAGATAGTATATACAGTTTTACAGAGATATTTTATATTGAATATGTAATGTCAAGTTTATTCACATAGCACCTTTCACGTCATGACAGTTTCTATATGTCATGGTAAGAATAATAAATAAAATGCACACATAAAAACCCAGACACACACAACACATTAGGCCACAATGCCCCACAGGTCCCCAGGCTCCCCAAGCCCCCTGACCTGTTGGTCCTGTCCACAGTGATGCCTTCCCCTCCAGGGACAAGCTCCATCACCTCAGTCAGCCCATAGTTCTCCCTGGTGATCTGCACACAGCAGGGGGCACGATGTGGTTAGACACGCCTCCAGGACTCAAAACTAACGTGGTACCCGGGAAGACCATGGTGGTACCCGGGACATTACGTTATGGCCATTGTTCACACTTTCAAACTACACAGAATTATAAATATGACGTTCATCATAATACGATCATTGTGTTTAATTGTATTAAGTGTGTGTGTGTGTGTGTGTGCGTGCGAGAGAGAGATTATAGTCAGAGATATCTGATAGAACAGACATTCTGAGATTTTTATATATATTTTTTAAACCAGCATTGAATGATATCTGTTACGGATTATTTTAGCAAATGGCACTCCAATTTTCTACATTTCTGAAATGAAGAAGATATCTAAATCCAATTCCCCTTATGAACTCTTTAGCCAGACGCTGTCCTCTAACTAATACTGTGGTTCTAACTGAACTGCATGACGCGTCTCACTGACCGCGAAGTTGAGGCAGAACACCTCCTCCACGTCCTCTCCGTCGTGGTCCAGCAGCTGCTGCAGACTCCTAGCCAGAGAAGGAAAAAGAGCGGCAACATGAAGTCAAGCAGAACGGTTGGCATTTATCAGCTGCCATTTTGTAACGCAACCAATTTCTGACATTTAGAGATGAGGAATGCAGGGTAATCATTTCCCTGGAATGGAGAAGGAGGACAGAGGGAGTAGAATGATAATTGTTCTTATCTAAATATAAGAGATTGTCTGATTACATAAATTCCATTATTTTCTGTCTGTCTGTCGGTCTCTCTCTGCTACCATAGACCTTCTCACACCACAAACAGTGCATTTCAACCCGTAGTAGTAGAATGAAAGCCAGATGATAAGATAATTCTAAAATGGAATGCGTGTCTCTGCTATACCATGGTGTGTATACCATAATAATATGAATCTGGAACTAAACTTGTTCTCAACAGCTAGATATTTGAATATGGTTCGAACCTATGTGTTGTTGTTTTTTGAAGGAATATTCAAACGTCATTTTTGGGCAATTTTGACAACCCTACTAAGCATGGCTGGCTGTTTGCCATTGTCTTGCATTCATTCACATGTCCACATGTCTGTGATTCATAGAACCATGGGGGGTGTTACCTGCCCTCGGTGGGGGAGAGTTCCTTCAGGTCGTCCAGGCTGGGGGGCACGGCCAAGAGCTTCTTGTAGAGCACCAGGGGGAAGTGGAGGTCCACCACGGTGGAGTTATAGATGGCCAGGCCACAGATGATCCCAATAAGGTGGAACCAGTTGTGTTCCACGAAACACTGCAGGCACCGCACAGTGGTTAAGCAGAACATGTGGATTTCTATGAGTGGCATTAAACTGAAGCCATGCCAGCTAAATGTAAAAAGCACAGTTTTCGTGTCAAAGGTTTTGCGTTCATAGAACTCGTGTTGGTTTCCCCGTTTCATGTCATGATTTCTCTCATGCACCTGGCCTAGACCGCTTTAGCCGACTGGCGATGTCTGTATCACGTGACGATCATACTTCAGTGTTTTTTCAAAGCCTTCCGGTTTTCGTGCGTTTTCCTCTGCAACATGACCACGGCATACTGGCATTATCACATTAAATTGAGAAATCAAATCTCTGTTCTTAGTGGACGTAAGGTCAGAACGGAAACAAAATATGTATTTAATTTGAATAAAAAGAATGTATAATGTAAATTATCTGCATTTGTGTGGCCATGGCATGGCATGAAATGAAACAAATCGAACAGACTAGTGAGTTACATTCAAGGTTAGTTGTGTGAACTAGAGTGTGGATGATGACGCAGCTTTTAGTAATACATTTAAACTGGGTGTTCTGGGTGCAGCTGGATAAATAATTCACAGCCGTTAGAGGAAAACATCAAGTGTGTATTTTTAACCATAAACTCATTCTAGACAAAGCGGCAGGTTAACCACTGAACCATTGTGGTTGTTTAATCAGTAACAGACTAAATATTAAATATTTTGAGGTTTGGTGAAAGGAATATTGTGGTCCATTCCATACAAGGCCATCTTGTCCATGTGAGCTTAATATTATTTACTGCAGAACAGAATAAAAAATAAACTATTCAATTGTGGTAGCAAAACCTGGCAACATCCTACTATAAATAAATCACTCAAGTCATTTCTGTATTTCCCCTAGCTATTCCCCCTTATGTCTCCTTTGTTCAAGGACATATATGGCTACCCAGGTATCTGTTTTGTAAACCTCATAGTGTCCCAGTGGTGTCCTATTATGACTAATCCAAGAACAAATACCTTGTTTTGCTGGAAAAACCTGACCTAGGTCAAATTACATTGCAGCCATAACAAACACCCATAGCAAACAATTAAGTATTCATATTTGACAAGGGAATAGTTGAAATACAATCCCACTACTTATAAAACCTTAAGTGTTTACATTGTTATTATGGGTGGACTCAACTGAGTTGATCTCCTTACCCTGGCCCTTTTAATGCCTTGCTCTACCAGTTGAGATACACAGGGAATGGAACCCCTGACCCTGGCAGTGTTAATGCCTTGCTTTACCAGTTTAGATACACAGGGAATGGAACCCCTAACCATGGCAGTATTAATGCCTTCAGATGTCAAAGATCATCTGAAATCAAACCAAGAAAAGCAATGAGCTTTATCTCCATTGTCAACAAAATGTTTTAGATTTTACTTTGTTTTGGGTTTTTTCCCATTGTGTGCAATACACTATTGTTTGGCCTTGTAACCAGAAAAAAAAACATGCGAGTGAGGAAAGCTCTTTGTACACAATGTTATAGGTGACAATGGTCCCAACATACCTTGTCAGAGAACCAGAGCAGGTTGGACTCTGGGTAGTGGGTGAACATCCCGTACACGGGATCCATCAGCTCCTTCAGGAGGAGGAGGAAGAACTCTTTAGTCACCCCACCCGCGTCCACCGCCTCCTCCCCGTCAAAGATCACCTGGTGGAGCGAGGTTGGAGCAGAAGAAGTGACTATTGATTACATTTTTTATTACTATTTAAAGGGGTGCTCTCATTTTTATTTTTTATATACAGGAGTAATGTTTCATATGAGTGTTTGATCCCGTTTCCCTGGAAAATGGAAACTGAAAAGTTGGAAGGTTTGCAAACAAATAAATACTATTTTATATGATAACTATTTTCTAGTAACTTGCTTAACCTTCGTTTGGGCCTTGTTTTACGCTGCTGTTATGTCTGCCCATTTGCCCCTCCTAACCATCCCTGGAAGGAGGGATCCCTCTTCTGTGTTCCTTCTTAAGGTTTCTTCTCCTCAGTGGATCAGAGGACTTTTCTCCTTGCCCTTAAGAGAGCTCAGGGTTAGGGGGTATCATCGTATAATTGTATAATGTTGGCTTGTGAAGCCCTTTGAGACTCTAACTGTGACTATGGGAAATTAAGTTAATAGACCGAGGTCTATTGAGGTAATATGATGAGCAACCGTTTTGGCAATCACATGTTTAGCTTTTCAACCCAACCTCCCTCGGATAGGCTGAGAGCGCGTCTAGTCTAGTCACATGTTGTGAACCCAACCTCACTCTGATAAGGTAAGACAGCATCTTGTCTACTGACCTTGAGGGGTTTCTTGAGGTCCACGTCTGAGTAGATGGTGAGCTCGCGCAGCGCGTCACTCACTAAGTGGTCCCTGCGCACGTGCAGCACGAGGAAAGGGTTCCTAGCCAGGAGGGGCTCCAGGGTGATTAGCATGAAGACGTTCTGAAGGTTCGCCCCGCTCACTGCCATCTGGATTCAAAAAAGATATCAGAGAAAAAAAGATGAATAAAATGCATGAATACCAACACAACCTCATGAAGCTACAGTTTATAATGTATCATAGACAGAAAAAGGAATAAAAAGACAAATACTGGCGAAACCTCATGAAGCTTCAGTGTGAAGCTAAATAACCATGTACTTGCATTTGTGGTTCTGCACCGGTGATTGTGACGGGTGATTCAGTGACATCTGGTGATCTTTAGAATGTGAAGATGATGTGTCGTAAAAAGGACATTGATGCAAACCTCCTCAACTTATCTATCGTAAATTAACCGGAAAACGTAGCAGGAAAGACGAGGTGGGTGATCCATGACGCACCAGTTACCATGTTTTGGAGAGGTGCTTGCTGCGGTGGTGACAGAGACACCCACAGCGTACCTGATGCCTATGGTGGCTACTGCATGGACGTACGCCGCTAGTACCTGCATTTGTAGTTCAGCGTCCGTCTGCAGCATGGTGGTCTTGGCTTGGGCGTTGAGGATGAATGGGTAGGCACACAGAGTCACTGAGCTCTGGAAGGAACATAAAAGATGGTAAGAACTACACCGACCAGAGAGCCATTCATACAGCCGTCGGATATGTTGGGTACTATACGCGATGCGTTTAGAAATCTGAAAGACCATTACCTGAATCGATGGTGTTCTCTTTTTCTAAGAAGAAGGAAAAAATGGGGAGAGAGAGAGCAAACCGCCATGAATGTGGTTGTTTGACATACAAACAGCAGGAAATAGTTTACATATAGAGGACATGACATCAGGACCTGAGGCATGTCCCTGTCAGACTCCCAGTTGACTGATGAATTGAAGCGAAGGTCAGAAGAAGCGGTCGAACTAAAACATTGATAATTTCACGCTATGCTAGGCTATGCTACACTATACTAGGCTAGCCTCCACTATTTACATTTAGTCATTTGATAGACTATGCTATTCTATTATATGCTACACTGTACTACACTAGGGTATGCAATGCTATGTAACATGACTGCTTCAACCACAAGTGGGGAAAAAGCTAAACGGGTGACCTTCCTCTACAATTAAGTGAAAGCGACATTTATTTAAATTATCTTTCCATTACCTAATCACCATCTCCATATATTCAGCAACACCGTAAAGCTTCCAATAAACACCAGCCAATAGAGACCCACCAGACATGACCTCATCTCAGGGCGGTACAGAGGAACTGAACCAGCTAGCTAGACTTACAATCTCAGCCTTGCTCAGGAACCACTTGAGGTAGTCCTCCTGGATGTCCACCAGCGTGGTGATGTCTGGGATGTAGAAGCGGTTGTAGTCCACATGCTGGGCCTTGAGGTTCACCTGGCAGGACAGAACACAAGCTTACCTCTAGGGTCGGACCTGGGTCACAACCATATCCTACTGAAGGCCAGTTGGTAGATGCTTTCAATCCGAAGCGTCTTACAATAACGAGAGTGCATACATAGTTCTCAGTATGGGGCGTTGACCCAAGTGGGATTGTAACCCCTAAACCCGGCAGTGTTGATGCCATGCTGTACCATCTGTGGTCCCATTTCGATACATTGTCCTCTGCATTTTACAAAATGCCTAGAAATCTTGAACCGACTCCTTAAACAGACCACTTTCTATCCATGTAGCAACGTGTATTTTAAGAATACCCTTCAATTTGGCCAGCTTTTGACGATTTAAGTCTATGTATTTTAATCTGAAAAATACATGTGCACCTATTACTATGAATGAAAACTTTTTGCATGTGTTTTGGACTCACATTTGTGGCATGGTTTTCAGAGCAGTCAAGTAATTCAGTCAAAAGTTCATTAACCGAACTAAATCTTTTAATCCTAACAAAATCTCTGACCACTGTTGGTTTAGGCAGCTACAGTTCCAAATCTGTCCGATTGGAACCAAACAAACAGGAACTTTCCAAGATACACGACCCAAGGACATGGTTTCTGTCGCTGGTTCAGACAGACAACCGCGCCAGGTATTGCAGAAGAACGGTGTGTTTTTCTGGCTACCTTGTGCAGTTTGTCCAGCAGCTTGAGCGTGGCGCTGATGTAGCTCTCGTGGAAGACGGGGATGAGCAGGGTCTTGCCGCCCGTCAGCAGGAACACCACGATGCTCTTGTAGGTGTCCACCAGCCGGGCGAACACCCCGTCGTCCAGCAAGCACCACCAGTTATCTGCCGGGTTGGAGAGGCAGGTCAGAAAGCCTGACCTTTATTAAGGGGGTGGGGGATATTGGAGGTCCGGTTATATAGATGTGCATTATAGCGAAGGTAATGTGTACTTTGCTTATTAGCTATATTAGCAAGTAGCAACATGTTTGCGCTTCTAAGATGTACAGTTTGTGTGTTTGTTCCAATCGTCCTACCCAGTATTTTGACATGTGTGTGTATGAGCGTGCATGTGCGTCTTGTGCCAGCGTCCTACCCAGGACTTTGCTGGGGTTTGGGTCCAGCCGGAGGATGGCCATGGCGAGGGGGATGCTGAGGCTGATGTAGTTGCTGGAGTCCTGCAGGGCGGGGCACTCTGACAGGATCAGGTAGATCCTCATGGCCTCCACGTCCGGGGGGGAGCTGGGCAGCTGGGGGATGAGCAGGCTCTCCAGGCTCTTGGTGGCCTGGACAAAAGCGTCAGCTGAATGAATCAATCGTAAGTAGTAAAATATATTTAAATGCATTAGCATGAATTCAGAAGTGGATTTGCTAGAGCAGAAAAGAATAGGTAAAATATAGATGATGTATTATGCAATATACAGTATCTATTTAACGAAAAAGATATAGAAACTAAGACAGCATGACTAAAACACACTAGATTGACGGTGGAAGGGTCTTTGGTGGGTTAGAATGTAACTTTCCCCAACCCAACATGGTTCCTAATACTACACTAGTGAGAGGATACAGCTTGTGACTCAATCTACTATTTCATGAACAGGGTTTGTGGCATGGTAAGTATTTACATTATGAAAATGGTGGTCATTGTCGAGATATATCTGGCTAAGACTTCGGTATTAAAATATTATCTTTACTTGATTTAGCAGGAAGTGGGTTTGGTTGTTCTCAACCCCAAACAGAGCGGGTCCGTGAATAGAGCTAGTCATAACAAACATAACTAATGGATTTCGTTCTGTTGGCTTATATATAAAACGGAAGTGTCAACAACAAAAAGGACGTCCTTTGATATCACATTATCTAACGTCCATTGAAACACTGATGGAAGGTTTTAACTGGGAATCGGATGGTGCTATTGCAAGTTATTGTGAGAAGGCGCATACCCTAACACACACATGTAAGGGCCGTTACCTGCTGTAGGAGGCCAGAGTAGGGCGGAGTGCTGAGTGTCTGGAACAGAGACCTGACAGAGTCCAGGTCGATCCCGGGGACCTTGGGGTTGGTCTTGAAGTGTCCATCGTCACTTAAGGAGAGACACAAGCACAGCCATGGTTATCCATCAGCCGTTGGCCGGCTTGATCGTTAGGTAATGTCCCATCCTTACACCTTGGGTCAAGTTATAATGAGGCATGTCTCCATGGAGTGGAAGACCGGGCTTTGGATGAGATCTGGATCCATCATCATTAACTTCACACACATGTACAAACACACGTACACTTCACATCACTTGTGCTGTGTGTTAATATCGCTCGATGCCTGAGCTGTTCTTGTTGACGATAAACCACCCTAGCACTTAAGACAGTTACGCTTCACAACCTCGTAAAAGCTGCTGTAATAAATCGTTCACCGGAGAAAGCCATTAAAGTTTAGACCTCTCCCTGACTTCTCAAACACACATCTTACACCACAGCGATCCCTCATCGCCTGTAACGTATGGAGAGCCAATAAGCAATCTCTCTCTCTCTCTCTCTCTCTCTCTCTCTCTCTCTCTCTCTCTCTCTCTCTCTCTCTCTCTCTCTCTCTCTCTCTCTCTCTCTCTCTCTCTCTCTCTCTCTCTCTCTCTCTCTCTCTCTCTCTCTCTCTCTCTCTCTCTCTCTCTCTCTCTCTCTCATGTTTTCCATCATCTACTACACAATCCTCTCATATGTACAGTAAGAGTTGCATAATAGTGACTGTGCAACAAAAGCGTTACTTTTACACACAGACACCACTGGTACACAGTAAACAACACAAACGTCTGACCGTAAACACAATTCATAACGTATATCATATAAGTCCAAACCAAAGTGTTACGAAAACAAATATGGGACAGGTAATACTTTAAAACACTACTTAACAGTAAAAGAACTGCCAGCAGTTTATGTAACTCGTATCTTGCACGGATGCTGGGCTGGCCTGGTTTTCTTCTAGCTCAGACAGCAGACAGAGGGCAGACGCGATGCTAACAGAGGGCTGGTAAGTAATTCAGGGCCCTGGAGGACTAGAGAGAGCCTTTCCCATGAAGCGATAGCATCTGCTGATGGAGGCCGTGCTGAGCCACCAGTAGTACGGTTTACATAAGTACCCTGGGGGCTCTGGGGCCACGGCGATGGCTCCTTTCCCAGCATCAGAGCCCTGCTGGTTACACTGTGGGTGTCGTTTTTTGCGGGTGGTCCCTGCGCTGTCTGTGTCGTGAGACATGTAGCTTCAGCTGAGTGTGACTGCAGCAACCCGTGTGAGAATACAGAATAACATCTTGGCAAGTCGTCTGCACTGATCACACATGGGCTTTTATTTATTTTGTAACACATTCAGAGATGGTATCGAAATACAAATGGACGCATGTTGTCACTTTATACCACCGAGAATAACAGGACAATTTAACAAAACTAAAATGAGAATATGGGCACGTTTTGTTTAGTTTTTCACGTTATGACTTTGGTTCATGTTCTTTTTGTGAAATCAAGTGGAGTCTAAAAAGGTTCCATTTCAGTTCAGCTTAATCAATTTTGGAGGTACTACATTCTCACTGTTTGTCAACAGTAAACAAGCCTTTAGCTGCTTTCCATTATTATTAATATTAGCCGGCCTGAAACAGAACGAGACAGACAACCTTCATTCTAAACTACCAGAGATAGTTTTGACTGTTTAAAGGTAGATGTGTGTGTGTGTGAGCAGAGCCTGGCTCATGTTTCCTGATGTTATCCCAGAGACAGAAGATGTGTTCACTAACCTCTGGTCCAGGAAGCTAGCGTTCCAACAGGCCGTGGAAGAGAACAGAAGGATGATGTCACTGCAGACAGAAACGGATTATGAACAGAGCAACGGGTCATGTGATCAGACGAGATCACCTGACCTGGATATGTAAACTTAGAGCTTCCTTTTTCAATCAAATAACCATTCCCCCAAATATAATTAACAATCAGTAGCTTGTTTGAAAAAAATGCGGCTAGTTTATCTCTTTTTAAGGATTTAGGCTACAATGTAAAATAATGTACGACAAACAAAATGATGACAAAGATCATAATCTATCGATGCATGGGCCTTACTTGGTGAGCGTGGAGTCTGTGTTGTCAATGAGTTTTATCCTCCACGTGTTCAAGCTGTCACTGTTGATCTGAGAGATGCCTCTGGAGACGTTGAGCACTCGGAAGTCTTGTGAGAGAACAGGGGGCTGAGCAGACAGAGGTGAACATCAGGAAACACAAATACACGGCAAAGCGGTCACCAGTGTTTCTCGACAGAAACTCAGTTAATCTGATCTGTGTGTGTTGACTACCTATTTAACTGTTTATTAAAAATTAACTAATGAATCTACTGGTTCCATTTTGCTTACAAATCTTCTCTAACTGGTAGAAGGATAAATGTTTGGGCTGTGTCCATGCTCGTAACAGATTAAGCATATTAACGGTGAAACCATAGAGGTAGAATGTGTAGTGGTGACTAGTGCATATTTCTGAGGGTCAGCCTAAGATATTGTTAACAGAAATTCTGCATATTTAGGATTACACAGCAGAAGGAGAGCACAACAAAGAGTGAATCTAAGACATTGCTGCCTCCCAGTGGCCAATCTTAAAAATAATAATAATACAAATCCACTTTAATCCTGTTTTATGTAACTTGATGCAGGGAGATGGGACAGAACATTTTTTACAAGATAGAGATAAATAAATACAAAGATAAAAAATAAAGAAATAAACTCAAGCCATGAAACAAATCACCTATACCACATCATAGAAGGATACTGAAAACTACTAGATGGGAATATTTAGGCTGCACTCGTACCTGTTCATCTGAATAGAGTATGAAATTATGATCTCCTCCACTGTTGATTTTAGTGATAGAACAGTGTTCTGATTCTTGCCAATGGAAACAGGGAGACAAGATGTTAACATTTCAAAAGGCATTAACAGATGTTTAATATACTATCAACTAACCAACTGAAGATTAATTCCGATTTTTTTAATTTGAATTAATAAAACAGACCCAGTAAATTGGGTATTAAAATAGATAACATCTGATAAACTGTTAGGCTACACAACACAGGCCTGTTGATATTAAATGATACCTCGTTCAACTGTTGGCCACAAGAAGGCGAATATAACACATAATATAACACTACGCATAGGTGTTTAGACTATATTATATTGTAAAGGTTAATGATGTCCTGTGTTTACATTAGAAAACACACAAACTAAACATAGGCTGTTTATCTACATTTGTAATTGTATAAAATAACCATAGCGAGATCACATGACTAGCTATAAAATATGCAAATATCGAGTCACGTGATCACCTGTTCTGTGGGATCGTCCAATGAGAAGACTTCTCTGGAGGGGGGCGGGGCTTCGGGCGTCCTGCTGCGTGCCCGTGCCCAGCTGTCCGTGCATGTTGCAGCCAAACGCATACACCATCCCAGAGGAGGGCACGTAGGCTAGGGTGTGGCGCCTGAGGGGGGAGGAGTTGAGAGGGAGGAGGAGAGGGTTGAGAGGCGGGAAAGAAGGAGAAAGGGGGGGAAAGTAAATGGGGAAAAGAGAGGCAGAGAAGAGGGGGAGAGAAGGCGAAAGGGGGAAGAAGAGAGTTGAGTACAGAGTTCGGACACCTGTGGGTGGGAGTGAGTGAGTGGGTGAGGGGGGAGGCTGTTTACCTGCCGCATGCGATCTGCGACACCTCGCTGCCCATCAGCTCCAGCACGCGTCTGGGCAGCGGCTCATTGTGGATGGAGTCATGGCCCAGCTGTCCTCGAGAGCCCTCGCCAAATGTAAACAAGCCGCCGTCCTGACACACACACACACACACATTAATCCACACTACACGGTCACTGAGGTGATGAGAGAAAATGTATTTTACTAATCCCTGAGGGGAAATGTAATAAACAATGTAAATGTAAAAATGATTGACAGTGGAGGTAAACATTACTGACCTATATATGCCACATTAGTGACATGATCGACAGTGTATTGTGAATGATGACAGCAGACTGATATAATGTGATATCAGCGGCGATATGGGGAAGAGGAGGAGGTGGGGGTGGGGGTGGGGGGTGTTGGTACCTTGGTCAGGGCAGCGGTGTGTTCGTCTCCACAGCTGATGTAGACCACCTTCTGGGATCTGAGGACCTTGATGTGGCATGGGACAGCCCGGTCTGGGGGAGGTAGTACACAGAAGCGATAGTAACAATACACTACTTTTGGATGCTGTTTCATGTTTTAATGTTGATTAATCTGGTGATCTTTGACCCCTTGTATTCTCTGAGCAGCAGAGAGTCTCTTTCTAAACTATTGTACAAAAATATATTTACATCACATTTGCATCACATTTACATCTAGTCACTTGGCAGGTGTGTGTACAGACTAGCTAGATCGGAATCAGAAACTAAACGTTTGCCATTTTATTTGATTATTCATCACTCGTGGTCATGTCAAGTGGACAACGTACTTAACGTGACCTTTCGCCAATTACAATCCTCCATAAATCCAGATTTATTCAACACATTCCCAGCTTACTTTGTTTTATCACGACTCTATGAAATGTAGGTTACCTGTATAGATACATTTTTAGAAACAAACTTCCACATAGTACATTAATCAGTGTCCAAAATAAAAAGCCCAATATCCAATATCACTCAATCGATTTTGAGCCTCATCCAATGAGGATCCATCATGGCGTTGCTGGATCCCCAGGTAAGGCGACTCTACCTTGTTCGTCGTTGAGGCCCAGCTGGCCTGTGCTGTTCTTGCCCCAGCCAAACACCGCCCCAGACAGCGACAGCACAAAACTGTGGTCCCCTCCGGCGCTGATCTGTGCTAATGGGATGCCCGCCAGAGACTTCAGGGGCTGTGGCGTCAGTGAGCTGGGCTCTCCCTTCCCTAGGCCCAGCTGTCCGTTGGAGTTCTGACCCCACGTAAACAACTGGCCGTCTGGGGAAACCGCACAGAGGAATGGAAGCTAGCAGTTTATCTAAGAGCACAATGCTCTATGGCTCATGTATGCTATATCTAATCCAGACCAGGGCTAGTAGAGGCTAAGCTAATATAGGCAAGGTTAATATAGGATAGGCTAATGCATGCTAGGCTAATATAGGCTGCCTTTGCTGCAGTGTAACAACATGACGATGAGAATAGAAGCGGTGAGGCTAGTGGTTTATTAACTAAAAGGAGATGAGCAATCCTGTTAATTAGCAGTGAAATTGGCTATGGTATATATGTGCTAAACATAGCCTAGCCTATATTAGCCTAGCATATACAGGCTAATATTGGCTAGGCAAATTTTGCTGCAGTATCACAACATTATAGTGAAACTGGAGGAGGTATTAGCGGTGATGCTAATGGTTTATTAAATAAAAGCAGATGAGCAAAGCTGTTGAATAGCAGTGGAATAGGCTAAGGCTAATACATGCTAGGCTCAAATATGCTAGGTTAATAAAGGCTAGGCTGCGGCGGTATCACAACATGGTGAAGATGGAGGGGATATTAGCAGAGAGTTCAGTGGTTTATTGAGCTAACCTCTGGAAAGAGCGATGCAATGCTGGTTACCGCACATGACTTGAGAGATGTGGTGCTCGCATAGTTTCCTAATCAACCTGGACAGAACAGGACAAATATACGAGAGAAAATAGTGAGAAGGAATACTGATGATGAGGGTTAATCGTTAAGGTTAACGCTCAATGTTGTGGAGTGCTTTAATTGCAAATCATTTGTGTAGTTAAAGGGGTACTGTCACGCTTGATTATTTTCTCATGTAAGATAGTATGCTTCATGCACTTTTCCACACAGATTTTTTGAGGAAGTTGGACCATTGAGGTGATTTTTCCAGATCTGACCAATGGCGTGGACATCCATCCAATGACGACCTGGATGACGTCAACGATCCAACCTTTCTGTGATTTATTTCACAGTTGATGTAGCATGGCCACAAGATGCATATTAGCATATATTTATATCTATTGTTTTTCTGGAGACCATGTAAATAGTCATGAGTTAGACACTCATACGGACATATGGAGAAATTAATTACCTGCATTTAACCCATCCTATGCTAGGAGCTGACACAGACACAGACCCATGCACGCACACACACAGTTGGGGTACCTGGGGATGCGAACAGCCTCCTCCGCAGTGCCCAGGCCCAGCTGGCCCTCGGCCCCGGCCCCCCAGGAGAACACCTGGCCCTGGGCGTTCAGTGCCACTGAGTGGTCCCGTCCACACGACACCCCCGTTATCTTCTGGGTGTCCAGCGTCTGCACCGGCTCTGGGGAGCAGAGGGGGGAGGAGAGGAGGGAATTACGTCATGACCGTCTGTTTGAGAGTCTCACGTGGAAGAGACCAACATGTCGTTCCTCCGTTAGGTGGTTCACGGTAGGTGGATGCAGTGTGACCCGCCACCATGCTCAAGTGAAGGGGAATAAAGGCCAATTATTTTAAGGACTGTTAAGGATCTCAGTGGCTAGATCATCTCCATGTTATGTACTGTATTTTGCAGCGAGGTCTTGGTTGACAATTACATTTCATTAAAAGGCTATAAAGGATTTAATATTATTTAATAATATTATATGAGACTACACTGGTGTGATGCGGCCATTCGAGTGCTAGATTCAAATCCTCATAACAGTCGTGCATCCACCAATTGTAGAACACAGGGACGCTGCGTCTATATTCTTTTGCAGTCTGTCGGGCAAACATTCACCCTAGAACCTTCGGTTAGCCTACAGTGGATTAACTTGGTTACACGGTGGCGGTGGCGTCTGGGCAAAATGATGAACTTACTATTCAGTAATTTAGCAGTCGTGTTTATCCAAGGTGACTTACAGTGAATTCAGATATGTGTCATTAAGGAACAGGTAGGGATCCAACACTGTTAGTTTTGGCTATGAGTCAAACATCCTAGCCACCAGATGATAAGACTCAAATATGTGAATAGACAATTTTCAACATACACGTGAATCAATGTGGTCCCTAATATGGTGAAGGAAATTTACTTTGTGATTACCGGTGTGGTTCAGACACACTTTACCTTCAAATGTAAAAAAAATAAAAGATAAAGCACTCTAGGAATCAGAAACGGCATCGTAGGAGAATAGGACGAGTAAAAGGGTGTTTGAGTCATGTCACATGACGATTAAAAAGCAAAATGCCAGGCTTATCACATGACTAAAACTAAAACACCAGGTTCAGAGACATTGTAGAATTGTCCTTGTTGAGAGTCCAGGCTGGTGATACTAGCTACACCAGAGTTATTCTGGAATGCCCATGACAACACGGATCTTAGACAAACCTAACCAACCATCTAACTGACAGTGAAACTTATGTTGCTACAGTACCACCAGAAATAAAGATACAGATTAGGGAAAATCTAAGTCTCTTTTAGCATTATTCCTGTGAAGCATATCCGCTTTGTAAACTATGAATAGGTGTGAACAAGCAAAAGTGAGATCTTGCATGGTGAGAAAAGCTTACAGTAAAAATAACTCTGAGCCAACTACAGTGAAATGGTTGTTTCTTCATTTGCTCTCGAGTCAGCGATGTGATTATGACATCACTCATTGTTGGGTTGCATGTTAGAGATCAGACTGAGAGGAGTATATTTGGATGTGAAGTGGATGTGTGTGGTTAAACCTTGGTGTGATAATTATGTACTAACAAGGCGAAAAGCTAAATAATTTTTTCTCATTCCATGTTTCCTTTTCAAGTCGTCAAACAGCCTTCTTAACTTAACCGTTAAAGGTGCTGTAAGATGAAAGCGCTATTATTTGTTATTTGTTGGAAATGTTATTTGTTAGAAAAAGCTACCATTCGTCAGCTATTATTGAGTGGAATGCTCTGTGAGCATATCCGTTTTTTGAGTTGACTGCGCCTGCCTCTGTATGAGATAATGTAGATTTGGGCTAATTTATGACCAATCAGGGCATCTCTTCTCTGATTGGTTGAGGTAATCTATCTTGCCTATCAATCATAGGCACGTGAAATGAAACACTTGTCAATGGCAGAGAAATGTAAGGATGGAGCGAGCAGAGAAGGAGGGGAGATCTTTTTGGTTTCAAAATCTTGCTCTCTTTGCTGCCCTCCCTCACTTTACAACTTACATCTACACTTCCATCACACATACCTGGCGAGGCGCCCAGCTTGTCGTGTCCCAGCTGCCCACAGCTGTTGGAGCCACAGGTGAACACCCTACCGTCCTGTAGCAGGAACAGGGAGTGTTCACCCCCGCAGGCCACCTCTTGAGGCCCCTTCCCACCGAAGGCCTGGCTGTCCCTGGGCTCGCACACAGGGCTCTGCTCCTCGCCGATGCCCAACTGGCCACTCACTGCATTGCCCCAGCACAGCATTGTGGTGGCAGTGGAGGAAGAGGGAGGGGGGGGGGGGGGCGGGCGGGAGGGAGGGAGGGAGGGAGGGAACACCACTTCGAGGTGGATTTGAGGAAGATGAATATTAGGGAGGGGGAAGGGGGATATTTCTCAGGCTGGGGAACAGCCCAGATGTCTCCCCTTGTAAGTCACTATCCTGAAAGAAGAGAAAGAGTGTGGGGTGGGAAAACGTTAGCACGTGCGCCTGGCGATGGGTTTAACATTGGGTGTGGTTGAAGATGATGCAAACATTGACGCGGAGGAACGGCGTGTTTAAATAAACCTGGTCACGTTAATCCCCGTGTAAGCGGTTCCATCGCCCCATGCCTTAGCCGCAATCCACTCTATTGATGGACGATACTGACAGGTGGCCTAGGTAATAGGCAACGTGAATACACCAGCAATAATACAAAATAAACGGACAAAAAGCTGCATAGATCTAGGAAAGATATCCGATTTACGAAACAGAGGAACATGAGAAAAAAAAGAGATTGCGAATAGATACGATTTATATTAAGATTTACATTTTATAGAACTAGGGATTATTATACTCTTATATACTACGGTACCTTTTAGTTTGGTTTAAATAGTCACTGAACTTGTGTTAGCAAACTAGATGTGTGGTGCACATAGCTTATTGTAGCATGATTTATTCTCTAGTGAGGACCGTTGGGACGCATTTAGTCTGTAGAGTGATGGGATGTCGACGCACCTATTTGTAACTTTGGGCCTAACGTTAGTGCAGTAGCGGTTAGTTCCTTAGAGTTATGTATCGCCATAAAACATGTTAAATGTGAGAAGCTAAAGATGATATCGATGTCCACACACTTGGCTCAGTAATCAGTTTGCAGCGTAAGCGACTTATCCCCTACTAGGCATTCAGCCTGATTATAGCCTACTGGCTATTGTTATTCTCGTAAAATTGTAATGTAACTGTTGTATATTTAATAAGGGTTTATCAGACTAAAAGCAGTATTTACCTAGAGATTGGCATTCCGTCAATCCGGAGATGGGGCGTTTCGATCAAGCGCACGTAATAGAGCAATAACAAGGAAGTGACTCGACCTGACGTCGCCGAACATGTGACTGGCTGTCAAACTCCTCTGTGTTTACCAAGGATCTGCCGTGATTGGATAATCTTGAGACCCAGGATTTCCTTTTTTCTACATCACGTAATTGTTATTGGTGCAATCAGAATATTAAAAAAAAATCACACGTTTGTTTATTTATTATTGGATGTACACTGTATGGACATTAGGATTTTGAATCAAAACATTGTTTCATTTCAAATTGAAAAAACGTTAACAAGGTCACACCCGCACATATTTGGGTCTCAGGAGAATAAGAGGTGTTATTCTGTTGTTACAAAATTATTTGCTACAGGAATAAACTATTTCACCTAGACAATTTGCAACACAATCTGGAGACCATATATATACACACACATAGTATAAATACATTTCAATCAAATACATTTATTTAAAAGAGTTAACGTTAGTTAACCCTAACCCAACCAAGCAAATTGACAGAACATTTGATTAAATATATAATTTGTCTGGCAACATTCCCTGCATCAACAACTATATTACAAGCCCACGGAAATACAACTAAGATTTCAGTTTCAACTCAG
Source organism: Lota lota (assembly GCA_026745465.1). Taxonomy (NCBI): domain Eukaryota; kingdom Metazoa; phylum Chordata; class Actinopteri; order Gadiformes; family Lotidae; genus Lota; species Lota lota. The sequence goes on along the minus strand of JACYXH010000559.1, from coordinate 1,091,690 downwards.
TTTCATCTCGTAAAACAACAAGACTATTGCAAGCAACTTCTGAAGCTGTTTCACTGTCATCCGAAAACATCGCAACACTCAACCGCATGAAGGAGTTTCTGACGAAGTGTTTGGATGTTGCTGTAGTTGGGGAGATTCAAGGTCCAGAAGCAGGTCTCGGCCATTGGATAGTACAGCTCAGGCTGTGGGTAACACGGCAACTTGATAATTATCGTGATTGCTGAACTGCGAACTTTGGGAATTCTGTCCGTTCCAGTTAGGAATTCTTAGGAGGGGAAAAGGACGTTTTACATGTTAATGTCTATTGTTTGTTATATATACGGTTTTAAGTGATATAATAATTGAGGCAACCAATCAAATAGCAATAATAATGTGTACAAGTTATGAAATGTTGCGTTGAGTTTTATTTACTGAGGAAGTCCTTCTTTTGCTCCACGGAGAACTCAGCGAAGACGATCCAAAAGTTTTTGACGACTTCATTGTTGGATGTGCCGCCAATATATTTAGCATTCTGTAAAAAAGAAATATATAAAAAAAATCGTACAGACACATATACATAAAGATATGTATCTATCGATATAGATTTCTATCTATCTATCTATCTATCTAAATCTATATATAGATATAGATATATTGATCTCTCTCTATATATATATATATTGATCTATATAGATAGATAGATAGATAGACATTAGAGCCCGACCGATACTGGATTTTAGGGGCAGATGCAGATACCGATATTAGGGAGTCAAAAATTACCAAAATCGATATATCGGCCGATATAAAAAAAAAATATATATATATATATATATCGGCCGTTATTCAATAAATATATTGTGGTATCCTGGAGGTGGAGCAATTCCATCGCAGGGCTCAAGACTGCAACTATTTATTATGTGGATACGAGCAAAACATTTCCTAGGTCGCATCAGTGCCAGTAAAAAAAAGTACATCTACAGGGTTCTCCCCAATCAATGTAATAGTGCCGATGCGCCACCATCCAACATTTTAAAATAGGTAAGTCGCGACGAAGACATTTCATTTCTGAAACGGTTGAATTGGTTAAAACACGTTTTATTTGAATAATGATTCAAAAAACGAAACTGCAATATCACGTAAGTGATGTTTGGAGGAAGTCAGTGGCTTTCGGATCCACTCTTGATCCGGGTACGACTCTGTTAGGGTAGAGCTTGGTATGTAAAGCGGGTCGCACACCAGACGAGCCACGGAGCACTGCATTGGGCAGCCTCGCGTAGTAGAATGGACAAAACCCGTCGGAAGATTTGATTTTAGGTCTTGTTCTGTGTTTAATATAACGAGTGGTAATGGATGGCGCTGCGATGCGCGCCCAGGATTTGAGCAGTGCTGGAAGTTGTAGTGGGGCTGTATGGCGGCGCTGGTGTGAGCGCTCTCATTGGAAACACGACCCACTTAAGTTCCAATGAAGACACACTGCTTTGATCATAAAACTATAAAGGTGGTCTGTATATTGTACAAATGCTCAATGAAATTGCACCGCAGCACTAGCGCTATTCAAGAGCATGCAAAGAAATGCACTATTGTAGATGACGGAACGCCAGAAAAAAAGAAAGAAATCGAGTATATGGCCCAATTAGCAGCCTGTTATTATAAGTTAGGAGATATTTTTGATATAGGAGGGGGAGGTGCGCGAAGAGTTGGTTTGTGAGGAAAGAGATGTCGAGGCGCTGGTGGTAAAAAAAAAAAAAAGCCCCCCTATGCAATAAAAGCATTTAACAACTTATTTAAAGTGAATGCATCTGTTCAAATAATTGAACACAGATGGATGGAGCGTGACAAAGGACATGCCAATACTGTGACAAAGCGGCTAGTAAAGGGGTGCAACCAAATTTGTTAGGGTGCTAGCAAATGAAAAAGTCGTAAATGTTGAGCCCTGCACGGAATTTGCTGCTCTCACCCTCCAACAATGCTTGGAGCCATAGCAACATTGCATTCAAATCATGAGCTAAAGGAACCAATTAATTGTATGGGGAGGAGCTACTAACTTTCACACAGAACATTATGTAAAACTGTGTTGGGAGTATTTACATTTATGTGGTCAGTAAAAGCATTTAGAGGTTCTACCAACACAGTAGGATTTATAAAGAGGTAATTATATTTATAAATCGACACCATTTCTTAAGTTTTCATATGGATACATATCGGCAAACATATATGCCGATACCGATATATCTGTAACAGACCAATATCAGCTGATAAAATCGGCAAACCAATATATTAGTCGGGCTCTAATAGATAAATCCTGCGGTGTCTGTTGTATTTGAAGGGTTAGGGATAGATATCTGACCTGTCTCAGATCGTCCCAGTTGAAGATCTCCTCTCCTTTGAGGAGCGTCATGAGTTGATCAGGAAGGAACATTCTCCACGCAGGTGAAGGGCAGCCTCTCAAGAAGCCGCGCTCAAACTCCCTGAACTGATACGCCACGGAGCGGCTGAACACCATATCCACATGGAGGTCCACATATTTCTGCCTGGGTTAGATACACGTGTCTGTGAAGCATTGTAGTCTGCTCTAAAATCTCATTTAAATATGAACACATGCACCAGACACACACTCACTTGTATGCACGCTGTGCATACATACATAAACACACAGGCACGCTTGCAAATACAAACATACATACATCGACCCACACACACACACACCCACACACACACACACCTGTTGACTTTGGTCACTGGAATGGACTGTCCATTGGGTAGAAGATCCAAATCTTCTGCATCCTACAGAAGTAAAGTTGGTGTAACTTTAAAGTGAGGTCTCCCTGCTAAGTGCTTTTAAACAGGGTTTAAAACTCATTGGCTCTTACCCCTCCGAAATCTAACAGTAGGTCCTCAACAGCCTCCTCTTCATATTCCAGCAGCTCCTCTAAACTCCTGTTGGTACGACAGTTAAAGTCAAGTCAACTTTGTCAATTTATAATGAAACTGAGGTAAATACAACTGGTAGTTTAGTATAGTAGTATAATGAAGTGGTAGTATAGCATACTATTATATAGCATAGCATGTCATATAATAGTATATAATAGTATAGTAACGTGTAGCAAAGCATGGCATATAATAGCATAGCAAAGTATAGTGTTGTATAGCATAACAAAGGATAGTGTTGTATAGTATAGCATATTATAGCATGGCCTGTAATGTATAGCATAGTATAGAAGTACTGTGCAACAGTTGGCGACAGCTCCATGAGGTCGTCCAGGGATGGCTTCACTCCCAGGAGCTTCTTGAAGAGAGCCAGCGGGAAGGGGATGTTCATCAGGCTCTGGTTATACAGAGCCATGCCACAGAGCGTGCCCAGTAGGTAAAACTCATCAGTCAGCTGGGCAACCTATAGGAAGCAGACCATAATATCATTAGTCATAATTGGACAATACAATAAATAATGACTGATGAGTGGATGATTGATGGATGATGAGTGGATGGATGGATGGCTGAGTGGATGGTTGGATGGACCCCTCTTCGTGAAGATCCACGTAGGGATTCAGACACGACGCACATCTATCCAGAGCGGCCTGCATTTATACTTCCACATCATGTTCACGTGTACTCGAGGGCAGTGTAACGTTTCTACATAACCCCGCGACCAAATACGGAAACGAGAGACCGAGTCCGCTCCAATAAAAATATGTTGAAAAAGCCTTACATCCATGCAACAATTTAGCAAAATTATTAAAATCCACTGCTGAAAAAGCGGTTGGTGTATCACAACCAACTCCAATACAGTCTTTGGATTTCACCGGGTGCGTTCATCTTATTCCCGTGACTTTTAGCGTGTTTCGTAAACAAAACAAAACACTGCACATGTTCCCCGCTCAACCAATCAGCGCTTACATGCTGCGAATGGGCAATGCGTTGTTATGCCCTGGGAGCACTGCACGTTTTCGCGTAGGTCATTGGCCGTCAAAAGGGGCATTCCTGTGGGACGGTCTGTGTAGCGGCGCAGATCTTTGCTGATCTTCACTTACGAGCTTGCGTAAGCGTGTGTAGAGCCTTAACAATACCAAAACGTATGTTCCACAAAATTGTGAGAAGATATCCTAAAATGCCACTTATTTATACGTACATTCTTGCTGAACCAGGCCACTCCGTGCTCATTCACTTCTAGTATTTGTAGTTCTGCCTTCTGAAGTTGTTTTGCAAGGAGGTGAAAGAACTCCATTGTCACACCTCCATCATCAAAACCATATTCCTCATTAAACTTCACCTGTAAACACAAGAGGTTTTGCAGGGAAAGGAACTTGAGAAATGTATTACGATTTAAATATTGTGAAGTCACCTGATCCCTGGATTCAGAACACTAGAGAATCGTGCATAGTGCTGTAATGTTACACTGATCATGAAGTCCATTGAATAAATACACAATAAATAGAATCCCTATACTATGCCAAAATTAACAAATGTAATTGGATAAATAACGAGAAAAATTTTACATTTAGCTAGATTTACCCCAATGTTAGCTAGATTGATCAGAATTGCAACAACATTAGTACCATGGACATTAACTTGCGAAATGCTTTGCTGACCAACCATAAGTTTAGATTTCAGGTCATGGGATGACTCCCGCAGCAATTGAAAAGTGTCCTGCTGCACTGTGCCCCGGTTGACAGTGAATTGAATGCCTCCTGGCTGCAAATTCTGATAAACACAGAGTGGAGGTACAATCAAGAGTAGGTCAAGTCAAATCCATTTACAGTTAAGTATAGTAAAGTATCAAGTAAAGTGTAGCATAGCATATAGAATATCACAGCATAGTATAGAATAGCACATCCCTGTATGGCATGGCATTGTATGGTATTACATAGCATAGCATATTGTAGCACATAGCTTAATTAACCTTACAGTGTCAGTGTGGCTTCTTAGGACTGCAGAAATTTACTCTATGGATTTGATTGATTGAAAATATCCTTTTCAATAAATATAATCTCACCTTGGCATCAATCAGATGATACATCCACAGCTTCAGCTTGCATTCTATGGGTAGAATGCAAGGGAACTTCACCAGAGACAACAGGGTTCTCTGTATATTGAATAACAATATAGAGGTTATATCTCCAATGCATACGTGACAACATTTGAGCAATCTCTTCACACATAATGGGCATAGCTAGTTCTGGCAGGACACTCTAGTCAAGCGCGCCTATCAGTGGACAGCTAATGCGGTCCAATCAAATGCACGTACACTGATAGGCGGTCAATTTAAGACCTTCCATCTCAAACACAGTTAAGTGTGCTGAGCAGAACTTCGCCCACCACTCCAACCTCCACCTGCTTTGGTTCTGCTCTCTGTATTATGTAATCTATACAATGGGTTGAGATATCTGATTGTATATTGCTCCCTGTTGTCAAATGTTGGTATGCTGTTGGTATTCTGTATCTGACATCTGTATGTCATGCTTTAAATCCTACAGCAGGGAGCACCAGAAAAGAGTGGAACAATACCGGCAAAAAAAGTATTTCCATTTAATGCAATAAATGGTTAATAATAATATAATGTAATAATAACCTCTATGACATGAGTGATTCCTGACAGAACAGAGTTAATGTCTAAACGACGTACAAAATAATATTTGGTGTTGTTTATTATCCTTTGTCCATCGTCGTCTAACTTTATGAATCGCTGCTTCATCTCTTCTTTCAAGGAACACAGTTCTACAAACTAAGGAGTAGAGAAATATTGTTAGATGCATCCATATTGATTTCTATCATTAATTACCAAAAATCGGTTACTTGAGGTCACTATTATAAACCAGAAATATTATTCAAATAAATAACAGTACAACTAAATAATAGAATGTTACACATATATGATACAACAATTGGCTCCGACCAAGTACTTTGATTGGACAAGAGGCATTCCATGAGTGCAGGTATAGATAATAGCAGCACTGGGGAATGTAACTATACACTCCGCTTTACATGTGTTTGTAATAACCGTTAATTACATTAACGATCGTTAGCTGTTAACTCATCGGAATCACACAGGTCACCAAAGCGACAGACTGTCAACACTCTTATTTCACTGACTGCACAATAAATAGAAACATACTGATAAATGTACATGATAAAAATGAGCTGGTCTGCATTAACGTGTAGACCTACACAAAGTAGCAAGATAGCAGTGGCAGGAACATATTAAGGTATTGCTTGGCAAAAGTCCTTCAGTTGCAGAATTTGGCGGAGCCAAATAAACAATCAAATCATGATCTGTTGTTGCTTATTAATGTTAACTAATTAGTGGTGCTTAACTGTTGCAGAAAAGCTGTATGATTATCATTGGCACTCGGCCTTGTATCTATGACCAAATCACTGCCATGCTAATCTTCAGTATAACAGCAATCCCTTTCGTTTGATATTGCTTAAAAAGAGAGAGAGAGAGAGAGAATAAATTTTTTCAAAAGAGGTCCCTAATTATTATTTTGTTAAATACTCACCGTCTCAATGGTATTTATGACTGTCGTCACATGGAAAACACTATCTGCGAGGCATCGGGGACCTTTACTGCTGGCCTGCAGTCAGGACATTACTATTCAGTTATTCAGCACCACGCTTTCATCCAAAACGACTTACAGTGAATTCAGACACATGTTATTATAGGGGAACCATCACATTTGGCTATTTTCTAAAGTAGAAATATATATTTAATTCAACGTCGATGGCCCAACAAAAAAGTTGGCCCATTAACCAAGTCAGAACAATGGAGAATGAAAATCCTGTTGAAAAGAGAATTAAAATACGGTTACGATACATTCTTTTTGCGGAAACGGAGTGTTAACACTGTATTACAAAATAGGTAAGTGTGACGGTTCCCCTTTAATCTTGTCCTAGGTTAGGCTGCAGATGTGGTTTACCGAAACCAGAACTTTTCGGACTTTAGGAGTTGAACACCACTAGCTACTAAGCTATCCTTCCTCATGACTTGACTGGTTAATTTTGTCATCACACATCTCAACTTTTTACACTAAGCATCCACAACCTGCCAGTAAACACTCACAGAATGAAGTCTTTGCAAAACCTTCGCTGTCTTCATAAAGAAGATTCGCTCTTTGTTCTCCACATCTAAGGATGAAAGGTGCTTCCTGGACACATTGCAGAAGGTTTCCACTGCGGATCGGAAGAAGGGAGGCGTTCTGGACCATAGTCCAACTGCATCAATCACACAAACACAGGGTGTATTGAACAGGTTTGGAAAACATATTGCAGTGCATTTGTTATTCTTTATCAGTTCTTTGGGTCTATTACCAAGGACTTCCAGTCTGTCTGGGTGCAGAGAGAGAAAGGCATCAGCCACCCCCATAGAGAGCTGGTGGAGCTGAGGCACCTTCAGCAGCTCCACCAGCATGTAGTAAACCCTCAGGCCTTCGACCCCGACCGGCTGCCGACTCAACGAGGGCAGGAGACAGTCTCGGACGACGGTCTCCACCTAGCATCGTTCAGGACAATGTCATTTACAGCGTCGTCAGTGTTTGACTATGAACACGGGATGATACGTTTTATTAAATAAAAGCGGAGAGAGGCTGGTATTTTCACTAGATGTTGCTGTACCTCCTGTAGCACCTTATCTTTTGTCGCTAGCTTGGCCAAAGCTGTGCTGACAAGAACCAAGTCCAAGCCAGAGCACATGGGTGAGGTCCGGTAGTGCTTGTCAACGCTATTTTGATAAAGTTTACAACAAATAAAAATTCCTATGTCGAATATCATCATAAACCTTGAAAGACCAACTTGAAATGATATTAATGATGTTAATGAATTGAAAAGATTGTAAAATGCGTTACCTTCTGTCAAGAAAGCTGGCGTTCAAGGATGATGTGGATGAGAATATATCCTTGATCTGTCTAGAAATAAATAAAAACTTCAGCAAAAGGCATATTAAATATATTAATCTAAACAAGTGTTACGTTCATATTAGACATCAATTACATACTGTGATTGAGAGATATGGAGCTTACTTTCGAATGTGCTGCCATGATTTAGGTTTTTGACACTTCGAGAGCCAAAAGTTGATGGTGTCCTGATCCAGAGCTGTAATGATCCCAGGAAGAACCTTCTCAGGCTCCTGTGAGACACCCCCAAGATAACTAACCAAGCATGTTGAATGTATTGTATCCAAAATAATGAATGCAAAATACAAAGACACCTACCTGACTGAGAGAACATAGGGCAAAAGATTGGTTTCCTCCAGCAAATATTCGCTGAATACTCTGGTTATCTTTTTCATGCAACAGAAAAAAAAAACATACATTTATGTATGTCCAGAGAGATGTCCAGGTTATTTTAGTTAGTTGAAATGCCACGCTAGTTGAAATGTTACACATTGTGACTTAAACCCTAGAACCTAGGTAAACAAAACATGAAAAATGTATAATGCAACAATTTTAAAGTGGAATAAGATGATAATGTAAAAATTATGAAACATTGTTCCTAACGGCTAACTACTTAAAAGTCGCAATGTGTAAGATTGAGCCCCTCCTAATTAGTAGGCAGGAGACTTTCAGGATCCCAAAATCTCAATTAGAGTGTTCTGTCCACTCTAACTGGCTGTACACTTGTGTGACGCAAACTAGTGGCTGGCTGTGTGGTTGGGTTTTTGGGAGTGTCGATAGTAAGATTCTTGTACACGAAGGGAGAGGTATGGGCTGGCTAGCATTTGATTTTTTGTAGAATATATTACAGAATGTGATTTTATTTATAACATTATTGAAATCACTATTGATCAGCACATATGCAGATATATACATATATAGAGATGTCCAGGTTATTTTAGTTTTGCCATGCTAGTCATGAAAAAAGCTTCCTGAAGCTCATTTACCCTCAACTTAACCCTGACCTGAGTGACTTCCTACCATGGGGCAGCAGAACAGGCAGAGGCACCGAACAGTCCGTGGTGAGCCTGTTTCCAAGCTGGCCTTCTTCTCCACGACCAAATGAATAGATCTTCTTTGTTGGGCCTACTAGTGCCATGGTGTGGTTGCTGAAGAAAATAAAATAGTAAATAGAAGAAGATTAAAACAAGCTAGTGATTATTTTGATGTCCACATTTCTGTATTAACCTGCTGAATTTAATGTAAAGGGCTTATAATTAAGAACTGGTGATGTGTAAGCAAATCATGGATCACAAATATGATTAAATTACAAAAAAATAGGTGTTCAATTCATGCATAGATTCGGTACAATAGTACAGTGGTTGGAATCTTTGTCTGCCAGGCAAAAGGTACTGAGTTCGATCCCCAACATCCACAACCTCACCCCTGGGCATCCTTGAGCAAGATGGCCAACCTCTACCTGCTCCTTAATGACTTAAGTCACCGTTAAATCACTTTGGATTAAAGCGTCTCCTGGTGAATAGCAGTGAAAAGATGAAGAAAGAGTACCTGCCACAGGAGATCTGGGTGACCGCTGCGCCCCAGAGTTCAGCCACCACACGAGGGGTCAGCTCATTCAGCAGAGAGTTGTGTCCCAGCTGCCCACAGCCACCGCTGCCAAAGGTTAACACCACACCTCCCTAAAGGAACATACAAGGAAATCCATTCGGCTCACAGACTTTTTATCTTTGTAGTAGGGTTATATTTTTATTTCACTAAATGTGACTATGGAAATTAGATGTAATTGAGATTGCTTTAAAGTGTTTATTTTTGATGCAATCATTATGAATGAGAAGAATATGTGAATATAGTAACCTTTGTCAAAACAGCAGTGTGTCTTTCGCCACAAGAAATGGAAATGGTCTTCTTAAGGTTGAGACACTCAACTATCACTGGAGTAGATCTGTCTGAAAACATGAATTGAAAAGCAATTTAATTCACACATTTAAAAGATCCTCCAAGTTTAGTTCACATAAGCACCAGGATAACAGTATGTGACCAGATGAAGTCTATGGTTTTCGTCCTTTTATATTGAGTAATATCTATATAATAGTAATATAACAACTGTGTAATGTCTAGGCTGTTTTGGGATTAAAGGCAAACCAATAAAGTGAGCAGATCATCACCTTATCTTTATGGTTATATGGAAACAAGCAACTCTTTGGTCCTATCATAAGCCTTCTCATGACTAACGATTGTTTCTTTTGTCTGAATCTCCTGACTAAAGAGAATATTCCTACAGGCCTAATACCTGTCATGTCTCCAAGACCCAGCTGCCCGGTGTCATTCTGCCCCCATCCGAATACGGTTCCAGAGATAGACAAGGCCAACGTGTGGGCTCCCCCAGCGGTGACCTGGACTAGGGGTACCCCTGACAGGGCTTCCACTGGTGTAGGGGACGGGACGACGGAGGTCTCCGGGGCGGTGAGACCCAGTTGCCCCCGGGCGTTGCTGCCCCAAGTCAATGCTTGTCCATCTGAAAGCAATATGTATAGGCAACAGTATAATAAAAAAGAGTTTCCATTGTTGTATTCTTAACAATAGTAGGCTAAATCTAGTGAGCTTGTTAGATCTATAGCCTACCTTCAGTTAAAACGATGGAATGTTGGTCTCCACATGCGACCTGAATTATCCTTTTTTTTATGAAGTTTTGGAGCGATCTGAATCATAGTGAAACAAGGAAACACATATGCTGAATATCTTTAAAACGTTGTAGATAAACCTTTCCCATATTATCACAGCAATGACTATACGATGACGAAGACTTTGCTGACATCACCTTGGACTGGCGGATGGACTGGTGGATGCACTGGGGTCCACAGAGACGACAGTGCCATCCCTGAACAGCAAGAGAAGACTAGAGTCTCCAGAACTTGCAGCTATGGCGTGTTTGCGTTTGACGCTCTCTAGAAATAAAAGAAATATAGTCAGGAGCAGGGACATGTCAAGGGAAACGGCTGTGTTGTTTTTGCAAATATTTGTATTGTCCTAGTTGTTTGTGGACGGATTATCGAATGCAATAGGCCTATTTCTCATAATGCTGAATATTTGTCATTTATATCCAGATAGACTACTTGGTGCTAGATTTACTCACTGGTTTCACCGAATGTCACATTTCCGTCTTGGTCTCTTTGCCGCTGAAGAAAATAGGAAGTTCCATCACTTTTGGTAAACGCTACCGTTGAATTCGTTGCAGAGAAACTCGTTATTATTGTTTTCGTCGTTGGTATGAACTGAATGGCATTCGGTGAGTCTCGTTTGTCCGCCAAATCATTCGGCTTCGCTAAATTAATTTCTCCCCAAGAAAACATTATGGCTTTATGATGTGTCCACCATGACAGCGAAGCTTATATGCAATAGCCCAGGTAAACTCAATGCATCCCAGCCAGAATCGAACCTGAAACTTAGTGCTGAACGTCATCGTTTTTCCTGAATTGAAACTACAGCCAAGAATACGCCCTACGACGCACCCGCATGTTGCCCTTCCATAATTCCATAAACGCAAATTAAACCATTTAACTTAATTTCAAAATTGTATAAACACTAATTTAATGAATACATTTAATAAATTAACTAACTGAAACATTACAGACTAAACTAGATGAACGAGGTCGCTGTTAAAAAAAAATACAATTTGAGTGTGAGCCAGAATTTGTGTGTGTGTGTGTGTGTGTGTGTGTGTGTGTGTGTGTGTGTGTGTGTGTGTGTGTAGGCAGGCTAAAGGTTCTTTATATGTATCTTGCTCTTCTATGTATCTCTTTCTGACCGCTTGCCATTCAGTGCTTCGTTACGTTGCAGTGTGATTTTGCGTCACGTTACGGTAGTCACTTCACCTTATCGGTAACGGTCGTAACTTCTCAAATCGACATTGATTTCATGAGCCGGATTGCTGCTATTGATGAATGGCTCAACAATAGGATATGCATATCCCATTGGGGGGGGGGGGGGGGGGGGGGGGGGTTCTCAAAGTGGTATTACCAAGTAGTTGTGTTCATAGATAAAGGTTTAAATGAAACCAAATAGAATACAGTGCAGGTTTGAGTTTTCCTGACTTCTTGGAACGGGTCGCTGATCCTGCTTTTCTTAAGGGGAAATAAAGAAACCCAGATCAATGCCTTCATTGTCCGAGTAAACATGAGTTGTGATTACAAAGTCCTGCATTGACAGCTGAACAAAATGACTGCATAAGCAGTAACTCAGTGGAAACGTCACTCCTCACTCCTCAATCTACTTGGGTTGTGTGTGAGTTGTGGGAGTTCATCCCTTTACACGTGTAACGCTTAATCAGAATCAGAATTATTTAATTTTGCCAGGTATATTTGCAAATACAGTGAAAAGTGAAATGTGTTCATTGTGAAAAGCATGTGTTGTAAAATGTCATTTGTTCACATATATTGTTAATTCAACATATAATCCTTGCGAATATATTAGCATTTGACCACCGGATGTAGACATAGCAAATTGTATCTAAGTTTATCTTATTTATCTATTCATCTTAATCATTTTGTAATTTAGTAATTAAAAGCATCAACAAAACAAATCCCAACTACCAGACACCTTAATGTAATTTGTGTGTATATAGCTCAACGATTATTTAAAAGTATTTCCCTGACAAGATATGATCACGTCTGAACTGAACAATTGAACATTAATGTTATCTCTAGTCTGTTCTTAATGCAGGCCTTTGGTGTTCATAATAATAAGCCGTTTGCTAATTCATGATGATTCCTTTATAACATTAATTCATTGTTCTTGGTTTCCCTTCAAGAGAAGGTTTAGCTTCACGGGTGTTGGCTAGCAGTCACTATTGCTACGGCATCAACAGTATAGTTTGAACACAGTTGAGTTAGACTACAGGCTCAGTGTAGGTATGAGGCAGGGTGCAGGGTTACCTGTGTAAATACATTAACACAATCATGCAATTGGCATGTTTTGGGCATTGCATGCATTACTACATTTCACCTTTGAGGAAGTTTTCTAGTTAAGACATCAACTAAATGTCTGAAACATGATGCTATTCATTTTTCCTTTAAATTAAATTAATACATTTGTAAAAACAATTGTATACAATTCTATGTATGTTAGCTTTGTTCTCTCCTGGAACAAAGCCATTTGGCTTTAGGGGGTGGAATCAACTTAGAAGTATGTGTTCACAAAACATGTTGAATCTTAGTTCTCATTTGCTCCTTTGCCTTGAATACTGTCTATCTCTTAACGATAGGATCATTGTTGTTGGTTGTTAGCTTAGCACATGTACCGGCTTCTCTGGTGCAATTGTAGCGTCCGAGGTGTATGGGCTCACTAGATACTCTCATATATTAACAAAAACTCGAGAACTTATACTCTTGGAGCGTCAAGACAACTGCATCCATTTATTAAACACAACTCAAGAAAAACCGTTCCCCAGTCGTCGTAAATTCACGCCCACTCCCTCCAGGCATTACCAAATGAAAATTGTTAAATCCGGCGCCTACACAATTTATACATGGCCAGCTTTCTGCTTTGTCCCAATTTCAACAGATATTGTGTCCACCACCCACAAATGAAATTGAAATGATTGGAATTAAAATGGAAGAAAAGTGGCAGCAAATGTTGGCAGTGATATGCTGCCATACATAGCAGTCTCGATTGGGTTGAGCTATTTCACTGACGTCCAAAAACATCGCAACACTCGACCGCATGAAGGAGTTTCTGGCGAAGTGTTTGGATGTTGCTGTAGTTGGGGAGATTCAAGGTCCAGAAGCAGGTCTCAGCCATTGGATAGTACAGCTCAGGCTGTGTGAAACACGACAACTTGATCGTTATCGTGATTGTTGAACTGCGAACTTTGGGAATTCTGTTCGTTCCAGTCAGGAATTCTTAAGAAGAGGAAAATAAAGTTGTACATGTTAATGTCTATTGGTTGTTTTTCATACGGTTTTAAGTTATATAATAATGGAGGCAACCAATCAATAGCAATAATAATGTCTACAAGTTATGATGTGTTATGTTGAGTTTTATTTACTGAGGAAGTCCTTCTTTTGCTCCACGGAGAACTCAGCGAAGACGATCCAAAAGTTTTTGACGACTTCATCGTTGGATTTGCAGCCTTGGTATTTTGCATTCTGTAAAAATGAAAAATGCTTAAATATAACTGTTTCTTATTCACACACACACACACACACACACACACACACACACACATACGTATATATATATATATATATAGATCGATATTAATCTATCTATATACATGGATGGATATATTATGCGGTGTCTGTTGTATTTGAAGGGTTAGGAATACATATCTGACCTGTCTCAGATCGTCCCAGTTGAAGATCTCCTCTCCTTTGAGGAGCGTCATGAGTTGATCAGGGAGGAACATTCTCCACGCAGGTGAAGGACAGCCTCTCAAGAAGCCGCTCTCAAACTCCTTGAACTGATACGCCACGGAGCGGCAGAACGCCATATCCACATGGAGGTCCACATATTTCTGCCTGGGTTAGATACACGTGTCTGTGAAGCATTGTAGTCTGCTCTAAAATCTCATAAATACGAACACACGCACCAGACACACACTCCCTTGCATGCACGCCATGCATACATACATAAACACACAGGCATGCTTGCACAAACATACATACATAGATACACACACACGCACACACCTGTTGACTTTGGTCACTAGAATGGACTGTCCATTGGGTAGAAGATCCAAATCTTCTGCAGACTACAGAAGTAAAGTTGGTGTACCATTAAAGTGAGGTCTCCCTGCTAAGTGCTTTTAAACAGGGTTTAAAACTCATTGGCTCTTACCCCTCCGAAATCTAACAGTAGGTCCTCAACAGCCTCCTCTTCATAGTCCAGCAGTTCCTTTAAACCCCTGTTGGTACAACAGTTAAAGTCAAGTCAACTTTGTCCAATTATAATGAAACAGAGGTGAATATGACTGGTAGTTTAGTATAGTATAGTAGTAGCACAGTAACCCCATCAAATTATAATGAAACGGAGGTAAATACATCTGGTAGTATGGTATAGTATAGTCATAATACAGTAGCCCCATCAATTTATAATGAAACTGAGGTAAATACAACTGCTGTTTAGTAGTAGTATTATAAAGTGGTAGTATAGCATAGTATTATATAGCATTGCATGGCATGGCATATAATAGAAAAGTATCATGTAACATTGCATAGCATGGCATATAATAGTATATAATAGTATAGTATTGTGTAGCAAAACATGGCATATGTATTGCAAAGTATAGCATAGCCTAGTACAGTGTTGTATAGTATAGCATATTATAGCATGGCATGTAATTGTATAGCATAGTATAGAAGTACTGTGCAACAGTTGGCGACAGCTCCATGAGGTCGTCCAGGGATGGCTTCACTCCCAGGAGCTTCTTGAAGAGAGCCAGGGGGAAGGGGATGTTCATCAGGCACTGGTTATACAGAGCCATGCCACAGAGCGTGCCCAGTAGGAAGAACTCATCAGTCAGCTGGGCAACCTATAGGAAGCAGTCCATAATAACTTTAGTGTCATAATTGGACAATACAATAAATAATGACTGATGGGTGGATGATTGATGCATGATGATGAGTGGATGGATGAATGGAAGAATGGATGGGTGGATGGATGGACAGATGGAGGCGTGGCAGAAACACGCTCCATTTCCACACCATTGAAAATATGTCGAAAAAGCCATATGTCCATGTGATAAAGATGTTACAAAAGCATTCAAATGCACAATTGAATAGTGGATAGTTTATCAAAATCAACAGAAAATAAAAGAAAATATTTTGCCGGCTGATACACAACACACCTTTAATACTTCCACCAAAAAAATTATACGTACATTCTTGCTGAACCAGGCCACTCCGTGCTCATTCAGTTTTAGTATTTGTAGTTCTGCCCTCTGAAGTTGTTTTGCAAGGAGGTGAAAGAACTCCATTGACACACCTCCATAATCAAAACCATCTTCCTCATTAAACTTCACCTGTAAAAGAGGTTATGCAGGGAAAGGAACTTGATAAATGAATTACAATTTAAATATTGTGATGTCACCTTATCCCTGGATTCAGAACACTAGAGTATCGTGCATAGTGCTGTAATGTTACACTGATCCTGAAGTCCATTGAATAAATACACATATAAAAAGCCCTATACTACACCAATCATCATATGTAATTGGAAACAAGAAAGATTAACTCTACAAACACATTTAGCTAGATTTAATCAAATGTTAGCTAGATTGATCAGAATTGCACCAACATTAGTACCATGGAAGATACAACTTCGGAAATGCTTTGCTGACCAACCATAAGTTTTGATTCCGGGTCATGGGATGACTCCCGCAGAAATCGAAAAGTGTCCTGCTGCTCTGTGCCCCGGTTGACAGTGAATTGAATGATTTCTGGCTGTAAATACAGTGGCTAAAGTGGAGGTGTAGTCAAGAGTAGGTCAATTCAAATCCATTTATAGTATAGTATCGTCAAGTATAGTATAGTAAAGTATAGTGTCGTCAAGTAAATTGTAGCATAGCTATATCATAGCATAGTATAGCATATCACATCACTGTATGGCATGGCTTTGCATGGTATGGTATTGCATAGCATAGCATAATATAGCATATAGCTTTATTAAACGTACATGTCAATGTGGCTTCTTAGGACCGCAGAAATTAACCGTTTTGTGGTAGCCCGTGAACCGATAATGCTATTGACTTCATGGACTTGATTTATTGAAAATATCCTTTTCAATAAATATAATCTCACCTTGGCATTAATCAGATGAAACGTCCACAGTTTCAGCTTGCATTCTATGGGTAGAATGCAAGGGAACTTCACCAGACAACTCTACATCAAACATAACAATATCTCACACTCTAGTCACAGACATTTCAGGACATCTCTAATGCGGTCCAAAAATGTTACTGATAGGCAACAGACCTAATCTTCAAGTTAATGTCTAAAACAACACCATATAATATTTGGTTTGGTTATTATTTCGTTCAAGATGTTTATAAAATGGGATGGTTCTGATTGTATATTGCTGAGCTTATTTGGTATTCTGACATCTGTATGTCATGCTAAAACTACAAGAGTAGAAAAAAATATTGATGTAGATGCTCAAAAAATTATTTCCATGTTAAAATAAATGGTATAATATTAATTTCCTACTAATAATAATATTACAAAATAGTAATCCTGACACAAAAATTCTAAACAACAATAGATCAATATTATCAAATCATAATGTAGTAATAACAAAATGCTTCATCTCTTGATTTTAAACAAATACAGTAAGAAATAAGAAATAATATTGTTTGTTACAAATTGATCGTCTCTATCATTTTCAATGAACATATAGAGGTCACTATATCAGATAATATTATTCAAAAATATAACATCACTACAATATAATAATATTGTTACATTATTATACACAAGTCGCTCCGAGTATATACAAGTACATTTCCATGAGCAAATAGATACATACAATATACTATGGACACAGCTTTACAACAACTTAACTTTCTGCAAGACTTTACACTATACATGGTATTGAACACTGGTTGTATATAACTGCGAAAACACTTACATTAGAGTAATGCAACAATACTCTGAGCTGCAAATAAACAATCACATCACATAAAAAAGATCATGCATCTGAGTGCGTTTTACATAGTAGAAACTGTTACAGAAAATAATTGAGTATTGCAATTGGCAAACACCGCCACACAAATAAATATACATATTCTGTTGTTGCTTAACTCCTTTAGTGCTTAAAAACTGGAGAGAAAAGTATATTCATGATTGTATTATGAAAATTCACTGCATGTACTTAGTACAAATCAATTATTTGCTTAAAGTCGAGAGAGAGTACATATTTTTCAAAAGAGGTCCCTTTATTTTGTTGTTACTCACGTCTTCCTTATGTCTTGTGACAAATCACATAAGAGCGACTTTACGTGAGATTCAGGTTGTTTTATATGTGATTAGATAACATTCTACAGCAGAAGAAATTCATATATGAAACGTACATTCAAGTAGAACTTTCTTATAACCCAATCAATGACAATGTGTTTAAAAAGTGTTAATTCACGGTTGAAACATTATTTTAAACGGGATACATATTCTCTAGAAAGTGTGAACGGTTGTTTGTCTGTGTCAGGTTTTAGGTTTCTGTTGTGCGGAGTGGTGAAAAAATAGGTAAGTGTGACTTTTAACTTGCTAACAGTTTGACTTTATGTGTCATAAACTTTTGACTGGGAGTTCATCACAGCATATCACTTTTTTTACACTATTCAAGACATCTCATAACACTCACAGAATGATGAGTCTTTGCAAAATTCGTGTCTTCATAAAAGATTCGCTCTTCTTTGTTGCTTCTTGGACACATGAAGGTGCAAGGTTCACACAGGGAATCGTACTGCAATCGGAAGGGTTCTGGACATAGTCCAACTGCATGCTTCAATCACCACACAGGTGTATGACAGGTTACATTTATTGCATTTGTTATACCACAGTTTAGTTTATTGTCAAAGAAAGTAGAGAAAGGCATCAGCCATAGAGAGCTGAGGTGGAGCAGGCACCTTGTCTAAACCTCAGCCTTCGACCCCGACGGCTGCCGACTCAACGAGGGCAGGAGACAGTCTCGACGACGGTCTAGCGCATCGTTCGAGACTGTCATTTCATTACAGCGTCGTCAGTGTTTGACTATGAACACGGGATGATACTTTTATTAAATAAAAGCGGAGAGAGAGGGTATTTTCACTAGATGTTGCTGTTTTAGCACCTTTTTTTGAGCTTGGCCAAAGCTAGTTTGATAGCTGTGAGGCGTGCTTGTCAACGCTATTGTTTGGTTGATAAAGTTTAATAAATTTTGTCGATATTTATTTAACTTGATTAATGAAATGATATTAATGATGTTAATTTGAAAGATTGTAAAATGCGTTTTAGATGTGGAAAGCTGGCGTTCATGATGTGGATGAGAATATATTTGATCTGTCTAGAAATAAATAAAACTTCAGCAAAAGGCATATTAAATATATTAATCTAAACAAGTGTTACGTTCATATTCAATTACATACTGTGATTGAGAGATATGGAGCTTACTTTCGAATGTGCTGCCATGATTTAGGTTTTTGAAGAGCCAAAAGTTGATGGTGTCCTGATCCAGAGCTGTAATGATCCCAGGAAGAACCTTCTCAGGCTCCTGTGAGACACCCCCAAGATTGCATGTTGAATGTATTGTATGACAATGAATGCAAAATACACACCTACCTGACTGAGAGAACATAGGGCAAAAGATTGGTTTCCTCCAGCAAATATTCGCTGAATACTCTGGTTATCTTTTTCATGCCATAGAAAAAAAAAACATACATTTATGTATGTTGAGATGTCCAGGTTATTTTAGTTAGTTGAAATGCCACGCTAGTTGAAATGTTACACATTGTGACTTTAGAACCTAGGTAAACAAAACATGAATGATGTATAATGCAATTTTAAAGTGGAATAGAAGATAATGTAAAATTATGAAACATTGTTCCTAACGGCTAACTACTTAAAAGTCGCAATGTGAGATTGAGCCCCTCCTAATTAGTAGGAGACTTTCAGGATCCAAAATCTCAATTAGAGTGTTCTGTCCACTCTAATGGCTGTACACTTGTGTGACGCAAAGTAGTGGGCTGTGGTGGTTGGGTTTTTGGGAGTGTCGATAGTAAGATTTGTGATGGGGAGGGTATGGGGTGGCTAGCATTTTTTTGATATTTTTGTAGAATATATTACATTGTTATTTTTTTTATAACATTATTGAAATCACTATTATCAGAATATGTAGATATATACATGAGATGTCCAGGTTATTTTAGTTTTGCCATTAGTCATGAAAAAAGCTTCCTGAGAATACTTAACTTGAGTTTGTACCATGGGGCAGCAGATGAGGAACAGTGGTGAGATTTGTTTTGCCTTCTTCTCTATTAGTGAATAGATCTTTGTTGGTTGGTGTGGTTGGTTGCTGAGAAAATTATAAATGTGTTAATTGATTTATTTTTTGATGTTTGTTTATTTGTGGGTAATTTGTATTATTTAAGATTGGTGATGTGTTCAATTTTGATTGTTTAATATAGTATGTTGGTTGGATCTTTGTCTGCCAGGCAAAGGTAAAGTTCGATCCCCAAAATCCACAAAACCTGATGGGATCCTTGAGCAAGATGGCCAACCAGCTCCTTAATGACTTAAGTCACCGTAAATCACTTTGGATTATAGCGTCTCCTGGTGAATAGCAGTGAAAAGATGAAGAAAGAGTACCTGCCACAGGAGATCTGGGTGACCGCTGCGCCCCAGAGTTCAGCCACCACACGAGGGGTCAGCTCATTCAGCAGAGAGTTGTGTCCCAGCTGCCCACAGCCACCGCTGCCAAAGGTTAACACCACACCTCCCTAAAGGAACATACAAGGAAATCCATTCGGCTCACAGACTCAGCATGTTTTTATATTTGAATTGAGTTCACTAAATATGACATGGCTTAATGCAATCACTATGGATGGAAACTACATTACTAAAAGAAGAATATGTAGTAACCTTTGTCAAAACAGCAGTGTGTCTTTCACCACAAGAAATGGAAATGATCTTCTTAAGGTTGAGACACTCAACTGTCAATGGAGTAGATCTGTCTGAAAACATGAATTGAAAAACAATTTAATTCACACATTTAAAATATCCTCCAAGTTTAGTTCACATAAGCACCAGGATAACAGTATGTGACCAGATGAAGTAAATGGTTTTCGTCCTTTTATATTGAGTATTATCTATATAATAGTAATATAACAACTGTGTAATGCCTAGGCTGTTTTTGGGATTAAAGGCAAACCAATAAAGTGAGCAGATCATCACCTTATCTTTACGGTTTTATGGAAACAAGCAACTCTTTGGTCCTATCATAAGCCTTCTCATGACTAACGATTGTTTCTTTTGTCTGAATCTCCTGACTAAAGAGAATATTCCTACAGGCCTAATACCTGTCATGTCTCCAAGACCCAGCTGCCCGGCGTCATTCTGCCCCCAGCCGAATACGGTTCCAGAGATAGACATGGCCAAAGTGTGGGCTCCCCCAGCAGTGACCTGGACTAGGGGTACCCCTGACAGGGCTGCCACTGGTGTAGGGGACGGGACGACGGAGGTCTCCGGGGGGGTGAGACCCAGTTGCCCCCGGGCGTTGCTGCCCCAAGTCAATGCTTGTCCATCTGAAAGCAATATGTATAGGTAACAGTATAATAAAAAGGAGTTTCCATTGCTGTATTCTTAACAATAGTAGGCTACATCTAGTGAGCTTGTTAGATCTATAGCCTACCTTCAGTTAAAACGATGGAATGTTGGTCTCCACATGCGACCAGAATTATCCTTTTTTTTATTAAGTTTTGGAGCGATCTGAATCATAGTGAAACAAGGAAACACATATGTTAAAAATCTTTAAAACGTCGTAGACAAATCTTTCCCATATTATCACAGCAATGACCATACGACAACAAAGACTTTGCTGACATCACCTTGGAATGGCGGATGCACTGAGGTCCACAGAGACGACAGTGCCATCCCTGGACAGCAAGAGAAGACTAGAGTCTCCAGAACTTGAAGCTACGACGTGTTTGCATTTTACGCTCTCTAGAAATAAAAGAAATATAGTCAGGAGCAGGGACATGTCAAGGGAAACGGTTGTGTTTAACTAGACTAGAAAATGTTTTTTATTGTGACTTTTTTTGTTGTCCTAGTCGTTTGTGGACCGATTATCGAATGCAATAGGCCTATTTCTCATATTGCGGATCGATACTTGTAATTTGTCATGTTAATTGTGTAATGTATAGCCGACAGCCTACATTATCTGTTCTTCAAAGTAATATATAGACTATTACAGACTATAAGCTAAATTCTCTGTTCTACAAAGTTAAATGTTTTGAGGTCGGTGTTACCCTGCCTTATTCCGTGCCACTCCTGGGCCACCCCAGCTAAATTAGTCTAGACACGTCACTGGTCAAGAGAGAACACCAATTTACATCCAGATAGACTACTTGGAGCTACATTTACTCACTGGTTTCACCGAATGTCACATTTCCGTCTTGGTCTCTTTGCCGCCGAAGAAAATATGAAGTTCCATCACTTTTGGTAAACGCTACCGTTGAATTCGTTGCAGAGAAACTCGTTATTATTGGTTTCGTCGTTGGTATGAACTGAATGGCATTCGCTGAGTCTCGTTTGTCCGCCAAATCATTCGGCTTCGCTAAATTAATTTCTCCCCAAGAAAACATTATGGCTTTATGATGTGTCCACCATGACAGCAAAGCTTATATGCAATAGCCCAGGTAAACTCAATGCATCCCAGCCAGAATCGAAACTGAAACTTAGTGCTGAACGTTATCGTTTTTCCTGAATTGAAACTACAGCCAAGAATACGCCCTACGACGCACCCGCATGTTGCCCTTCCATAATTCCATAAACGCAAATTAAAGCATTTAACTTAATTTATACAAAATTGTATAAACACTAATTTAATGAATACATTTAATAAATTAACTAATTGAAACATTACAGACTAAACTAGATGAACGAGGTCGCTGTAAAAAAATATATAAAAATTGTGTGCGCCCGAATGTGTGTGTGTGTGTGTGTGTGTGTGTGTGTGTGTGTGTGTGTGTGTGTGTGTGTGTGTGTGTGTGTGTGTGGGTGGGTGGGTGTGTGTGTGTGTGTGTGTGTGTGTGTGTGTGTGTGTGTGTGTGTGTGTGTGTGTGTGTGTGTGTGTGTGTGTGTGTGTGTGTGTGTGTGTAGGCAGGCTAAAGGTTCTTTATATGTATCTTGCAGGGGGGTTCCTGAAAGTGGTATTACCAAGTAGTTGTGTTCATAGATAAACATTTAAATGAAACCAAAAAGAATACAGTGCAGGTTTGAGTTTTCCTGACTTCTTGGAACGGGGCCCTGATCCTGCTTTTCTTCAGGGGAAATACAGAAACCCAGATCAATGCCTTTATTGTCCGAGTAAACATGAGTTGTGATTACAAAGCCCTGCATTGACAGCTGAACAAGATGACTGCATAAGCAGTAACTCAGTGGAAACGTCACTCCTCAATCTACTTGAGTTTTGTGTGCGTTGTGGGAGTTCATCCCTTTACACGTGTAACGCTTAATCAGAATCAGAATTATTTAATTTTGCCAGGTATATTTGCAAAACAGTGAAAAGTGAAATGTGTTCATTGTGAAAAGCATCTGTTGTAAAATGTCATTTGTTCACATTGTTAATTCAACATATAATCCTTGCGAATATATTAGCATTTGACCACCGGATGTAGATATAGTATAGCAAATTGTATCTAAGTGTATCTTATTTATCTATTAATCTTAATCATTTTGTAATTTAGTAATTAAAAGCAGCAACAAAACAAATCCCAACTACCAGACACCTTAATGTAATTTGTGTGTATATAGCTCAACGATTATTTAAAAGTATTTCCCAGACAAGATATGATCACGTCTGAACTGAACAATTGAACATTAATGTTATCTCTAGTCTGTTCTTAACGCAGGCCTTTGGTGTTCATAGAAATAAGCCGTTTGCTAATTCATGATGATTCCTTTATAACATTAATTCATTGTTCTTGGTTTCCCTTCAAGAGAAGGTTTAGCTTCACGGGTGTTGGCTAGCAGTCACTATTGCTACGGCATCAACAGTATAGTTTGAACACAGTTGAGTTAGACTACAGGCTCAGTGTAGGTATGAGGCAGGGTGTAGTGTTACCTGTGTAAATACAATAACACAATCATGCAATTTGCATGTTTTGGGCATTGCATGCATTACTACATTTCATTCAGTAACCTCTATTTCACCTTTGAGGAAGTTTTCTAGTTACGACATAAACTAAATGTCTGAAACATGATGCTATTCATTTTTCCTTTAAATTAAATTAATACATTTATAAAAACAATTGTATACAATTCTATGTATGTTAGCTTTGTTCTCTCCTGGAACAAAGCCATTTGGCTTTAGGGGGTGGAATCAACTTAGAAGTATGTGTTCACAATACCATGTTGAATCTTAGTTCTTATTTGCTCCTTTGCCTTGAATACTGTCTATCTCTTAACGATAGGATCATTGTTGTTGGTTGTTAGCGTAGCACGTGTACCGGCTTCTCTGGTGCAATTGTAGCGTCCGGGGTGTATGGGCTCACTAGATACTCTCATATATTAACAAAAACTCGAGAACGTATACTCTTGGAGCGTCAAGACAACTGCATCCATTTATTAAACACAACTCAAGAAAAACCGTTCCCCAGTCGTCGTAAATTCACGCCCACTCCCTCCAGGCATTACCAAATGAAAAACAATTCAATCCGGCGCCTACATACGTCCCCCTTACTGAAAGAATTGTCCCAATTTCCATGCACACAAATAGATTACAACAAAACAGCAAAAACAAAATATTGAAATTAAAATACAAAAATCAACAAAGAAATAATAACAATATGGCCATGTCAATCCCAACACACATTGCCCATGCAATAGGCAACACTGTAACATAACATGTCCGATTCTGTGTGGTACCCCGAACATACCTTCTTTAAAAGTAACAAATTGTAAGTGCATAACAGCAGTTCACAACATATCCACACACTACCCTTCATGAACACTGAGCAGCAGTAGCACATGAGCATGTATACAAGGGCCAGTCAGCCCATCACAGTCCATATAGCGTACAGGGTGTCGCGCTGAACTCCCAGCCCGGGAGAACACAGTTGGAGCTAGTGCATGCTCAGGGGAATCAACTGAGCCAGCATCCGGTTCCAGATCAAAGTCCATGGCCATGTTAGAACATGACGAACCCGCAGGGCTACCAGGGGAGGCCGCATCCTCCTCGTCGTCTCTGTCCAGTCGTTGCTGTCCATATTGTCCCACATCAGTCCTCCAAACACGATGCTCCAACGCAACCCACGAGTACAGCTAGCCAGCGGAGCCAACTAGAAAGTTCAGTAATTGTTCAAAGAGACAATTTATCCAAAAGCAAAGACACACTTCAAAGACCGCTGCCACCAATATAGCGTATATGGGCTCACTAGATACGCTCGTATATGAACAAAAACTCGAGAACGTATACTCTTGGAGCGTCAAGACAACTGCATCCATTTATTAAACACAACTCAAGAAAAACCGTTCCCCAGACGTCGTAAGTTCACGCCCACTCCCTCCAGGCATTACCAAATGAAAATAGTTAAATCCGGCGCCTACACAATTTACACGTGGCCAGCTTTCTGCTTTGTCCCAATTTCAACAGATATTGTGTCCCCCACCCACAAATGAAATTGAAATGATTGGAATTAAAATGGAAGAAAAGTGGCAGCAAATGTTGGCAGTGATATGCTGCCATACATGTAGCAGTCTCGATTATGTTGAGCTATTTCACTGTCGTCCAAAAACATCACAACACTCGACCGCATGAAGGAGTTTCTGGCGAAGTGTTTGGATGTTGCTGTAGTTGGGGAGATTCAAGGTCCAGAAGCAGGTCTCAGCCATTGGCTAGTACAGCTCAGGCTGTGTGAAACACGACAACTTGATCGTTATCGTGATTGTTGAACTGCGAACTTTGGGAATTCTGTCCGTTCCAGTCAGGAATTCTTAAGAAGAGGAAAATAAAGTTGTACATGTTAATGTCTATTGGTTGTTTTTCATACGGTTTTAAGTTATATAATAATGGAGGCAACCAATCAATAGCAATAATATTGTCTACAAGTTATGATGTGTTATGTTGAGTTTTATTTACTGAGGAAGTCCTTCTTTTGCTCCACGGAGAACTCAGCGAAGACGATCCAAAAGTTTTTGACGACTTCATCGTTGGATTTGCAGCCTTGGTATTTTGCATTCTGTAAAAATGAAAAATGCTTAAATATAACTGTTTCTTATTCACACACACATACACACACACACACACACACACACACACACACATATAAATATGTATATATATATATATATATATATATATATATAGATAGATAGATAGATAGATAGATAGATAGATAGATAGATAGATATTAATCTATCTATATACATGGATGGATATATTATGCGGTGTCTGTTGTATTTGAAGGGTTAGGAATAGATATCTGACCTGTCTCAGATCGTCCCAGTTGAAGATCTCCTCTCCTTTGAGGAGCGTCATGAGTTGATCAGGGAGGAACATTCTCCACACAGGTGAAGGGCAGCCTCTCAAGAAGCCACGCTCAAACTCCCTGAACTGATACGCCACGGAGCGGCTGAACGCCATATCCACATGGAGGTCCACATATTTCTGCCTGGGTTAGATACACGTGTCTGTGAAGCATTGTAGTCTGCTCTAAAATATCATTTAAATACGAACACATGCACCAGACACACACTCACTTGTATGCACGCCATGCATACATACATAAACACACAGGCATGCGTGCACAAACATACATACATTGATACACACACACACACACACACACCTGTTGACTTTGGTCACTGGAATGGACTGTCCATTGGGGAGAAGATCCAAATCTTCTGCAGACTACAGAAGTAAAGTTGGTGTAACTTTAAAGTGAGGTCTCCCTGCTAAGTGCTTTTAAACAGGGTTTAAAACTCATTGGCTCTTACCCCTCCGAAATCTAACAGTAGGTCCTCAACAGCCTCCTCTTCATAGTCCAGCAGTTCCTTTAAACCCCTGTTGGTACAACAGTTAAAGTCAAGTCAACTTTGTCCAATTATAATGAAACAGAGGTGAATATGACTGGTAGTTTAGTATAGTATAGTAGTAGCACAGTAACCCCATCAAATTATAATGAAACGGAGGTAAATACATCTGGTAGTATGGTATAGTATAGTCATAATACAGTAGCCCCATCAATTTATAATGAAACTGAGGTAAATACAACTGCTATTTAGTAGTAGTATTATAAAGTGGTAGTATAGCATAGCATTATATAGCATTGCATGGCATGGCATATAATAGAAAAGTATCATGTAACATTGCATAGCATGGCATATAATAGTATATAATAGTATAGTATTGTGTAGCAAAACATGGCATATGTATAGCAAAGTATAGCATAGCATAGTACAGTGTTGTATAGTATAGCATATTATAGCATGGCATGTAATTGTATAGCATAGTATAGAAGTACTGTGCAACAGTTGGCGACAGCTCCATGAGGTCGTCCAGGGATGGCTTCACTCCCAGGAGCTTCTTGAAGAGAGCCAGGGGGAAGGGGATGTTCATCAGGCACTGGTTATACAGAGCCATGCCACAGAGCGTGCCCAGTAGGAAGAACTCATCAGTCAGCTGGGCAACCTGGAGAAAGCAGTCCATAATAACTTTAGTGTCATAATTGGACAATACAATAAATAATGACTGATGGGTGGATGATTGATGCATGATGATGAGTGGATGGATGAATGGAAGAATGGATGGGTGGATGGATGGACAGATGGAGGCGTGGCAGAAACACGCTCCATTTCCACACCATTGCAACTATGTCGAAAAAGCCATATGTCCATGTGATAAAGATGTTACAAAAGCATTCAAATGCACAATTGAATAGTGGATAGTTTATCAAAATCAACAGAAAATAAAAGAAAATATTTTGCCGGCTGATACACAACACACCTTTAATACTTCCACCAAAAAAATTATACGTACATTCTTGCTGAACCAGGCCACTCCGTGCTCATTCACTTTTAGTATTTGTAGTTCTGCCTTCTGAAGTTGTTTTGCAAGGAGGTGAAAGAACTCCATTGACACACCTCCATAATCAAAACCATCTTCCTCATTAAACTTCACCTGTAAACATAAGAGGTTATGCAGGGAAAGGAACTTGAGAAATTAATTACAATTTAAATATTGTGATGTCACCTTATCCCTGGATTCAGAACACTAGAGTATCGTGCATAGTGCTGTAATGTTACACTGATCCTGAAGTCCATTGAATAAATACACATATAAAAAACCCTATACTACACCAATCATCGTATGTAATTGGAAAATTTAACTAACGAGAAAGATTAACTCTACAAACACATTTAGCTAGATTTAATCAAATGTTAGCTAGATTGATCAGAATTGCACCAACATTAGTACCATGGAAGATACAACTTCGGAAATGCTTTGCTGACCAACCATAAGTTTTGATTCCGGGTCATGGGATGACTCCCGCAGAAATCGAAAAGTGTCCTGCTGCTCTGTGCCCCGGTTGACAGTGAATTGAATGATTTCTGGCTGTAAATACTAAGTGGAGGTGTAGTCAAGAGTAGGTCAAGTCAAATCCATTTATAGTATAGTATCGTCAAGTATAGTATAGTAAAGTATAGTGTCGTCAAGTAAATTGTAGCATAGCTATATCATAGCATAGTATAGCATATCACATCACTGTATGGCATGGCTTTGTATGGTATGGTATTGCATAGCATAGCATAATATAGCATATAGCTTTATTAAACGTACATGTCAATGTGGCTTCTTAGGACCACAGAAATTAACCGTTTTGTGGTAGCCCGTGAACCAATAATGCTATTGACTTCATGGACTTGATTTATTGAAAATATCCTTTTCAATAAATATAATCTCACCTTGGCGTTAATCAGATGAATCTTCCACAGTTTCAGCTTGCATTCTATGGGTAGAATGCAAGGGTACTTCACCAGAGGCAGCAGGGTACTCTATATATAAAAGAATAATACAGATATGTTATCTCAGAAGCATACGAAACAATATTTTAGCACACCTAATTTACACGGGTTAATGTCTAAACAACATACCATATAATATTTGGTGTTTATTATCGTTCGTTCATCGTCATTAAACTCAGGATGGAACCATGGAAGATATCGCTGCCTTATCTCGTTTTCTAAGACACCCAGTTGTACAAACTAAGGAGTAGAGAAAAAATATTGTTAGATGCAACCAGTAATTTTAAGTTAAAAGTTTATAATATTGATTTCTATAATTAATGACCCAAAATGTGTATACTGACTTAAGGTCACTTTTATATACTAGAAATATTATTCAAGTAAATAATAGTACTATTAAATAATATGCTAAACATATGGGAGAGAAAGAGAGAGAGTAATAATAATTAGTATAATGTTTTTGTAAAATACTCACCTTCTCGATGGTATTTATGACATTCTTCACATGGAAAACACTATCTGCGAGGCACCGTGAACCTTTACTGCTGGCCTGCAGTCAGGACATTACTATTCAGTTATTCAGCACCACGCTTTCATCCAAAACGACTTACAGTGAATTCCGATACATGTCATTACAGGGGAACCATCACATTTGGCTATTTTCTAGTTGAAGAGAGTACTGTTGTTGATGGAACCCAGAACCTTTTGGACCATAGGCGTCGAACCCCACAAGCTACTACCCTGTCATTTTCATATCCTTCATCACACATCTCTATTTACACTAAGCATCCACAGCCTGCCAGTAAACACTCACAGAATGAAGCCTTTGCAAAACCTCCACTGTCTTCATAAAGAAGTCGGTTCGCTCTTTGTAATCCACATCCAAGGATAAAAGATGCTTCATGGACGCATTGCAGAAGGTTTTCACTGCAGATCGGAAGAAGGTAGGTCTCCTGGACCATAGTCCAACTGCATCAATCACACAATCACAGGGTACATTTAACAGCTTTGGAAAACATATTGCAGTGCATTTTAAATGATTGGTTCTTTGGGTCTATTACCAAGGACTTCCAGTCTGTCTTGGTGCAGAGAGAGGAAGGCATCAGCCACACCCACAGACAGCTTTTCACCATGGTTGTCTCTGACTAGCACCTGCAGCAGCTCCACCAGCATGTAGTAAACCCTCAGGCCTTCGACCCCGACCGGCTGCCGACTCAACGAGGGCAGAAGACAGTCTCGGACGACGGTCTCCACCTAGCATCGTTCAGGACAATGTCATTTACAGCGTCGTCAGTGTTTGACTATGAACATGGGATGATACATTTTATTGAATTGAATAAAGTTGGGGAGAGGCTGGTATTTTCACTCGATGTTGCTGTACCTCCTGTAGCACTTCAGCTTTTGTCGCTAATATGTCGAAAGCTGTGCTGACAAGAGCCACGTCCAAGCCAGAGCACCTGGGTGAGCTCCGGTAGTGCTTGTCAACGCTATTTTGATAAAGTTTACAATAAAATTAAATGTTGTATGGCAAATAGCATCATTATCATTGAAAGACCTACTTGAAATGATAATATATTAATTGAAAAGATTGTAAAATGCGTTACCTTGTGTCAAGAAAGCTGGCGTTCAAGGAAGATGTGGATGAGAATATATCCTTGATCTGTCTAGAAATAAATAAAGACTTCAGCAACGGGCAAATTAAATATACTATTCTAAACCATTTTACATTTAACGTTCTTATTAAACATCAATTACATACTGTGATTGATTGATATAGAGCTTACTTTCTAATTTTACGCCATGATTTCGCATTCTGACACTTTGAGAGCCAAAAGTTGATGGTGTCCTGATCCAAAGCTGTAATAATCCCAGGAAGAGTCTTCTCAGGCTCCTGTAAGACATCCCCAAGATAATTTACAAAGCATGTTGAATGTATTGCTTCCAAACAAATCTATGCAAAATACAAAGACACCTACCTGACTGAGAGAACAAAGGGCAAAAGACTGGTTTCCTCCAGCAAATATTCGCTGAATACTCTGGTCATCTTTTTCATGCAAAAGAAACCCAAAATAAATGTGTGTATATATATATATATATATATATACAGAATATTTTAAGCTGAATGAGACGATTATGTAAGTAGGTGGGAAACTTTCAGGATTCATAAAATGAAATTACTGTGTTCTATCCACTACAACTGGCTGTGCAACTGTGTGACGAGAACTAGTGTAGCCCCGCTGGGATTGTAACATTATTGAAATCACTATTGATCAGCATATATGCAAATATATACATATATCGATATGTCCAGGTTATTTTAAGCTACGAGCTAGTTGAAATGTTACACATTTTGGCATTTAACCCAAGAACCTAGGTTAACAAATCATGAAAAATGCTTCCCAAAGCTCCTTTACCCTCAACTTAACCCTGACCTGAGTGACTTCCTACCATGGGGCAGCAGAACAGGCAGAGGCACCGAACAGTCCGTGGTGAGCCTGTTTCCAAGCTGGCCTTCTTCTCCACGACCAAATGAATAGATCTTCTTTGTTGGGCCTACTAGTGCCATGGTGTGGTTGCTGAAGAAAATGTAATAATAAATAGGAGATTAAAAGATGAGGGTGATTCTATTGATGACAACATTTCTGTATTAACCTGCTGAACTTAATGTAAAGGGATTATAATGAAATACGTTGTTGATGTGTAAGCAAATCATCTATCAAAAATATGTTTCAATTTAAAAAAAGAGGTGTTCAATTCATGCATAGAGTCGGTAGAATAGTACAGTGGCTAGAATCTTTGTCTGCCAGGCAAAAGGTACTGGGTTCGATCCCCAACATCCACAACCTCACCCCTGGGCATCCTTGAGCAAGATGGCCAACCTCTACCTGCTCCTTAATGACTTAAGTCACCATTAAATCACTTTGGATTAAAGCGTCTCCTGGTGAATAGCAGTGAAAAGATGAAGAAAGAGTACCTGCCACAGGAGATCTGGGTGACCGCTGCGCCCCAGAGTTCAGCCACCACACGAGGGGTCAGCTCATTCAGCAGAGAGTTGTGTCCCAGCTGCCCACAGCCACCGCTGCCAAAGGTTAACACCACACCTCCCTAAAGGAACATACAAGGAAATCCATTCGGCTCACAGACTTTTTATCTTTGTAGTAGGGTTATATTTTTATTTCACTAAATGTGACTATGGAAATTAGATGTAATTGAGATTGCTTTAAAGTGCTTATTTTTGATGCAATCATTATGAATGAGAAGAATATGTGAATATAGTAACCTTTGTCAAAACAGCAGTGTGTCTTTCGCCACAAGAAATGGAAATGGTCTTCTTAAGGTTGAGACACTCAACTATCACTGGAGTAGATCTGTCTGAAAACATGAATTGAAAAGCAATTTAATTCACACATTTAAACGATCCTTAAAGTTTAGTTCACATAAGCACCAGGATAACAGTATGTGACCAGATGAAGTCTATGGTTTTCATCCTTTTATATTGAGCAATATCTATATAATAGTAATATAACAACTGTGTAATGTCTAGGCTGTTTTGGGATTAAAGGCAAACCAATAAAGTGAGCAGATCATCACCTTATCTTTATGGTTATATGGAAACAAGCAACTCTTTGGTCCTATCATAAGCCTTCTCATGACTAACGATTGTTTATTTTGTCTGAATCTCCTGACTAAAGAGAATATTCCTACAGGCCTAATACCTGTCATGTCTCCAAGACCCAGCTGCCCGGCGTCATTCTGCCCCCAGCCGAATACGGTTCCAGAGATAGACAAGGCCAAAGTGTGGGCTCCCCCAGCGGTGACCTGGACTAGGGGTACCCCTGACAGGGCTGCCACTGGTGTAGGGGACGGGACGACGGAGGTCTCCGGGGGGGTGAGACCCAGTTGCCCCCGGGCGTTGCTGCCCCAAGTCAATGCTTGTCCATCTGAAAGCAATATGTATAGGCAACAGTATAATAAAAATGAGTTTCCATTGTTGTATTCTTAACAATAGTAGGCTAAATCGAGTGAGCTTGTTAGATCTATAGCCTACCTTCAGTTAAAACGATGGAATGGTGGTCTCCACATGCGACCTGAATTATCCTTTTTTTAATGAAGTTTTGGAGCGATCTGAATCATAGTGAAACAAGGAAACAGATATGCTGAATATCTTTAAAACGTTGTAGACAAACTTTTCCCATATTATCACAGCAATGACTATACGATGACGAAGACTTTGCTGACATCACCTTGGAATGGCGGATGCACTGAGGTCCACAGAGACGACAGTGCCATCCCTGGACAGCAAGAGAAAACTAGAGTCTCCAGAACTTACAGCTATGGCGTGTTTGCGTTTGACGCTCTCTAGAAATAAAAGAAATATAGTCAGGAGCAGGGACATGTCAAGGGAAACGGCTGTGTTGTTTTTGCAAATATTTGTATTGTCCTAGTTGTTTGTGGACGGATTATCGAATGCAATATGCCTATTTCTCATAATGCAGAATATTTGTCATTTATATCCAGATAGACTACTTAGTGCTAAATTTACTCACTGGTTTTACCGAATGTCACATTTCCGTCTTGGTGTCTTTGCCGCCGAAGAAAATATGAAGTTCCATCACTTTTGGTAAACGCTACCGTTGAATTCGTTGCAGAGAAACTCGTTATTATTGGTTTCGTCGTTGGTATGAACTGAATGGCATTCGCTGAGTCTCGTTTGTCCGCCAAATCATTCGGCTTCGCTAAATTAATTTCTCCCCAATAAAACATTATGGCTTTATGATGTGTCCACCATGACAGCAAAGCTTATATGCAATAGCCCAGGTAAACTCAATGCATCCCAGCCAGAATCGAAACTGAAACTTAGTGCTGAACATCATCGTTTTTCCTGAATTGAAACTACAGCCAAGAATACGCCCTACGACGCACCCGCATGTTGCCCTTCCATAATTCCATAAACGCAAAGTTAAACATTTAATTTAATGAATGCGTCTGTGTGTGCGTGCGCGTCCATGCGCGCGCGTGTGTCTAGTATGCAGAGCCATAACGCTGGTGCATACCAGAGCTCTGGCGCATTCTATCGGTATAACCGATCATCGGACAGTGGGCGGGGTCTCAAGGAGGCGTAGTTGTTCCAGTCGTTGTGATTCGCGCCTCCGAGAAACGAGACCTTGTTTGATAACATT
The DNA here is from genome assembly GCA_026745465.1 of Lota lota. NCBI lineage: Eukaryota > Metazoa > Chordata > Actinopteri > Gadiformes > Lotidae > Lota > Lota lota. The sequence continues at coordinate 1,057,940 of JACYXH010000559.1, read as the reverse complement.
GGACCACGGTGGTGTTATTTATATTGGCGTACGTGCCATTCATCTGAGTTGAAAGGTATATGCTTGGGATTCCCGTCTGTAATCATCCAAGGTAGGAGTTTTTCAATGACAATAAAAGAGAGAAATGTCGTATGAACTCGGTTTACACACACTGTGTATTGCTAACATAGCAACTGGGTCAACCTCAGCTAAAAGATGACATTGGCGTAACAGTTGCAAGGATATTGCTTTGCCCTGTATCGTTGTGTTTTTTTAAATGTATAGTAGTGAATTATTTATGGGTAATGTATAATCTAAATCAAACAAAGATCGTATGTGTTTAAGCTAAACCAGTTAACCAGTTAACCCGTATGGTCGCTAGCCTATGTTAGCTCTTTAAACGCCTGTAAGCTGACGCAAGATGAGTTGCATCATATCTGCGTTATTTATCTTTAAGATCAGAAAGGTTTATAGTGAGGGTCAATGGGTGCAAGTGCAATAACTGGATACGTTAAATGCACGCATCCCGCTGTATTGTCGTGTGTGTATTTATACATGGTCACTGTCGAGGTCGTTATGTGGGGTGTGGGCTGGTGTAACGCATTCGCTTGGAATGCACTTTGGGCTGCTCTTCTAATAATTGCTTGAGTATGGACTTTACCCACGTGTAACGTTAGTGTTTCAGTAACTCACACCACGGTGGCTAATCAGTACATCCTGGTTTTTGATGGTTATGGGACATGTAAGGGAGCAGGGGCGGTTCTATGAATTTTTAACTGGGGTGGCCCAAAAGGATATCTAAAGGTGGCCACAATGCGTTGTTAATGTATGTGCACAGCGCGCAATTTTTTAAAATGCATTAATATTCTACTAATAATATAGGCTGAAACATAAATTAATAGGCTACATTCATACATATAACTGTTGATGGTCAGTATCCTATTTTGCATAACCTTTATAGTCAAGTAGGCAAACATTAGCAATGACAAATAAATAAGACCTTTTTCTGAGCTCATTTACAAAGTCAAGGTTATTAAGTAGTCAAATGCTCTAAGCAAACCTCCGAACAAAAATGCATTATGGAAACCCTGACTACTATCTTCTTCTAAATGAACTCAAAATGACTCATCGGAATTAAATTATATACCATACAATATAGCATGCTGTGTATAAGCATGCTATATTACGCCATATACGTTCTGTTTAACCTGAGAACGTGACGTGCACATACATCACCAAGACAAATTCCTTGTATGTTTAAAAAACGTACTTGGCAATAAAGCTTTTCTGATTCTGATTCTGATTCTGATAATAGGGTTGGGCAACAGGAGGAGGGGTGAGGGAGTTACGTCAACTGCAATGTAAACCACAGTCAATATAACAAGTCTGTCAACATTTTGAAGCTTCAGTGGGGAATAGAGACATGTTACAATGTTCCCCCCTGAACTAAGCACCCTTTCTGAAGAGGAACTTGTAGCAGGAATGCAGAGGTGTTTCCTTGTGCGGTATTTTCCAATAATAATTGCGCCGGTGAAAAAGACACATGGATTAAACACTCAACCTATAGTCTAGTGAAGATGGGTTTATGATCCGCCCTTTCCTCAAAATATATTTTGTATTTAGAGGATTCAATTATAATGGAGTCATTTAACAGCTTTCCTGCACACCTCGCGGTGCCGGTGAGATGTGTTCACGATAACGAAATGTTGTTTGCACAGACAGTTCTACTCTTTATGAAATGGGCACAATGTAGAAGAGAGAAACGGAAACTAGAATCTATCTTCAAAAACGAGACGTAGTATCTGTAGAATGGATATTTTGGGATCGATCCACCCACCCCTACCCTATGCTTAAGGAGCTAAGAAAGGAAGCACCTTTCCTTAGCATTTAGAGAATTCGAACAGCTCTTATCATGGCTGCCACTTAGATACTTCCTGGTCATTTCACTCAGTAAGGAACTCTCCTAAGCAAAAAAGACTATTAGACCGCAACCGTTTGCAGCGTACATGAACCCACCCACCCCGAACTCCAAACAACCTCGACAAACAAATGTTAGCTTTTTTGCTGAATTTACTGAATATACTCCCATTGCTGTCCTTGAAAAAAGTATGAAAATCTAATAAAATACGTTCTAGTGTTCAGCCAGCCTATCCTTTCCCCACAATGAAGCCATTCCAATACATTGCTGTTTCTGAACAAAACATTGTTATCGAAAAGTGTATTTTAATACATTTTTATGATTTCTTATATTTTTTTCCAGTGTAATCCAGCAGATCCTTCTCTCACCGAGTGTGCTCCAGTCCTCGGCTGTCACTGTGATGTCAACAGCCTCTCTTGTGCGCCTTGCACGATTCCGCGGGCCTCGGATGGGCTGCAGGGGCGTCTTCCAGGCCGCCACCTCCCGCAGACCCCTGCACACCTGCGGCCTGCGCCCCAGCAACACCCGCTTCGACCCGGACAGCAGCGGCCGCCCCACCACCTGGGACTCCTTCGGCATCTGGGACAACCGCATCGACGAGCCCATCCTGCTGCCCTCCAGCATCCGCTACGGCAAGATCATCCCCAAGGTCAGCCTGTCCAAGGTGGGCACGGCCTCCCTCATCGGCCAGCGCAAGGAGAACGAGGACCGCTTCCAGGTGTCCCAGATGACCGACAACATCATTTACTTTGCCGTGTTCGACGGCCACGGCGGGCCGGAGGCGGCCGACTTCTGTGACAAATACATGGAGAAGTATATCAAGTAAGGAGGCTGGGGAAAACCTTTGGGAAATCTGTTGTTTTTCTTGTTTGCCTTAGAAGAATACATGCTGTGGTGTGGTTACACCAACTGACGAAATCCATTGGAAATCCCCCCTGAATAGTTGTCTGAGTTGCATGTATAATGTATTATCTATAATGTAGTGTATTATTGGTTCAATAATGTACTCTTTATACTTGTACTCTTAATAAGACACGGGCTGATCCGACTTGGAGCACACATAGCGACAGACTGATTGAACTGATGGGATGGTGGTGTTGTCTGTCTCTGGTTGTGGTTGTAGGGACCTGGTGGTGCAGGAGAATAACCTGGAGTTGGTTCTGACCAGAGCCTTCCTGGAAGTAGACAAGGCTCTGCAGAAGCATTTGCATCTCTCTCCAAACGGTAAGTCATTTCATGTCTAAAGTAGATTTAAAAAGGAATCCTGCAAATTTGTGGATACGTAACCTAACCCATACGTGTCCAAAAAAAGTGTGTTTAAAATCGTACAAAAAAGAATTCTTTAAACTGTAGGATTATTGGAGTGTCTTCATGGAGTCTTTTCTAAAGATAACTACGCAGTCTTGTCCTTTTGAAATTGGCACGCTAGGATTTGAATCTTGATAATGTGTAATGTCTTGTGCTATAAACATGTGACTTTATTTGACTAATGCCCTGTGTTTACTAAACCAGCCTTGAATACACAAAGGTAGTCTTTTTATTATTAATCTGTTTCTTACTAAAACACAGATGTCTAGGGCTGCACACCATTGCGTTAAACACCGGCATTGAAATATAGATTACGTTTATGCTTCATGCGTAAACATTTCCTTAATCAGTGTAATATGCTCTCAACACAAGCATCAAGGCCTCGTGAATTGGTTCCCTCTATTTTCCCTTTCATAGCGCTAATGATCTCAACTGCCATATTTTCTGATTAAGGTATGTCTTGACCTAGTATGCCTTTGTGTACGTATAGCGTTCCGTTCTCATGGCGACCACGTAGGCCATGCTGTGTGAAATGTCCCAATATGCCTGTGTGTGTATGTGTGTGTGTGTATGCATGTCATCTATGGCAGCTGCTGAACCAGCTAAGAGCTGGAGGCCCTTGGCACCAATGTGGATGGCCAGAGGCTAGATAGAAGGAGAGTCCAGCTGGTTCTATATCCTGGAATACCGGAAGGTTCTTCATCTTTCTCTCACTCCTCTCTGTCTTTATCTCTCGCTCTTTCTCAAAGTATATGCTCAGCCGCTTGCCATACAGTGCTTCGTCACTAGTGTTAATATGTTCGATTTTGCGTAACGTTACGGTAGTCACTTCTCCTGATTGTTAGCGGTCATTACTTGTCAAATCTACGTTCATTTCATGAGACGGATTGCTGCTATTGAGGAATGACTCAACAATAATAAGAGAGGGAAAACCATATCCCCTTAGGAGTGCCTGTTCCTGAAAATGGAATTACCAGGTTCTGGTAATAGATAAACATTTTAATTAAACAAAACAATACAGTTCAGTTTTAAGTTTTCCTAACTTCTTGGAACGGGTCCCTGATGCTGCTTTTCTTAAGGGGAAATAAAGAAACCCAGATCAATGCCTGCACTGTCCTAGTAAACATGAGTTGTGATTACAATGCCCTGCATTAACATCTGAACAAGATGACAGAAACGTCACTCCTCACTCCTCAATCTACTTGGGTTTTGTGTGCATTGTGGAAGTTCATCCCTTTACACGTGTGACGCTTAATCAGAATCAGAATTATTGTATGTTGCCAGGTATATTTGCACACACAGTATAAAGTTTAATGTATTTGTGAAAGTCATGTGTTGTAAAATGTAAATTTTTCACATATATTGTTAATTGAACATATACTATTTGCTACGATATCATAATTTGACAACCGAATGTCAAGATAGAGTTGCATTGAAAGTCACTCATATTGAGAATCTATAATCTTGGTCATTTGGTTTTTCGATAATTTCTTTAATAATATTATTTTATTCTTTTTTATATTCTGGTAGTAATAAAAGCAGCAACAAAACAAATCCCAACTACCAGACACATACATGTAATTTGCGTATATATAGATATAGATATATAGATATAGATATAGCCCAACGATAATTTGAATTTATTTCCCTGACAACATATGATCACGTCTCGGCAAATGAACATTAATTCTATCTCTAGTTTGTTAATGCAGGCATTTAGTGTTCATATTAATAAGCCGTTTGCTAATTCATGATTTTTCCTTTATAACATTATTAATTCATTGTTCTTGGTTTCCCCTCAAGAGAAGGTTTAGCTTCACGGGTGTTGGTTAGTAGTCGCTATTGCTATGGCATCAACAGTATAGTTTGAACACAGTTGAGTTAGACTACAGGCTCAGTGTAGGTATGAGGCAGGGTGTAGTGTTACCTGTGTAAATACAATAACACAATCATGCAATCGGCATGTTTTGGGCATTGCATGTATTACTACATTTCATTCAGTAACCTCTATTTCACCTTTAAGGAAGAATATACATTTTCAATGTTGTCTCGTTACAACAGAAACTAAAATGCATGTATACACATCTGCTATTCATTGTTCCTTTAAAGTCAATGAATACATGTGTAAAAATAAATGGTGTACAGTTAACAAATTGTATGTATGTTAGCTTTGTTCTCTTCTAGAACAGAGCCATTTTGCTTTAGATGGAATCAACTTATAAGTATGTGTTCACAAAACATGTTAAATCTTAATTCACATTTGCTCCCTTGCCTTGAAAACGGTATTTCCTAACGATAGGATCATTGTTGTTGGTTGTTAGCTTAGCACAGATGTACCGACTTCTGTCATGCAATTAACACATGGCCAGTTTTCTGCCTTGTCCCAATTTCCACAGACATTGTGTGGTCTACCACCCACAATTGAAATGATTAAAATTAAAATGCAAGAAAAGTGGCCAATTATTGATGTTTGTTGGAAAAGTATGTTAAATCTGAAAAAATGTATGGGTCAGATAATACAAATAATTTCTATAGATCTATTTCTATATATTCATCTGTTCGCCTGTGCGTTGTACTGCAATCTTTAATATTTGTTTGTATACAATAGGATACAAAACACACTTGGTAAAAGTAAAGCAATATTGTCCCTGTTAACTAACAATGTAACCCTCTGGCAATAGACTTCTACACACCCTGACCATAAAGTATACATGTGCTGTCCCACTAATAACCCATAATCAGCAATAATCCATGTATTCAGCTGTAAAGAAAACCAATTGCTCCTGCCTTCAACTTGTACCATGACCTTTTGACCTGCATGTCTGACATGTGTCTTGCGTGTGTTGGTGTAGTTTATTGTTGAATTTCGTACGTAAAAATCTTTTTTTTTATTATTATTTGGCTTGTACGTAGTCTTTCACTTTCTTTATGAATGTGCATGTATTTTCGTAAATGGTAGACACTTGTGTGTGTGTGTGTGTGTGTGCGCGCGCGTGCGTGTGTGTGTGTGTGTGTATGTGTAAGTGTGAACGGCATGATCGGAGTGACTAAACAACAGTGCGTCCATATGTCCGGCAGCGTCCGGGGCGAATGCGGGCTCCACTGCAACGGTCGCTCTGCTGCGGGATGGCATAGAGCTGGTAGTGGCCAGCGTGGGAGACAGCCGGGCCATGCTGGGCCGCAAGGGCAAAGCTCTCAAACTCACCGAGGACCACCACCCCGACAGGAAGGACGAGAAGGAGAGGTATGTGCACCGTCCGCGCTTTGTTTAGGCTGGGGTTGTGGTCTGGCTTGTGAGTGGGGATGACTTGGTGAAGAGGACAACAAGATTGTTTTTGACTCCCAACCAAAGGGTTCAGGGTTTGATTACCTATGTCCATAGCCAACCTGTAAGCCTAACTGCTTACCTCCTCCTTCATCACCTGTATCTGAAGTGGATGAAGACAGATTAATGTGTCTGCCTATTCTGCACCTATTGCACTTCTACGCGTCCCTGGAAGGAGGGATCCCTCTTCTGTGTTGCTTCTCAATGTTACTTCCCTTTGGGTTTTGGGAGTATTTTCCTTCATTTTTTAAAGGGCTCTGGATATAGAGGATGGTCATGTAATGTGGGCCTGTGAAAGCCCTTCGAGACTGGAGCTGGGATTTAAAGTGCTGTACAGATATACTGGTTGGCCCTGCTTCAGCGGAAGGTCATGTGTCTTTCTCTCTGGGCTCTCCAAGGATAAAGAAGAGCGGAGGGTTTGTGACGTGGAACAGCCTGGGGCAGCCCAACGTCAACGGCAGGCTGGCCATGACGCGCAGCATCGGGGACTTCGACCTCAAGAACATGGGCGTCATCGCTCAGCCCGAAACCCGGAGAATCAAGGTGAGGGGCTCTAAATGGCAGACCGTTTTTACGGACAATTTAGGGATACAATGAATGGCCATGGCTGGCTGCAACTTCCATTGGAATACTTTGGTAATCATTTCCAAATTTATCGGTAGATTAATAGTGGTTGTTGTACCCTAAGACCATACCCACTTTCAAAGATGCTAGAAAGATTCTTTATTCTGAAAAAAGAATTTTATCATGAATATCTGATTTGGGTTTGTATCTGGGTTTTTTCAGCTTCACCACGTCTACGATGCCTTCCTGGCGCTGACCACGGATGGAATTAACTTCATCATGAACAGCCAGGAGATCTGTGATGTCATCAACCAATGCCACGATCCCAAAGAGGCCGCCCATAGGATCTCCGACCAGGTAGATCTCCTCTTCTCATACTCCTACCTTCAGTTACTTTAGTGTCCTCAGGACCAGTTAGGCCGCCTCGCTCCTCTTGTCAGACTCCTACCGTCAGTTAATGTAGATGTCTGCTCAATGAAAGAAGTCACTTTGATTAAATGTGTCTGCTTAATGACCAAATGGGAATATCCAAGGGTTATTTAAAGCTCAACTCTAGCGGATTGACATTGTAACACTTAATGTTATTATTAGTATGACTTGGTTAGACACTGTGTGTTTGTTTGACTTGGACAAACTAATTTAGAAGAACATTTATTCATCACACTATTGCATGTCCTTTCTTTGTCCCCGCCAGTCTCTCCAGTACGGCTCAGAGGACAACAGCACCATCATCGTGGTGCCGTTCGGCGCTTGGGGGAAGCAGAAGGGCTCCGACGCCAGCTTCTCCTTCAGCCGCAGCTTTGTGTCCAGCGGCCGCTGGGCCTAGACCCCCGTCCTCAGTCCCCAGACCCCCACCCTGAGTCCTCAGCCCCTGCCCAGTCCACACGGAACGGCGATGTGGATGGTAAACACAGTGCAATAGTTCCCCCCCCCCCCCCCCCCACACACACACAACACACACACACACAATTGGGATACTGTACATAGCGGAGAGAGAGAGAGAGAGAGAGAGGGAGAGAGAGAGTGTGCAGGAAGCACAGATGTTGCCTTAGGAATACAGCATGCTTCTGGCATGGACCATGGTACTAATTATTATTATTATTATTATTATTATTATTAGCCTTGGGTTAAACGAGAGGTGCACTAACTTAAACACGTCCGATTCATTATATTTAATTTGGTTGAGACCACCAATGAATGGTGGAGAGGTCTGTATGAATGGCAAGCAGGTCATTCATGTCACTGGACAATTGTGTAGCCTGTTTGGTGTTAGCTATTAACTATTTGGACAATATTGGGACAAAGACATGCCACCAAAAATGTTTGTGTCTTTGTTCCACAATATTGCACTTTATATATATATATTTTTAATGGTAGTGTGGGTGTGGTTCCCAGGTGCATCTTCTACAACACAATGTATCTGTATTTTACCCCTTCTATAAAACTGTACAGTCTGTTACTTTGGAGACAAGTGGTCAGTATTGAGGCCAGAACCTTCTAGAAATGGACTGGGTACTGATGCGTAGCTAGGTGAAATGCTGTGTAGCTTTCAAACCTAACTCCAGTGAACTCAACTGGAAATTATTCCACCTGATTTGTTGGCATTTTGTGGTTCTGCTGAACGAACGTTTTGTCTTCAATTGTTCTGCTGAAGCACAGTTGCTCCTTTGCCCCGAAAGTGAAGGAAACTCGTGAAACAGTTTACAGAAGGGGTGCAAAAATCAAGATTATGTTGTATGAAATTACAAAATCTGTATTCCACCAGCAATACTGTTTGCAGACAAGTTTTGCTAGGGTACAAAATTTTTCATTTGTGTGTATTTTTGTAAATATATTTATGTAACTTTTATATAAGGCTGTTTATAATGTTGTGAATCTATAAGGCCTCTTGGAATTTCCCGTTACAAAATGCTAACCCTGTTTTGCACTGGTAGTTATATGGGAATACAGGTGTTCTAATGGGAGATGTAACGGTTTAAATGATTAGATCATCGTAGGCACTAATGACCACCACACACTATGATGCAGAAACTGACCTCAACCGCGCTTGTCTTCTGTGGGACAAATGTTCTTATCAGGGCCTTCGTCTTCACAGGTACTCGTCAAGTTGTGGGAAGTCATAATACACTTTCAATAATAATAAATTTGATTCATATTGACCTTTTCAAGATACTCCGACACTTTATGACCTAAAATACAAAGGTAAGAGTAAAATAACAAACAAATATCAATAGTTAAAATGTCACATTTAAAAAGCATACAAATGAAATGGCAGTAACCAATGGTTTATCACACGCAGTCTCAGCAGGTGAACACACTTTTTCCTCAACTGTTGTTAGAAAAGGATGATGATGAAAGCCGGGATTGCAATAATCAGCTGTAGTTGTTCCATTCTTGCAGAAAAACGGTAAATTAAATTTAGTTATCGTTAAATAGGCCTATTTGGCCTTAACAAAAGTTGCTTTGTGACAGAAAGGCAAATGTTGTTGAAATGCTGCTATGGAAGACTCCACACAGACTATACAACATGCATATTAAAAGCCAAAGTATACATTTTGGAGTGCTGAGTGAGACCTTTACCAAATGTGTACCATTCTGATAGACAACCGTTGGTAGCAAACCAAACTGCTCAGTTTCTCTGCACTAAGCAGCCTGTGTATCAAACTGAACCGTTACAGCCCTAACTGTTAAGCTTGGGTGTGTACGAAAGGCCAACATGCGTCATCATGATGCATATTTATATCAACATGCATATATATCCACCCCTGTACAAATCAGCCATTTGCTCTGTCCCCTTACCCAACTTTCACTTTGGCATGGCAAGCACACTTCAAAACATAACAATCGTTACCGTTTTTCAATCAACTTGCATAGCCAAGACCCATATCTGACCCATGAATGTTTGAAAACTTGACTAAAATCTGCACCAACGAGAAATGTGAACAAAAGGGAGAGGATGCTGTCTTTGCTGTTCTTAAGGTAAACCATTTTCATTGAAGGATGATCAATTTTGTCAAATATACTATGTACACTCTGTCTATGTTCACTATGTATTTAGTGTTTTAATGTTCTTCCCATTTAAAGTTTCGTAGTGTAGTATTTGTATTAAATTGTGTCATCCATTAACCTAAATCTATAAACCTCATGTACATATAATGTTATTCATTCCATCATCGACTATAACCAATAATATGGACCCCTGTTAGTCCTTCACTCTGATTTTATTGATTTTATTCATGTATAGTCCTGAATACTGTTGGGAAATAATGGAAGGTATGTTTACCTATCTCTTACAGTCCTCTAGCTACAGGCTTAATTTGTTGTGAATCTTGTTGAGCCTTGTGATACATTGTAAACTAAAAAAAATCAAAATCGGAAAATTAACACTTTCTTGCCATAATTTACGTGTGGTGAATGCGTTGACCGCCATTATGATCTAATGTTGTCCACAAGATGGCGCCACGCTTGGTCATGCTGCAATGTGTTTATTTATTAAGGGCAATAGACTTACTAGCCTGGCATCGCCAGACGAATTGCAAACTGCAATTAGTGTGGAACGTCCGTTCATTTTCGATTTACAAAGGGTGTCACCAACGGGCGCAGACCAAAACGCCTCTGGACGCAATTGGATAGGCCTACAACCAATAATAGTAACGAAACGAGTGACGCAGCATTGAGCGACAAAACCTGCAGACGTCTGTTCTTCTTTTAGTGAAAATATACCGTATGGTTCGTTTAATCCTGTCCGATTCGTCTGGGTCCCAGGCTATAGACTTGATGGGTAAATTGTCAAATAAATAATAAATTACAACTAGGACTGCAAGCAGTCACACAAGGTATTCACAGCCTATCCCAGCGCCCGCCCTTTTCAAGCGAATCACGGGTGTAGTCATTATTCCAACTATGCCTCCGTCTTAGTTCTTCAGCACCGTTTTTCCAAAACACACACACACACACACACACACACACACACACACACACACACACACTCATACGTACAGAGACAGAGACAGACACACATATTTAATAGTAGATGCCGTTTGTGTGATTTTGTTCCACCTGCTGGCGACGTTGTGCATTACGCTTAAGAGCAATTACTGTAATTAACACTGTGACGTCATGGAATTAGATATCAACACAAAACATGTTACACATGTTGAGGGAGGTGTCCTCTATGTTCCTGGCAAGTTTCAAGGTCATGCCTCCTTCTGACGCAGATTTGCGATGGAAATGGTGTGTAGCCTCTATGTGACCCAAGTAGTTGCCAGTCCCTGTCAATTTTAATAGTGATTGATTTAATATTGCAAAATGTTGATTTTCACATAAGTCGGCCATTTTGAATTCTTTCAAAATTCAAAATATAACTCTGAGTAAGGCATGTCCATAGAGCACGTGTACGAAATGCTGGGTAATTCTGAGTTTTGGTTGATTCTGAGAAGGATTTTGAAGTTTTTCCCAAAATGTCACTGTACAGGAACAAAAACCCTGGTGGACATTATGGGTCCAAATGGCAAAAATGTTCAGCATGTACATAAGGCATATACACCAAGTAAAAAAAAAAAAGGTCTCCATCGGGGCGGAAATGCCGAGCGTTTAACTTTGACCGGAAGTTATAGCGCCCCCAATGGGAATTTTGACACCAAACCTTGGAGACCTTTTGTTCCGGGATATATATGTCGTCGACAAATTTAGCAACTTTTGTGCAATCGGGCTGAGATATAGGCCCCCTAATTAAATATATAAATAACAAGAATCCCAAGAATAACAATAGGTATCCACAGAATCACTGTGAATACCTAATTACTATACAAGTGCCTAGTTCTCCCAGTAACAACCCCGTATGACTAAAATCCACACATGAAGCAGTGATTTACACTTCTCTAACGTGGGGCTGTTAGTTTAGGCCTTCATCTTTAAGTGGACCGATCAATTAAAAAATCGATTTATTCGTGGGCCGTATGTGTTTGGCGACATATTTGAAGCTATTTTAGCTTTCCTTGAAAACAAATCAACAAAACAGTCACAATGGTATGAGGTATTTTTATTAAGAAATGCCAATGTTTGTGGTGTTAAGCTATGTCCCGATTTACTATCTGTGACTTAAATTTTCAAGTGAGGGATACCGTTATGTTTATTATTACAATCCCAATATGTTATTGTGGCGATCACGATCGTGGTCGCCGTGCTCCGTGACGCGCCACAGTATAGTCAGTCATATTCAATGTTAGTACATATAGTTATATAGTTAGTAAATGATAGTTATAAATAGTTATAAATATTATATATGTAAATATAGTTATATATAATAAATATAGTTATATATATATAAATATAGTAAATTATATATATAAATATAGTAAATTATATATATAAATATAATTAGTAAATTAAGTTAAATAACAACAAATACAAGACCCGAGAAAGTTAAGCATATCCCCTTTGCTTTATCTTATTCACTTCAATCAGAACTGCTTGGCTATACATTAGTCAAATAATTGCAAATTTAAATCGTTTATTTCACCCACATGACTTCAAATTAGAAAATTAGGAAAAACCAAAAAGGGGTAGTAGGCAAAAATGTGTTAGAAAGTCTGGCGACAGCAAGAAATCATATTACATTCAGGCAAGCGGTCAGAACCTCGGGGTCAAGTGAGCTCTCGTCCACGAGTGTGTATTTGATTGTAATCGCACATGTCATGCCCTGATGTTATTTGGGTCCAGCCTCGGGGAACCATTCGTCATTTCACTCATATTTAGTCCTCCCAACACCGTCGGACAGCACTGAGGTATACAACCGTGGACACACAGAGGCTAGCTGGGAACGCGTGGCTCAAAGAGATCCTCTGATTGAATCACCGAGGTTTGGTAAGATAACGTGTTACACCTTAAAATATAGCTGGCATTGAATTTGTAATCATTTGCGGGTTATTTGAGCACTCGACTTTAGTTCACACCAGACTTCCTGTTAACATTGCACATAGATGTAATACTAGTAAGCCTGTTTATATAAGAAATCATACTAATTCATTTTTATGTGAGCCACGGACCGAAACAAGGAATATGTGGGCTGGTTATTTACAGAAAATCTCAAGCACGCAAGAATACAACTATCTCTTAAAGGACTCAGGATTTTAAAGTTATGCTAACGGTTATACAGTTTTGCTAACAGCAATAAAATACAAATAGCAGCTTTAAAGCAGCATCGTTTGATTTTACAACTCGTTTGTGGCACAACAGGCCCTATATAATATGAAAACAGCTTATTCTAAAGATGCTTACTTAACTGCAAGACAGTGAAGTTAACTTGACACATAATTTACTTACTAACTCTCAGCACCTACGATTTGTACAGTATATAGGCCTACTTGTTTACAGTAAGATATGTTATGGATTGGTATTAATTTTAACAATTAAAATAAACGTAGAGAATTCCTATGTATGGTACAACTACATTCAAAGCTGCACTTTGCTTTATGGCTATAGACTATATTGGACATAATTATTACTAATGATACTATTTGCAGATTTATTGGTCCTACACATTGGCAACATTATAATCTAATGTGATCCACTGTTTAAACTTGACAATGATTGCCAGGCTGAATTGTATAAGCAGAAATTCATGAGACATTCAAATTTCAAGAACATAATCAAGGTATATAATATTTGAACATAATTAAACATTTTAATATTTTCCATCACATCATGAAAACATCATTCGGTACAGCCGCTGGAAGAAACATTGGTTAATACTGGACCAACGAAACTAAGCTTGATCAAAAAAAGTGATGATAGGTATGCAAAGTTGGCACTGGGTTTATTTGGTTATGCTCTTATATTGTCTTTTATTAGAGAGAGGGTTAGTGGTTCGGGGGACTGGTGAGCCAGGAGAAAGTAATTAATATATGTGTACTTATAAATTCTGTATAAAAATGTCGTTCTTTATAGGGGCTTGCATGCCCAGGTTGGAAAGCGCCCACTGGTATCTAAATACCATATACTGGTATATAAATTTACAGTTGAAGTATGGGAACACGGCAACTGACAAGGTTTTGCGATCGCATCCATTTAAAAATTAAATCTATACTTTTAATACTTTTTAAGCTATTTGTTTACCTTTCTTCTAATCAAGTAGTTTTTGTTAAATTGTATCTCAAATCTGATTCAAACTTTTACTGTTGAACACATTTGATTAATTATGTTTTCCTTGTTACGCATTTTGTATTGCAGGTGTGCACATATTAGGCTGTGTCAATACAGTTTAATTTATTGACAGGATACAAGCGCTGGTGTGGAAATGATCGAGAAAGCGGGCCACATTAACGTCACAATGTTGGACGACATAGGCCACACCAACGGACTGGCGGGTCCCACCTCCACCTTCAACTCCATGAAGCAGGCTAAGCAGACCTGTAGCTCCACCGTCAGCTTCCACAACATCCAGTACAAAGTCCAGCTGAAGAACAGCTTCTTCTGCACCGGAAAGAACAGCCGTGTTACCCGGGAGATACTGGTAGACCTCAAGTATGCTTTTCTCAAACAACCTTAACCTCCTCAACCCAACCTTAACCCCAACCAACTATAACCTCCTGAAGTGATTTTGACCTCAACCAACTATAACCTCCTCAACCAACCTTTAACAACCAACTTTAATCTCAAACCACTTTAACCTCAACTCACTTTAAACTCAACCCACCTCAATTTACACTAATCTTAACTTTAACCTAAACCGATGTTGACCTCAACCAATCATACCAACATCTCTATATTTTATCTTCTCTTTACTCTCTAACTCTCTGTCATTTTATTTTGCCTTTCTCACCCCCTCTTTGGACTGAGTTTCCTTTTGTCTTTTCTTTTGTCCTCCAATTTTATTTAATATTGAATGTAATTAACAAGTATTCATTTTGTATTGTTTTTAAGAGACCAAGAATAAAACATAATAAATCAGAAGCAATTTTCCCTTCTTAGACATTAGTTTATTGATAATCAGCCTATATCAATAATTATTGTATAATATTTATCAATGTTTTTCTCTCTCCAACTTCAAATAAAACATCAATAATATTACAACAGAATTACAAATTACTTTTGCAAATGCATATCATTTTCCTAAACAAACACATGACCGACCCAAATGTAAACTATTTCAGATAGCCCTTTGTCAGAAACGTGTTAAACACACCAGACGTTTCCCATGGAAGAAGAAAGCATATTTTCACTCTTGGACCGCTTCTCGCCTTGGTGTTAATTATGTGATATTAAGCATGGGTTCCTGCATATAATCTCTCTACACTAAATGATAGGAGCCACTTGCTAGGCAGTCAAATTAAACGTGTGCCCTTCCACAAAATCTCTCTTCCACCTTTCCATGTTTTTGTCTGAAAAGGTTTTTGTTATGTATCTACTTTAATACTATCAATGTAAATATCTGAATTGTTGGACATTTTGACTATTTGATGTACATTGTAAATACATGTACTTCTTTATAACCATATGTTGGTTAATAATAACTCTTATTCTGTTTTAGGATATGATATGATTGGTTTGAACATGTTTTAAAATGTAGCTTTAAGTTTATTTTATAGGTGGGACAGTGAAGTGATAAAATGTACTTTTTTTAATTATCCCAGACAGGAAATTTGGGAAGAAAGACAGGATAGTTGGTTAAAAGAGAGCGGGAATGACATGTAGCAAATAGGACAGCAGGTAGGAATAGAACTTGGGGCCGATACACAGGGTTTTACCTATGTCATAATAGTAATAATAATAATAATAATAATTGTTATTATTATTAAATTAAACAACACTACCTGGACTTGAATATGATGATGGTGATAAATGTTTCCACTCACAGTGGGGTAATGAGACCCGGGCTGAACGCCATACTGGGACCCACTGGGAGCGGGAAATCCTCGTAAGTATTTTGCTGCTTCTTACAAACCAACGGTGCTGTTTACGAACATGGAAACGGTAGCGTTTTCATGGTTACCCTGATATCATCCTCAGGTTCCTGGACATTCTGGCAGCCCGGAAGGATCCGTCGGGTCTGTCTGGAGAGGTTCTGATAGACGGAGTGCCACAGCCGCCAAACTTCAAGTGTCTTTCAGGCTACGTGGTTCAGGTTTACTATTATTATTATAATTATTATAATAAAAGTATTTTGTGTGTGCGTGCACAGTTTTAGCATTAAGACCATCAATATCATAATCGCTTTTATTATGATTTACAACTTAAACAAATGGTTAGTTTTTTGTACATATTTTATTTATATTTTTTTAATGTCAAGGGTTATAGAAATGTAAATATAGAATATAAACGTGAACATTGTCAGTTGAGATAAACAACTTAAGCCTAGCATACAAAGACCAAACCAAAAGTATCTTACTACTACCGTGTGTCCATGCCTTGCTAACCCTGCTACCCGCGCTAACTGCAACCCGCGCAGGACGACGTGGTGATGGGCACGCTCACCGTCAGGGAGAACCTGCGTTTCTCCGCGGCGCTCCGGTTGCCCAGCTCTGTCCCACAGGCTGAGAAGGAGGCACGTGTCAGCCACCTGATCAAAGAGCTGGGGCTCGCCAAGGTGGCCGATGCCAAGGTAGCTCCCTCTCTCTGTTACTCGGTCATTATCATTTAATCTCTTCTTTCCTCATCTCCGCTCTCCATCTCCAATCTCCTCATACCGTTTCTCATAATGATGAAAAATGTATTCATATTTTCCATGACACCTGATCTCATCTCTATCTAATCACTCCCAATCTCATATCTCTTATTCTGTCTTCATATCATCCCTCATCTCTCCTAATCTCATAAATCCTTGACTCATCTCTCCTAATCTCATCTCTTCATCTAATCTTATATCTCCTAATCTGCCTTCATTTTATCCCTTATTTCCTCTCTCCTAATCCTCTCTATCCTTAACGCCTCTGATCTCCTCTCATATCCTTATCTCTCCTTATCCCCTCACCCAATCTCCTCTCTCCTTTTCTCCTCACCTCACCTCTCCACTCATGTGTGAGCCAGGTGGGCACCCAGATGATCCGGGGGATATCTGGGGGGGAGAGGAAGAGGACCAACATCGGCATGGAGCTGATCATTGACCCGTCGGTGCTGTTCCTGGATGAGCCCACCACTGGCCTGGACGCCAGCACTGCCAACTCTGTCCTGCTGCTGCTCAAAAGGTCTTCACGAGGATCTCCCTCTGCACTCTGGGACCAAGGAGTACAGATACAATCTTAATACATTTTCATGTTTTCTAGGTTTTAACATAGGCTATCACTTTTTGAGTTCAGGAATACTGGGCTGTGGTCAGGATAGTGTAGTGGTGAGGGTTCTGGGTTCTAAGCCCAACGTGAGTTCTGGGTTTGAATCCCAACATCCAACGCCTACCTGCTTATTAATGCCACAACAAAAAGAAAAGTTCATCTGCTCAATGACAAAATGAAAAGAAAAATCTTTGTGTATACCGGTACTGCATGCGATTTGAAATCTTAATGTGAAAATGGTATCAGA
This sequence comes from Lota lota, assembly GCA_026745465.1. NCBI lineage: Eukaryota > Metazoa > Chordata > Actinopteri > Gadiformes > Lotidae > Lota > Lota lota. The sequence goes on along the minus strand of JACYXH010000559.1, from coordinate 1,040,331 downwards.
ATTGCTGCTCAGCCATTGTGTACTTAAACGTAGGGCAGGATAGTGTAGTAGCCAAGTTCTGGGATCGAATCCCAATGTCCGCAGTCTACCTGCCAGCATCATTGAGCAAGAGGCCCTTACCCCTATCTGCTCCTTAATGATATCTATTTTAAATTCACTGTAGGTCACTTTTGATAAACGCATCTGCTAAATGCTGACCTGTAACTTGTGTAACATTAAAGTAAGACATAACCCATGTCTTATGTTGATTTTGCCTTTGCAGAATGGCCAATCAGGGACGGACCATCATCATGTCCATCCACCAGCCACGCTTCTCCATCTACAAGCTGTTTGACACCCTGACCCTGCTGGTGGGAGGCAAGATGGTCTACCATGGACCCTCCATCAACACCTTGGACTACTTCACTAATATCGGTGATTCATACCGCTATCTGAAACACCACATGCCAACTTTAAGCACTATATCATGGGGATGCAATGTATAATGAGTCGTCTATACATTTATGTGTTTCAATACGTTTTACATGGTTGTGGTAAAATGTTTATTGGAGGCCATTGGATTGTATAAGCTGATGTGCTGACTGCTGTTCATAATGAACTGTCATGAACCATAATAACATCTGATAAATTCACCCTTGTCTTGTTCTCCCAGGCTACACCTGTGAGCCTCACAACAACCCTGCAGACTTCTTCCTGGATGTGATCAACGGAGACTACCATGCTTCTACTCTGGCCACGATGCAAGGGACTGAAGGTAATGCATCACATATGCACCTGCATATAGACACACACTCACTCAAACACCATTTATTTTCTTTACCACAAATGTATAACTGGTTAAAAAACATTTATGTTGGTATGATTACTGATAAAGATCATTTATCATATTTTTAATTCCAATACATTTTCATTCATTTCTAACATGTATTTTAATCTTTGACTCAAAACGTCAAACTCAACTGTGAAACCATGAAAACCATTCTTGTGGTCGTCGTTCACATCTCCATCTTTGTCCTAAACCCTAGCTGGGTGGGGGAACAGAATGCACAATGGCCTAAGGCGCCTAAGGCCCATGTCATCCGTTTCCTCCTCATCTCTCCACGAATGTGTCCCCCTGAAGAGGTGGCCCTGGAGGATCTGAGCAGCTGCAGGCAGAGCGTGGAGGACCGTCTGGTGGAGGACTACCAGACCAGCGGCTGTTCTGCCGACACACGGGCCGAGCTGGAGCGTATCAGCCTGGCCAAGCACTGCACCGCTCCCTGCACAGCCGCCCGTACCATCACCTACAACAGCTCCTTCTGCCACCAGTTACACTGGGTGATCAAGAGGACATTCCGGAACCTCATGTTGAACCCTCAGACCTCTGTGGCCCAGGTAAGGCATCGGGATCAGTGGTGGTCCTTCCCCCACCCCCCCAACTGCTTCCACATGCATCGGTTTAACCGAGCAACATCTGCGGGCGTATCAATGTCCAAGTGAACGTGTGCACATTGTAACACACTTAGCAGACGGTAAGGTTTGACCGTTGCTACGAATCTTTAGGTAGTCTGTTCTAAGTGTACAAGACCTTTTTATGAGACCTTTCAAACGGTTTCGAATGTTTTTCATTTGGTGCCAAATATCAGTAGCTTATAAGTCAGCTATCTCTTATAGTTTATCTATTGGTAAACACAGATCCTGGATTGGGGATCCAGAGTCCAATCCAAAGGTTATGCTGTATATCACAAACGCGATTTTATTTATTTATTTTTTTAGATGTGTTTGGATCCTAGAGCCAAGACTGAATGAACGGATGGCACTAAAAAAATAGAAAAGATTACACTTTACTCAAAACTTGTATTTTGTCCACAGTCCCGGTTTCCAAGACCAATGGCAACACCTGGGAACCCATTCTGGTGCATGGAGAACAGAACCTTTTTTATTAATTCTTTTAAGAGATTAACATTGGAAAACATGACACGGGATAACTGGTTATCATGGCCGAGACTAGGAAGGGGGAGTGTTGCGAGGAGGATCGGTGAGGGGGGAGAGAGGTTAGCCTCATTAGCTTTCCTGTGGTGTTGAAGTACCGCCAAAGGTTTCCTCACTTTAGGCATTATTAACAGCTAAATGGCCCTAAATAATAGTCTTGAGTAATCCCATCGGGAGGGGGGGGTCGTCGTCTCTCCGCCCCCACGCACCCCATTAATCGGCTTTGGTGACTGTTGTGACCCGGCCCTTGGCTCTTGAGTCTGGGGATCTGAAGTGATATCATATCGGCCCCATCAGAGACCCCCAAGGCTGGGGCCATCACATGACAGAGTGGGGGGGGTTGGGTGAGGGGGTGGTCTCTTCCACATGAAGAGCTGAGGGGAATGAGGTTTGTTGAACCTTATTGGCTTATTGCCCTGGGAACCGTGCAGGCCCCCCCCCCCCCCCCCCCCACCACCACCACCACCACCACCACCACCACCACCACCGCCACCACCACCACTCGGTGAAGTCATAAGGCACCTCGCTGGGATTAGAGACACGTCCCCGCTCTCTTGGCTCCCCGCCGGGCGTGTCTGGCGGATGACTTCACCCTCCTCTGGGCACCATCACACGGCCCTGCCAAACCCCTATGTCACCTTGACCCCCTTCAAATGATTAGGTCAGAGGTCATCCTAGGTAGGATATCGAACCCGTTTCCCCCCCTCCCTGCCTCTACGAATGAAACCATGGCTTGTTGATCCATGGTTTTAAAGGTGAACCCTAACCCTAACTCAAGTGAACCCAAAACCCTTTTATTTTTTTCGTGGTAATTTGTCTTGTATGATCGTCAACATAGTTATCTATGTCATTTTATCACTGTTTCTGAAATAAGTCCCCAATTTAGAGAAAAAAGGGGTAAAATCCTATGTTTTTGCCATTCTCCCCAAAACACTGAACGTTCCACTCTGCTGCGAACGCAGGTGGCGTTCTTTTCGTGACATCTGAGTGCATTTTCCGAGGCACTCAGACGTCACGACCAAGGGGCGCCAGCGGCGCGGTTTGTGTGGATGTGTGGACCTCTGTCTGGGCAGCGGTTGACTGCGGCGTCCGAGAGGAAGTTGAGCTTTTCTGACACTTGTAGTGGATGGTGAATGGCGTGTGTGGATGGTGAAGCTTCGTCTGAGCAGCGATCTATTTAATACCTCTATAACTCTCAACCCAAAACTTATTTTTCTTTTTAAATGGGTCTTTAAAGCCTTCGAGGCAATTTATGTTAGCATTTTTGGTCATATTTTTTTAATTGTCTTTACATCCTGACTACAACCAATAAATAAAATGATCTGACAAAATAAATATCTGCTATCTGTGGCTGTCGCAGGCCTGTAATAATCCCGTTAAAAAATTATGTTGGGCCCGAATGAAATTATTGGATGGCGTTCCTGTCTGTCTACATACCTACCCGGTTACCTGTGCTCACTCTGCCCGTGCACGCATTGCGCATGACTGGGGTTTTCCACAATGCTAGGCAGACCTATTGCCAAAGCTAGCAAGCTACTCGCGTGTTTTGTGGAAGTTGCTTTAGAGGAGGCCTGAGTGGTGAGATTTTTTCAGTTGGATAGTTTCAAAGTTTCTTTGGAACTATCCAACTGAAAAACATGACCAAAGTTTCTTACACTCGCTGTTTTTTTCTAATTGCCTACCCTACATTTTAAATGATCATCTCACTTTTCCACTCAAACAAAATAATGCAACATGTTCTTTAACAATGTGTTAGTTTCACCATTCGTCTGCTGAGCATCCACTATCATAATGTCCTCGTCTGTATGTCTCTGTGTGTCTGACCAGGTGGGAGTCAGCATCTTCCTGGCACTCATCGTAGGGGCCATTTTCTTTGGGGTCAAGAATGATCAGAGTGGCATCCAGAACAGGTGGGAAATTACGATACATTTGTGGATTTTGTGGAAAACGTTATTGTTTATGTATCGCCATTTCAGAGATCTAAGAATATTGACATGGTATTGCTATGTTGAGGATTATCTTTTCTTAGGTTTCAAACTTAATAGCAATGTTTTATGTCAACACAAAATAATTTGTGGAGGCGCGTTTTAATCATAATGCTTCGTTGTGCGTTTGTATTGATCCCTTTTCTCTCCAGGTTTCCAGGTCTTTAAATGTAAATATAAATTCCAGCATCACTAATCCTCTTAGCACTGCTTTGATCAGTACCTTCGGGCACAACCTGGTACTCAGACTATTCACTAGCCAACAGAGTCCAACATTTTCCCTTCACAGTTCTCTTACTTGCTCGCTTTCTCGCTCTTTCGCTACCTCACTTTCTCTTAATCTCTCTCTCTGAACTCTCTCCCCTCTCTCTCCCCTTTCTCCCTCCATGATTTAGTTCAAAAAATGTCCAGGATAATGACCTTAAATCCTCGTAGAGAGTACGACTGATGATAATGTGTTCAGCTTACACACACACACACACACACACACACACACACACACACACACACACACACACACACACACACACACACACACACACACACACACACACACACACACACACACACACACACACACACACACACACACACACACACACACCCCTAACTTGCTTGTCCTTTGTATGCAAAGGTCAGATTACATGCGTCAAAACATGCAGCCTGCTCACAGACTTGTGTTGCTATTGGAGTGAGGTCACCGGATCCTCCAACACGTGTTGGTATTGGTACAGTAGTGTAGCGGTGAAATCATCAAATATATTGATTGGCAACCGATGAGTAAATCATGATCTGATTCATAGTTTGAGTCCAAATGCCGCACATGTGCTGCTTATAGTTTCAGAAATGCAAAAGATATATAGACCCATTATTTGTTGAAACCTTCTTATGAAGCTTTTCCTTATTGACTTAATAGCGAATTCGATACCTATTTATTCATTCAGATATGTTATTGATATCATTAAGGAGCAGCTGGAGGTTAAGGCATCTTGCTCAAGGATGCCTACAGTAAGACTGCAGATCCCCCCCCCCAACCCTTACCCCAACTACACCACCCCAGCTGCCCCTGTGACCTCTGACCTTGTGTGTCCTTATGCAGGATGGGGGCTCTGTTCTTCATCACTACCAACCAGTGTTTCAGCAGCGTGTCAGCCGCTGAGCTCTTCATCACAGAGAGGAAACTCTTCGTGTATGTTTTCTTGTTTTAGTTTCATTAAGTTTCTCAAAAGTTAATATTGGAATGATGCAGTCTCCCTGGCAAACGTACACATTCAGGCAGTTAGTTTCCTACGCGGCTGCCATTCCATTAATTGATAATTCATTATTTGATTAACGTGATAACCAAGGTTTAAGACAAAATGTTATTGCAATATATACAAATGACATGCCAGATGTGTGCACAAAGTCAAAGTTGCGTGCACTTTTTTTTTTACTCATGAATGATGTATTTAAGTAAAGAAAGTGAACATATAAATACATGTAATTTATGCTTTTGCTATTGTAAAAATATAATTTACATATTGTTATATGTAAATATATCATATTTATTATTGAATTCATATTATTGAATGAATTCAATAGGCACGAGTACATCAGCGGCTACTACAGAGTCTCCGTGTACTTCCTGTCCAAGGTCCTGTCTGACATCATCGTTCTGCGCACCATCCCTGCTGCCATCTTCAGCCTCGTTTCCTACTTCATGATCGGTACCAAATGTTAACGTCTCTTTCATTTTCTCTTTATTTACTATACACTTGGTCATTGAGCAAAGTGCCTTTTTTCATCGAGAACACCATTGAGGAAGAATTGTCATTAACAATGGTGATGAATAACATTAAAACACTTGAATACAAGGATAATAAAATAACATGTAATTATTTATATATATATATATATATATATATATAAAAATCAAATGATGGAGGCTGATGATATTATTGGAATAATAACTTGGATTGAATTCAGAAACAGGTCATTAGTGAATGGGCAGGTGGAATGGAGGGGGCAGCTAGTTCATGGATACCTACAGGATGGGCTGCGGGGTCATGCGCATGTGAGGGGGGCGTGGAACCCAGAACCTGGGGATCTTGACCCCCTATAGCCTCTGCACTGTCCTGCTTGTCCTCTCTTCATTCCCATGGGGGGGCTGTGTTGCAGGGCTGCAGGTCTCTGTGAAAGCCTTCTTCATCTTCATGCTGACGGTGACGCTGGTGTCGTACACGGCCACCGCCATGACCATGGCCATCTCAGCCGACCAGAGCGTGGTGGCGCTGGCCAACCTGTTCATAACCATCTCCTTCGTCTTCATGATGGTAAGATGACGATGGATGTACTTCGGAGGAAGGTGTGTGTGGGGGGGTGGGGGGGGGGGGCAGTTGGCATTTAAATCTTCCTTCGTTTTGTGTGTTTTATGGTGACCTGTCTCGGTCTTCATTTGTGTGTGTGTGTCTCTCTCTCTCGGTTTGTCTGTCTGTCTTTATGAATCTTTTTCTCTTGTCTGTCTCTCTCTGTCGTTTATGGAGGATTGGGCTCGCTATGTTTTATTCCATTGTTTATTTTTGTTGGTGTGTGTGTGCTGTGGTTGCTAATCGCTCACGAGTGTTGTTGCTGTTGTTGCTGTGGTTGATGTGTTGTAGATCTTCTCAGGGCTGCTGGTGAACCTGCCCAGCATCATGGACTGGCTGGCGTGGCTGAAGTACTTCAGCATACCCCGTTACGGCCTGGCGGTGAGTCACTGATACCATAATAACACGAATATAGACCGTGGCCTGTATACACATTTTTCGGACAAATTAAGGTTGTGCGGCAAATTAAGGTTGTGCGGCATACACAAAGGTGTATGACCAAAATCGGTCTGCGACTATTTTGCAGCGCAGTGTTTTCGCTCCATGGTGATTATGCTCTGTATTCTATGCAAATACCTTTCAGAAAGCTTGTGACACGATCAATATTCGCTTAATGGTAATCCCCGACTGGCACAAACAGGTTGAACAAGATACCTACTAATAATAACAGGCTGGTAATTGGGCAACATACTCCAATTTGAATGTTTCCAGAATAGTGCATTTATTCGCATTCTCTTGAATAGCGCTAGTGCTGCGGTGCGATTTCATTGAAACTTTACACACTGTACAAACCACCTTTTTAGTTTCATGATCAAAGCAGTGTGTCTTTATTGGAACGTAAGTGGGTCATATTTCCAAATAGAGAGCTCACAACGGCGCCGCCATACATCTGGCACCTATTCAACCTAGGAAAGAAATGATCTTGCATCCACATGATAAATGAAATTTCAAAGGCTTCTCACGGACTCATTGATTTCTTATGCTGCCGTGTCTTTGTGGGTCTTTTCAACTTTCAGCAACACGTGGGGGCCTTCGGGTATGATTTGATGTACTTTAAATTGGGCATTTGTTACTGCAGCCCTTTAAATGGGTGCGGCCTATTAGAGGTTTGGTTTTTCAAGGAGAGAGAGAGAGATTTTTCATCCATCCTACAGGCCCTCCAGATCAATGAGTTTGTGGGTCTGCGGTTCTGCGACACTCAAGAAGTCATCTGGACCACCAACTCCTCTTCTCCTGGGAATTACAGCGGGCACACTGTTGGGCAGACGTGAGTGTTACTCTACTGAAATGAAATATGAATGAATTCATGTTATAATTATGATATTATTATTATTATGTGCGCTTTCCCTCCAAGAATACTGTGAGGGAAAGTTTAAAAGAGCTACACCACATCTACCAACCAGAATTTAAATATCAACCAAAATGTAAATATTTTTTTGGAAAGTACAACATTTAAACTCTAACAAGGAAAGAGATCAGGAAACCTCCAAGGCAGGGTTGTTATCAAACAATGCCCATACATGGCTTCACCACCAACCAACTTCCGTCGTTTTTGTTATTCTGGGATCAATGCCCTTGTGTGAACATTCTCTAACTTTGTATCAGACACTGTCATGCATGTGTCATTCACATATCTTGTTATTAAAGCCCTGAAGACAACTACATACTCTTCACGCCAGGGGCATAATCTGTCCCTGAACAAACCGTATAGATGCTTTGTCTATCTGAATCTCTGGGTGATCCTGCCCTGTGTCACCTTGGTCCCCAGGCCTGAATATTAGTGCATACTGGTGGCATAGAACATCGGGTGACCATTCTAAGAAGCAAGAGTCTCTTCAGTAGACTCTGTGTTTTTCCACCCTTATGTCATTAATATAGCATATAAGGCAGGATATTGATTATAATCCTTCTAAGGGTATAGTCAAATTCTCCCACAATATAAAATCAAATGCCAAGCTATTTAAATGTTAAGCAATTTTTTTTTTTTTGATGAATGCTGTTTGAATTCGATTGAAGAACTTTAATAACCACATTTTCCTCCCTTCACAATTCTATTTTCACAAATTATCTTTCTTGTTAATTCTTCTTCTTCAAAATTCTAAATCTTTCTAAATCTGCTGTTGTAAATTGTAAGCCATTGCTAATTCTGTACGTTTATTACCAATGATAGATTATTATACCCTTGTGCACAGTGACCAAAACTGATGATCCTTAATCCTGGTACAATATTATGGTTGCAGTAACTCTACACCTCTCTGAATTAGCGCCTCTCTCTTTTATTTATCTCGCAGAGTACTTTGGCAGACAGAAATCGAAATTCTTACAGAGTTTCATTATTATAGTTAATGTCGTTAATGCTAGTGTGTTGGCCTACCAGGCAAGAGGTACTGGGTTCCCCGATGACGGTGTCCTCCTACCTGTAGGCATCCTTGAGCAAGATACCCGAACCAATTTATTATCTGAACCTCCTTATTACCTGTATTCACTTTATGCTGCTTGGGATAAAGGCGCCTGATAAATAACCAGCTAGCCGTAAAGAGTAATCAAGTTTGTTTAGCTTTTTCCAGCAAGATACATAGCCTCCTACCTACTCAACAATGATATAATTTATGTTGAATCATTTATGAAAGTCACTTTTGGATAAAGCCTGTCGGCTGAAGGATAAATAGTCGTAGTAAAATGTTTAAGTCCTGCATTGCGTTGTTGCAGGTGCACTGGGGAGCAGTACCTGGACTACCTGGGTATCAAGTACAGCTACTGGGGCTTGTGGGAAAACCACCTGGCTCTGGTGGTCATGACCGCCATCTTCCTTATCATCGCTTATCTCAAACTCAGATTCATCAAGAAATTCACCTGAAAGTGTCCTTCTGGTAGGGTTGGAAGCGGCAGTTAGCCAACAGTCTATAAATATCTTACACCTTTGGAAACATGCATATCGACTGCACTTGCATATTTAGATCATTTTGTATAAGTGAAGAATACCTTAATTGTTATATTGTTTTGTTCTTTAAATTGTTTTAGTATGTTGTTCACAGAAAAGTAAACTATTAAATGTTGAAATGACATTTACTGTGTGGCAGTAGTATCCATAATAATAATCCTTGATTATAATTTCTTATGTTAACAGTTTGTTAAAAGAATGTTGTTATTTTGAATTATGTACATGTTTATACACTTGTTCTTAAATGTGTCAAAGATTTTATAATCAATATAAAAAATCTTCACTGCCAAGTAATCAACCACTTAAAATCTTGTGGGATGCCTTTTCTAACAGTAGGAAAATACAATCTATACTACAGACAACATCTTCTAGTCTAGTGGGATGCCTTCTCTAACAGTAGGGAAATACTATCTATATAACAGACAACATCTTATAATTGAGTGGGATGCCTTCTCTTACAGTAGGTAAATACAATATATCTTCAACATCTTATAGTTTAGTAGGGTGCCTTATCTTACAGTAGGAAAATGCAATCTATCTAACATGAAAATAATTAATAAGTGTAGCATTAGATGAATGTTGTAACACTTTATTTTGAAAAAGGTATGTATACAAATCAGGCTACAATAATAAGGCACATTAGGCCTGCGCTTACAAAATAAAAGCATGGGGTTCCCATGAACACTCCAGATGCACTCCAAATTGAAGTTTGTTTCAAGTTACAATATGTATCATAAACTGATAAGTGGGTAATACAAACGCAATATGATTAAATATGACAAAGTGCCACAACCTATGTTAATGTTACAAAAAGACCAAAATAAGCAATTAATAAAAACCTTGCTTGATATTTGGTGGCATGTTACAATGGGTATACAATAATAAAAAAGTAAGTCAGCTTTTTTTAAATAAAGGCTGTTAAAACAAATTTAACACAAATAAGCTTGTAGGCTAGGGAAATTGTATCAACTGGTCTACACCTTTTGCATTTAATACTACAATGGTTATGCTTAATTGTTTGGTCAAATGTTACAATGGATATACAACAATAATTAAGTCATTCGGCTTTTTTAAATAAAAGCTGTTAAAGTAAATGAGTGATATTGCATCAACTGGTCTTCCATTTTTGCATTTAATATTGAAATGGTTTCACTTTATTGTTTGGTATTTTATAACAAGTATCTTGTTTTGCTTTTCTCAAGAAAAATAATATCAAGATAATTTTTGACTATATCCTTTGGGCATACCTCATAATACACATTATTCACCGCTCAATATTTCACCCACTGTCAAAGTATTTTATAGAGCTATATAAAATACATTTGAATTGAGTTTGAATTGACCCCAAACAGTTTTGGGCCAAGAATAAACCTTTCATAATCCCTTTGGGTGCTCCTATGAGCGTGAACAATGACGATGGTAGAGAGACATTTCAGGGAAAAAGAGCGAGAGAGAAAGAGGGCTCTTTGCTAAAACACATTCCAAAACAGATCCAAAATGGTCGTCGCAGGTCTTCAAATATGGCCGCTACCGTTGGCAGCAGCTTCTGTGCCGTCGATGGACAGCGATGAGGGAGGGCGGGGACGGGGGGTGACGGTTTGGGGGTGGCCGACCTGGGAGACCGTGTCGTTGCACTCCCATCTCTCCAGCTCCTCCCTGACCAGCCTCTCCATCTGCTCCCTGTGGACCTCCGAGTCACGGCCTATCCTCTCATCCTATTTGCCGCAAGGGGATAGATAGAGATCAGTGTTCAACTTGAAGGTTTAGAAGTCTGAAGCATTTCTTTACATGAGTAAAGGATTTATGTATTATGTGTAGTCTTTTTATTCTGGTGTGAAGGAAGAACATATTAAAGAGACGGGACGGATCTGAGTTTTCCCTACACTTATGCTGGAAAGGGGGGTAGTAGTGAAATACATATTAAAGAAAAGAAACACAAACATCACACAGTGGTGAACAATATCTAAGCCAATACACTATCAACAATGATTTGTTTAAAATAGTTTAGTGTGTGTGTGGAGCATAAACAGTATATGTTAGTTTAACTCCTGGTCCTCACCTCCATGACACCATCCAGAAGCTTCCCCAGCACGTCCTTCCTCTTGGTCTTGGCTCGCTCCATAGCCTCCAGCTTCACGATCACCGCATCGATCTTGGACACTATGCTGCCGATGGAGTGCTCCATCCTGTCTACGCGTCTCACCAGCCTGACCCAGCAGAGAGATGGTACTCGTGTGTTTATTAGTCCTCCTTGTTGTAAATCATATTGTATGAGGTCCATAACGAGGAAACAATGAACATTTGGGCATTGAGATTTAAAAATGTAACACCATTGTGTTTTCAAACCGCAAATGGTTTGTCTCTTTGTAGGCCGTGGGTTACTCGTTTAGTCAATCATGTAGAATTTGAGGTCCATTTCTTTGACGAGTTAACAAAGCTGAAATCGATAGTTATGTATTGACCTGGTATGTGGTATTTTTAAATTTCAGCTGCACAGTGAATAGCATCATTGTGTTTTCAAACTACAAAGTCAGGAGAAAGAAATGTAAAAAAAAACGTATCGAACCTAACTATTTCTGACAGTTACAACATACTGTATTTTCGTCAGTTAAAAGTCCTTACACTTGAAACTCTTCATAAGCCACTCCGCCCGAACTGCTACCACGGCGACGAGAGCTGTGGCCGCTGTCTTCATCATCGTCTTCCTCAGAGTCTTCCTGGGTCCGGGGGAAGCTCCTCCCACTAGTGGGTCTCGCTAACGAATTGGGTTCAATATCCAAGTCCTCCTAAGTGTATGGAGAACAACACACTGATCATCTGCAAGTTAAATGCTTTAGCGTCTGAGATTTCTACCCGGTGGTTATTGATCAACCCACAAATGGCCATTAAGGAAGGAAACAAGTAAAAAAAAGTGATGATCGCTCACTCTCTCTTTCTCCAAGTCGTCTCTCATTTGCTGATGTTCATGCTCCGTCAGCTGCTGGTCCCTGTCGTGATCGTACTTGGCAAAGATCGCTTGGATCTCCGCATCCGTATGCCCCTTTCTGTGCGTTGAGGAATGAATGAGGATACTTTAGTCATTTAGCAGACGCGTTTTTCCACAGCAACTCACATGGAATGGGTCATTTAGGAGCAGGGGAGGAAGAAGTTTGGCCAGCTTGCTCTATGATGCCTATAGGTACACTACGGACATTGGGGATCAAACCCAGTACCTTTTGGCGGGGAGTCACATGCCCTAGCGACAACACTATCTTGCCACCATTAACAACAAATTTGTCAGGTTGTGGTCACCCTTTCAGATCCTGGCGGAGTTCATCGAAGTTCATCTTTCCTCCAGCTTGACGCAGGCTGTCAGAGATGTCGTCCACAGCTGTCTTCTTCAGCCTCAGACGCATCAAGGCCTTGTTACAACCCTGGGAGGTACCGGGCAGAGGGGCAGTATACAGTTAATTTCTTTAGGCAAACCTGGGCTCTGGTAAGAAGTTCTTCACCAGAGCCCGGATTTCACACTCCCATAAAATAACCTGGCAGGGGAGGGGGGGTTTACCTTCTTAATGAGGTCAGTCATCTCCATCTCAGTCCTCTGCTGGGACATGTCTGCTTTCACCTCCGAGTATGTGTCGTTGATGATGGCCAAGAACATATTCTGGAGAGAAGATAACGCAAATATACTTAAGATAATTACAATTTCGTCATTGAGAAGATGGTTTAATCCAAGCGACTTGGAGACTAAATTCACTGAATTCAAATTATTTTGTTTGTTTGTTGTTTGTTAAGACCCCAGGTTAATTGTTTGCATGTTTTATGTTGAGATGTAAACCAACCATGATTTCTGCTCAACTCGCCTCCTCTCATGGTGTAGACACGTTCCAAAATTGGGCACGGACAAAAGTCAGTGAGCATGCGCCGTGGTGTGTAATCACAGAATTGAAACTTGTGGATTTGTTAATTCGTTGGCACAATTGGAGAGAGCTACCTAGCCAATTGTTTGCCAACTGCCCAATTTTGGAACGTGTCTACTCCTCGAGAGGTGAATTGAACAAAAGAATCATGGCTGATTCACATCTCGACACAGACAATGTCAACAATTAACCTGGGGTCTAACAAACCGGCCAAATTCTTTAAGGAGCAGGTAGGGGTCAAAGTACCACTGTCCAAATGATTGACAAATGCATGTTTTTCTAAAATGCTTTGAGACAAACAGAGAACATTGTGTACCCACCATAAGGATGAAGAATATAAAAAAGATGAAGGTTGTAAAGTAGACTGGTCCCAGGACAGGGTTAGTCTCCTCTATCTCAGAGAACTCAAAGTCTCCCAGGATGATGCGGAACTGGGTAAAACTACACAGACAAACAATACAAACATAAACAACCTATGCAGCCTTTAGACAAGAGGTTATACAGTATATTACAGTGGATGCCATTTTGTGGATGCCTCTATCCAAAGTCCCTTATACAATAATGTGGATGCAATCGTGACCCCTAGTAGAAGAAAAGAGAATACAGCCAAATATGCAACAAAATCGGAGTTGTGATTAAATTAGTGTGTGTGTACGTACATGCTGGCCTTGAAAGAGCTGAAGTCGTTGACCTGGGTGCCGAACACCAGGTAGGCGAGCTGGGCGTACGCCAGGAATATGATGAAGAACATGATGGCGAAGCCCACCAGATCTTTGGCACAGCGGGACATGGTGCTGGACAGCTGGCTCATGGTCTTGTTCACGTTGATGAACTTGAACAGCTGAGAAAACCAAAGGACAAAGAAGAACCATAGTAATGAAGTTCACGGCCTGCCTACCTCCTTATGTGCAGAATACCTCCCTATCTTCAAAGACGTTTGAAGACCCATCTCTTCTGAAGACCCATCACTTCAAGGAACATGCTTTGTTATAGGCTGAGAAGGACTGGAGAATACTGTCAAAGTTGATCTTCCTGTATGTCTTATCGTGTGCGGGCTTCTGAGTTCTAAGGCCCACCTTGACCCAGGAGAAGAAGACGATCACAGCCGCCACGTGGTTGAACTGGACCTGGAGATCGGCCAAGGATCTGAAACTGGGGTGAGCGTCGTGGTTCTCTATCAGGCCTCTGAGAAGGTTGCTCACCGTGGACGTCCTGGTGATGTTCATAATGATAGCAACCACACTCAGCTGGAAAACAAATACAACATGAGGACAAAAGTAATGAATTATGACACTGTAGTTGTTACAAGCAATGGCAATGAGCAGTTACAAAAATAATCTGCTTTTGTAAGATATTTGAAATACAGAACATGGGGATTTTATTTGCTCTGCCGTCTGAATTATGATTCAATATCAAAAGTTAGTTTTAACTACTTTTAATAACAAACTATTAAATTGTATTAAGTTTGTTCAACTTCTTTTAAATAACAAATCATCGTTAATTGATGCCTTGTATACAGGAGACCTCCCCACCAAGAGGTTCCTCAGACAGATGACTTGGTGCTGGTTCTCACCATGATCATAAGAACATCCAGACAGTTCCACAGGTTCTTGAAGTAATGCAGACGGTGGATGCGGATCTCCAGCACCTCCTCCACCACATAGTACAATATGAAGATGCAGAACGCCACCTCACAAACCCCGACAAAGTAGTCCCAGCTCGATGTATATCTGATCAGACGCACTGTTTGAAACTGCCATGAAGTGACGACCCCACCGGTGGCAGGGAATTCTGCTAAAAGCCTGACCATATCACGAAAAAAGTTGATTAACGACACACAGCCTTCTTATCACACAATTGCATGCATTAGTAGGTAAAATAATGGTAATAACACCTTTTGACTGGATAACGATTCAAAATAAACTATTGTGCTTGATTATTTGGGTAAATGTTGTACCTGGCGATACATAGCAAATTAAGTCAACTAGCATCCTAGCACATGCAACTGACACACGTCACTTAAAAGTGTTGTTTCTCCTCCTTGGACATCCAACCAGCACTGAGAGCCAGAGGCATTTCGAAAAAAGGGAGACTTTCTTTCAGCACCAGCTACCAAATCAAGGCCTACGATTCAGAGGCCTCGACCTGTTAAGATGCTAATCCATAAACACAATGAAACGCAAGTGATGTAGGCTACCATGCACATGTTCACTAAACAACCAGTGTGTATTTGATTATGTATTTGTTTATTTTCAATCTCTATTAAGTTTTCTGTTGAATATTACACATTAAGCTGCAAATATCCCGCCATTTTCTGCCTGTGTCCTAACTGGGTAAAAGTCGTACCTGGCGATACAGAAGAGGTTGATGTTTCCATTGTAGACGGAGAAGTCGAGGAAGACGGCTCTTGTGCCTCGGTCCAGCCAGAGGTTGTCTCTGAGGAGACCCAGCTGAAGGGCAGACTCCTCTCTGGTGCGGGAAAGGTCTTGGTAGTAACCCCCACCTCCATACTTAGACACCTGGCCCCAGTACCCACTCCCATTCAGCCGGCCCTCTTCTGTATACATCCACCTGAGCACCCAAGGAAGAGAAGATTATAATTTAGAAGGCTGTAGTTGTGTATTACTTATAAATACAATTAGGTACAACATTAATTAGGGAGTACTCTCTCTTACTCTTTTGATCGAATTAATTATTGATGAATTTGGCTTTATGAACAGCACAGTGAAGAGAGACAGGAACGTGGGTTGAAAAAGACAGGAAATTAGATGTAGCATGAGACCACATGTTGAAATCGAACCTGGGTTGCTACATGTTAAATGTCCTGTGGATATTACACTAGCTGTTGAGCCACCAAGCTACATGTTACTCTTTAGATCAAATGTAGGATTTTAACAATGAATGAACACATTTTTAAAACCAACACATTTGGAACCACTTGTAAAGCTTCAACGCACGCGGTTCCGTTCTTCAGCCCAAAGGGGTTGGTGTCCTCGTTACTGGGGGTGTAGATGTTGAAGCACTCCTGCACCTCGTTGCGGAGGTCGCGGTGGATGGTGCAGGACTGGTTGTGCACCTTCACCTGTCGGAGGCGAGGCACCCCGAGGAGCAGGTTCTCATAGTATATGAGACTCTGGTTGTCTGGGAGACTCTTGTTGTTGTACCACACCTCCCAGTACATGCCATTGAGGAAAGGCCCCTCTGTGAACTTTTGGCAAGAAAGTTGGAAACATTTTGTTATAACATTAAGAAATGGTATTTAGGTGAATTTTGAGTGAGGGAGGTGCCCTCCACTGAGTGGAGGGCAGGACAATGTATTGGTGTGGGTGTTTGACTCCCAGAACAAAGGTGCTGGGAGTTGGATCCCCAATGGGACAGGTTTACCTTCCAGAAGTCCTCCATCGTAGACAGACTTCTAAAGGTGGCATGGTTCCCAGCAGACAGCGGTGTGTCAAGGAAGAGCTGAGACATAACTTTGGTGTAGTAGTACATGTTGGAGCTCACCATCCCATAGGTCACTGTGGTAGAGAATAGCACATGAAGCTAACTCGCATGCTAGCATAGCGCATGCAACTGACACACGTCACTTAAAAGTTTTGTTTCTCCTCCTTGGACATCCAACCAGCACTGAGAGCCAGTGGCATTTCAAAAAAAAGGGAGACTTTCTTTCAGCACCAGCTACCAAATCCAGGCCTACGATTGAGAGGCCTCGACCTGTTAAGATGCTAATCCATAAACACAGCGAAATGCAAGCGATGGACATGCAAATGTTCACTAAACAATCAGTATAAAGCTACAGCTAGCTTGTTAACCTGAATGTTGCTTCTGGATGAACTAAGAGTTGTCTTATCTTCAAGAAATATATTAAAATATATTTGTTGTATTTGTTTATTTTCTATCTGTATGGTTCTTGCTAATACTACACATTAAGTCATAAAAACCATGCCAATGTTCCACTTTTTTTTCCTTGGCTAACATAAAAAATGAAATAGGAAAGTCAGAAGCCAGTCATTTCCTGATCCACCCTAAACCTCATGCTGGCACCGTCCGTTGGAGCCTTTAAAGACTGGAGAAACTTCACCAATAGTCTTTCAATTACACACCAATGAAAAGGGTTTTTTCAGTAACATATTTTGCTATTGCTTATTTTTTGCATAGTAGGCAACTTGAGTGGTACAGTGCCTGGCAAGTTCGTTTTTCAGCTTCTGAATAACAAATTTAGAGGTAGGAAAGAAACTTTTTTTACAGTCACCAATACAGTAGCTTGACTGTTCTTGAAACATTCGCTCATAACATACTTCAACTGTGGTGCCTGAATACTTTGCCATCACTTTTTATTGTACCAAGTCGTATCATATATTTAACAGACACCATTGGCAGTATATTTCAGTGTTTACTTACAGATGCAGGTAATGATGAGAAAGCTGAAGTAGGTTAGCATTTCCCTCAGTAAGTTCCTCAGGTATCTTTCTCTGCTGCTGTCACTGTCTTCCATCAGATCTGTACCCCACAAAACTGCAACAAACCAAAACATAATAACCAAACAATGATCATTGTTAGGTTAATAATAATAACCAAACAATAATTATTATAAAAATTAGTTTATTATTATTATTATTATTAGGGTGTCGAGGACGAAGTCCAAGACAACCTCTTGTTATTGCTGGTTTTATTATTATTATTATTAATATATATAGTGTTTGACTTATACAGCCTAAACCGCTTGGTAACTTCTGAAAAAAACTTTATACACCTGTAGAGGAGGATAACAGAAGATCTGTGTAAAAAACTTGCACTTATTGGCCCAAAGGTGGCGCTATAGCAATCGCATGAAAATCCAAACTTTGAACAAGCATATCTCCTGACCCCATTGACCTACAGTCATAAAACTTTGACCATATATGCATCATCTCATGCTGAACAAATATGCCTCAAGAACCTATGACTTCCGCCATGATGGATATTCCGCCATTTTGAATATTGTGAGAAACATGAAAAAATGTAAAAGCCCTAGCTTTTTTGAGATACACAGAAATCCTTGTTCTCACATAATCTTTGGACCAATATCTTTAATGTGAAGTTTGTAAAAGTCTGTGCAGTAAAACATAAGGCCCCCAGGAGACATTAACTTTGAAAGAAGGTGTGGCTTAACAACGCCAAACACAAAAATGCTTATATCGACATCAAGGTGGAGTCCAATGATCTTGACCCCAATACAAAAATTGTTCATCATTAAATTCTAAACAAGATGGTACCCATGTTTTTCCAATTGGGGCGTGGCATCAAAAGGGCGTGGTTTTTGACTAAAATGACCACAGTTCCTAGAAGAATTGTTGGATTTGAGCGGGACCAACTGTCACACAATCAGGGATCAAAGCCCTAAATGCTTAAGTAAGATTTAAGTTGATTGACAAAACAACATGGCCGCCAGACTTAGACAAAAAATTTTTTTTAACACGTTTTATGAAGACTTGCTACAGCTGTAGAGGAGGACTACAGAATATCTGTGTGAAAGAATTGCACTGATTGGCCCAAAGGTGGCGCTATAGCAATCGTCTGAAAATGCAAACGTTGAACGAGCATATCTCCTGACCCCTTTGACCTACAGTCATTAAACTTTGCTCAAATATGCATCTTCACATGCTGAACAAATGTGCCTCAACAACCTATGACTTCCGCCATGATGGATTTTTCGCCATTTTGAATTTTGTCAAAAACATTAAAATCAGTAGGGCTCCTACGTTTTTTAAGATAAACGGAAATCCTTTGGCACACATAATCTATGGACCAATGTCTTTAATATGCTCTCACGAAACGTCTGTGGAATAAAGCATAAGGCCCCCAGGAGCCATTAACTTTGAAAGAAGGTGTGGCTTAACCACGCCGAACACTAAAATGCTTATATCGACATCAACATTGTGTCCTATGATCTTGTGTCCAATACAAATGTTGTTGGCCATGGAATTCTGAACAAGAGTTAATTTTCAGATTTTAATTTTGCTAAAACAAAATGGCCGCCAGAGACAGAACACCGTCCGAATGGCCTTAAAATGCGTTTTCAAAAATCTATATGGACTCCTATCATCTTGAGTACAATGGAAAAGTTGTTGGGCATGGAATTATGAACAAGAGTACATTTTCAGATTTTAGTTTTGGTAAAACAAAATGGCCGCCAGAAACTAAAAACCGTCAGAATGGGCTTCAAATGCGTTTTCACAAATCTATATGGACTCTAATCATCTTGACTATAATACAAAAGTTGTTCAGCATGAAATTCCGAACAGGATAGGTATGTCACTTTTCCAATTATCCCCAAAAACATGGCTGCCAGAGGCTCAAACCGGTTACAATGCCGTGATTCCAATCCCATTGAACCACTCTAACTATCATTATCTTCATACTGTATGACAATATATAATACTTTTCTCTCACTTTTCTAAACAGTGTTTTATCAAAGTAAACCTAAAGTGTGTGTGTGTCTGTGTCTGAAGCTATCATTTCTTTAAAAACAGTTTACAATAACATCATAACTGGCATAGCTAGTGTGAAGCTGTCATTACATTAAAAACAATCCATTTACTATCATTATCTTCATACTGTTTGCCAATATATAATACTTCCTTGATTCAAACCTAAAACAATACTTGTGTGTGTGTGTGTGTGTGTCTGAAGCTGTCACAACATTCAAAACAACCCATTTACTATCATTATCTTCATACTGTATGACAATATATAATACTTTTGTCTCACTTTTCTAAACAATGTTTGATCAAAGTAAACCTAAAGTGTGTGAGTGTCTGAAGCTGTCATTACATTAAAAACAAACCATTTACTATCATTATCTTCATACTGTATGACAATATATAATACTTTTCTCTCACTTTTCTAAACAGTGTTTGATCAAAGTAAACCTAAAGTGTGTGTGTGTCTGAAGCAGTCATTACATTAAAAACAATCCATTACAGTGTTTGGTCAAGGTAAACCTAAACTGTGTGTGTGTGTCTGAAGCTGTCATTACATTAAAAACAATCCATTTACTATCATTATCTTCATACTGTATGACAATATATAATACTTTTCTCTCACTTTTCTAAACAGTGTTTTATCAAAGTAAACCTAAAGTGTGTGTGTGTCTGAAGCTGTCATTACATTAACAACAATCCATTACAGTGTTTGATCAAAGTAAACCTAAAGTGTGTGTGTGTGTGTGTCTGAAGCTGTCATTACATTAAAAACAACCCATTTACTATCATTATCTTCATACTGTATGACAATATATAATACTTTTCTCTCACTTTTCTAAACAGTGTTTGATCAAAGTAAAGCTTATTCCTTGATTTAAACCAAAAACAATACAGTACAATGTCAGCAGTAAGCACTGAACTAACTGTTTGCAATGTTGATGCAATGCACTTGCCACTTTTGTGTGTGTGTGTGTCTAAATGCTATGCCGGTTATAATTCTATTTTAAAGCGTTAAAGAAGCGTAACTGCTGAACCCTGACTTTGATACACTTTCACAAAACATTGAAGGCCAATCACCGCAATTGAGCTAAGGCCATTCCAACCTCATCAACTGTATAAAATCTTTCAAAGTCTCACTGGTCTGCCTCGTCTGCACAAACCTCGACACCCGCTAAATGCTGCTTGCAGCTTTAATTATTATTATTATTATTATGTGTTAAATAAACAACATGTTTTAAATAGTACTTTATAACAGTTGGCAGGCTAACGTTACACCGCTTTAATGTGAATCCAAGAGGTAGCCTACTCACTTCTGATTTTCTGGAGTATTTGTTTCATACAGCTCCGATGTTCGTGCTTGTCTTGCCGCTGGGTATCCGCGGTGGGAGAGGGGTACAGTCCACCGCGCTGGTTGTGGCCGCTGCCCCCAACCCCGGTGAAGCTACCTACGCCGCTGCTGCAACTACTGCTCGAGGCTGTGGAAACAGATCTCCTACCCGGACTCGCTGGCGGCCAGTTGGCCTCCATGATCTCCTCTTCGGGTTCGAATCCCGGGTTGTCCCGACTCCAGGCTTGCCGCGAAGGCGGAGATGGCGCACCGATGATTCCTCCCAGGCCCAAGTCCTGATGCTGGATACTCTCCATCTCGATCTCCAACTTTGAGTCCAATCTGTGCGGCGCGGAGCCGCTAGGTGTGCCCGCGAGGTTCCTGCCAGTTTGAGATTGTTGTGATCTCACCCGAGTTGACGCCATGGTTAAGTGCCCTTATACGGCACCGACCAACCTCAGAAATAAACTGGCTTTGATCCCGACGTCTGTCTAGTCTATATTTAAATGCACATTTCGCTCATTATGATGGGAACGCATCCAGAATATAGTCCAAACTTTGTTAGAACGACGTCAAAAATGTAAATGTAAACGAATACGGTTATTTCGGAGTTGCTCAAGACGCTAGGCTACATTGTTGCCAACAATAACCTACTCACAAAACTCAACAGATCAATATTTAAAAGAAAGAAAGAAAAAAATAATGTCTAGGACCTGGTACCAGAGCGTTTAGTTTAACTTGACGTCGCGCTGTAAACTAAACGAAATCTGCAAAAGAAAAACGCGGCATCCTATTTTGCTCAGGTTTTTCATCACACTTGGACCGTTATAATTGTCGCGGCTGGGGAAATGTCTTGTTTATGTAATGGAAGTAAAATGCGTTCCTTGTCTAGAGCCAGCCATCTTGTTCCTTGCTGTTCCTAGCAGAAATCCCAGATTCTGATTTGCTGAGGAATCAGGTTACATTAGGGGTCATGGCGTCACAGATCTCAACATGGGACATTGGACCATGCAACACTTTTATAAACCTTTGACATAGGTCTATAAGGTCTTAATTACGTGGGTACAATGATAAAACGCTTAACAAAATTACGTGTATGCTTTCAGTACAATTCATAACTAATGAAAGACAAACCATGTTTTTAGTTTTTTATGTTTTCTTTCATCTAAGGTCAATAACCCCAATGGCTTTTATAATAACCATTTTATTCAAAATAATAACATTGTTTCAACGAACGTTTGCGTAAGAAGATTTAAAAAAAGAAGATACTTGGGTTTTGTAATTACATAACCACATCTGTTTGATTCTTCGGCTGCCACAGCAACAAGTGAACAGTCCCGCATGTTGCGCGGGTATCTGCGTGTCTGACCCATGCACGTGGTACATATGTGTCTGACACTAGAAAACAAAACAAAAAGGCTATTCAAATTATATATCATATATATCATATCTATTAAAACGTATAGTATTATTGTTATTACTATGATTGTCATTAGAAATTATTTTTAGGTCTATGTAAATGTTGTTTTAACATACTAGTAGTCTACATTCGTACATTCGTGTTTTTTTTTTTTATTCGAAATGTAAAGCAAGCTCTTCAGGTGGTAGACTTTTATGTTATGGAGAAAGTCATTTGACCACTCGGTGGTGCTCAATGACTAGGTTTGTGATAGACTACAAAACGTGTACAACAATAAGCGCATTAGGTATTTGTAGGCTGTTGATAGTACATTTAGTGGCAATGCAGAACAAAGCGAGCTTTTTTGTAACGTTGTTGTTGTGCTGTATTATTCAGTTAAAAGCTGGACTGAAAACAAAGCACAATCAAATGTTTTCAAACCATATAGCTTTCACTTACTGAACAATCAAAACAGTAGGCCTAAAGCAATTTTCAAGAGTAATTGAATTATTCTGGCGATACTCTGTACTTGTACTCAATAGGCCTGTTGTTTTCTTTTCTGTGCCTTAAACTGCTTCATGTCACAAACATAAAATAATGAGTAGGCCTAGGCCCTCACTGACTTTCTGTTTCTAGACAAAGAATGTTTTCTGTTTCAGCAAATGATAAACTGGGCCATGAGTTACATATTTTGTGTAAATGTTGTCTAACTGTCAAGGCATTCAGAATCTGGGACTATTCACGGCATTCGTGACTGTGGGTTCGAAGGGTCCTGAGTGCTGCAAAAGAGGACAGGTAGGACTAACGTGTGCAAACTCAAAGTTTCAGAATAAATGCAATGTCAATAATCCAATATATCCAAAAAAAGTCCCAAATAATCTAGTGAAATGACTATTTCACTAGACCAGTTCCCAAATTCCTTGAAATTGAAGAAACAATTTACAGTTGCAGGGAATGGTTCTGAAAAATGCACATACACACATCAGATTGGCCTATGTTAAGAGCAGGAGTAAGCTAATAACAATCAGAAAGGCAATTTTTATTATTTGTCAAAAATATGTATTGAAACGAAGCAAGAACTTGCATTAGGACTATGTGAGATAATTAATCAATAATGATCCAAATTATATTATATTGTAAGCAGGTACTAGGCCAAGCCTATACATGTTTCATTAGCTCAGTGGCTGTAACCTGGCCAGAATATGTGTTGAATCCAACCAATTTCAGGGCACACCTAGTTGCCTCAAGGCAACTGGTCACACTGGTTGGAAACCACTGCATTAAACTAGTGGTCCCTTAATTTAAGAATATTTGCTACATGTCGGTTCTGTAACAACAACATTTGAGAAGATGCTGCCAACAAACAATAAATACAACTCTAGGATGGACAATACAAATATTTAAATAGTTATTATACTATACATATAGACATATGTCATTTATCCATTAGCTCCAAAAAGAATGGGGAAAACAAGCATATGATTACTGACGTGATTCATCAAACATACTTTTGCCGATAAGTGTCAGCCTATGGCTATTCTATTCGCCCTCACCCCCTACCCAAAACAAAACCCCATAAATACAAGTTTAACCCCAAAATTAATTTGGATACATAAATTCGTATTTTGTATATCAGTGTGACGTAATTATTTGGTGTGAGTCGCTAAACCGTGCGTCCGACGCGCGGGAAAATATTAACGTCATCCTAAATGTGGTCTAGTGTAAACAGTTCATTGGCTAAACCGGTGTGACGGGGCTTCCCTGCCCCAGATTGCAGGGGTAAAACAATAAATTGGACCTATGACTTTAAATCTGAAATCTCTGATAGAGTAAAGATCACAGTCTTACTGGTGTGGGGAGTAACAAAACCATCATCTGGGATACTTTGTATTTCAGGACAGTTGGTGACGATTACGTTGATAATTCGTACATATTTATTATAAAACATTCTGTCTACTAGGATAGGTCTTTCAGAAGGTAAGTTTCACTCTTGATATTGATAGTAAATATGTCAAGCTAAATAGCTCATAGGCTAGTGCATTGTCTGCTATATAACTCAAAGGGGTAATGGACAGTCGATACGTTAACTCTTTTTGCATAGTTGTGTCCCTTCACTTGCTCACCAGTCACAGAAACGCGGTGACGGACCGATCATTTACATTTAAATACTCTTGGTTTCCTTATGGGTTCCTTTGTTTCTTTTGAGTTAGCTTCATTTGCTTACTTGACGTTATATGATAACGTTAGGGTTAGTTGGTACGAAGATTTGTCACTTTGAAATATTGGAATTCGGCATTGCATCCGAATCATGAAACGTAACTTATTACTTATTACTGGGTAACTAGTGGAAACGAACGTTTATCGCCTCGTTGTTTTAACAGACATATCTAAATGATTAACGTTAGCTAGCTCCACATTTGCTAATGGTGGCCTGTTGTTGGCTCAAGGTAGTAACGTTAGATACTTTCCATATCCAACAGATTGGACCAAAGGGAGATCCATGTTATGTTATGGTTTAAGCGGCAGTTTTCCTCGGTGACAAAATCATTCTGATTATATGATGTTGGTCTATAATCAAGCGTCCGTGTGAATGAAAAATAACGACGCCACAAGTTAGCTGGAGCTAACTAGCGCTTGTAGCATGTACACTCTTCCTCGGCTGAGAGAGGGTCATAAATTGTAGCGTTATCCCGGTCTACCGAACGCAATTTCCGGTCTCTTACTTCCCATTAGCTGTGTACAAACAGTCCCCGGATTAACGTTACGAAGAATAAGAACATGGCAAGAATAGTGAAAATGACATGGACACGGAGAATACATATGGAGTTCTGTTTTGTTGTAATTTGGGAAGAAAATACGCGGAGCAGTAACGGAAACAAATCCCTCTATCGGAAGTCTTGGTCTCTCGCCGCTAAACCCATGTGCCTGAAAGTCCCGCCCCCTCTCGCAAAAAACGCTTATTAGGAGCAACCCTTTCCAGGCGTTCCGTCGAGATGAGAACGCCCGTGAACGAGGTTGCAATCTGCCGGTTTGTTCAGATCACTGTCAACATTGCTAGCTTTCCTTGCAATACCGGTCTTGTGTCAGCATTGTGATGGTCTGTTAATAACAACAATATGCCTACCCTGAATTCATAATATGTAGTTGGTCTTAGTATTTTTTTCAAGTCTGCGTCCATATATGTACTAGATGTCCCTAACAAGCAAGGACTACTGTTGTGATTAGCCAAGGAGGCCCAACGCAATTTCCATCACTAGACAATAAGCCACTTCAATTCGCACCAGTGTTT
Organism: Lota lota; assembly: GCA_026745465.1. NCBI lineage: Eukaryota > Metazoa > Chordata > Actinopteri > Gadiformes > Lotidae > Lota > Lota lota. The sequence continues at coordinate 1,014,708 of JACYXH010000559.1, read as the reverse complement.
CAAGGGGACACCGTGTTTTGTGTATATTGTTTTTAGCGCGCCCGTGGTCCAAGTACTTTGACTTGCAGTACATTTAATCTGACATAGTCTGTAGTATCCGGCCTTCACATATTGTACTAGTGGGAAAATCCTATGGCGCAGTTGAACGTGTATTCTCTGCAAGCTAGCTAGTCGGGCAGCCAGCTGTCTTTTCAATTCTGCTTTGAACTGGAGATGAGACAAAGCAGGTTAAACAACGTTTGGCAAATTGCCGGAAAAGGTTGTATTCCATTGCCAATGAACGACCTTGGATGACAGGAATTCACGTTGAACTTTGAGGACAAAAGTAATTGTTATGACATGGTTGTTAGGCAGTGTGACATGGTAGTATTGCGTTCTGAAACTGGGAAAATGTATGCAGTGCTTGCAATCTACCCAAACTGTCTGAAATTAAACTGAAACAATGAGAACTTTTTTTAACTATTTGTAAAATGTTATTTTTGTTACTAAACTGCATGATAATAACGTCTTGGTAAATGTTTATAACTTTTCAGAACACAATATTGTTTACCAAAGAAATGGTGATGGAGAAGCCAAGTCCCCTGCTTGTAGGGCGGGAGTTTGTGAGGCAGTATTACACACTCTTAAACAAGGCACCAGACTTCCTTCACAGGTAAACATCCATACGTACTGCAATCATTTCACATCACAACAAAATCAATACCATTATTGAGCTCTTGAGTAAATACTGCTGACTAAAATAAAAACATATCGTTTCAGGTTCTATGGCAGGAATTCGTCTTATGTTCACGGTGGGCTCGACTCAAACGGAAAGCTTGCGGAGGCTGTGTACGGGCAGGCGGTATGTGACTTTCGTTTTCTCTGGAAATGAGTTAGAACCCTGATTCATGACTGGAAGAATGTACTTGTCACATGCTCATACATGCATCAATCCATATGCAATCATAAGATCCTATATCATAAGCAGTGGAGTTCTGAGCGATCACTTCTGCTTTCTTTAGCATGACCGGTACAGTGACGTTGTGTTGGAAAAGGGGAAGTTGGTTTTTTTTTCTTTCTTTTTTTCTTTTTTCATACATGATATTTCATACCTTTTTAACTTGAAACTTTACATAATTGGGTTTGTTGAGGAAAATTTATGAAATGTAAAACTAAAGATGAAAATTGTTTAATATGATAGGATATTATTAGCCCCATGGATGTCCCAGAGTTGATCAATCCTAATCATGGTAATACATTTACATTATTTCCCATTTGCTTATTCTAAACACTTGCTTTGACCTCACTTACAAGAACTGATGTCAGGCACCACCACATGTAGGGGTGCACCTCAATTCCTAATGAGCTCCTATTGTCTTTCTCTGCCAGGAGATCCACAAGAAGGTGATGTCTCTGCAGTTCAGCGAGTGCCACACAAAGATCCGGCACGTGGACGCGCATGCCACCATGAGTGACGGCGTGGTGGTGCAGGTCCTTGGGGAGCTGTCCAACAGCGGCCAGCCTATGAGGAAGTTCATGCAGACGTTTGTGCTCGCGCCAGAAGTGAGTATTCTCTGTTCCCTGGTCAGGTTAGGGCACGTTCTTGCCCAATGCAAGAACAGAACTGGGCTTGGAAATATGAAGGACTTCCAAAGCGGCAAATATAGTTTCATAAAGACATTGCCCACATTTATTGCCCCTTTTTGTGACAACATTTAAATGTAAAACTGTTTCTCGCTTGTTATGAGAACAATGCACACACACTTCTCCTTCGTATTGCAGAGAGAACTAGATGACACTACTCAACCAATACACGTTGCCTCCTTGGCAGCCACCTGCTTTAATGAAGAAGGATGTATACGATACAAATCGCTTTGCAGAGTGAGGAGGACTAGTGTCATAGTACACAGTCTACTCTCCTAGTTGTTTTCCTCATCCACTGCAGACATGCCTCGGGCTACCAGAGCTCTTGAAATATTCGCTATTTATTAATAAATATTTTGCCGCTGTTCTTTGGCAACACATTTTTAGAAACATCCATTTGTGACTAACCAGGTCTGGGGAAAAAAACTCTAGTGGGAAACACTGGCATTAATATTTGGATGTTAATGGATGTCCCCACATCCACACACATATCTACATACCCAAATACTTTTGGGTATGATACGCTATGCTTTATATGGAATGCATGGGTAGCTTTGGTTATGTATTCATGTTTTTTTTTTTTTTTTTTCTTCCTCGCCAGGGTTCTGTGCCAAACAAATTCTATGTCCACAATGACATCTTCCGTTATGAGGATGAGGTTTTCGCTGATTCTGAAGCGGAGCTGGATGAGGGTATGGGTGGATACACTTGTCAATGTGCTTCGACCTTCCTTATAATGTTTAGCATGGGCATTTATACCTAGTGTCAAAACAAAGCTGAAGTATTGCTGGCTACTGCGGTAATGTAACTGTTTTTCCCCCATTGCAGAATCTGAGGAGGAAGTTGAGGAGGAGCCAGAGGAGATCCAGCCCTCCCCCGAGCCACTTCAAGACAGCCCCAGCAGCACCAGCTACTACGAAGCTCATCCTGTAACGTAGGTCCACATGGATGGATAGATGCTTTGTTAATCCTCACGGGCAAATTCATAGACGCAGCGAGAGGCTACAAAATGTAATTTAACTTATTTATTGCCCCTCTTGTGTATATCATAATCCTTATCACCAAATTTAAATTCAGGAATTCATATTTGTGGTGGAGTAATCTGCCATGGGCAGTGCAGATGAAAACGCTGCAGTCTCTAGATTTCTCCTGATCTTTGCGCCTATGTTTTTTAATCTATTGTTTCTTTCTTCAGTAATGGAGTGGAGGAACCCATGGAGGAGCCCGCTCCAGAACAGGAGCCTGAGCCCGAGCCAGAGCCCAAGCTGGATGAGGTGAAGCAAGAAGACGAGAAGGTTCTGGAGGAGATGGAGGAGAAGGCCCCTTCACCTGCACCCGCTGACTCCCCAGCCAACACCCAGGAACCTCCCAAGGTGAGAGGGATTTGTTCTGATGGAATGCTGTTCTGCATGGTTACAGTTACCATTAAGATTTAGTCCATTCCAACTGTCAACCTGTAACCCAACGGTCCTTTGTAATGGCTGTTTCTGTAATGATGGTATGATGTGTTATTGTACCCTCCTAACAGACGTTTTCCTGGGCTTCAGTGACCAGTAAAAACCTGCCCCCTAGTGGCACAGTTCCCTCCTCTGGTATCCCACCTCACGTTGTCAAAGTCCCCAACTCACAGGTAACAATTGCTGCTGACGGAAACTCTGGAAGTGTACAGAAAAAAGACATTATGTTTGCTTTTTAATTGGCTTTAAAGTTCTTAGGTGATACGATGGAAGGTTGAGGCACTAAATCGAGGGCTAAATTCACAGAGTGCAATGTCTTTATGTCATGACGTTCTGTTTAAAAGTAAAAAAAACACTTTCTTGGTGTCCATAAGAAGAGGCATGACAAACTCATTAAAAACATTAGCATTCTATGTGCTACGTATTCAACACGGTAGCCAATGATTCCCAGCATTTATATACATTTCCTTTTATGAAGCTCCCAGTGTGGCATGCTGTAGCTCAGGATAACAAGCATGTTTTTATCTACATAAAGTCATCCTGGTGCTAGTTGTTTTCTAAAACGGCTAATAGTACTTGTTTTGATACTTATGTTTAAGTCGTAGAACAGTTTGTGATGTATCCTATTGTGTCACCCCCACCCCCCACCCCACAGCCCAGAGTTGAGGTCAAGCCAGAGACCCAGACGGCCCCCCTTCGACCCCGAGACCAGCGCACACGAGATAGACCCACCTTCACCCCACGAGGACCCAGGCCTGGTAGGTCCTGAACTCTAGATCTACATAGACTTTATTCGGGTGACACACGGGTCACCAAACCATCTTCAGGAGTCTCCTCCATATCTTCTTCACGCAAACCTCTAATGCTTCTTCTAATGGCTGTTCACCATTTCCACATTTCTGTTATTGGTAGATGGTGTTGCAGAGACACAAACGGGGAAACCGCACTTGAGTTTAGTCAGCAAAGGTAAAGTCTATCTCGGTTTTCTACTGGGTATTACCGCACTGGTCTTTTAGGTTGAAATGTATGCGACCAGAGTTTGTCTTGTTGATTACCGTTTTGGGGTCCGATCACACAGGAAGTTAACACGCGTTCTGTGTGATCGGGGCCTAAAGGATTACTAGGTCTGAAGCTGATCCATGTTGTGTGCTGTGTACGGTGATGTCTTTGACCTTGTAGGCAGGGGGGATTCAGAGAGCAGTGAGATGGACACCAGACGGATGGTCCGCTTCCCAGACAGCCATCAGCTGTTTGTGGGCAACCTTCCCCACGACATCGACGAGAGCGAACTCAAGGAATTCTTCATGAGTATGTTTCTCACAAAATAACCATTATATAAACAATACGTAGGGGCTTGGGTGTTCATCTCCCAGACACTCCCAAGGTTCTGGGTTCAGTCCCCAATGTCTGAAGTCTTACCTCCTTGGCATAGAGCAAAATGCCCTTACCCCCTACCTTCTCCTTAATGAAATGTATCTCAATTCTCTAAGTAAGCTACTTTGGATGACAGCCTCTTGATGCATGACAAAATAATGGTAAAAATATGTTGTTTCTTTAGTTTATTTTGTTATTTGACATTAAATGGTGTCTCTCCCCTCTTGCAGCTTATGGGAACGTTGTTGAGCTCAGGATCAACACAAAGGGAGTTGGAGGGAAGCTGCCCAACTTTGGCTTTGTGGTCTTTGATGATTCCGATCCTGTGCAGAGAATTCTGGGGGCCAAGGTAGATGGGGCATGTACAGACATTTCCTCATCGACTTCTATTCACTTTGGTGGTGGCTTGGTCATGTTCAAGTGTAGGATTAGTTTTGCACAACCATAAGTTTATGTTTGCTGACATGGAATTTATAATGGTGTGGGGCACATAAGTATCAACTGATGTCGGTAGCTGACACAATGATGTACAATTCTGGAGGACGTTTCTTGCACATGTGATGGTTAAACAACCTAAAAGCAGAATTGTGTTGATTTTAGCTTATAAAACATTGAAATCAAATAGATTTTTAGACTGCAGTTCAGTTTGGTCCATGACCCATTTAAACCAGGCTACAAGCCAGTGAATAAAGTAGATTTGGAGTGTTTCTGGGCCTGGGGCCAAAGCTCTTTCTGTTGCTCTTTACTCAATGGGCATTGACTGATGGTGTCATTTCCTCCTCCTGCAGCCAATCATGTTCCGCGGTGAGGTGCGTCTGAACGTGGAGGAGAAGAAGACGCGGGCGGTGCGCGAGCGAGAGACCCGCACGGGGGACGACCGCCGGGACATGAGGCGCAGCGAGCGAGGAGGCCCCGGAGGGCCCCGTGGCCTGGTGGGGGGCGGGATGATACGTGACCGCGACGGCAGGGGCCCTCCGCCCAGGGGCGGCATGGCCCCCAAGCCTGGCATGGCATCTGGAAGAGGGGCCGGGGGTCCAGGCGAAGGCCGCTTCACCACCCAGCGTCGCTAAAAGAGCACCACCTGCAATTTGGACGTAGTACCACATTCTTCATCAACTGTTCGTTAACGAAAAAGTCCACATGTATAAACATGTATATTTGTTTTTTTTATTTTTGCTTTGGAATGTGACACAGCCTGTGAACAGTTTCTTCTTCTTTGTTTTTTGTGAAACAGACCAAACAAAAAACACAAATGCTTACGATTTATTTTGCTTACTTGCTGTGAGCTGAGCATCCTTCTCTGGTATCTCAAGAATTCACAAACGTTAATTTGTAAAATTCGTGAAAAAAGGCAAACCAACCAGGAATAATCTGCCACTTTAGGAGGGACTGATAGACTTTTACGTACGATAATCCAGCCCATCATTTGGATAAGAGATTATAAGCCTTAATTTACTGGGGCGCTACTTCACGAAATCCCTCTGTTGCACATTTTATAAAGTTCTCTACCCATTATTGTCGTAGAGAAAACAAAATGTTTGACGTGCAGTTTGAGCTGGGAAGGGAGTCTTGTCTTTTTAATATTTTATTTTTTCCCCTTTTTAAACGAACACTGCTTCAAAATTGCATTATTGCACTCAATATGCACTAATGGGTACTTTTTTGTCCGATTTTCATTGATATCCATGCCTGGAACGCAGCTGAAGAGACGTCTTTTTTGTTTGTTTGTCTTTTTTGTCTCGAAACGACACAACGTTAAAAGGACAGGTCTCCGTCGCGGCCTGTATTCACGTGACCAATGTACTTTACACACCTTCAACCCAGAACTATGCCTCACCTTCCACTGGAGGAGAAAAGAAAAAAAGCCTGCTACAGATTATATTTTTCTCATTTATAAATTGAATAAAATGCCTAGAAATCCTGGACTTTTCACCAAATGATATGGGGGGATGGGGAGGGTAACTGACGGGTGAGGGAGGAGTGGAATACAAAGATGGAACAATAGACGAGCTGCCGAAACGATGGTGGCTCTCGACATTTTTGTTCTTTGCTTTTAAGCGTATGCTTTTCTTGATTTTTCGACCAGCTAGACGGCAGCGAAAACTTGCAAGGGCATCAACTGCCTCCTCCCCTTCCTCCTTCCTTTTCACATGCAGAATTACATAATAAATGTACAGCAAAAAATATATAATTTACTGTATTTTCTTTTTATTTCTGACGCAAATTTGTTAGACGCATGACGGTGCCTTCTAGTTCATACTATAATTTCTCGTTTGTAATTTCCAGTCTTACTTCGAGGACCGAGGGGTTTTCCTCCCTCGAGACGATGGGCTGCATAGTTCAAACTATCCCCTGTTGGCAACAGTCTTGCAGTATTCATTCAACATTTCAGTTACTTGTTTTTGTTTTCTCTTTCTAGGTGCTCATTTCATTGTTTTCCTACTATTGTACTACCTAATCTGCTGTGAGTTTTGTACATGTGTTTATACTGTTATGTCTGCCCTGGGTTTGAAGACATTAGGTACCTCGAGTTTGCTTTTTGAACATGGTTCAGAGTGAGTTTTTAAAGAGCTTTGGTTTGGGTCTAGGAAACAAAGGTACATTAATAACTACGGACAATGCTCAATGCTCACTTTTTCACTTTGCTCCATTCCCTTTCCAACCTGTGCTAACAAAAAAAAAGGATTTGTACTGTTAACTGAAAGACATGCCATTAAATGGCGTCATTTGGCCAAAACCAAAATGGCCAGATCCCCTCTCAGTTCTACGTATCTGCAGCTAATACAGGCATATCATGATCTCTTAGCCCTTATCTAGTTTTTCATGAAGTGTTTGTAACGTCTTGTCTCTAACGGGCAGCCGACAGAACATCTCTTGTTCTCGCTGTGGCACACTTGTGCCCGATCAGTTGATTGATTGATTTTGTGTCTCGATTCAGATGAACAATAACGAATCCTCCAGTCTAGTCCCAGTCCTGTTCCATTTTCCTTGTTTGTTTTTACAACACGTTGGGGATGTTTCAGCTGGGAAGGAAAAAATGAACAATAGGGTTTTCTTATTTGTTAGTCTGCATTGGAACAGGAAATTACATTAATGTAGCATCTTCATGGTGTCTTCAGAAGCTCTTCTATGGATGTATGCACTCTGGTCAGTATTCAAACCATTCAGGATTTATCACACAAGTTGCTGCATAGGGCATGCATATGAAGGTCTATTGAGTTGGGCTTTTTTTAAGCTGAAGATGTATAACTTTATAGGCACACAGGCAATAATTCACCAGTATGCTAAATTTTTACACCCAACATCAGAAACTGTTTCGATCCTGAAGTGCAGAACAATGTACTTGTTGCTTTTAATTTCTCACTGGCTTCCACGTCTCCTTAATATCAAGCCAAATCTTCAGGAGGGAGAAGCGTCAAAAGTTTTTTTTTAATTAATAAATGTGAGTGCTCCTTAAATATTACATTTTCGGTGGCTTACAATTTGAGATCCCATTGCCCACCAATTGAAATACTGTAAACGTATTCCCCCATCCTTTGATTAAATGCTGTAGAACAGATATTTATATCCTTTTATTTTGTAAATGGAAGTACAGTTAAGTTATTGACTTAAGCAGTTGTGCTGAACAGTTGGCTGCCATCCTTACCTTATACTCGTTGGTCATAGATAAACTGTTGCAGGTGGAGACTGTGTTTTGTTTCTAGGTCGTTTTTCCTCCATTTTGAATGTGTTGGACTTAACATACAATAAACTACTGATGTTGTATCAGCACCACTTAACACATTTGTCATCATTTTCAGGCCGGCTCCATGTTTTTCCAGCATCTTGAGGAGGTTGTGTTGCTATGCCGAATTAGTGTGTTTGCTTGGTTGGTTGGTTGGGACCACATACGTGTTTTTATTCCATAGCAATTTTAGTTTATTTACCATTAAATTACAAATCAACAGTTTGGTAGAGATGTTTTTTTAGAAATGAATTCGCCCCCCGTCCCCTTTAACTTTTTTTAGGATCAAGTAATATAATTCTGCCTTTCAAAACTATTACATTGAAACTGTGCTAACCTTTAAAAAAATCGTATGTGTAACTGTTCTTACCATTGGAATTATACGTTTGTTTTAGTTTTTTACTGCACAGACAACTTCTTGAACGGTGTCCTTTATATACTTTACAAACATTCAGATTTTGTACAGATTACACTACACAATCATAATTTATATCTAATGTGTTTCCACTGTGGTCCTCAGAAGAGATTCATTCATATGTATGGCCTACAGGGCAGGGTGTCGTGGCCCCTGTCCTATCCAGCAGGAATGGCCGCACATAGGCCCCAAGCCCATTATTTCCTATGTACCGTAGATATACGAACCTTGTTGGACAGGAACGGCTTGTAATTGGTGGCCCGTGGTGATGTTGTACGCATGGAATGTCAGTCACAAAGCATGCCTCTTCTCTGCTGATATATGGGGTCAGGATAGTCAAGGGGTTTGATTGCCAGCTGATAGGGTTCGATCTGCCATGTGCACGGTCTACCTGTAGGTATACCCTTCAGCATGATGCATAACTAACCCCATACCTTCTCCATAATGATATGTACGTATCTGAATGAACTAAATAATTGTATGACAGCTTCTGTAGAAATGACTAAATAGCCATTGTTATTATGTGTATGTTCCTGGTGTTTTGGGGTTGGTAAAAACCGGCGTGGTCTTTAAAGGGATTACCCAGTGACAGAAATTACTGTATTGGGGGACTTCCCTTTACCAATCAGGATCATCAGTGATAGACCATATTGAGATTATTCCCTTTTCCAGGTCCTGTGTCAGTGATGCAGCATGGCCGGCAGGATCTCTAGTCTCAGGCCCATGGACCAGATGGATAGCATTTCTACATGTTTGGTATTCAATCCAACACTGTTCAAGATGGACGCCTCCTTGAAAGTAAGTACCTGTCTGACACAATGTCAATATTCTCAATCTCATTTCTTCAAATTGAAATTTGTATTTAATATAGGACACTTCGTATCTCTTTCGTCTGATTATGTTTTATGATGTGATGCATTATAAGAGACATGTGATAATGCCCTTATCAGAACTGCATGATTGTCTACACACAATAGGCCAAAGTCAATTTGTGATTTGTGTCTGCTCAGATCACTGTACAAAGTCCCTCAATGACTTTAATCGCCAAGCTATGAAATGCACAACAGTCAACAGTCTGTTAGGTTTTGTTTTCGTTTTGTTGTGTGTGTGTTGTGTGTATGGTGTGTGTATGTGTGTGTGTGTGTGTGTGTGTGTGTGTGTGTGTGTGTGTGTGTTTGTGGTGTGTATGTTGCAAACAATGTATTTGGAGCCATCTAGAAAAACTGGCAAAATATTGAGCAATCTGTTAGGTTTTGTTTTCGTTTTGTTGTGTGTGTGTTTGTGTGTGTGGTGTATGGTGTGTGTATGTTCGTGTCATTGTGGTGTGTGTGTGTGTGTGTGTGTGTGTGTGTGTGTGTGTGTGTGTGTGTGTGTGTGTTGCAATTAACCTTTTTTTTGGGGCCATCTAGAAAAATATATTGTATATTCCTAAGTATGTGAAAGAAGTTACACCTCTCAATCAGATATATGTACAATATGAGTATATAATATGAGAGTGTAGTGTGAAATGTAATCGTATGTTATTTTGCATTATAATTGGAGTTTACGCAGCTAAATCGCCCATTGAATGGATCCACATGTCCCTTTAAATAACAGAGACGCAATTGTCCTCTGATCAGCCACGTCGCGCCACGTCAGCGCGCACGCGCAATGCCCTGACATTTGTGGAGTTCCGGAGTTAGTGCAAAGGGTTGTGTACTGTGTAGAAAACAACACTGAATGGCTTTTTAACCTGTCACCCAACAACAGCAGAGACTGGATAGTTGTTTACTACAAGAACAAAAACATACGTAGAACCCCAATAGGACGATTCAGCGATGAACTTCTTCAGAGGAGTAATGGGTGGGCAACCAGCCGGGCCACAACCGTCTGGAGCGGAGACGGTAGGGAATTTGGACACCATTAAGCTAGCAGACGGTCTCATTTTAAATTATGAAATGGCCAATATCACATCAATCCTCGTTTTTGTTGTGCTTAAACGTTGGAGGTTTAGTTTGACGCTTGCTGTACACCCCAGGCTCTGTCATACAACCGGCCTCACCTGAGCTAATAGCTAGTTAGCTTACGTAGCAAATATGTCAAAGATGATGATGATGCCATCACTCGTGGGGAAAAAGTAGTTGTGCTCTCATTGTTTTAAAAGTATGAATATTGGATATTACTCGTATAATATTACATTCCAGTGCCATTAGTAGTTTAAAGGGAACATTGGTTGTTGATTTGTTGGTAGAACCTCTTTTAAAATGTGATGAGGTAGTTAAAGAGTGGCTGTCACTGCGAACATCATAACTGCATCAAATATTATTTCAGTTTCAATTGATTTTATTTGAGCAATTGCTAATTATATTGGTCAGTGTGAGCAATGCCTGTTCTAGCATCTTCTGACAGCTTTATTGCTTGGGGAGGAGCTGTCGGTTCTGCTGATAGTTTGATTCCTCCGACACATAATAGATGGTTGAATCACGTGGAACCTAAATGATACCAATTTATACATATGCATACTGTTGATAGTGCTGACATCTACCAGCAGACGCTCTGGGAATTGTAATGTTGGGCTCAATCTATCACTTTGATCGATTTTTCTTTTCACAATCACTTTAAATCCTTTGGCCATGTTGTTACTTTACATGGTTTGCCTTTTGTATTGTGAATGATGAGCAAAAGTATCCAAGGTAAATAAACAATAAAAAATGTTGTTTGTTTTTGTTAACAGATCCAGAAGTTGTGTGACCGGGTGGCGTCGTCTACCCTGCTAGAGGATCGGCGAGATGCTGTCCGTGCTCTCAAGTCCCTCTCCAAGGTAGACGCATGGCGTCCCCCTCAATACATTACTCAACCCATACATTCCTTGTTTTGTCATTATTAAATATCCATCAACGTTGTTCTTCCATGTGTGTTTACGTCACTCTCTCTGACACAGTGTCTTTGTAGCACCACAGTGGACATTTATTTTTTTATGTTTTATTTTGTGTAGAAATATCGCCTTGAAGTCGGGACGCAGGCCATGAATCACTTGATCCAGATATTGCAGACAGACAGGTAAACCGATTACCGAAACCGTTACAAACCGATGTAGTGAATTCAGATATACCCCAGTACTATCCTGGCCCTCGCCATATTTTTCTTTGTTGTAAGATAACAAAGTACAATTTCTTTCCTTAAAAAGACGTCAAGAGAAATTTGATAGCAGGAAAGCATATTATCGATAGAAAATACATAAACTGCCAAATACAAACATGGTGAGGGACAGGATAGTACACACACACACACACACACACACACACACACACACACACACACACACACACACACACACACACACACACACACACACACACACACACACACACACACACACACACACACACACACACTATGTTTAGTGCTTGACTTACAAAAAATTCATACAATGTAAATGCAATTAATTATTATTAAGTGTGATATGCAGCATTCACCTTACTGTATTCAAGATTGGTCTGTTTGTTCTGTACATTGCGGTCTAATGTTAATCCACTGTTTCCTGTTTCTAAAGATCAGACACTGAAATCATCGGCTATGCTTTAGACACTCTCTTCAATATCATCTGCAACGACGAGGAGGAAGAGCAAGGTAAGGCCCACTCACAAATGTTATGTGGATATTGTTGTTTTAACACCTATATTTATTACATATTTTTAATGATTTATTAATTTTTAGCATATTTTTATTAACGTTATCCTTTATAGCTGTAGATACATGTCTCTCTTTCAAGGAAAAAATAAACAGCCCAACTGGTTGATAAAGAGCAGGTTGTTGTTGACTTCTATAAAGATTCTCTGGTCTCTTTCTTTCTCTTCCATATTTAAATCCCACAGATGAATCTGAAGGTAAATTCCAATTTTTTTGCATGGCCCCACCCGCTCATCCCTCTTCTACCCCTTGAACTCTAGCAGCACATTAAGATATTTATTCAGTTATAATTAGTGCAATGGAACTCCTGTATCCACAAACATGCAACTGGGTTCATGGTTTCTGCAACAAACTCTCCGAGCTTTCAATTGGATCCCATGCTAGTTTTTGGCTTGACACTTCCTCTTGCCCCCCTGTATACCCTTCCAGATGCGGCCTCTATGAGGAAGCAAAAGGCTGTTGCCTTGCCTGGTCAGTACTATAGTATAGCTACTATCCACTGGGACAGTAGTGGTACCCAAGGGAAGCACTACCAGAACTAACCTCACTAAAGTTGACTTTGCAGTGAAAATGTTGTCTCTTGCTTTTCGGTGTTGCCCACAATTCTTCACTAATACCACTTTACTTGAGCCTCTTTGACGTGCTTACATGAATAATACCCCCAATCTTATCTGGTTAGCGGTGAAAAGTATGCAGAGTTTGTTTTCTGTGTGTGTGTGCTTTTTTTTGTTTGTTATTTCATTTTAATTTTGTTGCCGTAATTGTAGTGTGGGGGGTGAGTTCAATCTAGCTATTTTATTCAATTTGTATTTTTCCCCTTACTTTACTGAAAGCTCATCTGAAATGGCATTTAGAGCAGCATATCATACTTCCTTGATATGATACATTTCCAAGTGAAACATCTTATTGGTGCAAGAAAAAACGTAGAGGAGGAATTTTATATGTTTAGGCAAAAGTGACCAAACAATGCCAGCCTGCTGTGTTGGCACGATGCAGTCTTTGTATGATGTAGAGTGAGGATGTAATATGGTATTGGTTGAAATGTGGAGACTATAGACTTTCAGATATTAGATATCAACTGTAGAAGAAGTAATTGATTTAGACTTGGATGGAAATTACCTAAATAAACAAATATATGTATCTTTATTAGGTATTATTGAAAAAATATATATATTTCAAATATATGGATGATTTGCCATGTTGAAACTGGCTAACAAGGAGGTGAAAGTAAGTTTTAATTTCACGTTACGCAAATACCTGCCACCTCTTTTCAGTAACACATTAAACCCTAGCTAGTGTCTTCTAGCCCTTTTTCACCCAGACTCTCCCCCTTGTGCGTCCTATAATCCTCCCAACCCTAGTTCACTTTTGCAACACTAAGCCATGGTGGTACTTGGTGGTCCCCTGAGGTTCTCTGCACATGAGGCTTTCACAAACGGATCTCATTTCCCCCTCTCAGACGAGAACCCACAGAAGCAAGTGGATGACCTGGGGGTTCAGTTCACAGACAAGTTAATCCAGGAACCTGAAAACGTCACCCTGCTGCTGACGATGTTGGAGGTGAGTCTGTCGCTTCTGGTCCACAGAAACCTTATTAGCGGTTAACAGTTTTAACGGAACGGTTTTAACGGAACAGTTTTAACGGAAAAAACATTTAAATCACGTTTGTGTAGCTAACCCATACTAGGATAACAATGCTTGAGATAGAAATGCCACTTAACTTGGTAGTGAATGAGGGGTCATAACACACACACCAGCACACACGCACACTCTCTTAATGGGGGAAGTTTTTGTTTCCTGTGTGGTTTCCTACATGGGTTTTTGTTTGTTTCCTTTATCGTTTGCTATATGTGTTTTTATTCATTACAACACAACACTGTGCGTCCACAATGTGTGTTTGTCTGTGGTTCCAGGAGTTTGACTTTCATGTGCGGTGGCCCGGTGTGAAGCTGTTGACCATCCTTCTGAAGAACCAGTGTGTCCAGGTCCAGGCCATCATCCTGGTCAGCCCAATGGGTGAGTCCTGGTGCTGCCCCAGTACTTACTAAACCACACGCTACAGACCCAATACTGTACTGCAGTGCTTTGTAAACAGTTGGACGCGGGTTGGTTGGTCGTAGCTTGAGAACTCTCAGAAACCTCTTCAGTGAAAGGATCGCCAATTCTGGTGTGCTCACTCAGTTTTCTGAGTGTGTGGTTGGGTCCCACGAGCACACTGGAATGGTATTTTGGGATGAAAAGATGAAAAGGCTTCAGAACCCCTTCTACCACTTGCTAGGGTTTAACATCCTATGGGAGGTGTTGTCTTGAAATGTCTGAAGTGGATATAATTCCATTTGACCTCTTCTACCTTGGTGGAAGATAAGGAAATCACTATGTCACAAATGTTTTATTTTTTGGTTGTTGATTTGTTGCCAAATGTGTTAATATTCCCGTTTACCCGTCAACCCACAGGTGTCTCTCGACTGATGGACCTTCTTGCAGACTCAAGAGAAGTAATCCGCAATGATGTGAGTTTTTACTCAAAGTACTCAAATGATCCATAGCATTTTGAGTATTTAGTAATTTAGAATTAAAATAAAATAGACATGTTTGTGATTGTGAAACCCAAAACGTATTTCTGCTCACACTTTCAGATCTGTGTAAATAACGACTTTGTGTATGTCGACTGTTTGAACCAGGGCTTGCTGTTGCTCCAGCAACTGACCAAAAACAACGCTGCCATCCAGAAGATAGTGGCCTTTGAGAACGCCTTTGAGCGACTCCTAGACATCATCACAGAGGAGGGGAGCAGCGATGGAGGTACTGGGCTCTAAACTGTTTCCCTGGAAACTTCCAGTTTCAGGGATTAAACAGTAAAACAATGATGAACGTTTATATTTGGGTGTTTGATTCCCAATGTCTGCCTACTACACATAGGGCATCTTTGGGCAAGTTGCATAACCCCTACCTGTCCATGGGTCAGAGTTCACTGTCAGTCGCTTTGGATAAAAGTGACTGCTAAAAGACTAGATTCCCACTGTTTTTATATATATCTTTTGTTTGGGTCTGCTGCCTAATATAATCCTGTAAAGCCCCTACGATACTTGCTGTATGTGCGATGTACCACACTCAACCTTGAATTGTTTGCTTGATGATTCTCAGGCATCGTAGTGGAGGACTGCCTGATCCTGCTGCTGAACCTCCTCAGAAACAACAGCTCCAACCAGAACTTCTTCAAGGAGGGCTCCTACATCCAGAGGATGAAACCCTGGTTCGAGGTGGGGGATGATAACTCTGGCTGGTCCGCCCAGAAGGTCACCAACTTACACCTTATGCTGCAGGTAACTGCCCCACAGCCAGTCTGTCCCATTGGTTTCAGTGGACAGCCAGAGAGTAATACATTGCAATGTATTAAGGAGAAATGTGCCATACTTTAGAAATATTTATTGCTTCTCTCTTGCCAACGTCTCTTTTCAAGCGATAATGATTCATTATATTGCAATACATCATTGACTGTAATAATTTTTTAAGATCTGACAAAAAATCTGAGAAAATGTGGGGTCATAGGGGACATAATAGTGAAGTGGCTAGTTTGATCGACTCCCAGTCAAAAGGTTCTAGGTTCAATCCCCAATGTTCTTTGATTTACTTCGGATAAAAGTGTCTCCTAAATGATGTACAATTATTGTATTAGTCATCTATCATCAAATTCATCCATACTACATAACGATGGTATTGCGGCCCTTCCCACTGTGTGTGTGTGTGTGTGTGTCCAGTTGGTGCGAGTGATGGTGTCCCCAACTAACTCTCCGGGGGCCACGGCCAGCTGTCAGAAGTCCATGTTCCAGTGTGGTCTGCTGCAGCAGCTCTGCACCATCCTCATGGCCACTGGTGTCCCTGCAGACATCCTCACTGAGGTAGTCACCAGGAAGCTAACCTGGACAGTATAACATGGTATAACACCAGGTCATTAGTAGGATAGGGACAGTGCTTACACAGATTGTGCCAACCCATTTTCTGCTAAGAAAGGCTAAGATAACCCAAACTCTGCTACTTCTAGGACCAGGCTATGCCAAAGATTTTGCTACACACATACAAAAGCCAAAGTAAACCACACCAACTAAAATCCTGACCAACCGTGATCTGACCTTCTTTTCTTCAGACCATCAACACTGTGTCAGAAGTCATTCGCGGATCCCAAGTCAACCAGGACTTCTTTGCCTCCGTAAACGCCCCTTCAAACCCACCAAGGTTAGAAAGACCTACTACTTGTTGTCCTTTTTGTGTCCTCAAGTTTTTCATGAAGGGTGCTCAACATTAATGTTATGATTACAAGTTCAGCTTAATTATATAGCACACTTAAAAACAACAGTTGATGGACCAAGGTGTGGACGGAGATTATTTCTGAAACGGTGCTTAAGCGCTCGGCTGCACGGACATCGTTTTTGTTTTAAAGCGAAAACGTATCAGTGCAGATCATTAAAAGATGGCATGCATAATTGGAGACAAGTAAAAAAAACAATTATCAGAAACTCGTACCATATGGAACCAAAGGCTTATTACAAGCAAAATAGTTTTTTTACTGTGTGACTCCATTTCCGTCATTTAATGCTAGATGATGACACTTTGACCTTTCTAACCTCTTGTTCCCTCCAGGCCAGCCATCGTGGTGCTGCTGATGTCCATGGTGAACGAGCGGCAGCCATTTGTGCTGCGCTGCGCCGTGCTCTACTGTTTCCAGTGCTTCCTCTACAGGAACCAGAAGGGCCAGGGAGAGATTGTGGCCACCCTGCTGCCCTCCACCATCGATGGTCAGTACCTCTGCCAGCCAGGCCTTTCATTTATATAACAAAGTATAACATATGACTGGGTCATATGTACAAATATAGTACCATGATAACCATGGGGATTTTTATTGTTTAATTGTCTTTATTGCATTTGCCTTCTGCCAGCAAAAAAATTACAGTTGGACATTTTTTCTCTGTGGAATTTCTTGAGGAAATTAGCCAGAGATTTTGTGGTGAGCAAGATAGTTTAGTGGTTAATGTGTTGGACTTCCATTTATGTATATAAAATTACACTTCCTTTATTTTGTGCAGAATATAACGCAATCTACACATGTAACACATGTGTACATGCATACATACACGACAAACATGGTAAAGACGAAAATAACAAATAACACGTTGAGAATCCAACTCGGTAAGATGACATGAAGATGAACACAATAACCCAAAAATTACATGAAGAAGGAAATAGTATCTCAGTAAGTTAGACCTTACCGTCTAAACCTTCTATATCCGCCCCCCCCCCATGACCTCCAGCCAACTCCATCTCGGCGGGCCAGCTGCTGTGCGGTGGGCTGTTCTCGGCGGACTCGCTGTCCAACTGGTGCGCGGCAGTGGCCCTGGCCCACGCCCTGCAAGACAACCTCACCCAGAAGGAGCAGCTGCTCAGGGTGCAGCTGGCCACCAGCCTGGGGAAGCCCCCGGTGTCCCTGCTACAGCAGTGCACCAACATCCTCTCACAGGTAGGAGGGGAGAGAGGGATGTGGGGGGGGGGGGGGGGGGGGGGGGGGATAGTGGGAAGGACAGGAGGGACATGGAGGGAAAGACTGGGCAGGATGACATTGAGAAGAGAGAGAAAGAGAAGGATGAAAGAGGGAAGGGATAGAAGACAGCAGGGGGGAGGGAGATGAGGTTAAAGGGGAGAGGGGGACAGGAGTAGGGAGAGCAAGGGGAGGGAGGTATTCATTTGAGCCAGTGGGGTTAATGTCAATCCTTAGTATATCCAATAAAAGACGGATGAAACGACGTTTATGGATTGTATGCAGGTTTTACTAACCATTTCTATAAATAAATCTTGTCTTCCTAAAATAATTTAGAATGTTTTCACTGGGTTGTTTTTTTAATTGAATATTTTACTGAATTCAAGGTAGACCACAAATGTATTGTGAAATGTGAGCGTCACAATATCAATATGACTGTGATTTTGCAGGGTGATAAAGTCAACCGAAGGGTGAGTAATGACAGTGTGGATATGTGTAGTTTGGCTTGGCATCACTAGCGGCCTGGGAGAGGAGTGTGGGTTTCCTGTGTGTTTACTTATATGATCATATTTCTCTGTGTTTGGGGGAGCTGCCTTCCTGGTTGTTGTATGTCCTTTCCTTAACCTGCGAGTGTGACCCGGTTCTTCTCTAGATTCACATTCCCACCGTGTACCCTGGCACAGAAAACATTTACTTTTGGGTTAGGCGTCTTGCACGAGAAGGCCTAGAGATAGGCCCGTGACCATTGGGTATTGAACCCAGTACCTTTTGGCTGGGAGTCAAACATATCTAGCCGCTACGCCATCCTGCACCCTAATATAAATTCTACCATTTGTAATTAACTAAAGGTGTCCGAGCTCTGTGATAGTTATCTTGTGCTATAAAAGTAAATATTTCTCTCTGTGGGGAAAAGTTCCATTAGAGAGATGTTCAAATACATTCAGTACAGTTTACTAGTAAATATTTAATGATCAGGGACCAAAAAGGATGAGTGATGTTTTAGGAACTGCAAGTGCCGTGTCGATTCCCAATAACGAGATTTCTACCATAGTAGTCTTCACTGTTCTGTTCTGTGTTTGATAGTAATATTTCATAAATTCATAATATTCCACAAACATAAACTATTGAACTGTGTTAAAGATAATCTCATTAATATATGTGGTCACTTCCCATGTATAAGTTTTGTTTTCTTATTTCTTATTTGTTTGCATTGCATCACACTTGGAGACCAAATCTGAGAAGGTGATTTTCTGAGTTTCTCTCGTCCAATCCGCTGGCTGGTCTTCACTGCTCGCACCAGCTACACTCCTGCATTTCTATTCAAGAAATAAACTTCCTAAAGCATATTCACACTTATTTATCTGAAACAAAATATTGTACACTATCGCAAAGATCTCTCTCTCTCGCTTTTGCTCTCTCTCTCTACATCAGGAAATGGTTTTGTTATTCAACAGTTAATTTAGACAGATTAACTGATCGATCAAGTGATTCCTTTTTATATTTCTCAATTGATGATAGTTTATAAATCAGTTATTGGTGTGAAGATTTAACGATAGGCACCAGCTCGTTAAACTCTGAAACCTCTCCCACCTGTTGCTAGTATTCCTCTTTAACATGCATGAATTGAATTTAGCATTGATTATTTATAGAGCTTATTTCTTCATCCTTCAATTAAAGTAAAATGCTTTATGCTTTGCATGTGGCAAACCTCCTGAGCCTCAACCTCAAGATCTTCCATTCATCTAGATAATAAAAAATTTAGAGAAAGAAAAGTAACATAACGCATAATTCAAAATAGCCTATATCTTACTTCCTAGTACACATACATATGTCTATTATTTTCGTTTCGGATAGTACTTTGGACCTTTTCCTCTTTTGTTTTGTACGTTTTGGGTTTTTAAATGTAGGCATGCATGCCCAGGTATACCTAACCTTGCTTTAGTTTAATATGTTTGTATCCTGGTTTTGCTTCTCGTTTGTGATAACCTCATTAACTACTACTACTACTACTACTACTACTACTACTACTAATGGTGGGAAGTTATTGAGGTCCTGCTGTTTGATGTCCTGGCATGGGGGTGGACGTTACTGTCAGAAACACTATCTTCATCAATCATGTTTCCTTTTTGTAAAAAAAATTATGATGCCAGAGAGATGCCAGTTATTGTTAAAAAGCTGGTTTAATGCCAACACCTCACAACATGACACTGCTAACGGTTCCTGCCTATGGTTTAAATGCTAGAATGTCAAAGTTGTTGCCTCATTCATCCACATCTCCTGACCTTGATGAAAATTGAATTTGACACATCATCACGCTGTACAACTTCCCACAAGAACACAATTACAACCAATAATGATAAGATAAATTTACATTTAACAATTTGGCCTATAAAATGAATGTTTGTGTTCATGATGTGTTCACTCCTCATTCATCTCCCCCCATAATAATTTTGCTGATCAGAGACCCAACAGCCCCCAGACCTGTCCAATGGAGAACGAGGGGTTCTCCATGGACACACTGCATCTTGACTAATCAACTCCTGTGTTCAAGTGTCCATGTCCCTCCCCCTATATACTGGGTTGGGAGGGAGGCTACAGTTTTCTGATTCTCCTCTGTCAATCAACAGGACCATGACTAAATGTTGCATGCTGTGTATTAAAGTATCCTCTGTGATGTCCCTTCCTTCTCCCCCCCCCCCCCCCCCCCCCCCCCCCCTCAAACCACCACCACCACCAGGGCAGCAAGGTGCAGACCAGGGTGGGCCTGCTCATGCTTCTGTGCACATGGATCAGCAACTGTCCCATCGCCGTCACACACTTCCTCCACAACCAGGAGAACGTGCCCTTCGTATCCTTGGGAACCATGCCACCTTGTGTGTCTCTTGTGGTATTCCTTATGATCTAATAAGGCTTATGATCAAGTCCCTGAGTCATCATGTGTTGATAGATCGATTTTGATCGCTTGTTTTTATTCTGGCAACATTGGCCATTTGTTGTATTCACCTGTAGACAATTTGACAATATATAGTATAATATCATATAATTGGTCATAGAAGTCCAGGGACGCTTCATTTGCTTCCATTGTGTATTGTGAATGCATAGACTATTAAGGCAAGTTTATTTATATAGCACCCTTCGAACATAAAGAAAATTCAAAGTGCTTAACATGGCCAGGAATATCATTTTAAAGACATTCAAATGATCAATTAATAAAATAAAAGTTTAGAAAATGTTGCGTAAGAGTAAAGCACAACTCCAAGCCAGTTGTAATTCTTTTCTGGTTACCTTTCCCATGGAGGCCTGTTGCGTTGCTTAACCCCATCCCCCTGTGCAGCTGACGGGCCAGATCTCTGAGAACCTGGGCGAGGACGAGCGGCTGGTGCAGGGCCTATGTGCTCTGCTGCTGGGCATCTGCATCTACCACAACGACAACTCCCTGGAGAACTACACCAAGTAAGAGGCTCCAGCTGAAGCCCCGGGGCCCCTCATCCAACCCCTGATATTACTGATGTTATGCTTATGATTTTACTCTAACTGCGGTCTTTGGAAATAACAATGGTTTCATGCCGTTTGTTGTGTTCTATGTATCAAAGGCGTAGTGTTTTATAATCAGGTATGCAGTTTAACATTCTACCATGCTGTAGTTCTGATGACAAGACAAGTGATAATAAATAAAAACAAACAAGTAGTCTAAGGAATACGGATACACGTGATTATGTATGTGTGCTTACACATGTATACAGAAATACACTCATGTTGCCCAGCTGAATGGACAATACAAATCTTGTTTTTCAAGTTCTTCAATGTTGAATAACCCACACCACCTGCCTGACCCCTGACCTTTGTCCTGACCTCCCCCCCCCCTTGCAGAGAGAAGCTGAAGCAGCTGATTGAGAAGCGCATCGGGAAGGAGAACTTTGTGGAGAAGCTGAGCTTCATCACCAAACACGAGCTGTATTCGCGCGCTGCCCAGAAGCCCCAGCCCGTCTTCCCCACCCCAGAGCAGATGCTGTTCGACCACGAGTTCACCAAGCTGGTCAAGGACCTGGAGGGTGAGAAGACCAAATCTGGCCTGGTTCCTGGTGACTCACACCAGACTAGGACAGGGGGATGTATATGTTATGGATGAGACCATGATTAATAGTCTTAACCTGTTGACATCCTTGAGCATGCTGCCTTAACCCTACCTTCTCCTTGATGACGTGTATCTGAATTCACATCGATCGGATCATCACTTTCAATGACTAAATAATAAAATGAATGGTCATTCATTCTTGTTTCAAATGTGTATTTGAGGATAGCCCCTTGAGATGAATCATCTCATTTTATTATCGTCATTTTAGGTCTTTCTATTTATTTTATGATGATTCTCTATGTTAAAGTTCCACATTTTGAATATCAATTGGATCTTGATCTCTGCCGTAAGCCACTGGTTAAAGGCCACTTCCTACCCAAACTTGACTTGTACTTGTCTGTTAGGTTTTCTGTTAAATGATTCTGTGCGATTCATTTCTTTCATGGAGCCATCAAACCCTTCTTATTCCTCCGTACAGGCGTGATCACCAAAGCGGTCCATAAGTCCAGCGAGGAGGAGAAGAAGGAGGAGGAGGTGAAGAAGACGCTGGAGCAGCACGACAGTATCGTGATGCAGTACAAGGAGCTCATCAGAGAACAGGTACGCAAGTTCCGAGTTGCTCATGACTCTGTGGGGCTTTATTCACCCAGCGGCCAACTCTGCTTTAAACACTAGCGTTTAGAACCAAGATGGCCGCCTTGGGAATACGACCCATACCAGTGGTTATTAAACCTTTTAATGTCTGGACCCAAAAGATAATTTCAGTGCGTCTGTGGGACACAACCCAGATAGTAATTGATCAATTCACAACCTAGTTTCAAAATAATACCTTGAAGAGGTCAGAGGAACACTGGGAATTGGAACACAAAGGTGACATACTTTTTTGTGTGTTTAGATATATTTCATTGTGCTTCCTACATGCCTCTCTCCCCCCCAGGATTCCCAGCTGCAGAAGCTGAAGGAGCAGGTGTCCTCCATGTCCTCTCAGAAGGACCTGATGCAGAGCACGTTAACACAGCAGCTGTCCCAGATCCAACAGCACAAGGATCAGTACAACCTCCTCAAGCTCAAGCTAGGTATCGTCACTGCTTGCTTTTTAATATATCCATCAGACTTGGTATTCTGCATAACAATATGCAAACATTTTGAAGTTCACATGCACATGATTCATAATTAACCCTCATGTTGAGTGTATTAAAGAAGTCGATGTAATCAATGCATCGTGTAAATCCAATTACATACACTATAACCTCTGCTCTTTAGTGTCTTCGAGTTTTAGAAAAGCGCTATATAAATCTAATGTATTATTATTATTCATAAACATCTCACTAAATTGATGGGTGGGGGGGGGGGGGTCAGTATTAGTCTGGTGTTTGACTCTCAATTTAAAGGCTCCCTAGATATCCTTATTTCCCTCGGCTTGTTTTATATTCAGTTCTAGAAGCGTCTGCTAAAATGACTCTGTAGTGAATACGTACATGGTGAGTAAAGACCGAATTAACTCAATCAGTCCACCTGTGTGCCCCACGCTGCATGCTACAGGCAAGGACAGCCAGAGCCAGGCCGGCAGCCAGGCGGATGGCGCCCAAGTCAACGGTCTCCAGACGGAGGAGCTGACCCAGCTCCGTGAGGAGGTGGAGGAGCTCCGCAGGCAGCAGGCCCTGCTGCACACACAGCTGGGGGACAAAGACACGCTCATCACCACCCTGGTAGGCACACTGTTTTCACGGATGACCTCACCTCACTGCCAACTACTGCAGTCATTCAGCTCAGCGGTTAGATTGTTCCTCTTCCAAACATGTGGTTACCATAATAGTTTGAACCTCTGAACCTTACTACCAATCCGTGACACAGCACAAATGTGAACGTAATGGAGTGACGAGGTTCCATCAACCTGAGCCAACCCGAAGGGCTGCAGTTATTTAGCTCAGCGGTCAGAACCCCTGCCTGTGTAGCAGTGTGGTGTTTGGGAACCAGCGTTACATTGGAATTTCCTACATCACCCACAATGCACTGCCCATTCTCAACCGCTGATATTGATTAGAATCTGTGTGTTCCATTCTACTTGGATCATCCAGAGTGTCGTCCTTCTGAATATATTTGGAAGGTGACTTCAAGCCTCAACAGATGGTTGTGTTTAATGAATCCGGCTGAAGTGGAGGTGTGACTGTGTTTGTAAGCGATGGTACCTGATGCAGGCCTGTGTGTTTTGTAAGCGATGGTACCTGATGCAGGCCTGTGTGTTTGGAAGCGATGGTACCTGATGCAGGCCTGTGTGTTTGTCCGTCCTCCTTGTTTGTGTAGCGGTCGGGGTCATCGCAGGAAGCAGGAGACGCCACAGGAGAGCCAGACAACGCAGAACTGATCCAGGTACATTGATTTATACACTCTCCACAGAGCTTATTTATTTAGCATTTTGGCCAATGCTTTTATCTGAAGTGACTCACAAGGTAGGCACATAAACGATAAAAGCATAAAATCTACTTAAGTAGAACAAAATGTGTGCAAAAAGTGCTACTTGAGCATGTTTCTAAACAACCACTGGATGGAGTGGTAGGAATCTTCACTAGTAAAACAATGTTTTATTAGTGGTGGTAAAGTGTAATAGGAGATGCCGAAAATGTAGGAGTGCTTCGCAACATGGTGAGTTTGAGTTCAACTAGAGCTCAATACAACAAAGTGTTAGTTGATCCCAGATGAGTTTAAAATTGTAGCTTACATTTACTTTTTCAAAGGCTTTTGTCTTTCATCGATTGTACTTTAAATGCAAGTAAAGTATGTGAAAATGGAGAAAATGCCTTAACAAGTCATTCGAAATTGCATCACCTGCCTGTTCAGTTTAATAAAACGTCACCATGTCACAGAGAAGGACTGTATTCAACTCAGATAATTGTATGTATATAACTTTAATTATCGCTTTTTCCATTAGAAAAGTCCTTTGCATGATCTAAGGTTGCAGTGCATTAAGACGTGTGTGTGTGTGTGTGTGTGTGTGTGTGTGTGTGTGTGTGTGTGTGTGTGTGTGTGTGTGTGTGTGTGTGTGTGTGTGTGTGTGTGTGTGTGTGTGTGTGTGTGTGTGTGTGTGTGTGTGTGTGTGTGTGTGTGTGTGTGTGTGTGTGTGTTACCACCAGGAGCTGGAGGCTCTGAGGAGTCAGATCCAGTCCCAGCAGGCTGAGATCAGCCAGCTGCAGACAGAGAGGACAGACCTGCTGAGAAGAGCAGAGGCCAAGGTAAACGATAAGATCATTATCCATGATGATGATGTTAACAACAAAAATCCTATTTCAAATTGAGAAAGTGATACTATTAAGCACAACAAGGCTATAGTAAATAATAACCCTACAATATAACCACTAGCGGATCTCATCTTGAACCTGGGGTGGCAGTAATAGACCTGCTAGGTGTGTGTGTCTCCTCCCCAGAGCCCAGAGGCCGGTGTGGCTGGAGAGAGCTCAGAAGACCCTGCCCTGCTGGCAGACCTGGAGGGTAGACTGGCCGCCCAGACCTCAGAGACAGACAAACTCAAGGTATGGACACATCTACCATCCATCTTCACAACCACTAAATACCACCACCTGGTTAATGGCTGCCCCTGTCCCCCTGTTCTGCTCCGTTATGTTCACACAACAATATCATTGAGTGGTCGCTTGTAATCCGTCCAGTGTTCATGTGTGCTAATGCTGGTCCACATGGTTCTGTTGTAGAGGAAGACAACATCTGCACCATTAATGTCTGGATTTAGTTAAAAGATTTTCAACATGTTGTGCTTCGGTTTCTATTCCCTCCTTGCTGACCTGAACACTTTCTACCACTATCTCTATTTCCCTCTTTCTTTCTTTTTTCTCCTCCTGCCTTTCGTTCTTTCTTTTGTTCTTTATTTCTTTCTCCATCCCATTTTTGCTCTCTCTCCCTCTCCCTCGCTCTCGCTCTTCCTCTCGCTCTCCCTCTCAGGCGGAGGTCCAAGGCCTGACGGAGGGCCGGGCGGGTATGGAGCAGCAGCTGGCCTCAGCCACCAGCACGGCAGCCATCCTGCAGGCGGAGAAGGCCAAGCTGCAGGGGGAGCTACAGGAGTCCAAGAAGGAGCAGGATGACCTGCTCATGCTGCTGGCCGACCAGGACCAGAAGATCCACAGCCTCAAGCAGAAGCTCAAGGACCTGGGGGAGGCGGTACGCAACACACACCCCCACCGCATTTAACACGTTACTGCGTCCCCTGGTTTACCCACCAGGTGTGAAGCTGATTGGACAATAGAACACTACCTAATAGGGGGATTTCACGTGAAGTCACGCATGTTCCAAGCAGCCCAGTTGGTGGTTTTTCATCATTATAAGAATAATAACAAGTTGTTTTAGCATTTTTGGTCAAGAAGTACCAAGACGGCGGGCTTGAACCTCATTTATGGAACTTCACATCACGTGGTTGTAACCT
This sequence comes from Lota lota, assembly GCA_026745465.1. Classification (NCBI taxonomy): domain Eukaryota; kingdom Metazoa; phylum Chordata; class Actinopteri; order Gadiformes; family Lotidae; genus Lota; species Lota lota. The sequence goes on along the minus strand of JACYXH010000559.1, from coordinate 988,412 downwards.
TCCTATAGTGGCGTCACATGTGGTGTGTGTCCACCCAGATGTAGATGTATATAGATAGATCATCTTTCAAGGCGGATCTATCCATCATACATCTGGGTGGACACTCCACCTGTGATGATGTCACTATAGGGTCGTTTTTTTTAATCGGCTTGAAATGGCTAACATCATTACCAAACAAGCACACACACGCCGTCTCCATGCTGGACCTTTGGTTTCACCTCTTTATCATGTCATACAGCTTTTCTCAAACTGTTTTAAGCCATGCCTCAGGAGTGCTTGACCCACAACCTCTGGGGCCCACTTAGACCTACGAAAATAAGCCTGAATATATACAGAATTTTAAGCTAAAGTAGTTGTCAAAATGAAATGCGTGTCAGTTTTCAATCGCAGATTATGAGCGATGTGATTTGTTGACTGAAAATTCTGTGGTCATTTAGTTTATTATTTGGCGCAAATATGAACAAATGTGAAGCGTGAGTTTAAACAATCAATAATATGATTCAGCTCATTTTTAGCTGTATCATATTATAACCGCTGGAGTGTGGGTTTGAGAAACGCTGATCTGATGTAACATAGTTCAAAAGAAATTGTGTGGCAGGATTGTGTAGTGGTAATGGTGTTTTAATTCCCATTTCTGGGTTTGATCCCCAATGTCCACAGCCTAACTTGCAGGATTCCTTGAGCAAGATGGCCTTACCCCCAACCGGCTCCTTAAGGGCTAAAAAAAACATTGGCTAGAAACTGCTCAATTGTAAATGGAAACTATTGTAGTGGTAGTTATGGGTATGTCCCTGTAGTCCCACAATAGTTGATCTCAGACTGGTTGTTTGTAATAGCCTATGTATAGCCTCCTCACCTGGTAGCCCCTGTCTGCCCTAGTTAGACCGCCTCCCTCTCTTCACAGGTGGACGACGACGACGACCTCCGGGACCAGACGGACGATGACTACGATGATGAAGAGGAGGATGAAGAGAAGGACGACTAGACAACCACGTGATCTGTCTCTCTCTCTCTCTCTGAGAGACAGATGGAGAGAGGGAGAAAGAGAGAGAGACATGGTGGGGCTGGATGGCCCATGCTCTAACGCTGTAGTGGACCACCATGAGACTAGGACTAAAGACAGTTGTTGCTCTTGCCAGATGCCATGCTACCTTCATCCTTTGTCATCTCGCCACCCCCCCCCCCCCCCCCCCCCCCCAACACCCTACCCCCTGGCATAGTCTTTTTAATTGTTTGTATATTTTTTATCTTCCTAATGACTGTGGCTCCATTAGGATTCAGTTTCCAGTGACAATTAATTTGGACATTATTGTTTCGCCTCCCCCCAGTGCGTTCATCTCTGCTACCATCACCAATGAGTATAGGACTTCTCGGTGCTTGGCATGTAGTTCAGCATCTCTTGTGTTTTTATACCATAGTATTTCATAACGTAGCTGGCGACTTCACCGATAGTAGTGTAACATTCAGCTGACGAAATAGAGTGAGGGGGTTGTGCTCATGACATCACAAAATGCTACCTATCGTGACCTTTTTTGTTACCGTAACGGGAAACCAATTAGGTCGGCCCGTTCTGTGCTGTTCTCGGCCAGCACACACATAGCACACATAGACACACACACCATGTACATCGCCCATCGTGCCAGTCATAGCTGTGTGACTACTAAGGTTTACAACCCACTGCCTCTACTGGTTTTGACCTGATCCGTTAAGAGCCCTTACTATAGTTTGATGTAAAGTACATACAACAACAACACATGCACCTGCTTTAAGTTCCCTCCCCCCTCAACGCTGCATTGTACTGCTCTTCAACATGCTAAAATGCTAAAAGGCTGCAATACACTGACACCACAATGTACACACAAAAACAGATATTTTTGCAACTTTTTTGTCCAATGCTGGCGTTCAGTTTCTGTATGATATTGTGTAACTTATCGATTTATGAGCCACGTTGAAATAAATAATCTATGAATCTGTACACATGGCGGAATAATTAAGAGTAGTCACGGTTTGTGTATTTAGTTTTAGAGTACATAAAAGTTAAGACACTGTGTTGGTAGCTCATTCTCGGCTGTTCCCAGAGAGAACCTTGAAGTTATTAAAGTAAGTACACTTTGATTAAAAATCCAAAAGATTTTAACCACAACGCTGCACATTGTCTTAATGGGCAGCTGAAACACGTTTCTATTTCAACTGCTTTGTGATAGTTTTTAACAACCATGTTATGCTATGGTATCGATTGTCCCGTCACTAGTGTGTGGATGACCGAAGGACTCCCATGTGACTCCGTATGACTTCAATGAACAAGGAAAAGCAGCCCTGAGCTGATAATTTTACTCCTTTAGATATTTGTATGGGGGAGGATAGTAAAGTGGCTAGGGTTGATCCATCCTTAACCCTACTCCCATCCGAAGGGTTCCGTGGTTCGATCCCCAATGTCGTCAGCTTAACCTATAGGCATCCTAGAAGATGCCCTTCCCCCGTCCTGATCATATAATGACGTGCAACCGAAATTAGGGCGTTTTTCGATACCTGAAGTCTACTGTTAGCCCTGATGCAGATGTGGCACATCTGGCAGTATTGGGAACGAGTATGTGCTTTTAATATATTCATATTTATGTGAGCATAAAAGTTTACTTTACTGAAAACTTTAAGCAAAGTACTTTTCCCCAGTATTGCTTCCTTTAAAAAACAAAAAGAATATTGCTTTTATATCAATCACAGATCTGCAGGTCATGTCTGTTATTTTCTCGTTTCTTTGTTAAATTGCTGAGGATTAATTTATATTCCTGTGTTTACGAAAAAAAAAACTACCTTCTGTTCAGCATAGGTGGGGCTGGTGATCTATATGCTCCTCTTGAAGCGGCTACGGTGCGCCAATAGGGACATCAAACAGCCTTCTTGTCAGGTATTCCCGACTGACTTCTGACGTCGAGACGGACAAAAAATTAAATGTAGTGTTAAGTCATACATATACAAATTACGCTGAATTCATAACTAGCTGGATACAGTGACAGAACGATTGTTTCCAGCTTTTATACATAATGTATAGGCCTACTATATAATCTCATATGTTTTACATCTTGGATCAAGGTTCGCTACATAATTTACTGTCATGACGTGCTTTCGACACGTGTATTATTGTCCTAGTACATGTTATTATAGGTGGTATTATTACAGTCTATAATTATTATAATTATAATTATTAATTTATCTTCTTTGACCGATGTGGAATTAGAGTGCGATCGAGGTTGTAGTCCATCGCAGTCTTTGCCGTTGTATAAATGCATTGACAATACTGCAAAACAAAAATAGTCTATGTTTTAGTTTAAAGTGGAACACGTCTGGGTGGGATATAAGTCATGCCCCACCCACCCTCCTCCCTCCGGTCGTCCCGGAGGTGGCTCGACGCATCTTCCAGCTCCCATCCATCCTCCTCCGCCCTTCTCGGTACACAGACACCGCGCGTCTGGGTCTTCCACACCGGACTGTCGTTCCGGTTATGTTTTGTCTGTCGTCTCACACAGCTGTGTTGTGGTGTTCACTTGGTACCCGCCCTTTCTAGACGGACATTATGATTTATAAATGAACATAGAAGCGGTATTGTAAACAACTTCCTCAATATAGGGGCTGAAGTGGGAACTCGGAGCGACACCGTCCACTGCTGGGTTTCACAGGGTCCTCTTTAGGGGGGGGGGGGGGGGCGATTGTTGCCACCTGCCGTTGTATCTTGCATGACCATCTCAAAGGTAAGTTTGCCGAGTTTTGATTTATTGTAATATGTATCATGTGCATGTCATTTCGCCTGGTCGTTTTAAAGATGTATATGCCCCATTTGACTTTTCCGCGTGGTTGTGACCGGTCGCCGGTGCCATGCGGTTCTCCAGACACGTCCCGGGGCAAAATACCGAGAGAAAACTAAGCGGAACTCGGTTCTTATGTTTTGAAGTTGGTCCAGTCTGTTGTTGCCAACAGCAGTGTTTATCATCTCTTGTTGTTTCTGCCAAGACCAGATGTTTGGCGCTTTTGCGATTCGTTGCTTTTCTCTCTAGTTTGACAGAAACAATGTGAATACTAATGCATACTTAGTTATAGTTGTTATATTACTGAATTAACATGAACACCCGTACAGTATACCGAGTAGGCATATACTGAGACAAAACAGTATTACTCGAGCCGTAGTGTTTGGTGAATATAGTCTAGTCAATATCGAGCATCGCCGAGGTGCGATACCATCAGCTCACCTCGCTAAGTACAGGTAGCTTATATTGAACAGTTGCCAAGCTCAGCATTATCTTAACCAAGTGTCTCCTGCAAGGCGTCTCTGTTGTTCAGGACACCTTCCCGCCATGACTCAGGCAAACGGAACAGCAGGTGTGGGGGGGGGGGGGGGGGGGGGGGGGGGGGCACGAGGTGTGTGTATAAAGGGTGCCTCTGTTTTAATTCTTCCTCTGCTGTAGTAACAATCGTTGCTGCATCGTTATGTAAAGCCCCAAACACACAAGCCCATATCTAGGGCATGTTCTTATGATGAATAGAACCATATGACCGAGATTCCGATTTTACACAACCAGTAAACATGTTGTGAGTCACTCATCCATTCAGTTATGTATTAACTGTATTATGCTATGATTTTTAAGCCCTTTTCATATCATATCTTATCATACATGTCAATGTTTGCTATACAACTGCATTATAAGCCAATGTTTGCCATACAACTGCAGTGTACCTACACATAAGTTAAATACATGGAGGGTTTGTGAGCTATGTGAAAGCTATCTGTTCGGTACAGCCGCAGGCTACGTAACTTGAAACTAGAGAGTCCAGGTGCTGCTTTGGAATGAAGGTGTGACTTTTGGCGAGGACGACCCATGCCTCAGGACCAGCAGATAGCAATGTACAGAGAGGTCTAGAAGCAGACATTATGAAGCCTTATAGATCCAATGCTGTACGATAATGCCTACTTCTTATCACTAATTATGTGGAGAAATGTGTTATACAATGCATGTGTTAAATCTGTTGATACTCTCATTGACATATTGAAAATGATGTCGTTGCTTTGCTATTTACTAGACCAGAAACTCAAACCGAAGAGATATTTGATTAATTTACTCATAAATGCATTCAGGAAGGCTGTGTACCTTTTAAAGGTTCTTGCTTGCACTCTGCCCAAGAAAAGACCAACACCCAGCTGTAGAATGTTGGCCAACCCCGATTTGACACGCCAACAACCGTCAACGGGTATGACAGACTGGCCCAACGAGGGTGTTTGTTGGCGTTTGTTGGGGCAGTGTGCGAGTACCTTTCAGGTCAGACCCAGAACCCTTTTGACTGGAAATTAAAATGCCATAGCGCCTAGACCGTCTAGTTCGATTAAATCTTTGGTCACTTAGCAGACACTTTTACCTAAAGAAACATTTGGGTTTGTAGATACGTGATGTTACTTAAGAAGTAGGCATGTGTTAGGTCATCTTGCTCAGGGATGCCTCCAGGTAGACTCCCACAACCTTTCAGCTGGGAGTCAATCACCCTAAACATGCTAGACATGTAACTGCTCTGACAGGCCTACGGCCAAATTACCCATCTGCGCCAGCAAGTGAAGATCCGCAAAGTTCCACGTCCCTAACTGTACACGCCCCTTTTGCTGGTCGCTGACGTACACAAAGACCTGCAGAGGTTAGCAACATGTTACCTGTCTCTACAGGTGGAAACAGGTGGGGTGGGTTGGCATCTCCAATGAACACAGATAAAACACAGTCTATCAGACATACAGGTCGTAAAAACAGTGGAAAAAGTGTGGCATGTCCAACATGAGCAGGGCTGAATCAACAATAATTAACCATCAGATTCATAAGACTCTAATATAACTAAAAGGAGGATTTCGTGTGTGTGTGTGCGTGCAGGAATAAACGCCTTTCAGCAATTAGTCCTTTCATAACAATAGTTTATGTTGTGTTCCCACTGCACACCCTGTTTGATCTTTGAGCAGATATATTCCTCCCTATATGCAAACTGACTCTGTACCTCGATTAGTAGTTCGTTATCACAATTTAACAATGTGTGTTACAATTATATATTTTTTCATAGCATTAGTCAGGAAACTATCAAACCCCCCTGGAAGATTGATAGAACAATTATTTCAACAAAAAACAGTAAAAAATAAATAAATAAGGAAATCCATAATTCCTATTTCTAAGCCCAGGCAGCAATCTGTGAGTAGATGTTGAGGATAACTATTCTGTACTCGTCATAACCACACAACATTGAGGAAATCCTAAAGTGCTCTTACGCAACCGGTACACCCTTCATGTAACAGCTTTTGTTAAGGCACCTATTGTGGTATAAAGACATGCGTAACATCCTCTCCTCTGAACAAGCACCTGCTGTCTCTCATTGTGTCTGTAATCATTTTTGATTCCTGCGTGTCGCCTTTTACCATTTAAGTTAACAAGCTGTTTGAAAATAACAACTCCATCTGGCTTCATGTAGTCAAAGACATTTCACTCTCAGCGCTATCATTTTTATGTATCTCACTCTGTCTCTCTTTCTATCTCTCACTATCCCTCTCTTAGTATCCTCTCTCTCACTCTTTTCTCTCTCATTCTATCCTTTCTCTCCTTTACTCTCTTGTACTCTATTCACCCTCTCCTGCTCTCACTCCCCTTTCATGTGTGCTCTCTATCTCTCCTCCACTCTCTCTTTCTTTATCCCTCTCTATTTATCCCTTTCACTTCCTCTCACGCTATCCTTCTCACTCTCTTTCTCTATCCCTTTACCCTCTCCCATCTACTCTCCCCCCATCTCTTTACCCAATCTTTCTCTCTCACTCTCTCTCTCTCCCATGTTCATAGTGTGTGAGTGTATTTACTGTGAATCAGTGGTTAGGATATTGTACCGTATGTTGATGACGTGACAGCTGTCTGACTGTTTTGGATTAACTGATGTTGGGGGCCGGCTCTAAGAGGGAATTACTTCAAAATCAAGTGATTTTGGCAACCTTCCTAATAATATTGCCCATATACATTTGAGGATTGTGTAAGCAAAAACCATGGATGAAGATGTATGTGTGTTTGTTGGTAAGCAATCTCGGCATTGCTTCGGCCGCATCACTCCCGGGACACACCGTCGTGGTTTATTGTTCACATATTGGTCGTTGGTCATACAACACAATGCGTTGTGTTGTCATGGTTTCCATAGTTTCTAGAAGGTTAACCCACACAACTAACCATGGCTGCTAGGTGAATAAGGTCTATTATGATAAGCCAAGTGGAGCCTCGTGTAGCCCAGCTCTTCAGAAGAGCTATGATGACCATTAGCCTGATGGGTCAGAACAAAGCTGATTCATAATTCATTTAGCCAAGGGTGGGCCTTCTCTTCCTATGTGGACGATGTCCTCTCTATCGACCTGGTAGTCCTACCCAGACCTCGGGTGTAATGGTGCACTTTAGGAACTGGATGGACTACTGTCTACCTGACGTTGGGAAGGCTTCCTGTATTGATTGTTTTGTCATTTCCCAAACTGTTTTGTTTGGAAAAAGTCAAAGTTTTAAAGTGATCTTCATATGTGTCCTACAAACACAGAAGCTATGCCAGTTACAGAACAGGGAGAGGAGTCAGGGTGGTTATGCACATAAACAACTCAGTTTTAACGCATTAAACTACAAGCGTGCCTAGCGTGCCAAAATACGCTGTGTGGCGTATCACAACTTGCTAATACGGTTAGCTAACGAGGGTTATCAGATTAGCGCCGGTATTATTCTGCCTGATGCAGGGCGTGTGCTGGGTAAAGATGGCTCCAACGTAACAACAAGCTATTGCTTTTGTGTTGATAGTGGCTGAAACTATAGCTTTGACTTAGCTTTGTGATGCAGCTAGCTGGCTGCCATTAGCGGGCGTTTCTCAGTGACATAATGGATGTGGACAGGTTTAAGTGGGATCCTCATGGCTTGTTGTTGTCTTTGGTGGTTGCTCTTATGTCTATTAATAATATATCCCCTTTCAATTAGTTTTTACTGAATATGTATTATAGCAGCACTGCATGGAATATCAAAATAAAATATCTAGGTCTAGGCTGTATCATAAATGCTATATTTTATTATGAGAACAATCAAAGTAGTGATTGTGGGTTTTGGTGAACAGTAGGGATTTTAGATCCAACTAAATTGGGAAGAAGTAGCCTAGTGAGTAAACTTGTGATATGGAACAATGGTGCTATTTCAACATTGAAAGAAACATTAAGGTTGGACCTAATTTTGCTTAATTTTCTTATATTTTTAATATTCATTGCATACACTTGTAGTTATTGTCATTTGTCAGTTGGAATAATTGTACAACATTAAACAGATTTTTCTTTGATATTTCTATGTTGAACCTCTTCTCTTCTTTCCTTCCTTGAAGTTCATTTTAGAAATACATATTATTTATGGCAGAAAGAAGACTTACTCTTACTTTCACACACTAACCTGATGTCTATTATAATGCTCTGCTAATTCGAAGCATTATAACAATCTCTCTCTCTCTCTCTCTCTCTCTCTCTCTCTCTCTCTCTCTCTCTCTCTCTCTCTCTCCCCCCCCCCCCCCCCTCCATTATATCAGTTATGTGTAATCCGACCCCATCATCTCTAATGTGTCGTCAGGTCGGACCCTCCTCTAAGCGAATAAAGGCATTGATTTGATCTTCAGTTAAGCAAGGCTGGCTGATATTTCGTACTGCTTGGCGGTAGCTTTTTGTGTGTGCCCATACAGAGTAAATACAGTAATATAGAGCAGAGGATAACATCATAACAGAGTTTGTTTAAGTAGGGCTGAAACCATTTTCCTTTCACTCAGTCCTAATAGTTTTAGTCACAGAACCACAGACATGACATTTCTTGGCTGCCCCTCATAAGCTACTGTACAGATGCCAATATCGATACATCATGACGCTATCTTGTCACGATGAAAACAGTGGTAATTTTTGCATGTAAGGGCTATAATATAGTTTCTTTAGACCATAGCCATGATCTATAGATGCTACCGTACAATTAAATATAGTTTAAAGCGTTGGTAGAATCGGTTGATGACAGTTTCACATTGCTAACCTCATACTACCAGACAGTGGTAGAATAGTGACTCTCTCCAGAGAGAAGGACAGGACCGGGGTTTGGTTTGGTTATGATATACTCTGCCCTCTCACCACAGTCAGCTGGGTCAGAACCAACCACATCTTTCAGGAACAAAGAACAACAATTGGCATGTTTTCCCCCCTTTGGCTATGAAACATTTCCCTGTAAGAATACGTTGATTTGAGTAATTTTATATCGTTTTGACGAGACGGGCATCCTTTTTTAGAAACTGGTGGCTCTATGTTCTTACTTTAGATCAAAGGGTTGTTAGTCTGTTAATTATGTACACGTTATGGCCTGAATGTGTTCCAGTCCTGCAGTATTTGTTTAGGTTCATGGTCTCCTGTTGGCTCCTTACCTTGGTGGTGGATGCTTTGTTTTATCCAAAGCGAGACAGGTCTACTGTATGTTTATACATTTTAAACATTGAGGTGCACTGCGGAAAGGATAGTCTGGTGAAAGTGTTTCACTCCCAACCAAAAAGGTCCTGGGTTCAATCCCCAATGTCCACAGCCAACCTGTTGGCATTCCTGAGCAAGATGCCCTAACCCCTTCTTATAGTAACCTGTATCTGAATTCACAGTAAGTCACGCTGGATAAAAGCATCTGCTAAATAACTAGATCCCTAAAGAGTACAGGTGTGTTTATATTCATCTTCTGGGATGTGGGCGTGCTCTTGTGGTTCCTCTGTTCCTTATGTTTCAGGTGGTTCTGGGAAAAAGCTTCCAACATGTTTCCTATTTCTATTTTTATTTAAATGCTGTCAAGAATTCGAACCCTAAGAATTTGGCAATCTAGGTTTCTCTTCTTTCAATATGTGTTCTGAATCAGTCTCTCTTTGTTTCTTTATTTATATGGTTGATTAACTTCTTGTGTTCCAATAGTTTATTCTTAACAGATGTGTAACATGTGGGTTGGACATGTGAGGTGTATGTTTTGGTTTTTGATAAGGTGTGTGTCTGTGTGTGCGTGTGTGTATACACATGCCTTGTTCACATTGCAGTGCCCATTAATACTTACAAAAAACGAAACGCTTCAGATTTACTGGCTGTGAAATCCACCACCACTCGGCTGCCAAAGTTGTTGCACAGGCAGGGCTGTGATGTCATAGAATGAGAAACGTGTCACATCCTCATTCTTAATTTTGACCTTTTGAGTCAGCCCTGGAGGAACGAGGTAACGCTGCACAGACACGCTGAAGTATCTGCTGAAATATCTGCCTCATCAGAGGTCAGACACACCATTACCGTAGTAACCTCAAATATGCAATGTCAGGTTGTCGTTATATATCTTTTTTGCACCCTCAACTCTATGAAATGTCAGGTTATCTTTGTTATTATTTTATTAAATGGATATTTATTTAGCTCATTTCACCTCATCATTTTGTTTCTCTTACTGCTGTTTCTGATATTTCATAGATTGAAACCTCATTGTCACATTGTTTGTATTAGACTGTGATGTGCTCTTATGATTATTAGATGATTTATAGTCTGTCTAGTGTGTGTGTGTGTCTGTCTGTTTGTGTTTGTATCTGCGCGTCTGCGTGTGTGTGTAGCATTCAGACTCGAGTTAAGGCAAGTAAAGACATACTGCAAGCCTTGTGGCTTGCATCAGTGTACTTTAGTCGTAGCCTGGCCTGTTAAGACACATAAACAAGATAATGATCTCCTCCCTCATTGTTCTCCTGATGGATTCATTTAATATGCACTTCACCATGGCTCCATTCCACTTCATGTGTTTCCACTCGCTAGAAGTCTATTCATTGCAACTATAGTAACACTGACTCTCCTGAGTCCCCAGCCTAATTCAATCATTAACAGAGTTTATTATTACGGTTTGTGATTCACATTTTGCAGTTTTTGGAATTAGGTTTTTGGATTTGAATTCCAGACTTTAGTTTTAAAAATCTGGATGTGGTTTTAAGGTTTTTGATTCATGTTTTTGAATTCAGCTTTTTAATTCCATTTTTAGAAATCAGTTTTTGATTAAATTTTCCAGATTTTTCTGTCAAGAAATGTGAATCAAGATGTCTAGGTGGTTTTCATACCAGGTTGTTGGTTATTTATTGGTGGTTCACCAGGTTATCTCTGTCTAAGGCAGGTGTGACCTCAAGCAGTGGGCAGTGTAAAGTAACAAGCAAACACAGGGCCAGGTAAACAAATCCCTCTTTAATTGAGTTGAGAACATCAGACTTCAAAAGATCTTCTGGTGGTTCCACATCCGACTGCATCGGGTTTCTACCGTGTGTAGTAACCTTGATGGCGACGATGTTGTTGTATTTGCTCAGTGGTGCTTCTGACTTAGCATTAGTGTTAGCATTAGGATTCGCCCACATGGAGAAATAGTTTGCTAGGACGGCACATTCACACACATGGTCAAAACCACAATTATTGATGAGGTTAACTCAAACGTGGGATCACACTTCAGATCACACTGAAACCAGGTGTTGTAGCGTAAAAAAACAGCCAGCCTGCTAATCACCAATGACTATGTTCAGCAGAAGGGAGGACGGGCAGCGGCCATTAGGGATCTATATTGTCAAAATGTCTTGCCCGGTTTTGCACAGTCAGCTAGTTATTAGTCCGTGACTGCCTGATCTGTCATTATCGAATACACCAATCTTCAGATCTTTGGAAAGGAGCCCGGATTACGACGGCAATGTTGTGTTTTCATGAACATATGCATATTTGCCATTCAAGACTTTGACTTCAAAGTTTAAGTTGAGTGCCGTTAGAAGTCTTAAGGTCTTGGAGACGACACTCACTGATTGAATGACTTGTTCTGGAAAATGATTGTTCTGTCTGTGACCTTTGAACTGGAAGAAACAATGGTAAGGACAATACGTTTAGCCGACCCCTATTCTGTCGGTCCCTTTGATGTCTGTCAGTGGTTCATGGTGATGAGAAGATGCGCATTGCGCTTACTGCCTTTAACGCTGTTTGTGGTACAGTAAGTCACACAGTGGCCCTTAGCAACGATGACGCCTCTTGAAGGTTCCATTTGTTCTTTTTGTCAGGTTTATTGGACATCATGTTGAAATAGAATAATGCTTGTACATCATCATTTACATGTCCATCGCCATTCGTTTTGTGTCAATACTTAATTTTTTGGGTTGGTGTTTGTGTTAAAGGACATATTTGGTGCAAATGTAGAGTTCATACATTTGAAAGGGTTTCTTACACCTGTGTGTGTGTGTCTGTTCAGAGGGAATTATATCTGTTTCAGGTTTGCTTCACAAATATGCACTCATGCGCGTTTGTGCGACGAACCATAATGGATCCGTCGCTCTGTTCCCCACTCCTCGCTTCACCATGTGTCCACCAGCTGTCACTGATCAGCTGTTCCCTCACTGACAGCCCTCATATCGATCTGTTAGTCCACACACCACACCACACGCACGCACACACACACACACACACACACACACACACACACACACACACACACACACACACACACACACACACACACACACAGACGTACTTAGCCTCCTAGTGCTAATGTGCCATGATTGCGTAACGTAACTTTCAGCGTGAAGCTGCTTCGACCCGGCACCGGTATTATTTAATTAGCTTCACGCTAGCGTTATGAGTGTGCACACATTGTGAAGTATGTGGTCTCCCGGTGCTAGGTCAGAGGCTAACAGGCTAACGGGGTAACGGGCCGAAGAGGTTCAGGGGTCATGATTGCTGTGCTGTTTCACCGAGGAGAACCAAGCCCTCATCCTATCATCCATGTAGCCTGTGGTTGTTCCTTTTTATGGAAATGTTTTGTTTGCTGTGGTGCCGAGTGGTTTGTTGACTCAGTAGGCCTCTATGGAGGAGAGTAGGTAAAGACTCAACAGAAATGAGAGAGAATGTCTGCAGGACTCCATACAGAGGTGGGGTGAAAGCAGAGAAATTGATGGAAGAGCTATAGTTTTCTCTGCTCTCCCTCTCTCTCCGGCCGTTTGTCTTTAAGATAGAGTCAGGAATTCTGATTGAGCAAACACTGTGGAGGAGTGACGGGAGGGAGCGGCATTCTGGGACGAGGGAGTGTGTGATTACCTGTGTCTCTCTCTCTCCCTCCCTCTCTCTCTCTCTCTCAACCTCTCTCTTTCTGTTTCTCTCAACCTCTCTCTCTCTCTCTGTTTCTCTCAACCTCTCTCTCCCTCTCTCTCCCTCTCTCTCTCTCTCTCTCTCTCTCTCTCTCTCTCAACCTCTTGGCACCACCCTTTTTTAAGGAGTGTACACACTCATGTACACTTCCCTGCCTTTTGAAGCACACAGACAGACAGACAGACAGACACACACACACACACACACACACACACACACACACACACACACACACACACACACACAGAGGCAGTCTCCCGATCTGTGTGTAGTATTGGATCTGAATGTAGTGCATTAAGAGTGTTGTTGTAGGCTAGCCCGTGGTTCAGGCCACTCTGCTGTGGAGCCCCAGAGAGCCTCGTTCGGCCACTTGTTGGAGTCAAAGTTCAACCCTAAAAGCAGGATCTGTCCTCTGTGGAGCCGTGTGTGAGCCGACCCTCGGGGGGAAAAGGTGATTGTGTGTTTCTGTGTGTGTGTGTGTGTTTGGTTCATGAAATCGGGAGCAGAAAGTAAAAAAGGGTACGACCAGACTCACAAACAGGCTTTGCTTATTCTAGGACTGTCTGTCTGTCTGTCTGTCTGTCTGTCTGTCTGTCTGCCACCATAACAAACTAGACAGGGTAAGTAGTAACCCCATCACACGGTGTCAATGTCTCTCTCTCTCTCTCTCTCTCTCTCTCTCTCTCTCTCTCGCTCTCTGTCTCTCTCTCTCTCTGCCTCTCTCTCTCTCTCTCCTTCTCTCTCAGAATTTTCTTAATGTTTCCTCGTCATACATTGTGCAAGTATTTGTCTAGATGAAAAGTGTCTCCTATTCAATTCCCCATTCCACACTTGAATAATTTACTCATTCCAATAATTCACCAATATGGAATATAAAGATATGTGTGAGAATTTGCATGGGATAGCTTGTGTTGTAATCAATGAAAGTTTTATTTATGACACTAGAAAGATAGGGAAGCCTTGAGTTGCTATCAATATCAGTGGACCTTTGCTCCTGAGTGGGTGAAACTGTTTGTGTAATATCTTTGTAGTAGTCCAGTTTCTCTCTGTGTGTACATTGTATACTCTGGAGAAAACTCTAAGAGGATACTCACAATTGTAATACTGTGATTGCATGTTCCTCAACTACTACTCAGCCCTGTGTATAGCTTATGTGTGTTGATCTGTCAACTGAAAACATGCATACTTGAATCCACACCCTGCCTACACCAGATTCCGGTTGTAGTTAATGATTAGTTTGAGTACTGTATGTTATCTCGCATCTGGACATGGAAAGAAACCTGCAGGCCTGGTTGTATGTGTGTGTGTGTGTGCGTGTGCGTGCGTGTGTGTGTGTGGGTGCGTGTGTGTGCGCGTGTGTGTGTGCATATGTGCCTTGGTGCGGTGTCCTCACTCAGAGGTATCTGAGACATGATGCGTGCTCAGCACATATGCCCATCAAGCATAGGGTGTGAAGAGGAAACCTTCCCTGACGCCCACAACACAGAATCTAATCCGACAGCATTTGGCCATAGGCTCGTCCTTGAGGAATGTGTGCAGGACGATGACACAATATTTACCTCAGCTGTCAATAACGTTCACATTGACAATTAATGTTTACGTTTCTACTACTGATATTGTGTATATATCTTTTATTTTATATATATTTAATATTTGTTAGATTTTATATATTCTTACTAACTTTAATTTAATTGTATTTACTTCTGCTGTGTCCCTTATTTTATCTTATAAGTACATAAATCCCCCTCTAAAATCAGAGGGTACACACACACACACACAACACAGCCAGACAGGGTCACAAGGACAGTGCATGTTCTGCACAGTCTCTATTACATGTGTAACTGTTATCCCAGCACAGGACCATCAAGCCTGTAGGCCATCTGTCATGTCAGACAACACACACACACACACACACACACACACACACACACACACTTGTCTTGAGTTTCACTTTGACTGCTTACACAACAGTACGGGAAGACTAACCTGAGATGGGGTGGAGGAGGGGTGGGGTGGGGGGTATAAGACATGGAGGGGGGTTAAGGTTGGTGTATTGTTCAGACGTAGGTGTAATGGTCTTGAGATGGGGAGGGGGTGGTGTAAGAAGAGGTTGGTTTAGGTTGGCGTATTGTACAGGCGTAGGTGTAATGGTCTTGAGATGGGGAGGGGGGTGGTATAAGAAGAGGTGGGTTTAGGTTGGTGTCTTGTTCAGGTGTAGGTGTAATGGTCTTGAGATTGGGAGGGGTGGTGGGGTGTGTGAAGAAGTAGGGTCTAAATTGGTTCGGGTCTTAAAGCTGTAGGTGTCGTGGGATCTAGGTTTACGTGGGCCGGGTTGTAAAGGCGTAGGTGAGTGGGCACTAGGTTTAGGTGGGTGTCTTAATAAAAGGTGTAGGTGTAGTGGGCTAGGTTTAATGCATTCAATTTACACCTGGCCTTTTATGCGTTTTGGAGATATCCGATTCATATCCGATTGCCCAAAGCACATTTTAATGGCAGGTGTAAACGGGGTTAGTTTCTCTACCTGTATGGCTGGTTTTCAGTTACCCCATGTACAATATTTATTTGATCTCAATGAGACTAACCTCATTAAATTAATAATAATAAAAAATAGCACTATAAATACTATTACGTCAAATTTCAACTTAAACAATTTATAAAAGCCACCTGTTTTGCACTGCACAGTGGCTTAAGCTAGCAGTGAACTAAACTCTTAGGCAATATGTCTAGTGAAGACCTAGGTTTGATTCCCACGCGCGGTCCTATGCTACATTCTCTCTTTCAACTCACTTTGCAATGTCTCTTCATGGACTGTCCCATCCATGAAGGCACAAAAGGCCATAAAAATGGATGAAAAGAAAAGTCACACGTGTGTGTGTTTTTGGGCTGGTTTAGCATAGGGTTTCCTTTCCACCTCTAAATTCTAATGTTGTAGATCCGGTTTCAGGCAGACATCTGATGTACGTACCTATGTGATAATACAATTGTTCCACCTCCTGGCATTTAAATGGTAATGGAGCGTGCATGCGTAGCGTCTCCGGGCCAACGCCCATCGTGGCTTCATCTGTGTTAAAAATAGATCTGAGGAGTGCAGGTCTCATCATAATATCTCCCAATGAGAGGGAGAGAAACAGCGCCCTGCTGGTTTAAGCCCCTCTGTTGGAGACGAGACAGTTGGGTGTTATGGTGTTCCTGTTCAGATTAGGAACCCTGCACCGGTCAAGGATGCTTAGCTGTCTTTTGAAAAAAAACTTTTGAAAGTTTTTGAAAGTTTGGAACTAACTTAGACAGCGGTTCATTATGTAGCAAACAAGAACTGTCATGCAAACAAGAAGACGGTCATGTGCAGTAGAAGAGCAGCTGATGGGTTAGTGGGGGGTCACTGGCACAGTGGTTCATGCTCCTGACAGGTGGCTGTCAGTCTGGTCTGCTACCTGACAGCTAACAGACCCCAAGACAGGGGGCCCCTCGTTGGCTGATGGTTTTTGTTCCTCTCAGAACAGGAAAGATAGGATCTTAATGGCATAGTAATATGATCTGAGAATCATGCTTATGCAGAGAATTATGTTTTCGATTGAATGAAGACATAATAGTTGTTTTGCACTGAAATATTTCAGATTGTTGACTCTACAGCTCTAGTCGATACTAGTTGGACACGTCGGCTGTGCGTTGTTCTATGAGGATTATGTCCCTTAACAATGCAGAGCCCTGGCTCCTGTGTTTACTGAAGGCCATCACGCCAGCGCTGGCCTCCACCAGGGCTGGCCTCCGTCAGGGCTGGTCTTGCCATGTTCGCCGAGGCCAGAGAGGTGCCTTGTCATTTCAACATTCCAATGAGGTGGTGTTGGGTGCTCTCTTTCTCTCTCTCTCTCTATTTTTCTCTACTTCTTTCTCTCTCCCCTTCTCTTTCTCTCTCTCTATCCACCCCTCTCTCCATCTCTGTCTCTGACAGCCCTCTCTCTCTATCGCTCTGCCCTCGGGGGTGAGAGTCCTTCACCTCCTCCTCCTGTTACTCCCTGTCCCTGGTGTGATTCCAGAGGTTCCGTTTGACCAGGAAAAAAAGGGAATTACACCTCCTCCCTGCCTCCTCTTCCTTTTTTCCCTCCCCTTCCTCCGGTCCCATGTCATCCACATCGCTTGTTTCCATCACCCTCCGTCATGAGGTGGTGTAGCGGTCCCCTCCCGTCCGACCAGTACTCTGTTATTTCCACTGGCCAGGCGGTGATGTCACCCGGCCGCTGGTTTATTTAAAGACGGCGGCATTTCGGCTGCTGAGCTGGCGTTGTCGTTGGTGTTTTTCTTTTTTCTTTCCTACCAAAAAAACGGTGAATACCGAAGCAGAACACCAAATGTCAATTTGTTGTTTGCTGTGTTCTGGGGGTGGTGACGTGCGGGTATCAACTATGATAAGATATTAAATACTTCATAAATTGCATGCGGGACATTTGGGTGTCACAGCTGAAGTACAGGACAGTCAACAATTAAAACAAGATGATAATTTTTCCATATAATAAATATTTCTTTGTAAAATAATCGTCTGCTTTTTTTATAATTTGAAAAAAAGGACAAGAAAATGTATAGAACAAAAATAACTACATATACAAATACGCCGTCTAGCTGGGAGCCAGAGAGAGAGGAGAGCAGAGACAGAGGGAGAGCAGACATTCTGGCAGGCCTGATACAGGCCCCAGAGTTAACCCACTAATAACATACAGGACGGCCCCTGCGCACAGCGTCTGGGGACACTCTCTGACCTGCCCTGGGTTCAGTCTGACTGGTCTTTTACACACGCATTATCAAAATTCGCCTGCTTTCAGTAGTTCTTTTGTTATATTTTGTCAATGTTACATAATGTTTTGTATTATCCTTTGATTAAATTGAATGTTTTGACATGTGTGTCATGCTTTGCAGTTTTGGGCTGTAGAGAGTAAATGTGTGGTTTTGTTGATGAAGGTTGTTTGCTAGAAGCTGCTGTTTGGGTTTTTTGTGTAAACTTGTAGGAATAAGAGGAATTGGAGGAGCAAGATAGCAGCTAGGGTGTGTGACTCCCAGGCTGAATTGTACTGGGTTCGATCCCTAATATAGTCATCCTAGAGGTAGAAGCCTAACCCCTACTGTCTCCTTAATGACATGTTTCTGTATTCACTGTAAGTGGCTTTGGATTCAAGCATTTCCTCAATAGTAGAGAGGACATGTGTTTTTATTTATTGCTACAGGTTAATCGCTAGAAGCTGTGTATCATGACAAGAATCGGTTTTGTGCTTTTGTGTAAACTTGCATGTTAGGAGTCCACTGGTGACAATATCAACTCTGAAGGCCTCATTTGGTTAAGTGTTTTTATCTCCTCCCAGATGACATGGCGACCTCAGTACCGCTGCTCCAAGTTCCGCCACGTGTTTGGCAAGCCGGCCTCCAAGGAGGGCTGCTATGACGGGGTGCCCATCACGTGCAGCGTCCATGACAACCACCTCTGCGCCGTTAACCCCCGCTTCCTCGCCGTCATCACCGAGAGCGCCGGCGGTGGATCCTTCCTGGTGCTGTCCGTCCACCACGTGAGTCTCCGCCCACCCCTAAGCCCCGCCCACAAACAAAGACATCAAGCCACTACCACCAAACAACCACAACAAACGTTTACTAACAAACGACAACCGACAACACAACAACCACAAACCAACGACATCAGGCAGCCAACAACAAACATAGAGAAACAACAGCCACAAAGAATCAAACGCCAGCAAAACCCACAAAATCGCAGAAGAGTAGGCAATAACATCCGCTGTCAACAGATACAACACCTGAAAATGTTATATTGTATATACAAATCTGTAAATTATGTTGTACACACAGAAGTACAACCAAAGGCTTTTCAGACAAACGCCTAGATGTTTGTTTTGGTTGTCTGGACGAAGCAAAGCAAGAAGGAATATTTGAACAAGACTTATGGAGATGTTATGCCGTCTGACAGCATTGAGCAAGAACAATGACTGTTAAACCATGACAACAAACTGACTTTTGCTACATACACACAAGCACGCACGCACGCGCACACACACACACACACACACACACACACACACACACTATTTGGATGAAAATGACAGCAATGTTTAGTTGGTCCTTCACATATTTTGCCTTCAACACCATGAAGCCGGGTGACTCAGTAAACACCAGAAAATACAAAGTCTCCCGTCAGCTCATCCCGAAGCTTCTGTCTACATCACGTGGTCAAATATGATCCCTCCTCCCCTTTATAATTATCAACGTTCAAAGTGCTAGATCATACTCCAGAACTTAATGTAATCATCACAATTCTTAAAGCTCTAGAAATCAAAGAGAAATCAAACTTCTAATAACTATCACAATTCTGGAAGCGGTGAATGAAACATATATATATCGTATAATTATCACAGTGATCAGGCCAGCCGTCGCCGTGGCGATCCCTAAACAAACACAACTCGTATTTCATTCCACTGTTGCCACGCTAATCCCCCCTTTACAAATCCCCCCCCCCCCCCCCCCCCCCCACACACACACCTGTGTTAAGTTGAGTTTACACTACTCTACTCTCAACTGGTGCCAGAAGCATCCATGGCAGATCACATCTCTGTCTGTTCTCTCCCCCTCCCCCTTCCCCTCTCTCCTCCTCCTCCTCCTCCTTCCCTGCTCCTCCCCTCCCCTCACTCCCGCCTCTTAAGAGGGGTTGGCAGATTTATCACTTCTTTCCCCCTGGCATGTGCAGATACAGTGCTGAGGAGCTCAGGAATGACATCACTCACCTGGAGTTTTTATTTTTTATTATTGTTTAACTTTTTGAAAGTCTTATTTTCTTCCACAGACTACACAGTACACACACACACATGCACTTTTGTGTGCTCACGAAACACTGAGCGAGTCTGTGTCAGTGAAACAGAAACAGAACACGACATGAGATAGCGATAAAGAACTGTTTTGACATGAAATACCGAATATACCTTGGAGCAATTTCCGTTTTCCAAGAAACCACAATCTATCCTCCACCGACACATGTCTGTAAAACAAACTAGTTACTACTAAGTTACAATATACCAATACTCGCCCTAATATACAAATACATGTAGAGAAGGGATTATTTATCTTAAAGGTGTGTTGTTCACATGGTCATGTAGGGTTTGTGTTTTTAAGGTTCTGGTTTCCAGGTCGAGTTTACCTGCCCCAACCTGTGGGGAGGATCTCTGAATCACAAGCACACAGAAATGTCCAAACCGTCTGCACCTCTCACTGACAGGCAGGAGGAGTGGCCTATTAAAGCTGTAGTCCCGCACCAATCAAAAGAGACAATGTAATGCAGGGGTCGGGAACCTTTTTGGTTGGGAGAGCCATAAAAGCCAAATATTTCTAAATGTATTTCCTTCTGAGCCATATAATATTTAATTAAATTGAATGCAACTTTATGCGTGCATTTTTTAAGTAAGACATACATTTTTTTAAGTATAAAGTATCTGAGCACTAAAAGCACTATATATAAGAAATATCTTTATTCTTTATAATAATATTGTTCTTGTACTGTAGCTAAGCAATAAGAAATTAAATACGTCTTACCATTTATGCGACTTCTGGTGCTGCATGGTTTTGCTGATGGCCTTGTAGTCTGGTTTGTAAGTGGTGAGGTTAAGCTTCATGCAGGCGTTGAGACTTCCATCAGTTAAACGTGAGCGTAGGTTAGTCTTCATGTTTCTCAGATGCGAGGAAGACTGCTCACATGCATATGTAGAGCCAAACATGGTCAATATGGCAATAGTCACACGCTGCATTGTGTGGTATGTGACTGGAAGCTCGTTCCATGTTTGCAGTATCAGCTGATCTTCAGGTTGAAGTTTCTTCATTTCTGTCCACTTGTGTTCACTCGCCAGCTCTGCACGCTGTCGCGCAAGTCTTTCCAGCTCTCCATTAAGTGACTTGAACTTGCTCACCCTCATGTCTGACACCTTCAGGTCAGCAACTTCCAGCTGAAAGTCTCTGATGGAGACCCCGGGGATGCATATCAGTTTGACTCTTGTTGATCCCTTCATTGGCAAAACAGCAACACTTTCCTCACGCAGTGTCACCTGCAGCATACCTCGCAATTATACTAAACTGAGATACATGGCTAACGTCTGTTGACTCATCTAAAGCGAGAGAAAAGTATGACCCTGCGTTTGTGTCCTTAATTTTGTTTCCTCGACTTGATTTGCCACTATGATGGTACGATCGTGAACAGTTCTTGCTGACAGAGGCATGTATTTTATTCGTTTGATTATCTTGTCTGTATTGGAGAAGTCATCAAACAATTCATTGGCCACATCAAGCATGAATGTTTAGCATGAATGTTTCATTCATTGTAACTGGAGCTCTTTTACAATGTTAGGCCTACATTGTGCAGGTTAAAGGTCAGTAACTTGTCTGAACAGTAACATACAACCTTAACAATGAGACAAATCATTACTGTACAATAACTTAATAGTGGCATGGATAGTGCTGCTATTGGTATTAGAGAAATTAAGGAAATATATTTTATATTAATTCAGGCTAGATTAATGTTGCGATAGTTATATAGTTATATAACTTGCAAGAAGATGGATTTTCCTTATTCCCGAGCCACTTTTGATATTAAAACTAAATTCAAAAGAGAAAACTCCCTCTCCAAGCCTATGCCTTTAAGAAGGGGGGGTGAGGCCAGCTCCCTTTGCCTTCCCTCACAAATGATAACGATATTTTTTAAATATATATACAAAATGCTGTAAAAAATACGTATGGCAAATGTATGAAATAAAAAGGATATGAAGAGAATGTTTAATGATAGCGTTGATTTTGTACATGTAGTGTGTGTGTGTGTTAACATTAGTGTTGTGTTGTACAGGTGGTGTGTGTGGTTGTGTGTTAACGATAGTGTTGTGTTGTACAGGTAGTGTGTGTGTGTGTGGGTTCAGTTAACTATAGTGTTGTGTTCGACAGGAAGTGTGTGTGTGTGTGTTAACGTTAGTTTTGTGTTGAACAGGTAGTGTGTGTGTGTGTGTGTGTGTGTATGTGTGTGTTCTAACGACAGAGTTGTGTTGCTCCAGACAGGGAAGGTGGACCCCCACCACCCCAAGGTCTCGGGCCACCGCAGCAACGTGCTGGACCTCAAGTGGAACCCCTTCAACGACTACTGCATAGCCTCCTGCTCTGAGGACACCACGGTTAGTCTGCACACACACACACACACAAACACACACACTGCTCTGAGGACACCACGGTTAGTCCACACACACACACACACACACACACAAACACACACACACACACAAACACACACACACACTGCTTCTGAGTGCATCACGGTTAGTCGACACACAAACACACACAAACACACACACTGCTCTGAGGACACCACGGTTAGTCCACACACACACACACACACACACACACACACACACAAACACACACACTGCTCTGAGGACACCACGGTTAGTCCACACACACACACACACACACAAACACACACACACTGCTTCTGAGTGCATCACGGTTAGTCGACACATACACACACACACACACTCACGCACACACACACATCCACACACAAGCACACACACACACACACACACACACTTCCAAGCAGGTTGTTAAAGCAGATTTGAATCTGAGCAGCAGATCAAGTGTATGAGGAACAGGGTGATCTGTGGTTCCTAAGATGCCATTCCATGGATTCCACAGCTCAGGCTGAGCTCACAGGTACAGCATTAACGTAATGTATTGTACACAGCGATGAACACAGTGGGCTTTATCATGTAGACACCTTTTGGAATGTAAACTAAGCATAAAGGAAAGGATTCAATGGTACACAGCTATTAGTTCAACGGATTTCCCTTTCACATTCATGATTGTTAGGTGATTGATTGTCATAGTTCAATAATTCATTATGATTACATGTTGGCACACTCATCAGAACTGTAACGTGTTATTTTATCATGTTTTATAATCATAACTTACGCATGGTAGACATTATACTTTGCGTGTGGTAGAGACAGAGAGAAAGGGAGAGGATGCATTTACATAAAAACATAACAATGGGTCTGACAAACAACATATTATTTACGGTTCATTTCCACTGCAACCTGTGAACACCACAGATGGAAAGAGAGTGATCACTGTAGTTCACTAGCTACTGTTAGCTATCATCACCAGATATTATAAACTTTCAGGGTCGTGTTGTTAGTGAAACTCGACACCACCCGTTGAAAGGAACTATCCACCGTTTACAGTACAGCTCAAAATGTCTCCAGCTTCTCCAAACACTGAATGGACAGTTATTGATGGTGTGTGTATGTGTGTGCACGCGTGTACATGTGTGTGGTGTGTGTGTGTGTGAGTGTGGGTGTATAAACGTGTCCGTTTGTGTGTGTATGTTGTGTATATGTCTCAACGTGTCTGTGTGTGTGTGTGTGGTGTATATGTATAAACGTGTCTGTGTGTGTGTGTGTGTGGTGTAAATGTATAAACGTGTCCGTGTGTGTGTGTATGTTGTGTATATGTCTCAACGTGTCTGTGTGTGTGTGTGGTGTATATGTATAAACGTGTATGTGTAGATGTATAAACGTGTGTACGTGTGTGTAGATGTATAAACCTGTGTGTGTGTGTGTATGTATAAACGTGTGTGTGTGTCGATGTATAAACCTTCTGTGTGTGTGTATGTAATAACGTGTCTGTGTGTGTGTGTGTTTGGTGTAGATGCATAAATGTGTCTATGTGTCTGTGTGTAGATGTCTAAACGTGTCTATGTGTGTGTGGGTGGTGTAGATGTATAAACGTGTCTGTATGTGTGTGTGTTTGCACCAGGTGAAGGTGTGGGAGATCCCCCCTCAAGGCATGCTGAGGAACCTGACGGTGCCCTGGAAGGAGCTGCAGGGTCACAGCCGACGGGTGGGGCTACTGGAGTGGCACCCCACCGCCAACAACATCTTGTTCAGTACCGCATACGACTACCAGGTACACACGCACACCCACGCTCACACCCACACACACACACACATGCATGCAGGCACACACACACACACACATACATATATATATACATACACACAATTTATATATATATATACAGTATGTATATATATATATATATATATACACACACTAACACACGCACATTTATATATAAAGTATTTATATATATACACACACACACCCCCACACCATATACTGTTGTAGTTCTGTTCTTGGTCTTGAGGAATGAGATGAGTCATCAGGTGAGGTCAAGCAGTCAGGTGTGTGTGGTTGAGATTATGGTAATGACCATGCTGATCGCTACTCACTTGACCTATAAAGACCATCAATAAAGGTGTGGGTGTGTGTGCATGCGTTTGTGTGTGTCTCAGTGTATGTGTGTGATTGTCTGTGTGTGCGTGTGAGTACTCACACCCCATCCTGAGTCTGAAATCCTATTCATGTTCTCTACTGCACGTTCTGTGAGTCAACGCAAATGACGGATTATTTCAATTTTGCATTCGCCTCTCTCACAGCGCTTGTACTGATGCAAATGGCCTGGAGGGGTGTGTCTGTATGTGTTTGTGTGTCTGTGCTTGTGTATTGTGGTCAGGAGAGCATAGCTAAGCAGCTAGCCAGGTATAGGCTCCAGGATAGCAGGTATAGACAGACTGGCTGGAGGCATGGTGGAGTAGTCTGAGCTTCCTGTACCCATACGTGTCTGAAACACTACAATTGTTGAATTTAAATAAAGTGTTTTCAATTGTGTGCGTTTTGTGTTTCTGTGTATGCTCATACATGTGTGTGTGCATGCTTGCGTCTGCGTGCCTGCATCCATGTGTGTGTGCGTGTGCATGTTTGTGTGTGTCTGTGCATGTTTGTGTGTGTCCGTGTGTGCGTTTGGTTGTGTCCGCATGTGTTTGTGTGTGTGTGCCTGTGCATTTGTGTGTGTCTGTCCCTGTGTGTTCATGCGTGTGTGTATGTGTGTCCATGCGTGTGTGTGTGTGTGTGCGTGTGCGTGCAGGTGATGATCTGGAACCTGGACTGCCCAGAGCAGGTGATAAAGAACCCTCTGAGGACCATCAGCTACCACCCTGACGTGGTCCTCTCCCTGGCGTTCAACACAGACGGCAGCCTTATGGCCACCACCTGCAAGGACCGTAAGCTCCGGCTCATAGAACCACAGACTGGGAACCTACTGCAGGTAGGGGTGTGTGTATTTGTTTTTGTGTTAATATGAGTGTGTGTGTGCGCTTGTGGGTCTGTGGGCCAAAAAAGATATGCCATTTGATGGACACCTTATGTTAAAGCATTTTACAATACAACACAATGACAATTGTGGGCATGTATGGTAAGGGCAGTAAGAATAGAACCCCTGAACCCCTACCAGTCAAGCTAGAGAGGACCATATTCAACCCAAGAGGCTGTTATTTGTAAACTTCGGGGGCCCTTTTTCTGATGCAAGATGCACACTGTTGTTGTTTGAATATATTGGGTGGTCATTTTTCTTTTTTCAAAAGGGTCTTGCATGGAACTGTAAACACCGGTGTCTTTTAAAACCCAAGAGGCTTTTGTTCTGAAACTTTGGGGGCCCTTTCTTTGAAGCAAGAATGACATATGATGTTTAAAACCAACGGCGTGAATCATTACCTAGCAGCGTGACTGGGTACTGTGATGTTACGAGATGACACCATGGTATCACACATTCCTCAGCCACAACCGCAGGCGTTGTGTAAGAACACCCCCGCCCCCCGAATGTATTACTTCATGTACTTTTAACCCCCTTCTCTCCGGCACCACACAGCCAAAACTAACACGTCCTAGCCAGGTCAAGCTAAGAGCATAGCTCTACTGACCTGGGAACAGTGATTAATAACTCACGACAGCAGGTGCTATGGCTCTTTCTCTCTCCTTTTGACCAAATTGCAAACTAAAAGCCTACTTGGCAGTTGACAGATTACCGCAACCAAGACAGTCTCTAGTATAATATTTTGTTGGTTTATTTATTCATTAACAGTTGACCTTAATAGTTTGAACATGTTAGCATGGAAATGTTTGGAAACACACTGTGTTTTCCAGAAATCATAAACAATATTTTATATACACAGTACTGGTATCAGATTTGGATTCCAGATAAAAATAGACCAACAATCATTTGATACCAAAGGAGAAAACAACAGCTTGACACAACAGGAAAAACTGCCTGGTTTTCTGTTGTCTATATTTACCCTGAAGCACCCTGGTTGTTTCAAAATGAACTAACAGGCCGATCATTTCAGATTGATCACATGTTAGAAGCATTGTTTCAGCACTGTCTGTATGTCTGTATTCATCAGATTCAGTGACTAAGTGGTCCTGTCTTGCTTCACTGGTAGAGCAAGGAATTAACACTGCCAGGGTTAGGGGTTCGATTCCCAATAGGGCATCCCATGCTAAGAATGGAAACACTCACAAGACACTTTGCATAAAAGTCTCCACCAAATGACATATTATATTTTAAAGTTGTATTGACACATAAAATGAGGTCAAACTTGATTGATCCCAGATGGGAAATGTGGTTGCCATAAATTGAAAGCAATAAATACTACAAAACTACAATGAAATACCTGCATATCCTCAGTGCACAACATTGACATATTCTTTTTTTCATGTCCATAGGAGTCTAACTCCAAGATCCACAGAGCTGCCAAGGTGTTGATCCTTGGCAACCTGAAGATGATCCTTACCACAGGGACCTCGTGCTGGAACGTCCGACAGATAGCTCTGTGGAAACAGGTAGGACTAGAAACAGGTAGGACTACCCATGCAGGACAGACCACCACCGCTGCAAGACACATGGCTATGCTGCCGGACGACAGCGGAAGACTGTTAGTTGTTCACCAGAACGACTCGTTTAACTAAAACTACACCGTTAGACGCGTTAGAAGGAGGAATATATCACCCTCTGTTTAACAGTATGTGGGTCAGTTAGCACCACTAGCTAACATTGTGAACCAAAGATTAAGTTGGAGCACTCACAGGAACATGTGGATGTGAAATTATGGATGTGAAAAAAATACGATAAACACGCTTTGTTGAATGATAATGATTCTCGTGAATTGGTAAAACTATGCCATCTGGTGGACAAATCGGCTGACACAGTTTTGAATTAAACTGCAAGATACACAAGTGGTGATCCACTTCATTTAATATTAAATAATTATATTGTGTTTAAATGACGTGTGGTGGTGACCTTCTTAATATAAACATTATACATGTGAAGTAGTGGGTCTTTGAAATGTCCCGTGTTGCATTTCGATGCACACAAGTGGAGTGAGGATTATGTCAGTAGGGATTAGTGATAGAGCCCTGCTCTGGAGATGATGTTGATGCATTAGTGGTGGACTGGTATTGACAACAACAGCCATTGACTGTGCACGCGTGTGTGTATGTGTCTGTCTGTGTGTGCGTGCAACTCTGTGTGTGTGTGTGTGTGTGTGTGTGTGTGTGTGTGTGTGTGTGTGTGTGTGTGTGTATGCGGGAGCACATCTGTGTGTGTGTGTGTGTGTTGTATGCATTCGACTGTGTGCGTGTAACTGTGTGTGTATGTGTGTGTGTGTGTGTGTGTGTGTCTGCATGCACGCGTGCTTGTTCTGGCGCAGGACGACCTCTCTGTGCCTCTGCTACAAGAGGACCTGGACGGCGGATCCGGGATCCTGTTCCCCTTCTATGACCCCGACACACACATGCTGTACATCGTGGGCAAGGTGGATCTCACACACCCAAGCCGTCATTATGAAATGATCATGAAGTAATAATCAATAGCGGGTATTGATGCATATCGCCTTGCCGTGTGTCCCAGGGCGACGCGAGCTTCCGGTACTATGAGATCAGCGTGGAGAAGCCCTACCTGCACTATCTCACTGATTACCGCTCGCTGCTACCTCAGAAAGGAATGGGTAAGGCCACGCGTTATGTCGTATACATCTGGGTCAGTCAGTCAAACTTTATTTATAAAGCAGCTTTCTTGCTAAACAGCAATACAACGTGCTTGATGAAGGAAACAGCAGAACTAGAACAAGAAATTAAATTAGTTTAAGATATCAACGTAAAATAACAAATAATATTTGAGAGAGAGATTTAAACAGACATTCTGCACAATGGATACCACATTATTAGTGGATTAGAAGTAAGCTTAACTAAAGAGGTCTGTTTCATGATTTTGTTATGTTAATATTAATATTGACAGATTGCAATGCCCTTTGTTTCTCTGGCTGGCTTTTCTAGAGAACATTCCAGAGAATTACAACAATGGTAGCGTTCATATATTCAATTCTGTATGCCTGTGGTTGGATATTATAGTATGGATTAATGTTGTCATCATAAATCTGATCTGTGTTGGTAATGCTTTTGTACCTACTAGAGAACTTGACGTGCAAATAGACCTGCAGCATTTGAATATCCAAAACAGGCTAGTGATTCATTATCTGATGCTGAACAACAAGCACAACGAACACACAAAATCGACTGCACATCATGCACATATAACAACTGTGGCGATGTTGAAAGAGGCATACAGTATACTGGCATAAAGTATACACACAATGTTATAAATTAAGACTAAAGATTATTTACTTTGTTTTACCTAGACCCTACATTTTAAATAAGAAATAAATCAATATGAGCCATACAGAAGGATTACAATGTTATTACTGTATTAATACATATTTTATTAAGACAGTAACATTTAATTTCTAAATAATAATACTTTAGCTAGCCACTAGGGCCGAGGCTTGTACTGTAAGAGAGGGCTTTAAATCATAGTCAGTTGACAAACCACTTTAAATATCATACTGTGCATGACAACTTAAACCTGTAATACCACAAGGGAAAGTAGTGGCTGGAACATGATGGCAGCAGAGAAGGGTATCTAAAAATTGTGTCAGCTTGATATCAATGGTATCAAGAGCGTTTGACTCCCAGCCTGAAAGGTGCTGGGGTCGATCCCCAATGTCTGTAGCCTAACTGTTTGCTGGCCTAACCCCTACCTGCTCCTTCATAACATATATCTGAATTACCTGTAAATCACTTTCAATGAAGCATCTGTTCTAAGTGCTAATTATAAATAAGTAGTAGCTTTCCATGCAGCTAGCTTGCTCAACACATTACCTATTCAACAGGTTTGTGTGACTGAACCATGCTCTAGGTGTAAACACGCCACAGTGACAGTATCTCTAAGCCCCCAATGCCAAGCCTAAAACATGTCTTCCAACCGCCAAAGAGGAAGCTCCCAGTGTGTTCCTTCATAACCCCCCTCCCGCTGCGTGTCCCCCTCCCCCAGGCGTGATGCCCAAGAGGGGGCTGGACGTCACATCGTGCGAGGTCTTCCGCTTCTACAAGTTGGTGACCATCAAGAGCCTCATCGAACCCGTCTCCATGATTGTACCCCGCAGGGTGAGAGAACCACACACACACACATGCACACACACACACCACAACAGACGTCTACAGTCCACCTGCAGGCATCCTAGAGCAAGCTGCCTAAAGTGGAATTTATAGTCGCCGTGATGAATGATTGGGGAAGTTCGCATGCAGTCCACGCACGGCCATGGCTTTTATAGTCCTTGCTTTCCCGTAACGTCGCTGTGGATGGCAGTTCGCATACTCTACTCGCACATTTTCCAAGTCACGCGGCATGAGGCAAATCGATGTAGGAACTGTGCGCGAGGGTGGTGATTATATCATTTTTGGTTCATGCCTGCTCATGCATATAAGTTAGTCTTAACCCCTACCTGCTCCCTACCTCACTGCACATTGCTTTGGATAGAAGCTTCTGCTAAATACATATTGAATAATAGTTCCCCCAGAAACCATTCAGTATGTTTCATGGTTTGGTAAATATGTTTCACAGTCGGAGTCCTACCAAGAAGACATATATCCCATGACCCCCGGTAACATGCCAGCTATGACCTCACAGGAGTGGATTGACGGTGTCAAAAGAGGTCAGCACCGTGCACATGGGTGTGTCTGTGTGTGTGTGCCACTCCATAAGTTTAATAATTTTTCAATTAACCAATAAGTCAAACGTCCAGCCATATTTATTTTGTTGTGAGATTTGCCAATCTCTGTGGATTGTCATCATCGGCAGTATTCAGACGGGCTTATTGTGCACCTAGGATGCTCGTTGAGACGGTTCTTGCCGCATAACCCTGGCATTCAGAAACATAACATAAGTACTGTTGCTCTTGTGGAGTGCAGCTATTGAGCTGTACGGAGCGCTCAAACAGCCAGTAGTACTTATACACTTTCTACCATTCTTCTATTGTTGTAAATCATGAAAAATGGGAATTGGGAAAATGGGAACGCTATACTGGGGGCATGCTATTCATTGTGACAATCATATGGCTTCAAGACTAACACTTTTTTTAGAGATATAAATAAACTTTATTAGTCAATGGTAACACTTCACCGCCCCCTTTCAACACAGTCTCCCCTCCACTGGCGGAAAGGTTGTTTAAGTGCATATTAAATGGAGCGCTAAACGGTCTCTGTATCAGCTAGGTGGCTTTTTAAACGATAGCACATACTCAATAGACTAGATCTTGCTATTAGGCTTTCTATGCTGGCTAACTAGCAAGCTAACTCTGATAGCGTATTTCTTCATACAACTAAATAAATGTTACACCAGAAACCTTTCAACCTTTTGGGTAGAAGTCAAACAGCCCCCAGTGTATTTATTTTAGCATGCCTTTATGCCCTTCAAATCCCCCCCCCCCCCCCCCCCCCCCCCCCACACACACACACACACACACACACACACACACACACACACACACACACACACACTCTTTTCATCCCTCCTCCCACATCTGACCTCCAGACCCAGTGCTGATCAACCTGAAGCCTGGGAGTCAAGTAGCAGACTCCTACCTGAGCCTGGCCAAGGGCGTGGACACCCGTAGGTCCCAGAACAGGCCGGGCCTCCAGCAGCTCTCCTACATCCAGGGGCAGCTGGATAGCACCAAGGGCCTCAAGGAGGATGGCAGCCACGATAAGGGACCAGAGGACGGCAGTCCATTGAGCAACGGACAGGACCTGGCCCTGTGTTCACCCCCCAAGACAGAGAACGAGGTACGATGGTTGTGAAAGTGGTGGTTGCCTACCTGAAGTCTAATAGGTGGAAATCTAATTGGAATAATAAATACTTCATTGTTGGTTGGAGTTTGTTTGGGTATGGTTATCAGCATGATGGTAATCTTACAATTGTATGATTATATATATTTTGTCTATTAATATGGTTGTGTGTGTCTGTGTTTACATGGTTGTGTGTGTACGTTTGCATGCATCTGTGTATGTGTGTGCATTTGCATGTGTGACTGTGTGCGTGTGTGTCCTTGTGTTAACGTGTGTGTGCGTGCGTTTACATGCGTCTGTGTGTGTGTGTGAGCTTTTGCATATGTGTGTGTGACTGTGCGTGTGTGTGCTGGCGTTAACATGTGTGTATGACTGTGCGTGTGTGTCCTTGCGTTAACATGTGTGTGTGTGTGTGCCTGTGTGTGTCTTTATGTGTGTGTGTGTGTTTGCATGTGTGTGTGTGTTTCTTAATGTGTGTGTGTGTTTGCATGTGTGTGTGTGTTTCTTTATGTGTGTGTGTGTGTTTGCATGCATATGTTTGTGTGTGTGTGTTTGCATGCATGTGTGTGTGCCCCACAGCTGCGGCTGAAGTTCCACAAGCAACAGGAGGAGATCCGCCGGCTGCGGGAGCTTCTCAACCAGAGAGACGTCCGCATCATGCAGCTGGAGCTGGAGATCAACAACGTTAAGAACTCCCAGCACTCCTAAAGCCCACGAGGGCCCGCTCGGACTCAGACTGTTCTTCACGTTGGACTGATTCATTGTAACGTGTGGGCCGTCTCTTTCCTGCCTCCACTGACTTCCCTCTCCTGGCTCTCTGAGATGAGGGAGCCTAATCCAAAGCCAAAATCAAACCAAAAACAATCAATATACCACACCCTGTTCGATTGTATGTGTCTGTGTGTGTGTGTGTGTGTGTGTCTGTGTGTGTGTGTGTGTGTCTGTGTGTGAGTGTGAGTGTTTGGAGAGATATAGTTTTTTTTTCTTCAAACAAATGAACACCAACCAGTCACCTGCACCTGTCAGCATAGTCACGCCTAGAGCCCCCCCGACCACACCCACCTACTAGCCCTCACACAAACACATTAACTCGCGATGCAAACTTTCAGGAATGTTTTTCTTTTTAAATACCTTTCAATAAGAAAGCTGCAAAGGTCGGACGTGCCTCTTAGATTAACGGTTTGATTGTGCGTTTGTTAATGCGAAAGACGCACCGGTATGGCAGGAGATATCAGTTTTGAATGTAAGATAACACTGAACTCTTTTTTTTATGCTTTGTACTTTTGGCATATTTAAACAACTGTGTGTGAAGACAGGTGTGGTAGTAGAGGTCTGATGTCATTAATGAAAGGTGGGTGTGTGCAAGAGAAGAGTGAGAGCCCAGGGGGGAACCAGGGAATCATAGTTCCAAAGCTCAACTAGAGCTGCAGAAAGAAGAGTACAGTATGTATTTAAATGACTGTACAAAAAACAACTGGTGGAATATATTTTATATCCTATGATTTTACAGCAGCCATCTTGAAAGCCTAATGACATCTAGGAACGTTGAATTGTGTTGTTATTGCTTTTTATTTATTATGTTTTAAAGTTATTTTGACACATACAAAGGGAAATCCTAACTTCAATAACCAAGCCAAATGTGTAAAATAAATTAAAAAAAAACAGCATGCAATATGTTAACATATCTAGTATCAGTTTTTGATGTTGTACAGCCACTGTGAAGACAATTTAAAGCCATTGTCCTGATGAATGACCGGGAAGTACATTTGTTCACATTCTTAAGTGTGTTAATATCAAGGTTTTATTTAACGTTATATGGATGCTCTGGAATGCAGGAATAATAATATATTCCTTTCACAATCAGATTTTCTTTATTATTATTGGTGTGTAATTGGATTGCATTGTCTTAGATCTGGTGTTTTAAATTGGGGCAAATGGTTTTTACTTACCTTTTTATAAAACAAAGTTTAATATATAGCGATGCTTTCCATTATCTTGGTTAAAGATATTACAACATTTCATTTGGGCTCTTATCCTTTTGTCAAAATTGTTTTTTTTTATTTTTATGAAAACGTTGTCTGCACTAGCTACACGCAGTCCCTGATTAACTACAGTTAACTACAGTTAGCCCATGTACTCCAGCTTCCGGCTTCATCACGCACTACAACCCAGGTACGTTTGCTACATTAGCCAGCTAGCTGTATTTTGGTTCTGACCTTGGGGAGGATTAAGATGCAGTAAAATAACTTGTACTCACTGATAATTGCTTGCTAATTGTCTTGGCCCACCAAAATCAACAGAATCGTTCCCGTTTCAGATGTTGCTCTGTGGTGTATTTTCACTTTTAATTAATTGATTAAATGATTGAAGAATGGCTTGTAGCATTGACCAATGCACCATGCCTCATATCGAATTTATGGTACACCCGTTATCACACTGGCATATTTAATAATGCATTTACTTATATTTGTATGGCACCAATGCTTTTTATTAACCTTTAGCAAAACAACCACTTTAGTCGTAGCCACCTCCATAAACACACCCGCCGGGGACGAATCAGTCTCTCTAACCTCCGTCGGGACTGTTCTGGTACAGCCACTATTCCGGGCTGGATTTAGTCGCTAACCACTGCCAGTCACTCACATTCCAGGCTGTTGGTAGCACTAACTGCCTATCTAACTATTGGCCCTTGTTGAAGGTTAATTAGATTCCCCCCCCCCCCCATATTGGATTATTGCCATTATTAAACAACACCGACTACAAGTGAATTGACTAGTAAATTTGGACACCAATTATTTAACATAACTTTTATGTCATTATTTTTGTAGGATGATGTTTTGGTAAAATAAATGTGGTTTATTAAACTACTTTTGCTATGTCTTCATTTTTGGCCAGTCCCTTTTGGCACTGGGTGAGACTACACAAACACACTATCGAACTGTGCCATGGGGGTCCAAAATGAGAATAGGCCAACCATTTGATATTTTAATTGTTTCTGTTTATACATGTCGCTGAATGAGCTTAGAAACCCTCTTAAAGGGACACTGTAACTCTAAACACAGGCTGATATTGTTGAACTTTGTTATTTCAATGTTGGTTTAACAAATAACTTAATTAAAAACAAATATCCTCCATGTCATTTAATTTGTGATTGTCATTTAACAAGACGCCAGCGTATATGTTTTATAAGAAATGTTTGCTTATTTAACTTTTAGATACAGTTGGTAGCCCTATCTGTATTATACCATAGATCCTTAAAGTTTTCAGTTTCATTCCATATTTGATAGTATAATGTTGATATTATTTGACATGTTATAACAATGTCGTAAGTATACATCGACACTTCAGCACAGGCAATCATTTCTGTATCAATGATGCATTATTTTAAGACTGCTTCTGGAAAACAATATTACAAGCCTCAGAGGCAAAATAAGATGCAGTTGGTAATTATCTTTGTCCATATACTGTAGTTTGTACACCATTGTTATTATTAGTTTGTTATGCACATCAAACAATTGAGCAAAACATTAAATAAATACATTCACAATAATTCAATATAAGCCCAGCTCAACAAATATTTTAAAATAGGTTAGAAGTATATCTTACAATTGTGACCTGTGTAATGTCTCCATTTGAAAGACCCTGGCAGTTGACATAAAAAAATAAAAATGTAAATTGGTGAGAACAAGTCTTGTTTCTCACAAATGTTCAGTTTTGACTGACTAGTCAGGGTTTCCCTCTCCCTCACCCCACTCAACATGTGGAACGCCAACATTATATTCATCCCAGTTTCACGTACATGAGATGTTTCTGAAATGGTAGTCAATCATGGAACACTCCGTTTCATTATTAAATTGGTATTATGAATACAAACAAATTATCATTATGGTATCAAAGGTTAAAGTATTAAGAATATGAATACACTATTCAAATAATGAAACACCAGAAGAAAAAAAATACACACCAAGAGGAGAGAAAAGAGCAAAATGTTAACATTTTATTTACAAAGTTGTTTGTCATACAGAAAGTAAAAATGTAGCTACAACCTTGATTTATGCAACAACCAGCCACGCACACACAAAAAAACATGGCTGGCTTGTTGCACAGTTGCTATAGCAATAATTTTATTGGGGGAAGGTCGGGGGGGAAATTAACGACGGACAAAATTAAAAGACAAAAGGAAGAAGAGAAATAACAAAAAATATTTAACAAATTATTAAAAGCACAGACCCAAAACTAGATACCAGTCCCAAAGTCCTCACAGGGAGATACACAAAGGAGTCGACAGTGAAATTGAGGAATGCAGAGTGGGGGGCTGCCTGAGAACCGTGGGGGGTGGGTGGGCTAAGGGGGGGGGGGGGGGGGGGGGGGGGGCTCTCTGATCCATGGGTAAAGGTAGGAGGGGGAGGGAAGAGTAGCTCCACTAGGTCCACCCATCCTATACAGTCTTGCTCCAATCAGGAGCTCAGAGCTAGGGGGTGCAGGAGGAGGCGAGGGGTGGTGTGATGGTGGTATTGCAGAGCAGAAGGACCATGTGAATTAAGGTGGGTGGGGGTTCAGGTGGAGCCTGGAAGGGGAGGGGGGAGAGGGGTTGGTAACTCGGTAGGATCGTTTACAATTTGTTTTTGCTCCTAATCGTCATCGTCATCATCATCGTCATCATCGTCATCTTCATCCTCTGGATCTCGCTTTCTCTTCTCGCCCTTTGTGGCTTCTGCTGCTGCTGCTGCTGTTGCTGCTGCTGCTGCAAGGCACAGTATAAATTATAAATATAAGCTTTTCAGGAAGAGGGTCAGAGTGCCCCATCAGCTCAGACCACAGGCACACGTTTGGGATAGAGCGGAGACTGAAGGGCAATCCATGCAAACAATGAATAAAGAATCTAGAGAATGTCTTAAACCAAAACACACTTAGATCCCTTCCTCCTTTCCCCCCCTTTGGATAAAGAGGTGTGTTCTCTTTGTTTTACTTACAATGGATTCAAATAGCTGAACTAAGCCAGAAGAGCCCTGTGTGTACTTGGATTAACAATAGCAACTTCAACATATCAATGGCCTAGCCATTTTGCTTGGACATCACTGCCTATCCATGTATTACGCATTAACATGAAGCATACCATCTTCATCATCATCATCGTCATCATCGTCATCATCCACTTCGCCGTCCTGACCGAAGTCCTCCTCCTAATTGAGAGAATACATTTAAATGACCAGTAGCACACACCTAAAATATTGCAAACATGAATATTTACATATAAATATTTATTTCTTGTAAATATCTATAAATGTATACATCTATATACGGAAAATAAATATTCACCTCATCCTCCGCAACACTCTCGTCATCGTCCTCTCCTTCTACCTCCTCCTCATCATCATCGTCATCTTCTTCGTCAAAGTCCTCCTCCTCTCCGTCTTCCTCATCCTCCCCCTCTGTAATGTTGAGTCACATGACACAGCATGTAAATCATGGGCTAAAAGCAGTAACAGATCTAATACACAGCATTAAATCTTAATCTCACTTAATCTCAGTAAATGTATCGTATTATATATGTACCAACACACACACACTTTCACTGCTATGCATCACAAACTATACAAATATAATCATACATCAGAATATAAATCATATACGAGTGGTGTATATGATATTACATCCCTGTTTCCCAATTAATAACCTCAGATTTTCAACATTTACTTCGACCCTACTTTGCATAAATCCCCACACACACGCACACACACACAGAATCTCCTAAAGGTTCTCACCTTCGTCGTCGTCATCATCGTCGACTCCGTCCACCTCTGCGTCCGAGTCAGAGGCCTCATGGTCATCCATGTCGTATCCGTCCAGGTAGGTGAGCTGGGGCAGTAGCTTGAACACGCAATCCCTGTAGTCACTCAGGTTCGTCACTTCACAGTTGAACAGGTCCAAGCTCTTCAGGTTTCCAAGCTTTTTCTGTAAATGAGAAAGAATGTCCGGTCATAGACTGTTCCTGTGTATTTTCTGTATATATTTTTTCATATTAAGTCTTAATGATTGGTTTTGTGTTTGGGGATTGTAAACTTACCAAGGGTTCCAACGTGCTGATGTCTTTAAGCTTGTTTCCACTTAGATTTAGATGTGTGAGGTTGGGGAGTTTCTCTGCTAAAACGTCGAGGTCACCACTGATTCTGTTGTCACTCAGCTCCAGCTGAAGCAAATGGAAAGATTGCAACGTTAGCAAGTGCTCATTATGATCAGGTAAACAAAGGTATACGAGATACCAGAATGCAACTTACCTTTTTCAGTTTTCCTAGTTTGGGCAAGTTGGAGACCGACAGTAAACCGACATTTATCAAACTGAGGAACTCCAAGTTGACAAACTCTGCTGTGAGGCCTTCCGTTTTTCCATCATTTGATCGACAGTTGTCAAGAACAAGTTCTTGTACCTGTGGGAAAGAAAAAACAATGTTTAAAAAATATATATATTACTTTGAATTCCAAATTCATTCGATTTTTGTAAAATAAATAAACTGAAATATTAAATGTATTTTAATTTTATTTATAAATTCATGTAACAATCTCCGTTTTATATATTATTTAGAACCTAACGACAGTAGACGTTTCCAGAAATGTTTTGAATGTACATTATTCAAATGGTGGAATGTACATCAAGGAGGCGTCTACAAAGACACCAGCTCTTCAGTTACAGTTTGCTCAATCGTGTGTTCCAGAAAATGTTTGAAAGTTTTTGCCAAACATCAAAAATCTCAAGCGAGGAAGCAAGAGTAAAACGCTTAAGCAACGTGTGATCCACAAAACTGTGTTTAAATGCACTATTTGTCTAAGCTAAACAGCTCGGGCATTGGTTATAGCTGCCACGAAGAAGAATAGCTCAACATTATCTTGGCCTGGTGATGCAGTCACTAATGACAAATGCAATGATTTTTGTTAGCAAGCCGGCTACAGGCTAGCCATTGCCCTTTTAAACGCTGTCGTGCAGTGGAGGAGCTGCAGGAGAGGCTCGTCTGTCCGCCATTAACCACCCAACAACAGCGGAAAGGATTGAGAACATTCGTAATATATCTTCCCAAAAATCAGAAACTCGACATAATGAGGAAAGTGGAGTGCTTTGTCGTCGAGCAATCGACCGATATGGCTATTTGTTACGCTGTATCGTCGAATGAATGCGAATGGCGAAGGAAATATTCAGAACGGAAATTTAGTAGAAACAAAGATGGAGAGAGTTCCTTTCTCCAGAGCTTCAAAGACGACAGAATGACAACATGGCGATTCCTGAGACACAGTATGCAGTTCTCTGAACACTTCCAATAGGGACCGACTGTTTTTGCAATGTTTATTCGATGGTTTATACATCAATTTAAAACCATTTCAATGTCGAGTGGTGGTATTTTCTGCATGATAACCGAGAAACGACGACTGTCCACGTTTTGCTGCCCGGGGAGTCGAGCGCGACGCACGGGGGCTCGTGTCACTCGAGAAGGCTGGCTCTAGTCAAAGGCAAACACGAACCGTCGTTAACGAATAAAAGCGTACTGGTATTATAACGTTACGAACATAAGTTAACGGACGACTCGTATTTATATGGTGGCGTTATGTTTACAATGCAGTAGATTATTCATATATTTATATTATTGTTGCAAAGAGGGCAATATGGCGGGAACCAATACTAGCTGACCGCCGTGGGTACCATTTGTACGGAATAATCTGGTGGGTTTGATACTTTAACTTAGACGACCAAGTTTACGAATGTGGTGTTTGCCATTGTTATTGAAAGCATCGCAGGCGTGCAGGGTACTCGGCGAAACGGGGGGCTACATATTTGGCGGAATTTGCCTACTGTACACTCCCTTTACTTGTTAATTGAAGCGTCCAAATATGAAAACAACACTGACTATACTAGACGAAGCAGTCGAATGCATGCCAATATCGACCGGCTTTAGTGGGTTATAGTAGCGTGGTAAATGTTGAATATGTGGAGGACTCGAAGCAAGTGACATTTTTTTGTTTGTTGGCGTAGCTAAATGTAGGTCTTAAAACCCCTTCGAATTAAGAGATATTACACTTCGTTCGACACGTTACTTGGTCTTTCGGCATATCCCTAAAATGATACGCGTATGCGAGACTTAAAAGTACATTTTGATAAAAGGCGTCCCTTTCAATTATTATATTACCATGGCGTCCATGGTCTATATAAAATAAACTGTATAGGCAAACGCCACATAGGGACGGAAACGTACTGAAATACCGATGTATATACAAGTTTATAAATGGAACTAATACGTTTAAATGTGACCGAGCTGTGTGTGCACCATCGAGCAAGGGGGCTGCGAAACGGTTAAAACACTGCAATAATGCCAGCAAGCTGGAGAATCGGCTTTTGAAAGTAACGATTGAATATAGGCTTTCTTGTCTTGCTGCCCCTTCACGCCCAATCTAGAATAGTACAATGTATTAACCTTGTTACCAAGATTTTCTACCCTATTTATACGCAAGAAACACAATCTAAAGCCCATGTGGTCACCATTACGTTAGCAACACAGGTCACTCAGAAAGCAAAAAAGTAGCAAGTTAGCTAGCAAGGCTAGCCTGAAAACTAAGGTTTGGTTTAAAAAAGCACGACTTACATCAGACGGTGTCCTGTTTCTTAGTTCCAAGTGGATCCTCTTTTTCATATTCATCTTGCCCTATGAAAGTTAAACTTTTCTCTCTGGGGTTTTAGGGGAAAATTCAATCCAAAGGCAGAGAGATGCCCTAATGGAGGGAGAATATGGGACTGTATAATGAACTGAACCAAACGCTAAGTTAGTCGGCGAGAGGAGAAACCATGGAGGGAAACGGGACTGAAACAAAATATATGCTCAACAGCGCCACCGCTGTCCAGAAACGCATATCGCCTGTTAAATAAGGCAATGCAGTCACAAAACATGACGCTGCCCCGAAGCAAAGCGGTACTATGGTGCAATTCATTTGTAGAGCGTAAGTGCTATAATGACAAACAAATTCACAGGCACCTACTTATCTGGCAGGTTGATTGAATATATTCACAGGGTGTTGATACACATTCATATATTTAAACAAATAAATAGAATGCATTTACCGTATTAAGTAGGTCATATTGTTTGCATAGGTAATCTGCCTTATATAGTTTTTTATGAATGCTGTGGACTTTTCGATTGCTATTGATATTTACTATCATGTATCATATCAAACCCTTTGAAAGCATATGTTTTATTTTGGTAATCTACCTGTTGCCTTTTAAAAGGCAGTAGTCAATTTATACATGTAATTCACACTGAGTTGTATTTTCTGTAATAATTGTGTAACAAATTGGAGAAAATAAGAATAAATAACGCACAAATTATTCAATAATAACTT
The DNA here is from genome assembly GCA_026745465.1 of Lota lota. Lineage (NCBI taxonomy): Eukaryota > Metazoa > Chordata > Actinopteri > Gadiformes > Lotidae > Lota > Lota lota. The sequence continues at coordinate 947,746 of JACYXH010000559.1, read as the reverse complement.
TATTTTTTGACTCTCCATTGGCTTATGTTTAGTGTATGTTTAACTTGGGCTGATACACAAAGTAATGGAGGATGGGTTTTTGGTTTGCAGTGAAGAGAGCGTTTTATATGCTCGGGGTGGGTTGTCCCCCTCCCCATAGCTTCCTGCTTAGACCCAAGATCCCTCAAGCAGAAGTATGCTTGTGTGCCTCCACAACTACTCCGCCAAATGGCACCAAATTAAAGTTAATGGCAATTCATATAGCAGTGTAAAATATGTCAAATTCTGGAAATACTTGGTCCTGTGACATCAATAACTGCAAATAGCTTGTTTTTGGTATGCCATTTTAAAGTTAATGTGCCACGGCTCTATGCAATGCGTCATTATTGTAGTGAACAATATTGTTGGTTTGTTGAACGTTAATGCCTGTGTGAAAGGGCCTCTTGGACATTTATTATGGAAAAAAGAATTAAATGTTTTCTTTTTTTCCATGCCAGTCAGTTGTAATGGATCTGATACACCAGCAGAGGGCGATGGAGTAACATTTCCTCGCTTTTGTGCGCTAAACACAACTAGATCAGCGGGTTTTGGTGTGCAGAACTGACAACTCGTTTTGGCTGTAACGGTCGGCTCTGATAATGATCAGACACATTGAAAGATGCCAGAATTTGGCGGTGGTCAGTGCTTGCGGGTCTTTGAGCATTGTCAACAGAGGACTAAAAGGCTGCCAGTCATCGCAATAACTTAACCACGTTTATCCGGACCTCATTTGAAGTGGTGGTTTTCATCATTTTTCTTGTCATTAACTGACGGTATGTTAACTATTTTCAGTATTTTGGCTGAAACAAATAAAAAAGTGAATGCATCTATCATTGCATTGCACTGTATTCTCCAGCTATGATTAATATATGTGGAACCTTTTTTTTTAACATTAAATGCTATATATATATATATATATATATATATATATATATAGATAGATAGATAGATAGATAGATAGATAGATAGATACATACATACATACATACATACATACATACATACATACATACATACATACATACATACATACATACATAGATAGATATTTGAGTTTTGGTGTGTAGGTCTACAATAAACATTAATTACAAGTTGGTAATAGACCGTTAACATTTTTTTAACAGATTATCTCCTGTTGCTCAAACGGAGACACATGCAGCTTCAATGTGCTATTAGAAGATTGTGAACACACCCAGAGTTGAGTAGCACGGGATTAATGATAAGATGGCTATAGCGCGACTATTGAAGAAAGATCATGCATTAGAAAGATTCCACATGTCCAATTTCTTTAGTTTAAAATGTGTAAATCTTTTTTTGACAGGATGGAAAAAGTATATGTATGTATATTAGTCCATAGTAACAATGCAAACATTTAATAATTTCTGAAAACCGACAATTTCCACCTGTAATCACCAGGGGAACTCATACTGACTACACACTGTTTTACACACTGTTACACCCCCCTTCACCAAACACACACACACAGACACAGACACACACGCACAACCTCTCTCTCTCACTCACTCACTCACACACACACACACACACACACACACACACACACACACACACACACACACACACACACACACACACGCACCAGTGATATGCTGACATAACTACACCCAACTACATGGAGTGTGCTTTTTGCTGTAAGAATCGTGCCAACTCCGCCACCTTTACAAATAAGATAAGAGACTATCTTGCCATAATGGTAATGTTTAACCAGATAATTCTGTAAGGACTGGGAAGCCAAAATACGCAGCTTATCCGTTCTCATTTCTGCTCTTGTTCCTCCCGAATGAGCTATAGGCCTTATACATATTAATTATTCCCAGGACCTAAAATGGATGAGACTTTGAATATGGACAATCAGGGGTTGGATCGCCAAGAACCTGAAACGAACCAAGGTAATGTCAACCTTTTATTTAAAACAAAGTTTGCTTCTAGACAGCCTCAGTAGAGAGTTATGATCTTACAGCTGAAGCTGACCATTTTGAAGGTGCTCTTTTGCTTTCAAATCTTGCTTTTCTATATGATAATCATCAGTCAATGTGGACAATATAATTGGGCAACTAACAATTTTAGTACTATAAATCAAAGTCAAATAGAGCCTCTACTATAACCTCATAGTAGTGTATTTGCACTATTCAATGGTGCTATAGTCCAGTGTATAACCAGCAGACTAGACACAGGCTCTAGAAATCATTCAGTGTATAATGAACTCTATTGTAGTTCTCATGCTTTATAATGAAGTTCTTATGTTTTACATTGTAACTCATATGCTTTGTATTTTAGTTATTGTGCTTTATATTGTAGTTGTTATGCTTTGTATTGTAATTATTATGCTCTACATTGTTGGTGTTATGCTTTGTATTGTAGTTGTTATGCTTTACATTGTAGTTCATATGCTTAGTATTGTAGTTCTTATTGTAGTTCTTCTGCTTTGTCTTGTAGTTTTATGCTTTACATTGTAGTTATTATACTTTGTATTGTAGTTATTATGAGTTGTTGTTTAATAGGTGGAATCCTTCGCCGTCTGCGGGACCGAGACCTGCTCAGGAAGAGGAAAGCCGAGGCGGAGGAGAAGGAGACTAAGCAGTGGGTTTATGGGTAAATTCGGTCAAGTAGACCAGTCAACGATAGTGACTAGCATCATTAGGGGATTTAGCATCTTTAGGGGATGATGATGGTTGGCTAGATATTCTAATGAGGAATGTTTTCTACTGCATTTTTAGTTAGTAGCTAGTTCTATGGCAAAATAAAATGGCTACTTCGATAATAGCATGAAAAAAGAAAAAGCCAATCTTTACGAAGCCAAGTGATTTCACAAAGTGCACTTTTCTTTCTTTCAACACAAACTGGTTCCCAAATTAACTCTACATTGAAAATATTCATTGTCAGCTGAGTGGTGGCTTATCAACCCCATGGCTCATATTGAATAGGTAGTGAGGAGAAACCAAAGGTTGCTGTTCTCCTGTCTCCCAACGAGTGATCTGGCTCTGGTTCAGGGACTTTAAACTATTCTTTGTGTGAACACCAGTACAAAAGAGGAGCATATAAATGTTTCTGCTCTCTCCCTTTGTCAGGGTCGAGAGCAAGAGGAGAAGAGCAAGAGGAGAGGAGAGGAGTGGCACTGGAAAAAGGGGGAGGCCAAGGAAGACTGAGAACCTACTAGAGGTTCTCCCCATCCAGGAGGAGAAGGAAGAGGATCCAGTGCAGCATGTTCCCCAACCTCCTGCTGAAGAATCACTACCTGAGGCAGTGGAGGCTGGCCCAGCCCAAACCTTCTACACTCGATTGATTGCTCCAGTGAACATCCCCACTGCCCCAGCTCCGCCACTCGATGTTACCTCAGTCCAAACCCCTGTCGTAACCTCTTATTCAACCTTTTTATTTCCAACGGCTCCAACCCTGACACTAACCCTGAACCCCACCCCAGCCCAGACCCCTACCCTAACCCCTACCCCAGCCCCAAACCTTGTCCCAGAGCCCACAGTTTTAACCCCATCCACCCAAAGTCCTCCCTTGCCCCCTTCCTCGGGTCAAAGTCAAAGTGAGACCCCAGTGGAGGCTCCTGTGTCAGCTGCCCTAGCCCTGGCTCCTGCCCCGGCATCCTCTGCTCTGGTTCACACCACAGAGTACAGCACCATGGAGGCCCTGGGCCAGGTTACCATCGAAGACTTAGGACCCGATGAGATGGAGAATGTCTGCTCACTGCAGAAAGACGAGGCTGTGAATCGTTTTGACACTGGTATGGCCGCCCTGCTAGCGCTTCAATCAATCTAACTTTATATATAAAGCACTTTTCGTGCAAAAGTGCAATATAATATCAAGTCAGAGGGAAGGATGTTATGAAGTATTTAAATATAAATATATGGCATCTGGTGGTCCAAAAGTGTCTTACAATACCATGAGTGCATACAGCTCTGAGCATGGGTGACACCTGTGGTAATCAAACCCCTAACCCTGCATGTGTTATCGCCATGCTCTACCAGTTGAGCTGCACAGGATCACCAGATATCTTATGTCTTTACCCTCATGGGATTAACCATTTTATAAGAGCTTGCAACATATTTTAACTTCATGTTTGTTTTCTATGTTTGGTAGATTCGGTTGAGGGGCCATCTCCTCCCAATGTGGATCAGAGCACCATGTTCTCCTCTCCACTGTTGACCGCCCTGTCTGCCACTCAAAGATATTTCACAGAAAACTAAATTAAAAAGAGGTTTCTGATGATGTCTGAAGAGTATTCTCAAGGGGTTTCAAAGAAATTGGCTGTAGACTATTCTTAAAGACTAGCAAATAGCAATGCTTTGAAAATGCTTATATAATAAAAAAATATTCCGAGGCTTTATATTGCACTGCATTTAAATTGTATTTAGCTTCATATCTATTTTTGCTTTATGTACTAACTAATGTTGATGCTGTTTTAAATAAAAACAAAGGCAAATTTGTGGTTAATTTCAGTCAAATTATTTTTTATAATTTTGTTTGTAAATGTGTCCATGTAAAAACAGTTACTGCAAATTGTAATAACAGTGTTGTGAAATGTAACGTATTGTGAAAGTTCACTATTTGTGGTTTCTAATTGTGGTTACAAAACAGTCCATTCAACATTGTCCTCTTTAATGTTAGCTTTGACATACCTCCTTTTCATGAGGAGTGTTAATATATTTTCTGTTTAAATAATAAAACGGAGACATACATAAACATATTCATGGATATCTTTTGGGCTAGCAATCTCTAGTCGTTTTTGTGTATTCATATGCCTACACAGCATAATACACTGCTCACAAAATTAGGCTCAGTAGTGTTTGTGGCCTCCACGTGCCTGTATGACCTCCCTACAACGCCTGGGCATGCTCCTGATGAGGTGGCGGATGGTCTCCTGAGGGATCTCCTCCCAGACCTGGACTAAAGCATCCGCCAACTCCTGGACAGTCTGTGGTGCAACGTGGCGTTGGTGGATGGAGCGAGACATGATGTCCCAGATGTGCTCAATTGGATTCAGATCTGGGGAACGGGCGGGCCAGTCCATAGCATCAATGCCTTCCTCTTGCAGGAACTGCTGACACACTCCAGCCACATGAGGTCTAGCATTGTCTTGCATTAGGAGGAACCCAGGGCCAACCGCACCAGCATATGGTCTCACAAGGGGTCTGAGGATCTCATCTCGGTACCTAATGGCAGTCAGGCTACCTCTGGCGAGCACATGGAGGGCTGTGCGGCCCCCCAAAGAAATGCCACCCCACACCATGACTGACCCACCGCCAAACCGGTCATGCTGGAGGATGTTGCAGGCAGCAGAACGTTGTCCACGGCGTCTCCAGACTCTGTCACGTCTGTGACATGTGCTCAGTGTGAACCTGCTTTCATCTGTGAAGAGCACAGGGCGCCAGTGGCGAATTTGCCAATCTTGGTGTTCTCTGGCAAATGCCAAACGTCCTGCACGGTGTTGGGCTGTAAGCACAACCCCCACCTGTGGACGTCGGGCCCTCATACCACCCTCATGGAGTCTGTTTCTGACCGTTTGAGCAGACACATGCACATTTGTGGCCTGCTGGAGGTCATTTTGCAGGGCTCTGGCAGTGCTCCTCCTGCTCCTCCTTGCACAAAGGCGGAGGTAGCGGTCCTGCTGCTGGGTTGTTGCCCTCCTACGGCCTCCTCCACGTCTCCTGATGTACTGGCCTGTCTCCTGGTAGCGCCTCCATGCTCTGGACACTACGCTGACAGACACAGCAAACCTTCTTGCCACAGCTCGCATTGATGTGCCATCCTGGATGAGCTGCACTACCTGAGCCACTTGTGTGGGTTGTAGACTCCGTCTCATGCTACCACTAGAGTGAAAGCACCGCCAGCATTCAAAAGTGACCAAAACATCAGCCAGGAATCATAGGAACTGAGAAGTAGTCTGTGGTCACCACCTGCAGAACCACTCCTTTATTGGGGGTGTCTTGCTAATTGCCTATCATTTCCACCTGTTGTCTATTCCATTTGCACAACAGCATGTGAAATTTATTGTCAATCAGTGTTGCTTCCTAAGTGGACAGTTTGATTTCACAGAAGTGTGATTGACTTGGAGTTACATTGTGTTGTTTAAGTGTTCCCTTTATTTTTTTGAGCAGTTTATAATGGTTAATTTTTAAATAACAGCATGTGGATCAACACGATCAGAAATCTAAGTACAGACAGGAATAACATACATAATCAAACAAAGGCCTACATTTCAGTGAGTTTGCACTGTGCACACACTGTCACAAAATTCAAAACAATAAGTCTCTTCCATCCACCAATATTCATATGTTCAATATATTTTGTCCAGTGTCACCCTCTGGCGTTCAGGTATTCGAGGTTTTAAGATGGGAGAAATTCTGAAACAATTACACCTTATTTTTTATTCAATTGTCATTCATTCATTCCGGTGGCATTCGTTTCTTCAATTCGTATAATTGTATTCAATACAAATAATTCAAGTACTCTTTACAATGTTCCGTGGAAAGTCACTGGTTGGCCAACGATAAATCGTGCGTGTGCTGCTTCCGCATTGAGTGATCACACGTGTTTGTTTATGTTTTAGCTGTCTCACATTAGCATCCAGAAGCTAAACAGCATTAAACACTTGACTTAGTGAAAATGCTACCGCTGTGTGACAGCTGTGGTGATCATGTCGATAAACTCAATCAGCAAGTTTCTATAATGCGAAAAGAAATCAAGAATCTAAGGTAAATTTGCAACCACATGTCTTATTGCATATGTCCCTCTAGAGATTGATATTAACATGTATTTATTTCTCTGTAGACAGATGTTGGAGAACGCCGTTAGATCCCACCGTAAACACATTACTTCCCTCTTGTCCGCTGTGACAAACGTTGCACAAGGCAGTCTTGTCGACAACCAACAACAATCATTATCGGCTAAGACAGACATGTCACCACATGTTTCTTTAGAACAAGGTAATAACCACGCCTGGACTCAAATCTAAAGATACATCTTTCTACTTTCTATTTTTTTCCTGGGGTGTAAGAGTTGGAGACTACACAACGTAGCATATATTTTGCTCATAGCATATACTGAATACAAGATACAATCATAAGCACTATGATTCTATGGCGTCAAAAGCAAAATGTGCCTAGGTCCTGTTGCTGTATACAGTATACTGACCAGCAAAGTTGACACTGACTGTCCATTTATTTTACACACACACACACACACACACACACACACACACACACACAGACACACACACACACACTCACTCACTCACACACACACACACACACACACACACACACACACACACACACACACACACACACACACACACACACACACACACACACACACAAAAGGAGATCAATACAGACCTCTCTTAGGGTAGTATAGTGTGTATACCATACATTTGGGTATTTGACTTCCAGTAGAAAAGCAGTGTGTTCAATCCCCAACGTCCACAGCCTAACCTGTAGGCAATGTTGAACAAGATGCCTAACCCCTACCAGCTCCTTAATGACATTTGTCTGAATTCACCAGATGAAAGCGTCTACTCAATAGTAGCAGTCGATATTCATCACTGGGTTTGTTTTGTGTTACAGAAAATGTAACACCTGGGTAAAAAACAATACCTGACAAACTAAAGTAGTTTGTGGTTCCTTACAGGCACCATCCAGACAGTCCCTATCGGCTACATAAGGTCTTGTTTTTCAGCAAAGAATGGCACACCAAGACAGCCCACGGTGTGTGGCCACTCCAGGGCCACGCTGTGCATTCAACCCAGTGTGTTCAACAACCCTGATCACGCTCTGATGGGACTCCAGCACTTCTCCCATGTATGGTAAGGTCCTGTCCTAACCCTCTCACCCCCCCCCCCCCCCCTTTCCCTGGTTTTAGTTGACTTAATGAAGGATGAAATCGATGCCAAGATCAATAGTGTAATTACATTTGTGTGTGTGATTGGGTAGGACCTGTTTGCTTACACCTTTTAGAAAGGGGAAAACAGTGGTTACAAATTGGCTGTGAATAAAATAATTGCTTTGGAAGAGTTTGTTTTCCCTCCTTCCTCTCCACAGCTGAGTTCCCCTTGTTGTGATTCCCTGTGTATTACTATTTTAGTCATTCATCTTTAATCCAACATTCCTTACAGTGGATTATTTTTGATCCATGTCATTAAGGTGCAGGTAGGGCTTTGGCATTTTGCTCTAGGATGCCAAGAGGTTGGCCACGAAGCATTGGGGATTGAACCCAAAACCTTCCCCTTGGGGGGCCGAAACCCCCTAGCCACTACACTATCTTGAGTTAAATATCAGCTAAATTTAGTCAGTTATATTCTGACTAACTACAATTCACAAATTTTCTTTTCTCTGTTGGGTTTCTCCAGGGTCATCTTCCTCTTTCATAAGAATGGTCACCTGAGTTACAAAGCCAAGGTGAAGCCCCCCAGGCTAAATGGTCAGAGGGTGGGTCTCTACTCCACACGCACCCCTCACCGCCCCAACGCCCTGGGCCTAACGCTGGCCAGGGTCGACAGAATCATAGGCAAGTATGAGATTTATTCAGTAGGACATTTGTGTGTGAGGATTCTTATAAGAGATCAATCGTAATTGTGCAAAAATAAGACCTGGGCATGTACAATTTGGGCCCAGATTAAACACAATTTTGCAGTTGCTGGATTTGGATGTTAAACAGATGAAAACAACATTCGAATGACACACACACACACACACACACACACACACACACACACACACACACACACACACACACACACACACACACACACACACACACACACACACACACACACACACACACACACACACACACACAAGCTGTGTGTGAACCTTGAAGTTATTCAAGGTTCTGACTGTTTTTTGGTAATTAATTAATAGCAAATGCCTTTACCCCTCTAAATCAAATCTTTCATTCCGGTGTCCGCGTTGGCCAGTTCCTTCGCTTGTGTTCTATTTTATTTTTGTGAACATTTACTCACTCGTTAGAACCTTTATGAAATAGATCACATGATGTGACAACCCTGTTTGTGGGGATTCCACTATATGGTTTGGTGAACTTACGAAACTAGCTTGACAGAGTAAATCCTGTATGTCTGGGTCCCACTCCTTTGGCACTCTGCCATTGCTGTTCGTAGGCAACTAGTCTTCGACTCTTGTATGCAGCTAGCAATAACACTGTATCCCAATGCCCGCAGTCTACCTGTAGGCATCCTTAAGAAGGTGACTAACCCCTACCTACTGCTTAATGACCTGTATCTGAATTCACTCACAAATTGCTTTGGATTAATGCGTATGAGAAATACTCAAACAAAATGATTTGTACAGGTGACACGATACATCTATCAGGCATTGACATGATTGACGGGACTCCGGTTCTGGATATCAAGCCATACATCTCAGACTACGACTCCCCTCTCAGCCGACCTGGTGGGGATGTAGAACCATATGAAATGGATGTAGGCCAATCGGAGATGGCAGCGTTTCCACCAGATGAGATAATGGGTGACACATTAAGCTTCCGAATGAACTCTGGGACACCATCCTCTGGGAGAGACACCTCATTGGCTAAAGCTGAGTTTACCAAGGTTACCAGTGCCAACAGTAGTCCTAGAACTACGTTCAAGGACGAAGCCATAACAGCTGACGTTGAGAACAGAAGTGAAGCCTCGTCTTTGCCTGTTGCTGATGCTAATGCTTACTCCGCTGCCCCCTTGTCCAAAGAGCTAAGTAATGTGCTAGTGGAGGTTAAAGCCTATGTCAACGAAACCGACCTGAACAGTGACAAGGAAGTATCAAAATCCAAACGACCAGAAACAACCCCATGCAGTCCTGAGCTCTGTTATGGGGAAGAGGCGTACAGTACCATTGCCGCTTGGATCAGAGCGCCCCCTGTTGGCAACCTGGAGGTGCGATTCACACCTCACGCTCAGAGAGAATTAGCAAAGTTTCTCCCACCTCAACATTCAGGTAAACAAAACTGCCATTTCCTTTTTCTTCCGATTTACAGTTGGATGTGAATACATTTACATTATGCAGAAACATTTATGCAGCTTTCAATTGAGAACAACGAGAACAATTAAAGAATGCAATTAGAAAATAACGGCCCTATGTAGTCATAGGAGTCAGGAATCTGACCATAAAGTTCTACTACATCTACCAAGTTCTTTCTACTTCTGCTTATAGTTTAAAATGGCTTGTGATTTTGTTTTTCCTTCAAGTAGACCACCCCGGAAACATCCGTCCTCACTTTAAGTTCCTACGCAGCCAGGAAGAGGCAGTGGCTGCCATCAGAGGGGTTCTGTCGGCCGACCCGCGCTCCATCTACCGGAGGACCCGCTGTGGGGACAGACTGTTCTTCTTCACTCTGGACACCGCCGACATCACCTGCTGGTTCGGACCGGACTTCGCTGAAGTACTGCGGGTCCAACCCGTAGGATCTTAATGTTTAAAGTCGCAAATGCTAAAAGTGTCTGAAATGCTTGCAGACAAGTAGATATGTAGAATTTGTTCTGACATCCTCAAATCTGAAATCGTGAATTTCAATAGAATCAAAATAATTTAATTGTTTCTGGACTTCTAATAATATCTAATGATCATAAGAAAAGATGTGACTCCTTTGTGTTTTCTCTTTGCCTTTCAATAAAATATGAATTCGAACTAGAATAATGCAAACCACTAAGCTTAGCTTATGCATCTACAGAAACTACAGTATCTACAGTAGCAATTAAGGTCATGAGCCATTTATTTGATCAAGCTTATAGTGAGTATAGCAGTTTTATTAAGAATATATATAGAATAAATACATATACTGTACTATTTTTACATGTTTTTGCCAGTAAATACAAATTTATGCAGAGGAACCTAATTTACTATGGCTATCAAAGAGATCACTGATCAAGCAGATTGTTTGAGAATATAGCTGTAAACCTTTTGAAAAATAGGTGTAGTACAACCCATTGAACACAGGAGGGCGATACGTCTACACCAACCGGGAGCAGGTTAATGGCGGATTATATCAGGATGACGTATAGCTTGGTGGACCAATAGCAACACTCCAACGTCTGTTTGAATCCAGAGCGGTTGTAGTTGACGAGAGGACAACGGAAGGTTTGTTTGCATGTTTTTACTTCTATTTTTGGAAATGTTATCGTTGGTTGAAGATATTTTAAATTGCCTTATATTTCATAAGGCTAGTCTCTTAGTTATTGTACCGGAGTCGACCAACCAAAATGAGCATTGTACTGTGGCTTGTCTTAAACATGTAATGGGACGTCAAATAATTAAACTGGATATCTTATAACACGTCTATCATTAGGTCGATGATTGTGAATTTACTTCTGCCACTAGTGTGGCTAAACGTTAAAGTGTGTTGCTTTATTATAGAGTCAACGCTAGTAAGCATCAAGTTGACAGTTTGATGGCTGCTTACTTATCTTGGGTATCTAGTTATGTAAGTTAACTAGCTAACAGTTACTGGATAACTACATGCTTTCAGAGTGTGTGTTCTGTCTGTTTTTACAGGAAAATGCGGTTATTAAGTGTATCTTTGAAGCTTAGGGAATGTAACTGTAATGTAAGGTGTTTTTCTTCTTTGAAGACGCAGAGCCAGATTTGCTCAACCAAGAAAAGATTCAACCCTCGTAAGAATGTCAGAATCAAACGAGGTGGAGTTGGTGAGGATTATCTCTTGGTGTTCACAGTTTTGCGTTTACTATAACGTTTGGGTGAATTTGAAGTGATTTCATGTTTTTCATTTTCTCGCATTAGCAACCCCTCAGACCGGGGGAGCGTGTTCCATTAAGAAGCCTGCAGAATGACCTGCAACAAATGCAATCAACTCCATCATCAAAACGCCAATCCAGATCACTGGCCATTAGTGATGTTTTTAAAACCACGGTTAGTCAAGTATACCACTATACGGCATGTTTCTTTGCCAACTGTCTTTCACGTTTATCTAGCTATTGTTTTTAACATAACACTCATTGTAATCAACAGAGGGATGTCCCAAACCAGCCAGGCAAAGAGAAAAGCAACAGGTCCTTCAATCTTGTAGATAATTATTCCATACTCAATGCCTCTACTGCCTACAGTGGCGACATAACTTTCAAACCCTTCGCCTGTGCAGGCGGTGAGATTGAGATTTTGGATTATTCGGATGTAGCAGAAGATAGCATTGTTCTACCAACACTCCAGCCTTCTAACAGTTGGTTACAAGGGGATGCGACTATCTCTGAAAGCATGATAAACAATGAATCGGGGAACAACCATATTGACCATGCCTACTGTAACCCAGAGGAGGGCAATGATGTGATGAATCACACTGTACTCGAAGTACAGTGTGATTCACTGACTGAACATTCAAACTCAATCTCAAGTGTGGCATCCACAAACATGAATGCCCAGCAAGAACCTACTCTGGTTAATGGTTGCAGACAAGTTGAATGTGATGTCATTTATAAGTCCTTCATCTGTGATGGAGGTGAAGTGGAGATTCTGGATGCCACCGCCCATCCGTTGAGTAAGACTATCCCTTTACCCGAGGAAGAGGTTGTATACCAGCATCCTGGCGACAGTGTCAGTATGAGCATCGTTGGAGAGGACTGTGGAGGTCAAGACCAACAAGATCACACCGATCATCTGTACAGTAGCAAAGAATGTGGATTTTCTTGTTCTACCGAACAAAACCCTAAACTTACAGGTGAACCGACGAACATAACGTTGAAATCCTTTGTCTGCACCGGAGGAGAGGTCAAGCTTTCATACGCCACTACAGTTGCAGAGGAGACTATTCCACTACCTTCGGTGCAGCTCGACATGAGCAATTATTTGGCCAAAGATGAAAGCATAATAAACCAAAGCGAATTGGCAGATCAGATCATTGATCCATGTAATGGCCATTTAGAGCACTGCTATTTTAATAATGACCTCATCATTCCAAGTCCAAGCAGTGACCTCAAAGCACCCCAGGAGCCTCTTTCAAGCAGCGCTGAAGCTCCTCAGCTGGAAGAGCGTGATAGTGTAACCGATGGTGGCAAAACCGATGGGGTATTTGATTCCCTAAGCGGTACAGCTGGTGATGTCCACCCTACAGATGCCTTCATCCTGTTGGAGAAGCCTGTGTCTCTGTTGGAAGATCCTGCAGAGGTCAGCCCACCCTCCTACAACAACGACAGTAGAGCAGTTAGCATCGTAGAGAGTCACGATCCAGAGTCACAACATCAACAACCCTGTGCTCTGAAAAGGGATGAGTCCATTGAACCCGCAGCTGTGAATGATGCTGTAATTACCGATGCATCAATCCCTGTGACTAACATCCAGGAGCTGCAAGATGTGTCCCAGACTGATTTGTCCCCCGCTGAAGTGAATGCCGTATCCTGTGCTTTTCAGCCTGTCGACGCCCCTGATCATAGAGCGTGTGAAGCCTTAGCCCAACCTCACAGTTTTATCACTGTGCAAGTTGAGGGACAGGTGATCGGTGACTCCGAGGTAGATTTGAGAAGCAGCACTCTCGGGTCCAGCGGGGCACAGAAGGGCAGCGCTCTAGGCATGTCCGGCGTTGCCGAAAGTTCCGCTGGCTCTGTAGATGAAGCACCTGCTGGAAACCACTCTGATATTCTGGCGAAGCTGCCGCAGTTTCCCGAGGTGCCAAAGATGCTGCAGTTTGATCTCCTCAGCCCCGTCGCCAGGGGAACTCCCCTGGCCAGGATTCTGACTTACAAGGACTCTCCCTTGGCTAAATATCTGGCTGAAGATTCTCTCCTGGACAGGGAGATTCCTGTTGAGAAGGATCCCTCCACGGTGTCCCTCAAGGGGCCCCTCATGGGGCCCTTGGAAAGCCCCATGCCCCGGCCCCTGTTCAACTCCACCACCCTGCGCAGCAGGTACTCCAGCGATCCCCAGGTCATCGTGGCCAGGGAGGTGCCCGAGCAAAAACCGGTGGTGCCCGCGTCCCAGGAGCTGAGGGGTCTCCCGGACCTCCCCCTGATCCCCAACGGGTCCCTGCAGCAGCAGCTCCGTCAGATGGCCGAAATCCTCATCTTGGCTTCGGGGAAGATGAGCATAGAGTCTGCTCCTTTTCCTGTAGCCGTGGACGCCGTTGGCTCCGCCGACGCCATCGCTCCACCCGCGGTGGAGTCCCACAGCATCTGCGTGGGAACCTCTACCGTGAAGTGGGTCGACCGCTGCTTCAACACGTCTGGCGAGTTTGAGAGGAAGAGGGAGTTCTCTGTGGCGGACAGCTGCACCGCTACTGACCCTCTCTTGTGGAAGTGAGTTATTACCCCAAGGTTCTTCCATTACAACATTATACATAATGTCGTACGGGTAATGCGTCTTTGGTCCAACTGAGGTTCAAGCCACACGTTGAAGTTCAATGGAAATATTTATTTACACAACTATAGGAGTAACAAACAAGACCGTGGACAGGAACTAACATAACACAAATGTCCAGAATGACCTATATCAATAGTGGCTATCACAACCATCACCAACCGTCTCTCCCCTACCAATGAAGCCATCCAGGCTTAAATAGCAGTAGCAGTTGGTTAGCCCCACCTCTAAGCTAAACCAAGTCATTATAAATCAATTAAACCCTCTGTCAATTTTAACCAGCCATAACACATAACACATTATTATCCCATAACATAATACAAACACAGCACAACGTTATCCATATATTTTACACACACATATAATAGGTATTTTAAGAATACCATAAAATACCCCTCACCATTTACCGCGATGGCCTGACCCAGCGCGATCCCGTGACATAAATTGCTAAAGTGCATGCAAACTTGCCCTTAATGCAGGAGAACTGTGGCGAGTATGATTACAGAAGTGGTATTACAAATGGATTGGATAGAAAACACAGAAATAAAATATAACATGCGCAAATGTCCATACGCTGTTTAAAAATAGTCTGTCGGCTTCCATGCCGTGGCGCTTCCTAGCCCTGTACCATTGGTACAACCGATACAAAGTGACTATCACTTCATACACGCATGGGGGCGGGATAGGGTTTTCCCAATTACCCAAACCTGCTCCTTAATGACATGTTTGCTGTAAACCATTGTAGATAAAATGTGTGTTCTAAAAGGCCAGAAAACTACTTTTGCACTTTCAATGTACAATACAATTCTTTCAATGCCTCTTAAAAGGGGATTAGTTGACGACATCAATCATTTCCAAGTGGCAGAATCGTGGCGATAACCTCGGGGGTCCCCCATAGCTTACTATTTCTCCTTTCTCCACCTGTCCCAGTGTGCCCCCAGGCAGTCTGGAGGGTCTGCCCAAGCGGGAGCTAGAGCAGAGGCTGAGGTCCAGCATGATCATGGTGGAGGCCCTGGTGCAGCAGCTGGACGCATCCAGGGGACAGCAGAGCCCCCCCGCTGGTCCTCCACCCTCCCAGCTCAGGGACACACTGGTGCAGACAGACCACACTGAACTTAACCAGGTAAGACCAGATATACTTTAGGAAGTAGAAGTATGGCTATGGGAGGTACAAGCGAAGAGCAGGGACTTGACCATGGGGAGTTTCCATGGAGGACCAAGATGATCTATTCGGAAAACCTTTTTTATTTTACCCGTGGTGTGCTTCAGTACATCCTTCTTGATCATTCGTAACGGGAGGTCTCCTGCTTAATTTACCTTTAAGAGTGGAGGAAGCATAATTTGGTGATTCAGGTTCCTAGGTTCCAACCCAATGTCCACAGTCTAACTGTAGGCATCCCTGAGCAAGATACCTAACCCCTAGTTACTGTAAATAAAGTGTCTGCTAAATAGTAAGGTAGTGAACTTTATTCAAACGTGTTTATTTCTGCTAGACCTCAACGTACAGAGACCTCTACATGACAGCCCTGGGTCGGATCCAGGAGCTGGAGATGGACCACAGTTCTCTCCAGAGTCTGATCCATGCCGTGGAGGAGACTAAGATCACTGTGGTAACGTCCATTTGAACTATTATTATTTTATCTTACGTTGTCTTTATTCTTAAAAGTATTGTAGCCCTGTTCTATTCTCTCCAACATCTTTCTTGCAGACATAAAAGAAACGTACATGCAAAATTCTTGTTTGGTTTTCTTTGTTATGTATATGTTTTTACAAGTTGGATCTGCACTGTCTAAACTTTAATTTTGATCAATAATTAGTCATTTGTAATTTACACAACCACCCCGAAGACCACCTCCTCGTCTGGTCTGGTTCGAGCTGCCGTCTCTCTAAGTGGTTTATTGTCCTCCGACAGGGTACGCTGAGTGCAGACACGGACGCGGCCATCTCTACCATGAAGCAGATGGAGCAGGCTGTCAGGGAGGACCGCCGTAGTCTCCTAGCCCAGGTCGGCCCCCCTCCTGTTCGCCCTTGCTCTGCCCTGCCCTGCTTGAGATTTTGTTAGGCCTGCGTACATTCCAATCAAGCAGTTTGCCGTTGGGCTGCATCGTATCACATAGTGCGTGAATCAGTACAATACGATTTTTGATTGCGATACAATATAATAATAAAAAAGTTCTGATTTGTTCTTTTGTGTGGTTTGACCTAGGGGTGAAACTTTCTGTTTTGGGTTTTACCGTCCGTCGGTGTCCGCCATTGTTTTTATATGAATGTGGCTCAACAGAACAGAACGTAGTTTATGTGAATCCACTATAGGTGAATACACTATAGTGTCCTATAGTGTAGGACGGTACCATTAATGTCTTTCCACTAAGATTACGTTGAGGTTTCTTGCTTATATTCTTTCTTTAAAAATAAAATGTTTGAGTCAACCTGCAATACTAGCATTGATGAAGCAAAGAATCCTGACACTCTCATTACACATTTTTCTCCTACCGCTATGAAACACCTATCAAATGTATAAATCTCCCATATTAAACTCTTTCTTTCTTTCTTTCTCCAGTATGGGGAGATGAAGGGTCTATGTGGGAGGTTCAACGACAGCCAGGCCAGGATGCTGCAGAAGGTACGAGATGCCCTGCGGGAGAGGGAGGACATGAGGAGACAGATGGACAAGGCCTTCAGTGCCAAGGAGGCCGTAAGAAACGCTTTTCTCGTTTTTATTATTAAAGTTATGTCAGGGCTCCAGGCCTCTGCAGACTCTTCTATTGGTTTTCAGATTTATCTATATTTGGAGATAAAAAAAGTCCCGGATTTGTGTTCACTAAATTGGACATCAATGGTTCAACTTTTCAGTGAAAATGGAGTCGATGTTACAGACCATTTTTAAGAACATGGCGTATAAAGCAATACTCTGTTGTATTAGAGAATCGTGAGCGTGACTGTTCCCCTTTAAGGCGAAACCGATGAATAAGTCTAACATGGTATTTGGGTGGTGTTTCTTTTGGCATTAACAGCACCACCTAATCAATCTAGAACAACTTGTGTGGCTTTGTGACGAAGTGATCGTCACATGGTATCGGTTGTACCAATGGTACAGCGCTACGAAGCGCCACGGCATGGAAGCCGACAGACTATTTTAGACAGCATATGGACATTTGCGCACGTTATATTTTATTTCTGTATTTCCTGTCCAATCCATTTGTAAAACCACGTCAGTAATCAGACTCACCACAGTTCTCCTGCATTAAGGGCAAGTTTGCATACACTTCCGCAATTTATGTCACGGGATCACGCTGTCATTGGTCCAACTGAGGTTCAAGCCACACGTTGAAGTTCTATTTAAAGATTTATTTATACAAACTATAGCAGTAACAAACAAGAACGCGGACAGGAACTAACAAAACACAAATGTCCAGAATGACCTATATCAATTGTGGCTATCGCAACCATCACCAACCGTCTCTCCCCTACCAATGAAGCCATCCAGGCTTAAATAGCAGTAGCAATCTGAGAAGCCAAGTGTGCAGCTTTTCAAGAGTGTCTGCCATCTTTACGTCTTGATATTCATCTTCTAAGCCTGATTACATCTTTATGTCTTGATTTTCATCCTCTAAGCCTGATTACATACTTATGTCTTGATATTCTTCCTGTAAGCCTAATTCCATCTTCTTTGTACGTTTCCAGGCCTTCAGTGTGACGGAGCAGCTGCGGGTTTACTGTGCTCAGCAGATATCTGAGATGGAACAGAGTGTGGGCTGTCACCAACAGCTCATGGAGGCTCTCAACAAGACATACCCAGAACAGGTAGACACAAACACACCTGCAGACACAGGTACAGGCTTTCATCGTGCCGTTACATTCTTTCTCTATCATACATGATGCAATGTTTTTGTGGCTATGTGCAGGTGGCTTTAAACCAGGCCTACGTAGAGACCCTCAGCAGTGCCTCTGCTCTGCTCTCCAGGACCATGAAGGACCAGGCCAGCCTGGCAGAGGAGGTAGGGTGGGCAAGAGTGTCCGATATCTCCTGGTTTTCTCTTGCTTTCTGGAAAACACTTGGGGCCTGATCTTGAAAAGTGCTTGTAGCAATCTCCATTTACTACACGCCCCCTAGGTGGCTTCCACTCCACCTAGGTGACTTTCCTCAGGCTCCTCCAAACCAATGGACACAGGGTGGTGATGTTGAAAATCCAGTTTATTGTAATGGTTGTATAGAATGAGGCATGCAGATGGTGCTCCATGCTGCCATGCCGGAGAGCTCTCTCTAAGTGTGTGTGGTGGTGACTGGTTTAACCTGTGCCAATATATCTGGTCCAATCAATGTGCAACAGGTGTGCAGCCCCACCCAGCCCCAGAGTCCAATCAGTCTGACTCAGGCCAGGTGAGGCTGCTTAAACCAGCCACCCTCCACACACACTCCCACAGTGCTTAATAATAAAATGAGAACTGTTAAGAATGAATCCTGCTCAGATGAAGGGAACAGGGTTTGAAGTTGCATGACGTTGTGAAGTTTACTATTCATTTTAAGATTTCAGTTTTGAGTACTGAATTTGTATGCCATGAATGTAAATACATTCACTGTAAGTCACATCGGATAGAAGTGTCTGCTCAATGGTCAACTCACTTTGAATACTGCAGCAATATTTAATTTGACTAAAACCTAATAATACCGGATATTCCCTGGTCTGCATTGTCCCCTTGTCTTGCAGCTGGCCAGAGTGCGCGGCCTTCTCAAGAAGACGGTTCCTATGCTCTTGAAGCTGAACGAGAAGGCAGGGGACGCGCTGAGAGACCGGAACCAGCACCTGTTGGACAGAGACCAGGCCCTGGAGGAGAGACAGCAGGTACAGGCCTCTGTCAGGTCCACCTCTCCCGGCAATGCTTTGTTTCTTGTTCATGGGTCAAGTAATGGGATGTTGCTCTGAACAGATCCACGACCCTGGGTTAAGTAATGGGTTGTCGCTCTCAACAGACCCAGGACCATGGGTCATGTAATGGGATGTTGCTCTGAACAGATCCAGGACCCTGGGTTAAGTTATGGGTTGTTGGTCTCAACAGATCCAGGACCCTGGGTTAAGTTATGGGTTGTTGGTCTGAACAGATCCAGGACCGTGGGTTAAGTTATGGGTTGTTGGTCTCAACAGATCCAGGACCCTGGGTTAAGTTATGGGTTGTTGGTCTGAACAGATCCAGGACCCTGGGTTAAGTTATGGATTGTTGGTCTGAACAGATCCAGGACCATGGGTTAAGTTATGGGTTGTTGGTCTGAACAGATCCAGGACCATGGGTTAAGTTATGGGTTGTTGGTCTGAACAGATCCAGGACCATGGGTTAAGTTATGGGTTGTTGCTCTCAACAGATTCAAGAAGCGCTGCAGCAAGCTCACTTGGATCTTGAAGATGCCGACCAGCAGATTGGAGATCTGAACATCCAGGCCACCATCATGAACTCAGGTGAGGTCTAAACTCTACACCCGGTTAGGGACCATATACAGTATTTGACACTTTATCGTTGAATGTTAGCGATAAATGACAGCTAGGGCTGTCCACCGATTACATTTTGATTTGGTAAATTGGAAGACAAAGGCGAGGTTGAGAACCATCAAAGAATATCATCAATATTGGCGCAAGTTAAAAACATTTAGCATGAAAGAATTGATGGTGTTCGTACAAATCACTGGACACTCCCATGTGTGATGTTACTATATATATATATATATATATATATATATATATATATATTTATTTTTTTATAAATGTTTCATCAACATGGTGGTGAAAAAGGAGCCATTTTAAAGGTGTGTGTATGTATGTCCCCAGAGCTGGGTGTGCTGCGGGAGAAGCTGAGCGAGGGAGAGGAGGAGCGGGCCCTGTTGGAGAGGAAGGTGACAGAGCTCTCTGCCACCATCTCCTCCACCCTGGCCTCCTACACCTTCCTGGAGCAGGCCCTCATCTCAGAGAGCACCACGTAAGATCCACCACCAATAGCAACTGATCTTTATCCTGACCTGACAGCAACCCCTCGTCTGATTAGGTTGGACAACGTAAATACACAGAGGGGATACTTAAAAATAAACTGCTATGAATGTTTAAGGGCTAGTTTTGAAGGCATTATACATGATTAAATTATACTAGTAAATGTTCACTTTAAGTCAAGGGTGTGAAATAGTGGAATGATTACAGCCTTAAATGTATTACTGATTAACATTTACATTAACATTGGCATGTGGCCGCAAAAGATGTGTATACAACTATGTCTAACATGCAATACCTGATTCATGATGTATTGTCCGCTGAATGACTAAATGGTCAAATTGGCTGATAATATGACTACAGAATAATGTTGTACTACTAACCCTAATATGAAAGCCAGAAGGATAAGGAGTTGATTTTTATTTGACTGCTTCATAGGTTACAGCAGTCCAGGAAAGACCTTCAGCAGGCCATTGACAAGGCAGACCAGTAAGTAATACTTATGGCCTCTGACCTGTTGGACTACTTGTCTATACACTCATTCCAGATGGTCCCAAATGCCTTGATTTGACCAGGTGTCTGCCAAAAATATATATACATTATACATTTTCTAGTAGATTGTGGACCAACATTGTGTGTGTGTGTTTACGTACCCAGTCTGGAGGAGTTGCTGGGCCCGTCGGAGCAGCGTGTGTGTGAGCTGAGCGAGGCCCTGGCCCACAGTGAGCACCAGCTGGGGCTGCTGCAGGCCCAGACCCAGACCCAGGCCCAGCAGCTCCAGCAGCTCAAAGACACCTGCACTCAGCTCTCCTCCGTCAGGGAGATGAATGAGGTGAGGCACCTGGAGCTCTGGGTCAGACACACCATTGGTGTCCACCTGGGCTTTCTATATGTTGCTCCAAAATGTACATATTAATACACATATTATTCTATTATAACCGTGGTACAGAAATATTGGCAAGCAAGCATTTCTATAAATGTTATGTACTCAAATTATTGTTGCGCTTTTTAGGTTATATCTTAATTGTTGAATGCACTTATTATTAGTCGCTTTGGGCAAAAGCGGAAAAGCACACCATGGGTTTGAATTGTTTCACTTCCAGGTGTTTGTAGATGAGTCCTTGTGTGATATTGTTATGTTTTACGGTGGATCTGTTACTTGCCCCCCAGTATAGTACAGGAGCAATGGGGTTCTACTATGGACTTGACCACCACTTAAAAAAGGTGTGACTAAAAGAGCGAGGAAAAAAAAGAGCAGACTTTTTGTTCTGAATCCTTCCTACAGCTACTCGTTCCTCTTGTTTTCTAAACTCTGTTGTACAGCACTCTTTTGGAAGATGCTCCATGGCTCTATTGTTCTCAGCCTCGCCTGTATGTCGCTTTGGATAAAAGCGTGTGTTGAGGGTAATTGGTGTACTGATTATCACAGCTAGAAGGTAAATAGGCCCTTGGATTCAGACTTCAAAACTGAAGACACTCTTTGGATTATGTGATGGAGAAAATAGGTTGCAGTAGCGATTCTGGTGTTGCCCCACACCTCTGGTGCGGGGCAACTACAAATAATCATTAATCCACGCACTCATGTAGGTTTGCAATTCAAAAGCCTTTAAGGACTGGGCATTTACGTTAAACAATATGTACACACTTTTTGGATTAGGATTGGTGTGTGATTGTGTGTGGTTCTCCTCAGTTCCTGCAGATGGAGAACGAGGTGGTGCGGGAGCAGACTGCGGAGATTGAAGGGCTGTTCCAGGCCAACCTGCAAGGCCTCCGGGAGAGGAACATCCAGTGTGAGGACCTGAAAGGGGCCCTCAGTCGACTTCAGTAAGCTTTACTTCCTTCAGCAAAATGTTTGGGTGCGGGTACCAATAATATCCAATGAATGCCAACAGTAAAGGCGAAACATTTAGAGAGGTTTTCAAACTAAACGTGAGTCTGCAGGGACCATTTTGGTCAATGTGTGTGTGTGTGTGTGTGTGTGTGTGTGTGTGTGTGTGTGTGTGTGTGTGTGTGTGTGTGTGTGTGTGTGTGTGTGTGTGTGTGTGTGTGTGTGTGTGTGTGTGTGTGTGTGTGTGTGTGTGTGTGTCCCTGGTGCAGGCTAGAGAAGGCCTCGATTGAGGCCGAGCTAGAGGCCACGAGGTCCAGGGCCTCCCACACCCAGCAGACCCTAGGAGAGCAGCTGGTTCAGGGGGTTACCTCACTCACCGTGCAGCTCCACAAGCTGAAGGGCCTGACCAACAGCCTCCATGTGGCTCTGGGAGACCAGGTAACACCACCACCATACAGTCAAAAGTACAATCAACGTCCCTTTCCTTGATCATACACCGGTAGAACGCTGGCTAGGACATAATAGTAAAGACGCTTTACATAGAACAAACAAGCAAAGCAATTTGAAAGAGAGAAAGAAGGAGGGTGGAGGGATAGAGTGGCGTAAGCACAAAGGAATCGGTGGGTTTCCTGGGCCTTTGTGAAGCTGAACAGGGTGTTGGCTTGGCAGAGGGGATTCAGGTGAGCGTTCCAGAGGAGGGGGACGGCTGTAGCAGTGGCACGGTCATCCCAGGTCCAGGTTTTGGACCTGGGGGTGGTTTGGGGGGAGGGTTATAGGTTCTATGGAGAAAAGCGTCCACCACATTGCACAAAATATCCGTTCATCTTGAGGACCCGTGTGTCTCTGTCTCGCAGAACTCAGAGTCTAGTACGGATGCTGCTTCCCAAGCAACGACGCCGGGCCTGCAGCGCAGCCACTGCAGGAGCTCCTTCGTAGACAGCATCATGGTGGCGTTGAGCGCTGAGAAAGAGGAGGACGAAGAGGAACAAGGTCTGGTAGCGCTCCGGTTCACTCTTGTGGTCACATTGGTTGTGTGTAGGGAAAATGATATTGACTGCTATGATGTTTTGTTTGAAAAAGTAAACACAAAAATACAGTGAGGCAATAGAATATAACATGTTGACATGTGGAGATGTATGCATGTATACAAAAGGATTTACATAAAAGCTACGTCACATAACTATAAAGTGATTAAAATGCCGGGATATCGCTCATTGAATTGAAACATGAAATATCGAGAAATCATTCTCACTCTCTGCTTCTCTTCTTCAGACGATCAGTCTCCTCCTCAGTTCGAAGGGTTGCTCAGCAAAACCAGCGCCTTCACACGCATCACGCCTGCCGTCACGCCCAAGAAGATACAGAGGCAGGGGGCGGAGGTGGAGGGGGAGGAGGAGGTGGAGGAGGTGCAAGAGGAGGCGGAGCTGGGGAGCTTCGGCTTGCCTGAGCTACTGCTGGAGCTGTCCAGCACAGTCACTGAGCTGGTCTCCACCCTGGACACCATGCGGCAGCGTAAAGACGCTCAGCTGGAGGAGATGCACTCCACCATGTAGGTCCTCCTCTCTTTCACTCACTTACACTCTACATCGAGTCTTTTGATTGAGAATTAAATCAAAGCATGCAATAAATATTGGAGTAGCTCCAAAGAAAAAAAGTGATGGTGCTGCAAAACTGAAACCGAATGTGGCCTTGCTTTTCATAAGGCGTTGTTTGTCTTTTGTTGTTCTATACTTTTGTACATGTTCAGAAAACCATATATTTTTTCATATAGGACAGCCCATAGGACATGGCCTTTTTCTATAGGACATATCCTACATATGTGTCCTTGTTTATTTTGGGAGGATTCTATAAATGTACTTGACTTTTACTTGAATTTGAATGTGTCCTTTGCATCACAAGGCCAGGTGTTTGTCTTTATCTTGCTGCCCGGTGTGTCAATTGAATGCCACATCTGTTGTTCCAGCTGTGGCCTGCAGAGGGAGCAGCAAGCTGCAGCCAGAAGACACCGTGATGAGGTGGTACAGCTGACCAATCAGCTGAGCCGTCTGAGCAGTCAGGTGGAGAAGGGCAACCTGGCTCAGCAGCAGGAAACTCAGGTACCGGTAGAACTAGTACATGATGAACCTGTTTGATAGGGTCAGCGAGGCCCGAGAGACTCTTAATAAACGCAAGACTGAGAACCTTGTAAGACACAAACAGGTAACACAATGAAATGAGTGACACAAACAAGTCGCAAAAGTAGCACAAAACAGTAACACAAAAAGGTCTTAAACCCCAGCGTCCTTTAAAAGCCCACATTGTAATATGTATCAATATAACAGAATATAAGATATACAGCATAGGGGCAGGATAGTCATGTGGGTTCTATGTTCGATCACCAATGTCCGCATTGCAACTGTAGGCATCAATGAGCAAGATGCCCTAACCCCTACCTGCCCCTTAATGACCTGTATCTAAAAAGAAACTGGCTTCTATCCAAAGTGTAGGTCAATTAATAAAACCTGCCATCCATCCACTACACTGTCTCCCGGACCTTACCACTGTACCATACTATTTTGATACCGATGATATTTGAGTTCCTGGTGTATCATTAGCCGCATGTGTTTTGCCTCCAGTGTCGGGGACTGGGGATAAGGAGGGATTAGTTGCTGTCAAGCTCTGGTAGCCGTTCTGAAGCCCCACCTAGCCAGGGTGGACGCCATGGTAGTGCCAACAGGCTTTGTTTAACCGGGCGATTGCTTGGACGCCAGGCCTGGCTTTAGGCTCCACCATTTTAGGTGATGGTGGCTTTGCCAACTGTTTGTGAACATAGTGGAAGACATGGCCTGCTAGGGAAGGTTGTTTTAGTGGAGTTCGTTTTGTACTGTAAACACTGTCAGTACAACTGGATCGTGATGTTTGCCTCAGGTTTTTATTATTATCTGCTCTATTTCTCAGTGCACCTAACGTGTGTGTGTGTGTGTGTGTGTGTGTGTGTGTGTGTGTGTGTGTGTGTGTGTGTGTGTGTGTGTGTGTGTGTGTGTGTGTGTGTGTGTGTGTGTGTGTGTGTGTGTGTGTGTGTGTGGACATGAATACATTATATGAGATGAGGGCAATTAAGGCCAGACATTCTGCTCGGCAGGAAGGAGAGTCGATGCAAAACTACATCATTTTAGACAGCGGCGTTTCTGCAACAGGGTCGTAGACCATTAAACAGGGAGTCTGCTAGCGCCAAAGATAAAAATGTACATTTCTAAATAAAACAAACATTTTTACACTTTTGGGGCTTCCACGACTTGCAGGGCCTTGTGACGTTGTGAGGGGGGCAGAGATGGGCCTGAGAAATATGTGCAAGGTGGAGATGGAAACAGTTGGTGCAATGCTACACCATGCCACTATGAGGCAACATTTCACCAGCTACAGGAGAATAACAGGGTGTGGCAGAGATGTACTTTGAATTAGAGATGTATATACTTGACACTCTTTTGTGGAACTGTCAACAAGTAATCAAGCCATCTTCTCTTCCATCTCTCTTTCTCCGCTGACAGGAGTTGCGTCGCATGCTGCAGCAGTCACAGGTGGAGTCGTGGGCCTTGAGGGACGAGCTGCGGAAAGCGGGCTCCACACCTGACAGCACGCCACACTTCATGGAACAGAAGATCCAGCTTCTCCAAGAGGTACCGTCTCCCCCGTGCTTATATCGATGGGGACAAATCTTGGCTTTTATTTTGAAAATCAACACCATGACGTTCAGATTGGTGGGATTTGTTTTGAAAGTCGTGGTGGGATGTGAATACAACTGTTGTTGTTAATACTCACAAGAAATGGGTAAACTATCCTCTTTAATATAATATTTTCCTCTACATGTGACCTCCAGGTGGAGAGGCTGAAGGAGGGTCTGGTGGAGTCTGAGCAAGCCAGGACCAAGCTTCTGGAAAAGGCTAAAAGACATGTAAGGCCACAAGCTGTTTACCAGATAGTTCTCTTCCAAGCAGACAAACCTTTCCTTAAGGTGTGTTATTATATCTTCATGGTGTTTTTATTTTTTTATGTCTCCCTAGAAAACGGTCTACCTAAAAAATGAGCAGAAGATGGAGGATGAACTGGGAATGCTGGACAACATGGTGGAAACGGCTCGAAAGGTATCCAGCACGTTTTCATATAGATGAATAAATTAATTCTGTGTCGTGTAACTTTTCAGTTGATAACGGAGGCCTGTGCTCCCTTGTCTCCACACAGACCTTGAACTCCATCCCAGATGTGGTGCAGAGCTATGAGGAGCTCAGAAAGCTTCAAGATTACATCAGTTGATTTGCATTATTTATAGTATTTTGTTCGCTTCCGCAGTCCTTTTTTTTTTGTATTCAAATTCCCCCCAAAAAATGTTAACACACCTGTTCTTCTCCTTTTTAATAATAAATAGCATGTTTATGGTTGATAATAATGTGCATCATTTGTGTTTGAGAATGGCTTTACAAACTTTTTTGTACGAGATTAATAATTAGTTATTATCAACTTCGCCATGTAGGTTATTAAGGTTTATTTTTGGGAATAAATTAAAATATGTACCATATCCTAAGTGACGACAAGGTATACAATGTGTAGGCTAAACATTTTATTATATATAAAAATACTAATTATTTGTAGGATTAAAATGAAAAAATACAAATAGTTAAAAGCAGTTTCAGGCCATCATTTATAATTAATATATAAGTGGTTGGAGAAATTTCCTTAATAAAAAGTAAAACGAAATATAGGCACTTCGTAGACCTTATTGAAAATTCCCAAACTACTTTTTTAAATAAAGTCTAAGAAACCAGGCCAACACTTGGACATTGACCATGACATTGTCACAGTAGGCCTATTGAATGCTTTCTAAATTTCTTATCCTTTCTTCTAAATTTCTTAGTAATGTTTTTCATTATTAGGATGGTCTTTTCTTAAGGCCACTCGGTAGGCTTTTTTTTTATTCATCGATCTATTTCAATTAGACCTGGGCCTGTCATTTGTTTTATCAAAGCTCCTTTTTGAAATATTACAGATGTCAAGGAAAAAGTGGACGATGTTCTATCCAATCACTGATTGGGAAACTGGTCTCCGTTTGAAGGATTTCTAGAGAAACTAGAATTAGAAGCGTATGTGGGTGTAGGCATGATACTATCTTGACCAGTATTTTTAACGTGGCATTTGAGAACGAGTAGGCTCTAATGTAAAGTGCAAGTCAGTTGGTCTTCTTGGTTGGTGGCTGTGTGCGGTAGATATAGGAGCAGCTTTTTGGCGAAGTGCTGTGGAGATGTCTGGCCGTGAGAAGGAGCTGGTCAGCGGCTGATTTCACCGTGGTTCCGGGAGACTCTTGAATCTCGCCGGAGCAGAAACGGAGAGCATAAACACGAAAGTAAAACCAAGCCAAGTCCTAAATATAGTCACTTTTCCTGCGTTATGCATAGTGCCTACTGCAAAGTTAAAAATTAATGTAGATCCGAGTTCAAACGAACGCAATACAATAAAAACACAAAATAACAAGTAGCCTTTTTTTCCAATTGTGTTTAAGGTGCTTTACAAAATATTTTTGAAGTGGGAACTTATAGCGTATGCGTTTTGAGTTACAAAGTAAGCAAAATTAGAAGCAAAAATAGTTTAATTCCGCATTTATATACAGCAATCTGCCGACCAAATACATGCACACGTACTGCTAGCCTTTCTTAAAGCAACAGTTTATTGAAAATTATTAAGCATAATTTACACTAACAAATTTCACTTCAATAAAACTATTATAAATCATCTTTCACTCAACTAAAGGCCTATTGGACTTTTCCTTTGACAGTGCTTTAAGTCCTCCTAGTCCCTCCGAAAGGCCAATTTAATATGGCTCTCATAAAAATCTCGTGAAAAATAGGCCTATTTTAACGTGTCAATATTATTTATATTTATCAACTTGATCTGAAGGTAAAGTTGTATACAAAATAACACAACTACAGTTACAGTCCCGAAATGTCACATTTTTTTTTCAAGGTTTTAAGTCCTTGATAGTAACAACTATTTCCATTAAAGTCTTTCCCATTGTTTGGGGGCCCAAAGTCTCAAATAGCAGACACAAACCTGTCCATATTCCCCGGGTACGTCGTGTGTCTTAGATAACCCCCGGTGTTAGCCATGGGTCCCTGGGCCCCGTTGTACTGAGAGAAGGAGCCCAGATGTACCGGGGACACCCTGCCGTAATGGTCCATTGACTCCATCGAACGCCCCACCATCCCATACCCCTGGCCGTGCCCCTGTCCGTACGAGCCCTGGGCCCCGTGGTGGTGGTGGTGGTGGTGACTGGGGGGGCCGTGTGGCCCGGAGTAGGGGAATCCTACGTGGGTGGACCCCCGGGGTGACGGTGCAGCCCCTCCGCAGGTCTGGCCCTGGAAGCCGGGCATCCCAGCGCCGCAGGGGCCGGACGTCGAGTTCTGGGGCCCCTCCGGGCTATACCCCCCCCGGACGGACTGCTGCTGCTGCTGCTGCTGCTGCATGACTTCCGGTCCGATCAGGGTGTTGATGCTGAACATGCGGGCCTGAGCTGGGCCGAACCCGGGGGGTGAAGGAGACGGGTAATAGGCGGAGGGCAGCTGCTGGCCGTAGGTGGGGCTGACGGCCATGTTGGGGTAGAGGGTGTTCCCGTACGCGGCCGAGCGGGCGATCTGCACCGGCGAGAAGACGGACGCCGTCTCGTGGACGTACGGCGAGTAGGTGGTGAAGTCGCAGCGCTTAAACCTCTTGCGGCGCCGCAGGAAGCTGCCACTCTCGAACATGTCCTCGGCATTGGGGTCCAGGGCCCAGTAGTTGCCCTTGCCTGGCCGGCCGGGCTCCCGAGGGATCTTGATGAAGCAGTCGTTAAGTGTCAGGTTGTGGCGGATGGAGTTCTGCCACTTCTTGGAGTTGTCCTTGTAGAAGGGGAAGCGCTCTGTGATGAACTTGTAGATGCCACCCAGCGTCAGCTTCCGGTCGGGCGAGTTGGCGATCGCCATGGAGATGAGGGCGATGTAGCTGTAGGGAGGCTTCCCACGCTGCAGGGGTCTCTTCCTCCGCCGACCGCCCCGTGGCTGGTCCTCGCCCTGGTCTGCGGAGCTATCCGTAGGCTGGGAGATCTCTGTGGGAGACTCCTTCTCTAGCTTCACCACCATGGGCATGGTCATGGAAGGCCCTCAACTCCTTCAGAAGAAAACAATAACAGAATGTCATACTTTTTAAGAAATAACATGATCAGAGGAAACTGTCGCCAACTTTTCTTAGCTAAAAACGTCAATGAAAAGAAAAGAGTTAAAGAGAACAGAAGTTATAAACACTATATTTGTTGTTTGTTTACTTTATAAATAACTCACTTGTCTTCGAGCCCGAGATAAGAAATCAGCTCAACTCGGTCGTCTTTCCAAGCAACGGGGCGGATTATTCCTTGAGTAGGTCTGCGTGTGTGTGTGTTGGAGTTCGTGTGTGTTTGTGTGAGGAGTCGAGGTGACTCAATGTTCCTCTGCCAGGGTTTTGTTGCGAGTGCGAGTCTCCGCTGGTAACCTGAAGACTCAGTAGTTTGCTGAGAGCTGCTGAGGGCTGCTGAGGGGCCACACCTCCACCTGAACGCATGCTCACATGCTCCTCACATACCTGCACTATTGTACAAACGTTTCCGATAATACACTTTATTTTGTGATGGAATGTGTTTCTTTTCTGTGTCAATTTTGCGTGTATATAAATGTATAATATTTATGCATTTATGCATGTAACTATCTATTATTTTTATGTACAGTTAATAAACACTCCTACCACACAATGGTTTGAAAAGGAATTAGTTATATTACCTAAAACATACACTTCCTTCTTTGTTTTTACAAGTAAGGATTATTTAATTAAGTCTTGGTCATGTAATCTTTTTTTGGGTGAACTAAAAAAAAAACACAAAACTTATGTTACTATTCAAATCCTCTTCTTAAGTAGACCTCAGTTTATTTAAAAACGTCCAAAATGGGCCATGCTGTTTTGTTGTTTAACTCTAAAATACCTCTTTAGTGGTAATGTAACCTAGATATTGTTATTGTTCTTTTTTCCCTGTTTGTTTTGCACCAGTAGTTGGCCCAACCAGCTGCAGTGGCCAATGTAAATATTCAGACAAAGACTATCGTTACGCAAAACATGGGTCATCATCATTATCATCTCTCCACGCCGCCAGATACATTACACTCTTAGTGGTCTATTTATTTATTTTTCTGACATAGTTTGTACTAAATCTATTTATTTTTGTATATTTCTAAGTAATGTTCATTTATTTAGCTTTTTCTATGCTTAAAAACAAACTCACAGTTCATATTTAAATTCAACATCTTCCATTCCTGCATTCGGCTTCAAATCTAAAAGCAGACATTGGGCTTCGACCCAAACCAACACGTGCAGCAGATGCTGAAGGACTCTCTCTCTCTCTTGAAACGGCCTTCACCAGGAAGCACCAGCTCTCTGTTAACCTCCAGAAGAGACCCGGACTCCAACCAACCTAAGCTCTTAAACAAACAGAGAGCGAGAGCTGAACATGGCCGCATGCTTACAGCGCTCAACACTTCACTGGGTGCCAGAGTTAATGCAAGGTGAGGGAGGGAGGGAGCAATGGGGGCGAGGGTTTGGTCCCTCAGACAACAACCCCGATGAAAGCTTCACTCGCGTGGGGATGTGCCGAGCAGGGCTGGGTACCTCCGAGGGCCTTGCCAATGACCACTGTCAGCACCGAGGTGGAGCAACCCCCACCCCTCCCCCCTGGATCTCCCTGTGTTTCCACAGAGCTGTGGAATTCTCCCCTGGGTGAACCAAGAGTGGAGCTAGCCTTGTGTGAGGGTTTATTTAATGCATGTG
The DNA here is from genome assembly GCA_026745465.1 of Lota lota. Classification (NCBI taxonomy): domain Eukaryota; kingdom Metazoa; phylum Chordata; class Actinopteri; order Gadiformes; family Lotidae; genus Lota; species Lota lota. The sequence continues at coordinate 916,739 of JACYXH010000559.1, read as the reverse complement.
TTTCCAAGACCAAGTCTGTGTTCAGTCTACATATCTCATATATTTTGAAGGTTCTATGTGAACCTTTGGAAGTTCCTAACCCTAACCTTGATCCCCTAACCCAATACCCTGAGCCTTCCCTAACCCGAGGCCTTACCAAAAACTCTAACCCTTAACATAACCTTAACCCAGCACTTAAACGTAAATTAGTTAATGCAGTAATAAGCATTAACTAACTAGTTAATTAACAGTTAACTTATGGTCTAATAATCATTTACTAGATGATTTACCATGTTTACCAATATCTTTCATATTAACTGAGGTAATGGTGTTCATGCTAACTAAGGTAATCATTTCTAAATGATTTAATAGGTGTAGAGTTAACCCATACGTATAATTAGGGTCAAGGTACCCTAACCCTAACCCACTTACCCTAACCCTGACCCTGTGCTAATGCTATATAATAATGCTTATTACTGCATTGACTGGCCAACAACTTTGAGCACAATATTGCACTTTAAAAAACATATTCATATGGAAGCTGAGGTATTAATACAACAGTTGGCCTGTATAGCCAGTTGATAGCCAGGCACATTTATTTGATGGGACATGATGACAGGCGTGATAGACATTTAGTTTGCTCTGGACCTCACCCTGTGCTGAAGACTGCATGCTCCATGACCACGAACAATTACAAATGACTAATCTCTTGGATATACACAAGGTCTCCAGGGGCTGGGACTAATATCTACCATAGTTTGGTTATGCCTCACGTCTTGGCATTGCATCACGTAATCACAAACCATCGACTACAAATATTTACTTATGATCCCTTTTTTGTACAACTCTTGTTAGTGAGTTTTAAAGACAACCAACGTCGCTCGACGATGACCCTGTCCACACATTTGGAGCGGGTAATAACACCACATCTATTTGCGTTTGATATTAGACGGCAAATTTAGCTGGCGGGACAAAGGAAATTATTCTTATTTATGAAGTGAGATATTTGTGATTAAGGCTAAATACACTTTCTGACAAATAAAGAAAATGGATGTGTGTTTGTGTCTCTGTGTAGCCTGTTCATCAATTGATGTAGACCTATGTAGGCTATTATATTGTTTAATTAGTGTGGTTGCAAGTGAACATCAATAACTTTTACTTAAAGTGGAAATCTATGGAGATCCTCAAGATTTTCATTTAAATAAATGTCAGTTTGTTCACTGTCTATTGCCAAATGAGATAACACAATGATGATAGAGCATATAACCAAACATTATAACCAAAAACCAAACCCTAAAGCCTAACCATAATAGGAAACCTTCCCAAAAACCAAACACTTAAACCTAACCCTGAGATGAAAACCCTAACCCTAAAACCCAAATAGTAAACCGTAATCATAAAACAAAACACTAGGACAAAAAAGCAAACCCCAAAACCTAACCCTAAGTGGAAACCCTAACCCTAAACCAATCCCAAGAACCAAAAACCAAACCCTAAAACCCAACCCTAAGGGGAAACCCTTACCTTAAAACCAAACCCAAACCTTAAAACCTAACCCAAATAGGTAACCCTAACCCTAAACCAATCCCAAGTACCAAAACCCAAACACTAAAACCTAACCCTAAGAGGAAACAATAACCCTAAAACAGAGCCCTCACCAAATACCAAACACTAAACCCTGACCCTAAGTGGAAACCCTAACCCTAAACCAAACCCTAATACCAAACCCTAAACCCTAACCCTAAAAGGAAATCTAACCCATTAATCCTATTACAAACATATTGTCACATGATTTTGGAAAGCCCCTTGCCAAATTAATTTAATGGCGAGTAAGGGGATATTAAGCAATATATGCTACATTTGCTTGAAAGTGAGCAAACGTAAGCAGAACTCAGGAATAGAGGAAGTTAGACCTGTTGAGTAATAAAATAAAATTAAGTGTACTTAAAATAAATGCTTGAAGTGCACTCAATTTCAGTGGCTTCATCTTCAAAAATGTGTGTAAGTTTTTGTGTTTATCTAGTTATATAGGCATTTAATAATATAGTTATCTATTTAGTGACTTATATTTGTTTATCTATTATTTTACCACATGAACACGTGGTTTAGTATCTTCCTGACAGTTTGCTACCAACTCACAATGTGGGTTCTGAAGATCTCACGTTGAAGTAGGACCGGTGCTGAGGTCCCATGCCACCGGTCTCACGCTACGCGTGATCCTCTACAGAGAAGGGTCCGAAGGGTCCGAAGGCCACACACTGGTGCTGATCTGAGGGGGGCCCCCGGGTCGGCACACAGCTGTCCGTCACAGATGGGTCCCGGAGAGGCAAATGAAGGCTGGCTCTGCGGAGTACAGCTGCCGCGCGACACGGCCAGGAGTACAGCAGCAGAGGCAAATGAGGGCAGATTTAATTTGTATCTCACATAGCCCTCTGGCCGTGCCAGAGAGAAACGGCTCTCTCCAAACAAAAGCAAACAAATAAATGCATTTGAATTTGGAACACTTGACTTGAGAACATTGGATGGCTGGGACGTCGGGTATTGTGTAAGGTTTATGGGTCGGCATCAGGAGCAGCACCGCACACATCACAACTGTAGAAACAGGCTGTGGTCAGGGCCGGTACACAGCAGGGTTAATGGGACATTATCAACTCATAATGGAGTGAGTAAAGAACTGCTCGGTTGGTTTGTGGTGAATCCACGGGCTATCACACACGAAAAATTACTTACTGCAAACCTTTTGAAATTTTACAACATCACAATTTCATAAACACATTATTCATAAACATGATGTGTATTTTTGAACTATACGGCTTTCATTTGACAAATATACAACGTGTGTGCGTGTTTGTGTGTTTGTGTCTGTTTTCTTGTGTGTGTGTGTGTGTTTGTTTGTGTGTTTGCTTGTGTGTAAATGTGTTTGCTTGTATGAATGTGTGGGTGTATTTCTATGTATTTGTGTCTGTTTTCTTGTGTGTGCATGTGTGTGTGTCAACATGTATCTACGTGTATGTGTTTGTCTGTGTGTGTGTGTGTATGTGTGTGTGTCTACGTGTATCTACGTGTATGTATGTGTGTTTGTATGTATGTGTGTGTGTGTGTGTGTGTTTGCTTGTGTTTGCATTAGCAGAGTCAGAGGCTTGGGGAGGATGCAAAGCGTTGACGGTTGACTGGCTCCTAACCTGAGCCAGTTTACATAACTGAAGCACTGTGCTGGGCAGCAACACCGCCGTTAAATCACTCTGACTCTCTGGGGCGCTAGGTCTATCTCTCCCTCTCTCTCTCTCTCTCTCTCTCTCTCTCTCTCTCTCTCTCTCTCTCTCTCTCTCTCTGGTTCTCTCTCTCTCTCTCTCTGGTTCTCTCTCTCTCCTTCTCTGGATCTCTCTTTCTCTCTGTCTCCCTCTCTCTTCTTCTCTGGGTCGCTCTATCTCTCTTTCTGTCCCTGATTGTCAAACATAACCGTGTCATGTGTTTTGGGTATATCCAAGATGAACAGTGTAAATAGCATCCTCATTGTTTATGTCAACGTATCCTTCGGTATCAATTGCTTTGTTTCCAAAAACCATAGCTACATCTACCTGTCTCTTGAATAAACTGTAGTGGTTGGGATAAAGATGACTACAAATTACTGTTAACATTACAACAATCATTATGAACTTCCACAGTTGACACAGCTGAAACAAATCAAGGTAAACTATGTATGGAGTGAACGGATCATATGGTTCATACAGTGTTTTAATGGCTGTTTGAACTTCAAACACCTGGAAAAAAAGTAATGATCCTTTTAAACATTCCAGTTAGCTGTGAGCAAAGAAGGAGCAATCAGGACATGGTCATCGCATATAAAGTACGACAATTTTCTCTTACCCATTTTATATGTTTATATATCTTCTTTTGATATTCTTGTTTATTTTAAACTTTCCTATCTCTTTTAAACTGCTGTAATACCATCGTACAAATATCCAGGGATTCATTATGAATGAGGAATGTGTGTATCTTTGCCTTTCTACATCTCTCTTACAGCACGGTTTATCCTCAGATCACTTTTGTGACTAACAATATGACATCTCACACACACACACACACACACACAGACACACACACAAACACATACATGCACACACACACACACACACACACACACACACAAAGTGAGAGGTGTATTGAGGATGTTGCAACGATTATCTCAATGCTTGATTGCGATTGTGAGAACGTGTGTATCTGTGTGTGTGTGTGGGTGCATATGTGTCTGTATGTGTGTGTGTGTGTGTGTGGGTCTATGCATGTGTGTCTTTATGTGTATGTGTCTGTATCTTTGTGTGGGTGTATGTGGGTCCACACCCCATCATAGCTGTCCCGGCCTGTGTGGGCCCATGCCCGCCGGCCGCATCAGCGTGCTTCCCTCCTCTCACCTGCAGCTGAAAGCAGCTTCGGCTTCACGGCTGCATGAGTCGCTCTGCCCGTGTGGTTCTCCTTCATTAACACAGAGTCGTCTCCCTGTCTCCCGCTAGACAGGCTGTGTGTGCGCAGACAGAACGTGCATGTGTGGGAGTGTATATCGGACGAAAGCATGTTAAAGTGCAAAGGTTTTCTAGCTCATGGTTCTGTTGAAGAGGATTCTTGGCGCTGTGCCTGTACAGGGGATGCAAGCCTTTAGTGTGGGACTGGACAACAGGTTGTTTATGTAAGGCTTAACATGCAATCTAATGGAATACTACAAGCTAATCTGAAATCAGTTAAGGGAAAAACATAAAACATACACACTTAAAATAGAATGTATTATTGTTAGTATAATTATTATTAATTTAAGTCTTAAATAAATGTGAAGTGTCTTTGTGTACCTTGAAAAGCCCTTAAGGTTATCCATATTTTTAATCTTAAAGTTATCAAAACAACCTACTCTTTTAGAAAATGGCTGCCAAATAACAACCAAGTCATCTACTGGACGTCCACTCTGTGTCATAGATGTTGCAACCACCGCTTGGTGCACAACAACAATAAGCAGCTCTCTTTGTATGTGTTCCCTCTGACAAGCTTTCACCGCTCGGCTAAATCCTCCTCCGCTGGCTAGCAGGAAGCCTGCTGGGCTCCCCCGCTCCCAGGGAAGCTCTGTGTGTGTGTGTGTGTGTGTGTGTGGGGAGGGGGGGGGGGGGGGGGGGGGGCTGGCTTCAGCAGTCAAACCTCTGACGTGTGGCTCTAAACTGGGGAGATGAAGGACCGGTGGAAAATGATGAAGGTGGGGGCCAGGGTTGGGTGGGTGGGTTGCACAACTGCGTGTCTTTCAAGATGTCTGTCGTTGGATTATCTGATTATTTGATATGAAGACAGGGTGTGTGTGCAGTGTGTTGTGGAATGGTTAGTGTGGTTAGAATAAATACCCATCTATAATTGTGTATGTAGTCACATGCATACTTTGTTGTTACCACAGCAAGAGAGGTGAAAGGGCCAGATTGTTGACAATCTTAATAATTTGAACAAACATAGTCCTGAAGAAAACATCGAGAAAAATCGTGTAATTATTGTAAATCTTAATATACTTTCTACTAAGACATAATAAGTATGCATTAATGGAAAAGAGAGCTGAATCCAGACTGTACTGTATTTTGTGGCACACTTTCCACTTTCTACTCTCCAGGGTGTTCAGCATATCATTTGTGTTTACATAAAGCTAATGTTCCATGGACCTTTAAGGTAATCTCCATCCTCTTCTTCTTCTGTGGTTTAAGAGACTAGTGCTTGGCCACGAGAGCCGGATATAATCCTAGACATTTACTGTGTGTGTGTGTGTGTTTGTGTGTGTGTGTGTGTGTGTATGTTTCTCAGCATTAAAGGACAGGAGTTTTCCTATACGCCATCTTTCAAATAAACAGATATGAATGCACCATGTGTACATTGACTGCATGTGTCTGCCTGTGTGTGTATGTGTGTATATGTGTGTGTGTTTGTGTGTGTGTGTGTGTATGTGTGTGTGTGTGTGTGTACGCTCCTTTGTATCTGTTTTAGGACAGAGAAAAAGGGAGAGACCTACATATATCATTTAAATGTATGACATCTATGAATGCAGTCACCAGATTATGAATAATACGCAAATACATCACTACAGTAAATAATGAGTCATGAGAAAGAGAAAGAAAGACGGAAACAAAAGTATAAATCACAGACTTACCGGTGATATCAATATTATAAAGTGACTTACAGTAAAACAGAAAAATAGTTTTTTAAGCTACATGTCATTACGGAGCAGGTTGAGGTTGATAGGCATCTCGCAAGATCCCTCCAGACTGCAAACACTGGGGAACGAACCCAGAACACTCAAACTGGGTGTTGGTGAACAGAGTCTGGTATGTGGTTTTTTTCTTTTGCCCTACCACCTGTGTGTCTGTTACTGTGGGATTTGTACGTCCTCAATCACTGCCACAAGTGGATTATCTGTACTTAAGTCAAAACGCAAGCCACGTCTTGTGTGAGAGCAATCAGGTCCTCGAATACGAGGCCTGTCGTGGGCTGCTCTCGGGATCCCTGATACTTGTGTGCAATTGTGGTAATTAGGACTGTGAAAATGATGTGTGCTGTTTTAATGGAATGGATGTTTTTTTTCCTAAATGAGAGAAAACGAGAACGAGAGAGAGAGAGAGAGAGAGAGAGAGAGAGAGAGAGAGAGAGAGAGAGAGAGAGAGAGAGAGAGAGAGAGAGAGAGAGAGAGTGCTCACTCACATGCAAGCGCACACACACACACAGACACACACACACACACACACACTCAAAGAAACAAACGATGGGCTGAGGATCTGACAGTATTACTGAGTGGTCCCATGTAGGTTCTCAGAGGTGCAGCCAGCTGGTGCCTTGGCAGCACCAAGCAGACCTGAGTGCTCACACAGGTTAAAAGAAAGTCAGTTCTTGAGATGAATACACAGTGAAAGAGAGAGAGAGAGAGAGAGAGAGAGAGAGAGAGAGAGAGAGAGAGAGACATTTATTTTTAATCCGCCTGTACAAAAGTCTTCCTGTGGTGGATTATTCATTTCTGCACGTACAGATATAAGGCCTGTTTTTATAGTGGTCTTTGTTGAGCTTGTTCATATATAATGTTGGTCTCTTTTGCAGTTGATACAAGGGGTTGTTGGCACTTTGTTGTTTTTACTTCAATAACCTGGTGCTAACTGTAAACAGTTGAAAGGACGTGTTTATTGAAAGTTTATTCAGGGCATATACATTTGAGGAACTGACAGTTCATTCAGGTGTTTTAGACAAACAAATGTGCGCACACACAGACACAGACACACACACACACATACATACACACAGATAGGTTTAGTGGGATGAGGTTGGCCCGGGCGTGACTGTTTCTGGGATTACTGTAAAGAGAGGAGTTCCACTGGCATGTCAATGGACCAAAACACAGAAACTCACACTGTCACTGAACACACCAAGTTTGATATAACACCACATTATGTTTGATATAATGCCAGAGTCAAGAGGTTTAATACCAGCACGCAGAAATATTCAGTTGGGGACTTCACCAACCAACTGTTTGGGTCTGTTGGTCGGCAGGCTGAGGAAACCGGAAGTTTCAAGAAACAGGTGTGACCAGGTTCTGTCTGTCTGTCGATCAATCTATCTATCTATGGGTCTGTCTTTTTGTCTGGCTATCCTTGTCTGTCTGTCTGCCTATCTTTGTCTGTCTGTCGATCACTCTATTTATCTATCTGTCTGTCTATCTATCAGTCTGTCTGTCTGTCAATCTTTGTCTGTCTCTCGATCGATCTTTTTATCTATCTTTCAGTCCGCCTGTCTTGCTGTTTGTCTGCTGATTGTTCGAATTAGCTCCGTCCGTCTATCTGCCTGCCTGTATGTCTACCTCATCAAGATTAGCTCCTTGTTTTTTTTATTTGAATTTGTCACAAGACTTATGGTCTTGGTGTGTTTTCAAGTGTCAAGGGATTAGTACGTGATCCAGGCCCAGATCCCTTCAACTGGGGCCAGACAATGGGCTCAGGGATCCCAGGCACGATGGGCTGTTGTGTACACATTGTTGCTTAGGGCTCCATTTGAATGGACTGATGGATTTGCACACCAAATGTTGTGCGATGGCTGTTTTGCATGCTGTGCGGCAGGACCCTAAACCCAGCACCATTTGTCATGAAAGTATTTTTTTCTGTTGTCTCACACCTAAAATCACCAGATTGGGAGAGGAGCTTAAAAAGGGCTGGAAGGTGTGCAAGAATTTGACTCTAAGTGTCTTATATGTGTATTTAAATGTGTTCCTTGTTTTCATTGTAGTATGCGAATGTGTGCTTTTTAGTGTGGGAATTTAATGAACAATCTGGACATATTGATCATTATTATCTCCATTTTCAGTAGTTGTTTTTTAAACCAAGATTCAGGTTTCTTTTGTAATTTTTCTGTTGTTTTTATCCTTGTGCCCAATATCAGCTGTTTTATTTTCTGAGATTTGAAGAATGAATGGATCCAAATTGATTATTGGGGTCATTTTTCACCAGTGATTCTAATTAGAGGACTTAACTAGATTTAACACACACACACACACACACACGCACACGCACACGCACACACACACACACACACACACACACACACACACACACACACACACACACACACTGATCCTTCCTCCTGGATCCCAGCATAAGCCTGAGTGACGGAGAGACCCTCAATGGAAAGAGAGAGAGATTGAAAGGTATCCTCAACAGATGGTGAGAGAGAGATAGGTAGAGGTATATATAAATGGAGAGAGAGAGGGGGAGAGAGAGAAAGAGAGAAAGAGACAGAGAGGCGGAAACAGACACTTTTCTCTTCAATAGACCTGTTGGACACGTAAGACCCTGGGCGACCCTCGCTCACACACACACACACACACACACACACACATACATGCACACAAACAATACACACTCTCAGGCACACACACAGAAACACACACACACACACAAGCACAAATGCACACACACACACACACACTCTCTCAGGCACACATACATGCATACAACTACATAAACACTCTCTCGCACCCCTCCCTCCCCCCTATTTATCTTATTCCCTAGTCCCTCTCTCCCATCACCCTCTCTCTCCCCCCATCTCTCTCCACTCCCTCCCCCCTATTTCTTTCTATCTCCCCCCCATCTCTCTCTCTACCTCCCCTCCCTCCCCCCTATTTATTTCTATCTCTCCCTCCCTCCCCCTCCCCACACCTCTCTTTCTCTCTCTCTGCAGTGTGGCCCTGGCCCGGTGTACGATGAGGTGTATAGTGGTCCGACTCGTCTTGCAGGCTCGTTTGTCATCTCCATTGAGCCAGCATCTCGGAGCTCTGCGTGACAGACAGGAGGTATTAGCAGCTCCAGCGTGGTGTTGAGAGCAAGCCCGGCCGCCTGAATGGAGAAACTATGTAAGAACGCCACGGCAAGACATGTAATGACACACACTCCCACCGACAGCTGCTCTCCCTGTGTGTGTATGAGCGTGAGTATGTGTGTGTGTCTCAGTTTATGTGTGTATATGTGTTTGTTGGTGTATGCGTGAGAATTTAACTCTGCTATTCTATTGTTTGTGTGTGTGAGTGAGTGGGTGTCTCAGTTTCTGTGTGTGTGTTCATGTGTGAGAGAGTGTGTGTGAGTATGTGGAAATTTAACTCTGCTATTCTACTGTTTGTGTGTTTCTTCTCTTACCATGAATTCTCTACTTCCTGTCATTAGCCCTGTTGTTTTTTCTAAATTATTCTGATTCTCGATCAACATTTATTCAGAGAGATTATTGTGCAATATAAATATGATCTATTATTTATTGCAATTTATTGTAAGTACCTACACTTTTGTTTTACTTGCACTTCACACTCTTTTAAGATGATGTAATTTCACATTCTTTACAATTAAACACAAAAAAGGCAGAATACGTGAACGTAGCAATTAGTTATATTACACCCTTTTCACTGCTGTTAAGCGAAGTGAAGTGAAGCACTTTATGAAAAGAACCGCAACATGTCTTCAAATTGAACGACTGTCTGGCGGTTGTGCTGTGGTGTCTGTGTGGTTGAGTGTGTGTGTGTGTGTGTGTGTGTGTGTGTGTGTGTGTGTGTGTGTGTGTGTGTGTGTGTGTGTGTGTGTGTGTGTGTGTGTGTGTGTGTGTGTGTGTGTGTGTGTGTGGTTGGGCGGCCACAGATGCACACTGCCATTCATGCGTCCCGAACCGTGGCTGATTTTAGAGTCAGATATGATGGAGTGGTCCTGCTCTAGGTGCCAGGTAAAGCTTGCCATGGCTGGCTGGGTAGCTAGCTTTCGCATCACTTTTTTCTTTTCTTCAGTATCTGTACACACGCTATCCCAAACATACGCAAAATACTTCCCAGCAAACAAAGTCCGACACCTGCTCTGACATGGCGGTTATATTACTGATAAGTCAACAGTAGCTGTTAATCTACTAGCATGAATCACTACCTTTTTCTTCTTCTAAATTTGGACACTTACCAGACGACATGTCGGTAAGGCATTTAAGTTGCTAGCTGATATTTAAATGAGGTCTTTGGTGAGGAAAATAGACCTCAAACAGAGAATTGCTGATGTGGTAGACCACTCGCGTGCAATTATGACATGTGAACAGATAACTTGTCAAATTCTTCAACACTTGTACATGCGTGTGTGTGTGTGTGTGTGTGTGTGTGTGTGTGTGTGTGTGTGTGTGTGTGTGTGTGTGTGTGTGTGTGTGTGCGTGTGCGTGCGTGCGTGCGTGTCAGCGTCCACAACACAGCAGCAACAGCAGACAAATTACTTGGCGGCTTTCACATTTTCTGAAGAAGCGATCGCCATTTTCCTGCCACTTGGGGCCACCCACCATGAGGGTCTGAGGAATGCACTTTACCGGAGTGATTGTCTTCCAGACACCCCCCCCCCCCCCCCCCCCCCCCGCCACACACGCGCGCGTGTGTGTGAGAGAGAGTGTGTTTGTGTGTGTGTGTGTGTGTGTGTGTGTGTGTGTGTGTGTGTGTGTGTGTGTGTGTGTGTGTGTGTGTGTATGTGTGTGTGTGTGTGTGTGTGTGTGTGTGTGTGTGTGTGTGTGTGTGTGCAATGAACAGACTGTATCAGACATTACACATGCCAGGAATATGTGCTTTATACACATTACATTTCATTGCATGATATTTATTTAGCTGACGCGTTTGACAAAAGTGATTTACAATAAATGCATTCAACAATGAAGATACAACCCAGACATTGCAAGAATCATGCAAATACATAAAATTCATCACACACGGGAAAACCTGTTAAGTGTGTATTGGATTGATGTCTTCAATGAGCTGTGAGTGGTAGGCCTACATGCCTGATCAGACCACGCCATGGTGTAGTGACGGAGCGTTGGGGGTTGAATTTCTCCAGAATGGAAATAAACACGCTTAGAAATAGTAACGTGTGAAATATCGTCACCACCATCAATAGCAATATCAACAACAACAGCAGTAGGCCTAATAATTAAATTAATCAAGTTATTATGATTAATCATCATTTTTAGCTATGCTACCAATAGGGGGTGCTCTATCCTTTGCAAAACAAAACGCATCAGGACAAGTACATGTTTATAATATAACGTGCTGCAGACAGAAATATAGCTAAATACATTTTATTTGGCATAGCTTTTAACAACAATATCCAACAATACACATATGATAATATGATCAATTTGATGGGTGGCTGGCGTGTTTATTGACAGATGTCAACTGTGCAGTGCGAAACGGGCCTAGCTGTATACAGACAGGCTGTGTCTATATTTGCTGTGATCGGCGGAGGGGAATTACTAGTGGGTGTGTGACTGCAGGGCCGACATGCTCGGTTGGAGCTGAAAGCCCAGCGCTGACTCAGACTGAGACGCTGCCATCTCTGTTGGATCGGAGTCAATTGATGGGATGATACGGCGTAATGGGCCGCCGTTCATGTATGTCATATTTGTGTCCATCCTACATACATCCTTCTATGTGAAAAGCGACAGAGAAATGAAAAGAACTGGGTGTAGCCTCGTGGTGGTGAAAGACGGCACGGAGGTGTGGAGGACAGGGATGCCACCAGTTTGTCAACTGTGAGATGGGCTATTATCTGTCAGACGAGCTGTAATCCGGTGTCTTTACGGAGCCAAAATCTTCCCATGTAATGGACAGCAAATAAATAAACGTAACGTGCATTTACGTTAAGTATGTTCTATTTTACACGGCTATTGAAGAAAGTATATTGAGCCTTTATCGATTGCTAATAGACTAGGTTACGTAATATATATTATTCATGTTATTTTGATCCACCACTAAAGTTTATATATTTTTATTTTATTTTATATTTTTAATATTTTAGTGGTGGATCAATTAACATGAATTCGCTAATGTGGTGTGTGTGTGTGTGTGTGTGTGTGTGTGTGTGTGTGTGTGTGTGTGTGTGTGTGTGTGTGTGTGTGTGTGTGTGTGTTTATGAATGACGGAGACAGACGGGACGTCTTAGTATTTATTTCAATAAGTTACATTTAGAGATTTTTGTCTTTTTTTTTTACATCAAGCATTCTGTGTTTTAATCTGGTGCAGGAATGAAGAAACAGTCAACAGAAACAAAATGACTGAAAACAGAGAATGATGCAACAAAATTAATGTTAGTGTCACATGACATATCTTCCCCCTCCGTGTTTCTACATAATGATTGAGTATATTGTTTATATACAACTATATGGGTATACTTTATCACAGTTACAAAAATAAGATACGTTACTGTAGATGTGCCACTATACACACACGAGGTGAAAACAGAACACGCAAAAGCTGTAAAGTCCTCATTGAGGGCAAAAATACACGTAACAATTGATAAAAAAGAGAAAGACAAAAGAAGGAATAAATAAATTAAATTAAATAACCTTGAAAGAAATGAAGTGAAACGTGAGACCATTTCAATCAATATCACTATCCCAGTTGAAGAATACTTTCCGTTAATCGTTGTGCTTCCCTTTCTTATCACAACACAATTATGTGGGCTGTTTTATTTTTCCATCATAATCACACAATATTATTCAATTTAACTGTGTAGGTCCATTCACATCAAACAGACATCTCTGTTTGCCTTTAGTCTGGACACATTATGGCGTTATAAACAGCAGTTATCGCATAACAGTTATCGCATTATTGTGTGCGCATAACACCAACAGTATGCCCACCTAACTATACCACCCGCCCCCCCCCCCCCCCCCCCTCCAAATACTCATGCACAAATACAACATTATTCAAAATGAAACAATCGTATCGCCACGTACCCACAGATAGTTATAGATATTAGAGTTTATGCTTTTCCAGGGAACACGCTGAAAATTTTGGGGTGCCTTAAAATAGCCGGACGCGAGACAGCGCTCGAGCTGCTGTTAACAGCAGTGCTTTCAAGCCACGCTGACAACACACACGCACACACACACACACATGCACGCACACACACTCTTTCACACACACACACACACACACACACACACACACACACACACACACACACACACACACACACACACACACACACACACACACACACACACACACACACACACACACACACACACACACACACACCAGTCGGGGAACACACACACACTGGGAACAAATGTGTGTACACTCTGTCACACACACATTCTCTCACACACACACATACACACATACACACACACACACACATATTCACTCTCTCACACAAACACACCCACACACATGCAGACACACACGCTTTGTTGAGATTTCTTTCTCAGAAGCTTAATGCATCAAACACACAGGAGTGGATATGTCTTTGGGTCCTGAAGAGCGTGCACCGAACTGGCACATGGATCAATAGAGGACAATAATATAAATATTGTAATAATGTTTGTTTGCTATCTTACAATAGACCGGACGAGCTGTTGTTATTGTGTGTGTCAACAATGGAAATCCAGGAAATGTGAACCTGTGTTATGCGCCTGGTTATTTGGTGAGTTTAGGCCTACTACGTATATCTGTTATTTATACTTGATCACTATTGCTCATTTTAAGAAAGGAAAAACAAAACAAAAGGAAGTTGACTTTCTTTGCTAATTTAACCATTGGTGAAATATAAAGTCCCCCAGACCAGTGTTTGACCTACAATACTTCGGGTTTTAGCGTTTGTATTTATGGCATATAGACAGTTTTACTACCCAACACTAAAAGACTATCTGGGATTATATTACAACCAAAATGAAAACAACCTGCTGTATAGAAGAGGAAAAAACGACCTGATTCAACAGCAATTCTTTGCACATAAACACATCAACCATGTTCACAAATATGTCCACGTTCAAGTTGTTAATACATATTGGAGGATTGAAACTTGTTTTATATTAAGGAAACACCGATTTTGCTCTCGTACGCCACTTCAAAACAGTTACGATGTACTTTTTTCAGTTTAATAATCGTTACTTCATTGGTAACTGGCTCAAATACATAAGTAGTGTGACACTTAATATTGTTTTATTTCATTTTTTCTTCCTTTGTATAAATAATCGTAAAATTGTTCATCCGATTTTGATTTAGCCGATTGGTCTTAATGGGTTTACTATCCTCCACATCCATTCATAGGTCATATAAATTCTTTACAGAACTAGATTACATCAGCTAATATTTGTTGTTGCTGATATTGTTGTTGTTTATATGACTTTGTACGTCCAACTCTGAGGATTAAAATACAAACACAAAAAGACCCATGAAACCCTTTGAGCGCATTGAATGGACATGTTCTAGTGTACACGTTAAAACGATTATGCTAGCAAAGGATTTACTGCTCAAGAGAAATATGAAGGAACAACAGGTCTGCCCAAGTACACTCTGATTCAGGTAAAACATGTCACAGTTTGAAAACTTAGAGACTAAAGCCTTAGAAACCTAAATAAATGTATCAGAATTCACCGGTACGACTACGTGAGAACAAGAAAAAAGGTGCTTAAGATGTACTAAACCCTTCCACAATGTACAGTGAACCAGAATAAAACAGTGCTTCTGAAACATGTCCTGCCAACAGAATAACCTGACAACGGCATAATAAAATTCAGACAAAAATCAAGACAAAGATTTGATCTGTTAAAACATGAAGATCACCAAACCACCTGCTTATTATTATATGTGTTGTTTTTTTCCTTCCAATTTTCTCCCACCCCAGATGACTTGCCACCCCAGTTGATCTGCCAAACTTCCATCTTTCAACATTACATCTCCATGTATTTCACCCCTCCTTCTCTTGGTTGAGTATGGGTCATGTACGGATAACTAGGAGAAAGAAACATGGGATGTGGGATGTAGGGGGTGGTGGTTTGGGGTTATTTAGAGGGAATTACAGGCCAGGATTACCTTTTATTTCATTTTTTTGCCACCGTGAAACATGGCTGTCGTGGCCGCTGCTGTCGCGCCTCGCCAGACGGTCCTAGTGGGGCAGCGCCACCAGGATATCCACGTAGTTGACGGGGAAGAAGCCAGAGTTGCCGTGCAGCATGCCCTCATACCAGTTGTCGTCGATCTTGTTGGTGAGGGTGATGATGTCCCCTTCCTTGAAGCCTAGTTCGCCCTCGTTCTCTGGGTCAAAGTCGTACAGCGCCCGGCAACAGGGCTGGTCCATGGGAGCTGGGGGGCGGGGGGGACGGGAGAGAGAGAGGGGGAGTTAGTTCAGAGGGAGGGGTCAGTTTGTGGAGCAATATGAAAAGGAAAATCTGTGTTTAAAATCTCACCTGGAGACCTGGCTGTAACGGGGGGGGGGGGGGGGGGGGGGGGGGGGGGGGGGGGAGGGCAGAAAGAGAGAGAGGGAGGGAGGGAGGGAGAGAGAGAGAGAGTGAGCGAAAGAGAGAGAGTGAGGAAGAAAGGAGGGAGGGAGGAAGACATAAGGAAAAAGAGGGTAAAAGGGGACATTCATTATAAAAAAAATATCCAGCAGTGAGGGTCAGATTGTTATCAGAATGAAGAGGTACCACCGGTGCACACGTCTCGCACGAGATGGTTTTTTGGAACGAGGAACGAGTATATTCACAAGACAAGATGGACCTGAACGAAAAGAAAAAGAAAGAAAAGAAAAAAAGCCAACAGGACTTTCTAGAGCACTGCAGACAAGCTGCACTGCGAAACAAAAATGAAAAAACAAAGATGTCCATCAAAAGGTCAAAAGGAATTTAAATATAGATCAACGTCACTTCAAACAGAGACAACAGAGGAGGAAAAAAATGGGGGAGTGAAAAGAGAAATAGTTTTTCTTCTGAATTTCTCTCTTGGCTCACCTGGAGATCTTGCTGCGAAGGGAGAGAGTGAGAAGAAGAGCACAGAGGATAACAGTCATGTGTGTGTTTATACCATTCCTACGGTAACCTAAAACAGACAAGTATCAGTAGATACATGAATAAATCAACGTGTAACGTCAATATTCAAAAACAATATATATATATATGGGAAAAGTAACTACAAATTAAATTATGTATTTTTCCTGCGGAAATACTACAGCTGATTGCAATGCACAGATCAACATTTAATAGGGCAAAACGTTTAGATTTGTTTATTTTCACATTTCAAAATTCAATATTATTTTGGTTACATTACACATTCCTTGTGTAATGTATATATTTAATTCCGCCTATTTTGGGCATTTATTACATAGAAGGATGAAGCAATATAGGGAAGATGACACAATTAAGGAGAAGAAAAATCACTGTCTCACTCATTCTTACAAGAATGAGGCAGAATACCGGCTAAAGCCTGCCTCCATTTTGTGTGTTTAACATTTTGAAAGATTGCACCATATAAACACCCTTTATAGTAATTTACATCCATAAAACTAAATGCATACTTATTGCACAAGTTAAAATTGCTAAGCAGCATCTGAAACAGAATTTGTTGGCGATTGATGATCATCCTGTTCCTTCTCTCTCCTTGTAACTAGCAAGAGTATCAAAGAGGGCGAGAACCACACATAATCGCATAAATCTCAATAAATCGGACACTTCACTCACAAAAATTATGAGATTCAAGAAGCAAGCAAGCAAGTGAGAGCTGGATCTAACATTATCCATCTATTCAGCTATCCTCATCTATCTGTTTTAACCTAGTTGGTCGGTGGTTGTCACCATGCTTTTTCATAGTGTTCGGCTAATCAATCCAAGCCACTGTTACATGTGTTTTTATGACAAATGATAGACCTGGAGAACTGAATGCAGGCAGGCTTTAAACTTCTTGAGTTAAGGAGAGGTGAAGAATCGAAAACACACACAGAAACAGCATAAGCTTTTCTGCACCCGTGACATGGCTATTATGTCCACATGGCTCATCGTATGTAAACATCACTGAGGACACTGCACTGAACCCCCATCTTTAAAGTCCCCCCCAAAAATCAGGGCTTTACAATAATGCCATGTGGAACACCAGTGGTCCCGTTCATGAAATTCCTGTACAAGAAATAGTCATGTACAAGAAATAGTCCTGTACAAGAAATTGTCCTGTACAAGAAATTGTCCTGTACAAGAAATAGGAGAATAGACAGAGAGACGGATAAAAAATAATAATGGATGAACCAAAGAATGAATGAAGGGAGCAGGAGGTGAATGGAGAGATGCTGGGTCTCTCCAGGGTTTACAATTGGCTCACCTGGGGACCTTGCTGTAAATAGTGGTAGGAAAAGCGGTAAGAAATAAAAATGAAGCAAGGAAAAGAGAAGTGGTAGATATGCAAGGATTGCAGGATTCGTTGGAATGAAAATATTAAAAGGACTGAAGACATCGAGGAATAAAACACAAAGACACACAGATGGAAACAAATTTTGACCCTCGCTCACCTGGAGATCTGGCTCCTGCAAGAAACAACACATTAACAAATAACAAAAGGTAAGAGAGGCGTTCATGTCTTCTTTTCACTCAATACATCACAGTGTGTATTGATCTAAAACAAACCCATGTGTAGTTTAATACAGGCAGCCTGTTCCTTTCAATAACGTTTTCATGATTCACTAGGCAGTTTTCACTGCTAAAATTTGACTTTGTCTGGAGTAACCTTCTTAAGCAGAGCAGTAAAATGCACTCCAAAAAACATCTTCCATTTCAAATTCACCTTGTCCTTGTTTGATTAGCTCACTGATCTATGGAGAATAATAAATATGTGGTACCACTCACGACCACAAGCGGCTGCTCTTTTCATATATATTTACCATTTATATTATAAGTACCATAATGAAGTAGAATCACAAATAGGAGACTTAGAAATCCTCAGAAGATCCATGCAGAGATAGAACACAAGGAAAAATAAAAATAAAACCCACGTAATGAAATCAATAAAATTGATTAAATTTGAATACACTCCCAAGAAAGTAAATCTCAAATACGAAATAAATAACATGTTTATATTCAGTCAACAACAGAAGACCAATGGGCCAGGAGAGAGGGAGAGCGAGAGCGAGAGCGAGAGCGAGAGCGAGAGCGAGAGCGAGAGCGAGAGCGAGAGCGAGAGCGAGAGCGAGAGCGAGAGACAGAGACAGAGAGACAGGGAGACAGAGAGACAGAGATACAGAGAGAGCTTCTGTCTCTGGATAGCTCCAGGGCTCCGGCTGAGTTCAGGAAATAATGAAGTCAGACTGGGTTCATGTTCTCCGGGTCTCACCTGGAGAGCGGGCCGCGCCGCTGATGATGCCTCCATTGTGATTCTCGCTGAAGGTAAAGTCCATGGAGGTGCGGGGCTTAGGAACAAACTCTTTCCTGGGTTTGCTGGACGCATCCCTTATTCTGAAAAGGCAGTGCAGACAAGTTAGCACACATTCACGCTAAAGTTTAAATCGTAATGCCTACATGGATGAGATGAGAGAGCGAGAGATCTGATTGGCGTCGGTACCGACCTTTCCTCAATCTTGCTGGACACCTGGGTCAGGATCTCGGTGGCTCGGCTGTGGTACTCCACCTGGGCCTGGACCAGAGCGGCCAGTTGGCTCACTTGTTCAATTTGCTGGAGCAGACACAAGAGGCGCAGGGACGACTGTTACGTACGTTGGCACATGCGGCGGCCCGTGTAAGGTGAGTGGGGTATAAGAGCTATCATACAGTCGTCCGATTTAATAGCTTAAACCAGTTGGTCACTCAGGCTCACCTTAAGGCTGAGGTTTAGGTTTGTGAGAACTCGGTTTACATTATATACGTAATATAAACCTTACATTATCTCAACTTTATAGTAATTTATAACATTAACAATAAGATGAAAATACAATTCAAAGTGTTTGAACTTCTTTTGTTTTTTTCAAATATTTGTACTGCGCTACTCTTCCTGCTTTATTTGTCCCGTTTCTAATGACAAAACCAAGCAAAACAAATCAGACATGTGAATAGTCAATCAGCCATCAGCTCAGACTCCAGAGTTGGTCTACAGGACAAAGCTGGTTTGATTGCATGACAGTTCAATGATGGAAATTAGGAGATGGAAGAATGAAGAAGAATGAAATGTATATAAAGAATTATGTATATATATATATATATATATATATATATATATATATATATATATGATGTTTATCAGAGGGAATAAAACATTTAAAAATACTTAATGAAAGTGGTTGTGGGTTTGACCAGAGAGCCCATATTCCTTACATCACCCTCCAGTATGTTGAACATGCTCTGCTCTGCGATCTCCTTGGAGTCATCAAACTTCTCCAGGGCCTGCTTGATCTCGTCCTCGCACACCTTGCCCTGGCGCTTCTTCTTGTAGTCGAAGTCCAGGCGACGGCCCTCCAACTTCTTCAGGTGATGCTGCAGAAAGGAGATGGAGGTGAGGAGAGAGGAGAGAGGCGAGAGGATGCTGGAGACCAATAAATAGTAAATCAAATGATTTACAGAGGGGAAATTCCCGGATTCATCTCCAATCTGAGTATCAGCTACAAGTTCAAATCTTTTCACATTCACATTCCATAAGTTAAATAAAACAGTAAAACAATTAATACTTTTTTTTAAATACATGAGTAGAACAAATGAAATATAAACCCAGAATGTAAATCTAAACATTATCGACAGTAGAGGTAAAGATAATTGACCGTATTACTTACATTATCGACATACTCAGTACACAAGTATAATGTGCTGTGAAAGGATGATTGGCAAATGACCTCATCTTGTTCTCATGAAAAAGACTGCGGAGGTCATTAGGTCAGGTGGAGGGGAGGTTCTGCAGGGTCTCACCTGGACCTCCTTCAGGTCCTTATCATGGAGGTTCTGCAGGGGGTCGATGAAGTTCTGCTTCACTTCGATGTCCAGAGCGTCCTTCACCTCCCCCAGCTCACGCATGGCCTCCCCAGCATCGATCAGAGCAAGGCCTTCAGAACACACACACATACACGCATACACACACACACACACACACACACACACACACACACACACACACACACACACACACACACACACACACACAATCAAACACAGACACACACACGAGGGACGACACACACACACAGTCAAACACACACACACACAGACAATCAAACACACACACACACAGACAATCAAACACACACACACACACAGTCAAACACACACACACAGACAATCAAACACACACACACACGAGGGACGACACACACACACACACACACACACACACACACACACAACCATGCACAAGGATCACACACATACACAAGCATTCATCCAAAAAGTGAATACATTTTTTCATAACAGTGTTGCTCTGTGTTTGAGGTCAAAATGTCATGATGTAATGTTCCCATCAAAAATAAAAGTAATTCCCAAAGTCAATAATTTCTATATATTTTGCTTAAGGGTGTACACTGTGCCTGCAGTGTTAACTTATAATGTATTCAAACTAAATAAAGATTGTCATACACCTCATTTATGACAAAAAAGACAGCAGTATTTTGCCTGGTGTCATGGCCCCTCTAACAGATCCCACTAGCCCGAGCATGGTCCCCAGTTGGAACGGTCTAGAACCACCAGTGGCTCTTACCAAAGTTAGACTCCTCCCCCAGCTCCCTGCCAAACTTCTGCATGGAGTCCCCCAGGACGGTCTCGGCCTGGGTGTAGCCGGGGCCCTTCTCCTGGCCCCTCATCCTGGACATGGAGTTCATCATGCTCATCTTGGCTCTGGTTGCTGGAGGGGGGAGGGGGGGAGGGGGGAGGGGGGGAGGGGGGGAGGGGGGACAAAGGTCTTAGTCAGAGAGAGATTTGGCCCCTTAAGGAATGTGGTAACCTCTGCATTTTAAATAAATACAGCGTGTTTTAGAAAGTGTAATTTACAATGATACAGATTGTATATTGGTCCAGCATCCTTGGCAATAGTTGTCTGATTGTGCTGATGTGTTATTTGTTTGAAGGCCTACTTGTCCAACAGAAAATAATGTCCATGTTCTATGGACCTAAGTCGTACGAATGGCACGTTTCTTCCTACCTGGGTTTGGCTGGAGATACTCATTGGTCTTCGTCATAATGTCCATCACAGCCCTCGCGGTGGTATCCACCTTCTACTGACCACAACCAGAGAGGAGAGGAGAGGAGAGGAGAGGAGAGGAGAGGAGAGGAGAGGAGAGGAGAGGAGAGGAGAGGAGAGGAGAGGAGGCATAGGAGAGGAGGCATAGGAGAGGAGGGAAGAGGAGAGGAGAGGTGAGGATGCAGAGGAAAGAAGAGGAGAAGAGAGGAGAGGAGGGAAGAGGAGAGGAGAGGAGGCAGAAGAGAGGAGAGGATTTGATAGAAGAGGAGGCAGAAAGCAGAGGGGAGGAGAGGATGCAGAGGAGAGGAGAGTAGGGGAGAGGAGAGGAGGCAGAGGAGAGGAGAGGAGAAGGAGAAGATATGATGTTAAAGAGACAAAATATGAAATACATTAAAAGGGGGCAGACTCCTAGCTAAAAGTTACTGGGTTTGATCCCCAATGTCCACAGCCTACCTGTAGGCATCTGGGAGCAAAGTTCTTAACCTCTACCTGCTCCTCAACGACCTATCCCCAAAATCACTGTAAGTCTGCTAAGTCTGATAAAAGTGTCTGCTTAATGACTAAATATAAAGATGTATAAAACATATAGTAGCTAGGGTGTTCGTCTGACAACCGTAAAGGTACTGGGCTCAATCCTCATTGTCCGCAGTTTAGCTGTAGGCATTATGCATTATTAATCTTTTTTATTTATTTTCTCTGACGTTGCCGAGCTCCTACCTGGTCCTAAATGACATGTATCTGTATCTATCGCTGTATGTTCAAAGTAAGTTGCTTCTGATAAAAGCACCTGCTAAATGACTTACTTACGATTTACATGAAAGTAAAACACCATTAATGTTCTTGGACTAGCGACGTGGTTTATTTATTTTTTGTACGGCCACACGGGGGAGAGAACGAGGCGTGTGTGTGCTTGTGTGTTTCCACTATTTAGGTGTGTCAGATGGCTTCAGCTCCTCAACAAACAGCTCCACATTGTTCAGCCTCGCTTCATGTCTGTCTAAAACCCACACAGATGCACGTAACAGTAAGAAGTTTGCGCTTCTGGTGGCGCTGTTGCAAATGGTCCACAATCCATAGGGGGGGTAGGGGGGACCCCACATAATACTGGATAACTAAGTAGGGGGGACCCCCCATAACACTGGAACACTAGGTAGGGGGACCCCCCATAACACTGGAACACTAGGTAGGGGGGACCCCCCACAACACCAGAGCACTAGATAGGGGGGACACCCCCATAACACTGAAGCACTAGGTAGGGGGGACCCCCCATTGCACCAGAGCACTAGATAGGGGGGACACCCCCATAACACTGGAGCACTAGGTAGGGGGGACCCCCCATTGCACCAGAGCACTAGGTAGGGGACACACCCCCATAACACTGGAGCACTAGGTAGGGGGAACACCTCATAACACTGGAGCACTAAGTAGGGTGTACCTTACAGTGGAGTACTAGGTACCCGATTGCCAACGTGTATTTTGCACACTGAATATGTCACTTTATATGATATAGATGTCTGCTAAATTACTAAAAGGTAATTGTAAACAGTACTTCTTTTTTTTATGTCGTCAGAAAGATAGAGAACTTGCCTTTTCCATCTCGGTGAAGTCATAGTCGAGTTTGGTGCCTTCTGCCCCTCCGACCTTTTCGCTCACTCGCTGGAGAAAACAACACAGAAATGAACATGGTTAAAATTCATACATTTAATTAGTTTTAAAATTTAGGTTTGTGGGGTAATGAATAGCAACAATGTTGAGCTGGTAGGAATAAAAAATGTGCACATAGGTCTTTTCTCTTTCTGCTACATAAATGTAGAAAGAAAATGTATTAAAAAAATACATAATTTACTGTTGCTAGCCTAGCTTAGCCTAGCACATGTTCTACAGGGGAAACACAACACGTCTCCCATTCATAATTTCCATTGACAGGTATCATCCATGAACACATGGGGGGCAAAGATACAATAAATTAGCTGGAGATCGAGGCTCCGTGTCTCCATTTCCTGGTTGAAATACAGCGAGAGAGACAACAACATTGGTTAGTGAGGTGTTGATGTGCTAATTACATGTAGAACGACAGGAGTGGATGCAGTCGAAACAAGGCAATTAACGGCCCCCGTCTTGTTCCTACACGAGGTCGTCGTACACTCCACCACCCTTTAATTATGACCGGGTCAGATATGTCGGCGTGGCGATGGTAGGGCGTGTTATTCGATAGCGTAGTACAACCTTTGTACTGCGTTAAGATTATATATATATAACCTTGTATTGTGTGCCTTTCAAATAAGCTTATACAATGTGGAACACCGTTAGAAATCTGTAACTTAACTATGAGAAAATAAATGAACACACGCTAAACATACCAGGGTTTCTTGTCCCCAAATTGGCAGGGCCAAGAATCGTTTGGACATCGTTTGGAGAAAACAGAAAGGAGAGCGATAGATAACGAGAGATAGAGGGAAATGTTGATGTGTTTTATTCATTAAACACTTGGTAATTAAATAAAGTTCAAACAAAAGCGATACCTGCAGTGAAAATATTCAGAATGGCATCTTAACCCCCAGTGAGAGCGCTACAGGAATGCACGTTTGTCGATAAACCCTGTGATTGTGATTGTGAGGATAATTATACATGTGCCTTTGTATGTGCACACAGCTGTGCTCACAGCTCATCACAGTGCACAGAGGAACTCTTCAGTCATAGTAGAAGAATGTAGAAAAAGTGTTAGCTCAAGTGACAAATTCTCCTTGTTCTTCCTTCAATGTGTCTAGTCAAAATGATTTGTCCAAGAAGGGGTCAGCCTTGTTTTTAATCCCAGTAAAGAAGTATACAATCAAACAGAAATAACCATCACTACAGGTCGTTAACAACAGGTCTATTATTAAATAAACAGTAGCAGTATGGAAAGAAAAAAAGGGGAGGAGTTAGCTATGGAGGAGTGGTACATACACGGAAGCGACACACACACACAAAGATGGAGGTGACTTTGGGTTTTGGGTGATTTTTTGAGCCAACCAATGGAATTACTTCAGGCTTTGGCCCTGGGTGTCCCACTCCCCCAACCCCATCATGGTTGTCTGTACGATAAGCTCCACCAGCTCAACCACTGCCCACTGCACCACCTCCAGGTCTGTGATGTCATCACCAATGGTCTCGGAGCGACAGTGATCTGACACAAGCAGGACAGGCCGCTGCCCTCAAACGGTGGAGGGAAGCACGGAGGGGGGAGACCAAGGGAGGAGGGTGGGCGGGGGACGGGGGATGGAGGAGACGAGGGGAGGAGGGGATATCACGACACCAGCGGAAGGAGCACCGCGGACACACTGAGGAATTCGGTAACCAAGTGGAAGAATGATCTCTCTGTAGAAATGCTTTTCTTTGACGGAGATGAAAGTATTTCATAATATATGTAATTGTTGTGCATTTAATGTCACAATGGGGCTGGGGACGTGGGGGGACGATGGGGGTGATGTAATACTTAATAGGATGTATTATAATTGATATAGAATATAAACGATAGCAGCATCGTGACTTCATGTATTTGCAAAAAAAGAAGAAGAAAAAAGTAGGTAAAGTAATTAAATAAATATAAGGATGAAAAAGCTAATCATATATTTTATAAAAGATCACAAACAAGGGAATGATCTACATTGGCCCTAGAGAGTGAGAGAGATTGTGAGAGAGAGGGGAGTGAGACAAAGAGACATAGAGTGAGAAGGTTCGATGACTATGCCAGGTCTTTGTTAAGATTGACACCATGCATCATCTGAGCAAAGCAGTGTCTGATCCCCTCAACTGATGTTTTGACAACCATGCACAACATACACACGCACATGCACACGTACCAGCACACACACACACCACAACACACACATGTGCACCCTGCAGAGTTTCGCACTCAGTGCTACAGTTCCTGTCAGCGGCGCCTCCTCAGCATCGCTACGATGTCTTCAAATCTGCCATGAGCCTGTTGCCATGACAACGGGCACTTGCCTGCGCTGGGCTCATATCTGATGTGTGCCTCTCTGTAGGCTATGTAACATTCCCCTGGGTCAGAATCACTCTCTCTCACACACACACACACACACACACACACACACACACACACACACACACCTCTACCCTCATGACACCTCACCACTGTACTTACACACCTCCACCCACACCTCCCTCCAGACTGTTCGTTTATGCATGGCAATGACCTCATCATTCTGAAGACAGACAGCAAATATGAGGTGTGATGTGCATGGAAACAGCACCGGGGTAGAATGAATGAATGAATAGTATATTCTGTATGTGGAGTGCTGGTTGTGAGGGGGCTGTCTGGTGTCTGAGCACCAGAGTGATGAATGCTGGACGTGGAATCTAATAATAATAAGAGGATTGTAGAACGGATGTGGAGGGGACGGCCTTGCAGTGTAGAAGTAATCATTCGCCTGACAAGACACACTTCTGAAGACATGCATTTCCTTCAAAGTTCAGTTTTGTTTAAATAGTATTCTAAAAATATATACATACATGTATTTATCTATTTAGTAAAGTATGTTTTTGAAAGCCATTCATATTTGTCATTGTGATTGTTGTTTTCTAGCTAAACTGCCATTAATTCCTACGGTTAATGATTGTGTGCATAGGGCTAGCCCCAAGTTTCAGTCTTCCTTTCAGCCTTTCCCCATTGATCTTGTTCTTGAAGCACTGCAGGCCATCAATGTCAGTAAGTCAATAAGAGACAGTCATTTGGATCCTTTTTACTTATGATTATCTGCACCGTTTATTACAGAGCAAATCGTATATTTACTTAATCTTTCTATTTCCTCAACATAGTTCCCAGGGTTTGAAAGTAGGCTCACATGGCTATTTTTCATATAGGTTGACATGGTAGCAATCTCAATAACTACCGTTCAATTTCCAAATTGTCCTGTCTTTCAAACATCTGAAAATGGCTATTTGATATCACATCTATGTTGCATTGGAAATTTTGTTCACATTAACCTGGCTGTAATGGCTGATGCTTCTGGTACCTCATGCCAGGACTAACCTTGGAAGGACGGCTTTTATATATAATAATTCATCCATCTGAATTAGTAATTTTTAATAAAATAGTCTGTTCAACAACTATGAAATAATAGTAAATCATTTAATTTGACAATACAAAAAGGCTTCTCCCTAACCCTAGGAGAAAGGCGAAGGGATTAACACCCTGAGCAGGAACCATCTTGGATGTGAATAATCCCGGCGTCACTCTTTAGGTCCGTGGTAGAGGAACCTCTTCAGCCTTTAATTTCTGATGGCATAACTAGATTAGCCTTTTAGGGCTCTTTAGTGCTGCTTTCTTCTCCCTCTTCCTCCTCTTTCTAAAGCGCTATGGAACCCTGTAAAAGACAAGGTAGTCATTCATTAGGTCTATATTTAGATCTCTTTTGATGAGTTGGATGGTTCCCCCCTCTACAGATAAACAACACAGTTGACTCTTTAGCATGAGATATTACAGAATAACTAAGTTGTTGAGTAGTGGTTAAGCAATTAAAGGGTAAGTAAACCCCCGTTTTAGCAGGCATGACAGTCGTAAATGTTTTGAAAAAAGGGATACATGTTAAGGGGTGTTGCCAAACGTTGCTGAAACCGACGTCACACTCACTCGACCTAAGGTGCACAGCCAATAGAAAACTAGCGTTTTAGGTCAAAGTAGAAGACCTTTTGTATTTACAGTTTCCCCTGTTTAACAACTTTAATCCAAAATAACACGTAAATGTTCACCATCCCTTTGTTGGACCCAAACAGAACCGTTTTCAACTGAAAAAAGTGATTTCAGGGTTTACCTACCCTTTCATTAATATTAAAGTAAGCTTAATGTGACACAAGCAAGTAATTTCGTCATCATTTTGAGAATATGTATTTGTAAATATTTGTTCTGTGTAAAATGTGTTGATACTTGCCGATAATGCAATTTAAATAAACTTGAAATCATTTTTTGGATCAATATTGTTAATGAAAATCAGATTTTCCATGACCAAGATAGCAGCATTATTAACTTGATATGGATATAATAGACAGAATTGTCTTGTATTCATTCCAAGAAAATGGAGTGAATACATTGTGCAAGTGTCCTGTCCTTAGAACAAACCCTAACTAATAGAATGAAATGTTTTACCGTAAAGTCCTTCACCCCATAATCTAAAATAATCCAAAACTCCAACATCCCTGCCAGCCGGTAGCAGACGCAAACAGACACACAGACACACACACACACACTTACATTTTCTCTCTCTTTCTCTCTCTGTCCCCAGTCTATCATAGATATGATTTTAACGAGCGTGTCATCGAGTAAAAGGCAGCAGCCCCTTCCATAACCTACTCTACAATAACAGCCCACTGCAGTGCAAGAATGCTCTCTGTTTATGCGCACAGCTGTTGGAAGACTAATTGAGTTGTTTTTACGGAGCCACAGAGGAAAATAAAACTATTCGCAGAGAGAACCAAGGCAGCGTTGAAAAAAGAAAGAAAGGGAGGAGAAACAACAAGCCAGGGAAATAAATGATAGAGAGAGAGAGAGAGAGAGAGAGAGACAGAGAGAGATTTTCGGAAGGAAAAAGATGGAAGTCATTGTCAAATAACTAGACACAAGGACATCGGTAAACAAGGGCAAGAAAACTACAAAAACAACAACAATGCCAGCAGGGGGAGGAGAATGGTTGAACCAAGAGTGGAGTTGCTGCTTTAAGTTGTCGTGAGTCAGTGGATAAGATAGGCGACAATATAGGCGAGAGAGAGAGAGAGAGAGAGAGAGAGAGAGAGAGAGAGAGAGAGAGAGAGAGAGAGAGAGAGAGAGAGAGAGAGAGAGAGAGCCGCTGGAAGGCTGAAAAGGGGGAATGCGCATATGGGCTGCAGGCAGTTGTCATAAATCTGTAGCAAAGTGCAGATAACCATGACATCTCCCATCCTCTCCTCCTACTCCTCCCTCCTTCCTTGCAGCAGATCTGGCCTCTTTGTATTCCTAGCGATACCTGTTTCTCTACCTCCTCTGCCCTGGATGAGCCCAGACCGTGACACTGCTGGTCAGACCTGGTCCACCTGGTACTACAGGCCCAGGTGGGGGGACTCACGTCAGGGTGGCCGTCTCACAAACTGACCTCTCACACAACCCCCACCAGCTCCACCACCATCACCCCCATCATCACATCACCACCTCCACCACCACCTACCCCACAGCCATCATTCTCATCAGCATCATCACCACCACCACCATCTTCACCACCGTCACCACCATCTTCACCACCACCACCTCCACCATTGGTTTCCTTCCCTCCCGCTCTTTCTGCCCTTCAGGAAAGAGAAGATGAGGTTGATGCAGCAGTGTCGTTCTGCATGCCAGAGACCCCCCCCCCCCCCTTCCCTGAGCAAACCTAGATGTGATATACAACTGGCTGACGTAACAAGTTTGGTGGTGAATCAGTTGCCAGCAGTAATAACGTCACTACGCATATCTTCATCCATGAGGGCTGAGTCATGGAGCGTGAAAGACATGTGCGTCTTTACTACTGACACGGTTAACCATGAAAGCAAGCTCTCTGATAGGTCAGTTGAAAATCAGCTCGTAAATGCAGAGTAAACAGGACAGGATTTATTTTGATTTATTGATTTACTTTATTGAAAATGTTGTCTAATTAGACAATAATACCAAAATCTTCAATGCAAACTTAATCACACAATCGATTAACATAACTGCAGGTGCTCATTAAAACATAATTAAACAACAGAAGCCATTAAAAGAGAACGTACTTCAGTGCTCTTTTCTCCTCATTATTCCGGAGTTCAGCACCATCAGAAGTATTAATAACACAATATTTGGACTGATGTAGCACTGTATAAAACAATCTCCAACTATCTCTCTCTTATCTCTGCTGAGGAGCCCCATGACATCTCTAACACATACTCTCATATCAGATTATAGTCATTGTTTTATTGTGTACTGTGTACTGTTGCTGCTTAACATTGTGTAAAAGAGGAATCACACAGGAAGTTGTTAGCTTTGGGTCTTGTGATTGGATACAATTATTCTGGATGGTGCTGAGCAGCAATCCAAAGTTCTGGGCAGAATTGGGAGTCAACTTTTTGTTTTTTGGTGCGTTCTTGTCATCCTCTTGGATGAGTCCAATATGCGATTTGCTTTAACTAACAGAATAATCTGCAGTAAGGGATTAACACTAGCATGATGAGAAAGAGACATTGCAGATTTGAGAATGTGATGAATGTGATTATCAGTAGACACCAACTAAAACCGTGGTTTCTCACACTGGACCGAAATTAATCATTTCGTTACAATGTACCGAAAGGTAATTTCTACTTTCCAAAAATATTTGAACAAAGAGAAACACTTCACTTTGTCATCAGTTTTACCAACGGCATTGAAACACTTTTTAACTGTTTAATGTTTTTACTGATATTCCCAAATATATAGGCTACATCCAATTAGACACATACATGATTAAAGATTGATGCTAAATTACTGACCAACGGTCTATCTAAAACTGTGTGTTCTCCACCCAACACTAGCAGACAAGGTGCTGCTGAAATTTTCTCACCAAGAACAACAATAACCCTTTACAACGCTGAAAACCACTCCGCCATCATGCTAATCAATGGAGCTGATTCCTCCTGTTTAAAAATAGAATTACCCAATGAGATGGCTGGATCAATCCCAACTTCCATTAGTGTCCTGGGTCAGATTAGTAGTAGAGGATATTAATAGATTGAAAACACACATCATTTCCTGGATGAAGAGGTCACGCACACACACCTACAAGCATGTGCATGCACACACACGCACAAGAGCGTACACACACATACACACACACACACACACACACACTCGTATACACGGGGCTATTAGGGGAGGATTACATTAATAATAATAATAATAATAATAATAATAATAATAATAACTTGAATAACTAATAACTTGAACAAAAATAACAACTTTATATAGAGGGTTACAAGTGACCCAATGCTTATGCCCCAGAGGACTAGCAGAGGAGAGAGCTGTCTCCAACAGCCAGTCTTATCTCTTAACTCTTATCTCTGCAGTGTAACTCTCTGAACACTGTGACTGAAACCAAAAAACTAAAACGTCGCTCTCCCATCTTAGATTTTATGAGCACCAGAGGAAGTATTTCTGGTCCTGGCCCGATTCCCCCTGAGTGCTAATCTGAGGACAGAACACATCCACACAGCCAGCACCTCGCTCACTGCTAGTTCTGTTAGTGCATGCTGCTAGCGCACGCTGCTAGCGTTAGCATCAGCGACGCCGTTGGTCACATGGAGCTCAATGTGAGACATCATCCTCCACCCTCCCCACTCCACCCTGGTTGGTCTAATCCTGGCAAGGCACATCGAGGCCCCTGCTTTAACTGTTCCCTGGGCAGAGAGGAGATTAAAAATGACAGCAGTGATTAGCATGGTTATTAGCGGCGCAGAGTAGCAACTGGACAATAGCAGGAGGAGCAGGAGGAGGAGGGGGAAGAGGGGGTGACCGCTCAGGGGGAGGCGAATCGTAGAAGGAGGAGGAGGACGGGTCATCCCTCACCAAATCTTAACCCCATCGCCCAAACTCTCCTCCACCCCCTGGTCCTCCATTACAGGCTCCTCCTTCTATCTGCAGAGGAGGACGGGCAAGACCGAGAAGGAAGCAAGCCCATATATGGTGTGTGTGGAGGAAGAGGAGGAATTAATTCTTACTTACTCATACTGGTGCCCAAGGGGAGGAGGGGTGAGGAAGAGGGAGAGGAAGAGGGAGAGAAGAGAGATAGAGCACGAGCGCACTAATCTCTGGCTTCTCCTCTCCTCTCCTATCCTCTCCATGTCCTGATTAGAGAGTATTTTACACAGACAATGTGGCTGAGCTAGGTAAGGGATTAACACCTTACAGCACAGCACAGCTCCTGTCTTCATGTACCTTCTGCCTTCTGTGGGGAAGCACATGAGGACAACGCTATCCCACAAAATCTGCAGACGGGGAGGGGAGATAAGGACTGCCAGAGACTGAGGGATAGAGAGGGATAGAGTGACAGAGCAAGAGAGAGAGGAAAGGAGAGAAAGAGAGAAAGAGGGAGAGAAAGGATTGAAACAGAGCGAGAGATATAGAGGGGAGAAATAGGAGAGCGAGAAAGATGGAGAGAAGGTGAGAGGGAGAGGGATCATGATTCTGAGTGGGAAATGGCAAGTGTTTGAATGTCACAAATAGTTGTGGAACGCCTAAGAGACGCTTGTTTCTTCAATGCTTTCTTCCAGCTGATTTTTCCTTACAGTTATATATTCATCATTCCTCTCCTCTCCTTTCCTTAACTCCCTACATCAAGGTCTTGGTGTCCTTGCTTTCATCCTCATTATCATCATCATCTTCTTCATCATATTCCTAATCCTCACATTGCTGACGTTTTCATGTCAAGTTGCGAAGCAGCCGATGAGTTAGACGTTTATTTGTCTTTCTAGACTCGGGGCAGTTTTGAGCTTTCTGTTTAAGAGTGATTATACTAAGATGGAAGTGTCCACCAAATCGCATTCATTTATTTATAAAATCCAATCAACCAACCAAGATCTCAATCATCAATGTCTACAAATAACCTATCCAAATGGTGCGTAAAAAAACCACTGTCCAGAACAAACCGGTTGGACACAGCGCCGCAACGGAGCTGCGGAGCTCCCCGACCTCTACGTCTCTCTCTCTCTCTCTCTCTCTCTCTCTCTCTCTCTCTCTCTCTCTCTCTCTCTCTCTCTCTCTCTCTCTCTCTCTCTCTCTCTCTCTCTATGTCTCTCTCTCTCTCTCTCTCTCTCTCTATGTCTCTCTCTCTCTCTCTCTCTCTCTCTCTCTCTCTCTCTCGGTGAGGGAGAGCTAGGCCCATGGCGTGGTAATCTGGTTTGTAAGCCTCTGCATGGCTCTTATATAACAGGAGGGATGAAACCCGCGACCGGAGAAGCCAACGGCTGCACGTTCAGCCGGAGACTCCAGCTGCCACTCCATCACGTACGTACGTGTACGTTGATGTGCGTCCCGTCCCATGAGTCCTGCGCGTTTTGACATCTAAATGTATACACGCTCTCCATGTGAATCCAAAACAACCTCTGTGAGCTCCTCTGTGTTTTTGAAGTACAGCATTACGGCTGAAACGACGGGACGAGATCCCGGTCGACGCGTTCCAGAATATAAATGGCAAACAGGTTTTATTTTACGTGTGGCGTGGGCAATTGACGGAAGATTTTGGTTGAATCATATGTAGCAGGGAAACTCAAATGTAGTATACTTTTGTTGAGATGTTTTAATTTATTTGAAGCGTATTTTTATTTGAATGGGGTGGAACACTTGACAGCGAGCCACAGTGTAAGTGGTTACAGATACGTCGATAACACAGAAACCGTCAGCGGCGGTCGTCAGAGCTTATTATCTACGGTCGCTGGGCTGGCCTCACCTCTGCAGCTCTTCGCCGCTTCTCCATATATCAGCCATGACAAGGTGTGATTAACTCAACGCACCCACGCCATCCCTGTCAATATGCTCAGCCATGTCATTACCGCACCATATGACAGGGAGGGAGACGCCGTGCTGCTCAGAATCACACTTTCCCTCGTCCTTTTTGCTTTACATGTACGCCAGCCATCCATTTGAGCTAGCTACATGACGGGAGAGGTTTTAGCTCAGGAGAGGTTATTGGAACTCTAACAAATCCACCGTTGGGGTCATGTAGTTTAACTCTTTGTACATTTGCTCTCCGTGCCGGAAAGAGAAAGAACAAGCAAGAGAAAGATTTAAGGGTCATGGTGAGAAAAAAAGGAAGAAGAAGATATAGATAAGAGGGGGACGGCGAGACAAAGAGAGAAAGACAGGAGCATGTCCCTAGAGAGTGATTCTATCATTCAGATGCAATCCACCTCAGATAGGTAATCGAATGACAAGCAATATATTGATAGTACTTCTAGTGAATTAGCTTTATCGCTAAATCAACATGCTCAGCTTGTTTGTTTTCCACTTTGCAAAACAGGTATTGAAGCTCCACCGAGGCCCTGCGGTTGAAGACAGACACTTTCCAAATGTGGTAATATTGAATATTTCCTAGTAGAACAAATTGGTAGAAAATTCATTTCGGTCATACTCGAGTTAACAGATCCAAGATGTGGATGTTACAATTATCATCCATCCCCTGGTGATAAAATGTATACTGCTCAAAAAAATAAAGGGAACACTTGGAGTTACATTGTGTTGTTTAAGTGTTCCCTTTATTTTTTTGAGCAGTATATTTATAGCTTGGACATGGGTGCTCTCTCACTGAAACACAAAGCAAGACACGCACACACACACACACACACACACACACACACACACACACACACACACACACACACACACACACACACACACACAACACACACACAAGCACAGTGGACGCACAAATTGGAGAAGGGGGAAGGGAGAACTTTTAAATATTTTAGTACAGTAGTACCCCTTAGCAATAACTCTTCATTTGTCATTTCTCTTTCATAGCTGCACATCACTGATTCAACCGGGGGAACAGCATGAATAAATATTTAACTAAAACGGTGGCACACAACAACGTTAGCATTATAATCGACATTAACCGCCCTGCAGTCCCAGGCAGAAGAAGCACAACAAAGTCAATGTACTGATGCCATATATGCATCTTTTGTGAAATTGTTAGCTAGAATATTTCTCACACTGATTTAAAAAAGTGGGCTCTGCTGCATAAAGTGTGCCAGTGATGAAGGAGGTGGAGTGTCCGTTTTTTTAAATTGATAAGGTATCGATACGCTAAACAGCACATCGATCAGCTGCCACGTCAACAAAGAACAAGGGACTTCTGGAAGTGTGTGGATGAATATGCCTCACCTTTAGAAAATGAGAATTCACAAAATATTGAAGTGAAACAAAGAGAGTACAGGAGAAGAGGACATAATGATGGCAGACGAGTCAAGGATGGAGGTGAATGGAAGCTGATGTTTTCCTCAACAGAGAGAGCTAACTAAAGTACACTCAACAATACACTCCTGTTCGGGGCAGACCGCTAGCAAAAACCCAAAGGTCTCAACTTCACTTATAAGCACTCCAGAGAGAAAGTTCTGGCACACAAAGGGAGAGAGAGTAGCCTATAATTTGACAACTTGGCCTTGCATTCTGACAGGCTGCATGGACCACACACACACGCGAACAGACGAACACAAACACATCCCACTTCCCCCCAGATCCCAGATTCTATCTGTTCCAACACACCTCACACTTAGAAACACTTAGGTTTCTTTAGACTCAAACACGAGACCAACCCGAGAACCAATACAAAACACTGCCTTTCGGCCACGGGTGTGTGTGTGTGTGTGTGTGTGTACACACACTAAGGAAGATGAATGGTGTATAGATTCCTAATGGAGATGGAGGGGGAATGTGAGGAAAGAGAGGGGGGGGGGGGGCAGGACAGGAAGGCAGAATGAGGGCGCTGGGAAGAAACAGGCAGCCTTGCATCAGCACCAAAATCAATACTGCAGCGAAACCCAACTCCCCCCAGTCCTGATTCGTGTTACCCACAGTCTGGACGTAGCGCCTGTGATGTCACACATTGGTTTACACAACTGTTTTGAGGGTGTAAATTGATGGAACGTCGCAAGTGTTTCCGATTTGTGAAGCGGACATTTACCATATGTGGCACATTGAGGCCAAGACTTTAATGGCAAAAATTCCTGGATAATTGATCCTTAATCACTTTGTAATTACATATAATTTTCAACCAGGATCTCAGAATAAGATGAAGTAGCCAATGCGATTCTCACCTAAACGAAGAAAAAACTATTGGCTTTGCATTACGAGAATGAAATCACATTTCTTCCCATTGACTTGTGGCAGATGGTCTTTCTGCATCCACCTACCACAAACCAGCATAGGCCGTTAGAGGAACTGCGTACTTGAGCACATGAGCTTCACTTACAGACATGGTCATGGCTGCCGTTTGGTGTTACCTCAGACACGAGAGAGAAATCCCCTGTCTCCACCCTTACAAAACATCATTCATACAAAATAATAATAAGTAATATTTAGTATGCTGTTGTGTGAGCCAACCGGACACAAGGACATATATGAACACTGCAGATGGTCCATCGTCTATTATGCACTGTGTGTGTGTGTGTGTGTGTGTGTGTGTGTGTGTCTGTGTGTGTTTATGATTAACTGCGCCATAGTGAGTATTGATTTTACTTTTATTAGGTCAGTGTTTTTTTTCTTGTTGGTGTACTATTGAACAGGAAAAGAGCTCATACCATTGGCATATTAAAGGAATGTGTGTAGCATCTTATATAATTGGAAAATGTTATGTATCGTCAAAAATATCAATATCAATTCTACAAGTATGTGTAGTGTACATAAGGCAATCACGGATACCTAGGTATTCAAATGAGCTTAAAATAACTTCAAATAAAAATAAGCATCCCAAAGAAGTGGAAGCATATGTACAGAAAATGGACAGTAAAACACACATTTGCAGTCTTTTCCACTTTGGAATCAACACATGAATGTGACAATTTTGAATAAACAAGGTAAACACCTCCATTTGTCATCTCTTTCCAAGTAGTTTATATAAAATCTGACACATGCTCCTCTCTATCTCACTGAATGACATTGAGTTTAAAGACAGCTATTAAGCTAGCACGCTAGGGCAACAGAACAAAAAATATATATTTAATTGTATTTATCTAAAAGCATGCAAAGATAACAATTCATCGCTTAAGCCTCGGGATAATTAATAACAGTAAATTAGCACAAAGATGACACAGAAAACCATTAAAAGGCACATTCAACCAGGACAAATATGTATGATTTATATTAAAATGACAGCAGTCCAGAGAAGCAAGTAACTGGTTATTTATATCATGCACAACGTGGGGGTATATATTTTATCACAGTGTGAGAAAGATAACACTTTACACTTTATCCAAGCAACACACTCCTTTACACAATCTGTTATACTACTCACATCATTCCATTAGATATGTTTCCATGTTTTATTTATGAAGAACAAATGTACTACACATATATCAATCAAAATGTAAGGGTTGATGTTAAACCTGGGGTAATAACCATAGTTACCATGGAAGATTTGTTTAGAAGTATGGAATAACAGCACAACAACAACAACAACAACAACAACAAAGGTTGTTGTGACACTGTTCTGAATCCATACACATGCAGGCACTTACGTTTACTCACATGGAAAAGTGCCAACGATAAGCCCTTCAAGATAAGACGTAAGCAAAGAAGCACTTTCTGTCCAAACAACAAGCATGAACAGTGCTTTGAGTTATAAAGACTCCCCTTGGTGCATTAATAAGCATTCTTTTCTTGGCACTAGTGGACGGAAATTTTAGTCAGTCAATGCAGCAAAACAACCTTCTAGAACAGTTGGCCCTGTGCAGTCTCTACACAATTTAACTGGTCTCCAACCAACATTCCTTGGGGGTGTGAGCTGGGATACTTATGATAAACAGCAAAGGGGGTGGCTGTGAGATCACCCCTCTATAGGTGGCGATATAAAGGGGAACTGCCGTGCTCTGCTTTTTTTTTTCTGCTCATATTCTTCATATGCATGTTGTGGAAACAATTGCAGTCTGCAACATTAACTGTGTTTCAGCCAAACAGTTCGACCATTGACATTATTCTCTGAATCAGATCAACGAAGAACGCAAATCCTGGTCTTGAGTCGATGTTGAAGATTGCAATTTTTTCACTACACACGTATGAAGCAGTGCTCTCTTGTATTAGAAAATAGCCAAATGTGATGGTTCCCCTTTAAGGAGAGTGTGTTAGTGATGGAGGTTCTTGACTCCAGCCACCTCATACCAATGATGACACATGCACATGCATGGCGTGTCACAGGTGGAGCGTCAAACCTGTATGACTCCATCAGGATGATCTGGAGTCCCAGTGCTCTTATTAATCTCCGTATAATCTGTGTGACACACACACACACACACACACACACACACACACACACACACACACACACACACACACACACACACACACACACACACACGTCTTGGACTCAAAATGGCTCCATGCAGTCAGACACACCCTGGTCTGGGTGCAATGTTCTGCTGGAGCTGCACCATTCGTGGTTACAATACTGAGTCAGCTGGGTACCATGTTGGCCAAGGCAACACACACACACACACACACACACACATACATACACACAACCATCTGCTGAATTTGGATTTGCTGAGCATGCACGTTCATGCATATGGGACTCCTAGCTGGAGCCACCAGTCATTACGCTGCTCTTTTGTCTCTGTGGCGCCCAGCGAGGTACACACTGATGACACAGCTGCCTGCTTCTTCCCCTCTTCCTCCTCCTCTTGTTCCTACATCTGCTCATCCTCTGCTAATTTCCTCTCCACATCCTCCTCCTCCACCTTCTCTCTTCAGTCATTCCATCCCCTCTCTTCCTCCACCTCCCCTCGTCAGACCTTGCATCCCCCTCCTCTCAACCCCTCTTCATCTCCTCCTCTTCCTCTCAACCCCCTCCCACCCTCTCCTCTCATCTCATCACAGTCTCCCCACCTCCTCCTCGTCTTCCCTCACCTCCTCCTATGCACACTCCATTTTCTTTACTCCACATAATCCAACCCCTCCGTCATCACACTCTCTCTCCACTATTTACACCTCCACCATTTTGTCTTGTCTATTCTACTCTTGCTTATCCTCTCTGTGTCTTGATTAGGGGACCCCCCCCACAACCCCAGACAGAGCTGTTACATGTATAGGAGGCACAGAGTGTGTTGTTAGGCATCATACGTGCAAAATGCATGTGGCGTCTACGACAAACAAACATAGACAAAAGGGAGAGGTCATGACAGCCATTTCTATTCTCTTTCTATCACTTTCACTTTCTGTTGAACAAGATGTTGGTGTATGTGTGTGTGTGTGTGTGTGTGTCGGTTTGTGTGTGGGGGGAAGGGGGGGTCGTGACCTCTCGTCGGCTAACGACCCCTGACCCAGGGGCTGTGGAGTGAGGCAACTTTATATCACTGGGACTTACTCCACCCAAGGGAGACATTGACTTTCTCAGCAGTAAATCAAACAACATGTTGACCTTTCCACTCCCTCCCCCCTCCCCCCTCCCTCCTTCCTTCCTTCCCTCCCTCCCTCCCTTTCTTCACTCCAGAACACACCGCTGGCTCACTATTAAAAAGACATGAAGACACTCTGCGTGGAGGACTTTAATATTTATGGACACGGTGAATGTGTGGTTAGGAAGGCCCCAGCCAGGCCTGTCTACATGGTTATTGGAGTCGTGTTCTGTTAATTGCAGGGCTGGCCATTATCAGGGATATATGTTCTGTTTTATGGCTGCTCTGTGTGGCATTACAGTATACTACGACAATAACCAGGCAGTAGAAAAACACACAAAACCTAACTGATTATTTATGAGCATTGATTGAAAAGTAAACCAGACACTATCCATCCTGATTTATGAATATATTCTTTATTTTCCTACACTTTTTCAACACTCAACACTTTTTTATTTTAAAAACCAGATTGCAGAAAAAACACCAATAATTCCGTCATTGCAGGTCTTGAGACTTCAAGCCCTGACTACCCTAGCTTGTGTTTCCGTGCAGTGCACGATGTCCAGAATACGTGATACACAAGCACTGAATAAAACATTAGCCATGGCCTGAATACTGATGCGCACACACACACACACACACACACACACACACACACACACACACACACACACACACACACACACACACACACACACACACACAGAGACAGAGACAGACAGAGACTATGGTAGAAGAGGAGGACATGGTTGGGAATGAGGGACAGAGAGGCACTATGCATCCACTGAGAACCACAAGTCTCTTTCTATCAAAGCGTCCAGAAGGATGGGCTATGCAGTAACAGTCAACGATTCACACCCTGCCAGAAACTGCCAGATTATCGACCACTCGAGTCTTTTCCCACAGGAAAATGGACCAGATTGATTCGATGAAACCCTTGACATGTATAAAATATGCACCAAGAAATACATGGATGAGAGACACAATACCACTTCCACAAAATCACTATAGCAAACACGGTGAGCATTCTCAAAATTTGGTTACCGTTCTAAAATCTTAAAATATGACCGGTAGGAATACATAAATATAACATTAAAGATTGGCAGTATAAACCACCACAAACAGATCCCTGGTGGCCTGGCCTGGTCTGCCAACCAAAACCCCAGAGATGCAAAGTCGCTCTCTGATGGAATTTCAAAGGTTTAAAGCCTTCCAAATGCCCTGTATGTATGCACTTTGTTTTGCTTTGACATTTAAATTGAGTGTTTCATTGTATATCACACGCTTTCTTAGAAATGAGCTTTCAAGTATCCTACTCTGATTATAGGTTTATCCCAAGTACTTAAAAACATGGTGAAATTACTTTATTTTTAAAATGGACAAGATATATAGAGCTTGGACGAACTGAAGATATTCTGATTCTTTTAAAGCTGTCAATGGACCTGATTCACCCGATTCCAGGTCATTGTTGACAACAACTGTAAGGTTAGAACGGTTAGAAAACCAATGTTTC
The DNA here is from genome assembly GCA_026745465.1 of Lota lota. Lineage (NCBI taxonomy): Eukaryota > Metazoa > Chordata > Actinopteri > Gadiformes > Lotidae > Lota > Lota lota. The sequence goes on along the minus strand of JACYXH010000559.1, from coordinate 876,669 downwards.
AAAAAGAGACACTTTGTTTAAATGGACTGGATCGCTGCAATGTCTTGTCTATTCTATTCTATTATTTATTTTAAAAAGTGTCTGTTTTCAAAGCAGCGTATTTATGTAGATTGTATCGACAACGGCCTTCATGTTGGCAGACACAGAAATACTGTGAGGTTTATAAATGGGCCTACAGTGGACAGCTGGAGCTCAACAGTGTAATCACCTAGAGCTGAAGCAGACAGACAGTGTGTAGGCGGCATGGTTGGTCTCTCCCCTAACATATGGAAACATACCAGTAGAGAGACAGGTAGGCGGCATGGTTGGTCTCTCCCCTAACATATGGAAACATACCAGTAGAGAGACAGGTAGGAAGCATGGCTGGTCTCTCCCCTAACATATGGAAACATACCAGTAGAGAGGCAGGTAGGAAGCATGACTGGTCTCTCCCCATCATATGGAAACATACCAGTAGAGAGGCAGGTAGGAGGCATGGCTGGTCTCTCCCCTAACATATAGAAACACCTCCAGTAGAGGAACAGGTAGGAGACATGGCTGGTCTCTCCCTTAACATTTGGAAACCCGTCCAGTAGAGAGACAGGTAGGAGGCATGGCTGGTCTCTCCCCTAACATATGGAAACACGTCCAACAGAGAGACAGGTAGGAGGCATTGCTGGTCTCTCCCCTAACATATGGAAACACCTCCAGTAGAGAGTGACAGGTAGGAGAGAGATAACTACTGGCCAGCAGCCAGAATGGGAGCTCTGGGAGACTTATGTTATGGGGGCACACACGCATAGATGTAGGCACACACACACACACACATACACACACACACACACACACACACACACACACACACACACACACACACACACACACACACACACACACACACACACACACACACACACACACACTGATGCAGTGCTTCAGCCTGGATGTAAAAGGAACCCTATTAAGTATTTTGTATGCATTAGAGGCAATGCACTCTGTGTGACTACATATCAGTGTGAACGCCAGGCTGCTGAGAGGCTGCAGGCATGTCCTATACCCATGGATACAGACCACCACTCCTGCTGCAGTGCAGACCTGAGAATGGGCCAGGCTGGAACCGGGACAGCTTAACCAGAGGACAGCAAGACTGCCTAACCAGAGGACAGCCTTACCACCAGAGGACAGCAGGACAGCCTTACCACCAGAGGACAGCAGGACAGCCTTACCACCAGAGGACAGCAGGACTACCTAACTAGAGGACAGCCTAACAAGAGGACAGCAGGACAGCCTAACAAAAGGACAGCAAGACAGCCTAAAAAGAGGACAGCAGGACTGCCTAACCAGAGGACAGCCTAACCAGAGGACAGCAGGACAGCCTTACCAGAGGACAGCAGGACAGTCTAACCACAGGACAGCCTAACAAGAGGACAGCAGGACAGCCTAACAAAAGGACAGCAAGACAGCCTAAAAAGAGGCCAGCAGGACTGCCTAACCAGAGGACAGCCTAACCAGAGGACAGCAGGACAGCCTAACCAGAGGACACTATATACACTAACTATATTAATGAGTGGTCCTGATATTCTAAGTATGCATCCTTTGATATAGCATATGATTTCGTGTGGGCATGAGGGGGAGAGAGGTGCAGCAATTAAGCATGCAGCACCATCATAGGAGCAGGTTTGCAGTGCTTGCTAGGTCTTGTAGTGCCACGCATCATGGGAGTTTGAGATGCGAGACAAAATTAATTGAAAACTCAAATGATTGCAAAGGCTGGTTCCAATTTGGCCAAGGGGCTGATTTGGCCCATGGGCCTTGTGTTTGACACATGTGAACCATACTATACTATACTGGAGGATTGCCTCCAGGTTAGCCTGTGCAAAATGGAATCAAACCCTGTACCTAGAATCAACACTTGATTCATTGTTAGATTTCAGTATAAACGAATGTTTTTGGACTCCCAATTCCATTTGCTATTTTTATTTACACAAAAAGAGAGAACTTGATGCATTTTTTATGAGGCCAAAATAGAGGTGAGCATTTTAGGGCAAATCAATGGATTCTATAATACAGTTTCCAAAACTGTTTCCACAATGTAATAAAAACCTTTATCAATTCAGCCAATCATTACAGCCCTAGTGTGTTTGTATAGAATAGGAAATGTAAGATATATTAAAAGAGATATTTAAGACAATCCTTTTATCCTCCATCCCTCTGTGTGATTGCAGAACACATCAGAGGTGTAATAAACATTTACTCCATCGTTTCCCCCTATTATCTCAACAATATTTAATTACTATAAATGTTTGTCTACTCGTCCACTCAGTCACTACAGGCTCAAGGGTGATTTAATCCCACTTCCTTTCATCCTCTTTTTTTCCTTACCTCTGTCCAAGCTTCCTTCCTCCCTCCCTCCCCTCTCCTCCCCTCTCCTCCCCTCTCCTCCACCTGCATCGCTATCTTCCTACCTCCATACCTCTCCTTCCCTCTCTCCTTTGTACCTCCCTCCCTCCTCTCTCTCTCCTCTCCCTCTCCCACTCTCTCCATCCCTTCCTATCTCCCCATCTGTTGACTCCCAGCTGGGTTTGTCGTGTGCTGTGTCCCTCGTGCACGAGGAGGTCTGCAGTGCACGAGGAGGTCCATCTTGGACGAGGAGGTCTGCAGTGCACGAGGAGGTCCATCTTGCACAAGGAGGTCTGTCGTGCACGAGGAGGTCCATCTTGCACGAGGAGGTCTGCAGTGCACGATATCTGTTGTGTGCTGTACCAGCTAAAATGCACAGACGGATGAGTCACCCACTCACAATCTGCCACCACATCCTAGGATCCTGAAGGGCTCCCATGTGCACACACACACATACACAAGCAAACATGCACGCACATACACACATATGTGCAGAATGTGTACTTGCAAACTAGAGAAAGCTAGTTTGCAAGATAAACAAGAAAATCTAGCTTCATTGGTGCGTGTGTGCGTGGAGATGCTGAGCTAGAGATGCATAAATAATGCAGCCATCTAGAGAACAGGAATGCAAATGAGCCATTGGGATGGCATTCATATTTATAGTTAATCATTCAGCATTTAATGATATAGTCTCTCACCCTCTCACCTGGTCTGCCCCCATCCATAAGAAGACATAAATTATACAATTACAGATATTGTATTATTTTAAATTATTTGAATACTGGCGTAAGAGTACAGCAATAACGCCGGTTCTTACTGTTTTACTGTGAGGAACATATTTCAGGTCATTTCATCTTCTTTCTAAGTAAATGTATGTGCACCTGACACTGCTCCCCCTCCCATCCCCAGCTGCTTTGAGCAGCTCTACAGTATTTCTTTTTATAACAGTAATAGTTGGCTAGCAACACACACACACACACACACACACACACACACACACACACACACACACACACACACACACACACACACACACACACACACACACACACACACACAAACATATACTCACACACAATGATGACAATGACAATGCCGGACCTATGAACAATGTTGCCATGTTCTCCGTAATGTTGTCGGAGGAGAGGTATAAATGATAAGCACTTTGTTATGAAGCCAGGTGATCGCACTTGGGACACAGTATAACATAGAGGTTGGTTACCATAGTTACATATATTAACAGGAAACACTGTATCTAGAATGTACATAGCATTAGTGTACATTCTATGTACAAAATTGGTTTAATCAACAAATAAGGAAGTACTTCCCGATCACTAACTTTCTGATGGAGAGCTGCAAAGCCCTTAAAGTACACGTTCTAAGTATATCTTGAGGAAATACTATGTTTTTAATAGACAACACTGCAACACATGCCATACCTTTGCATTTACGCATGTACTATGCACACATGCACGCCCACACACACACGTGTCTGTCACAGAGGTGGCATCTGGTCCTATATGACTCACTGCACTCGCTCAGGGCAGAGTTGATCTGTGACGTAAAAGCGCTGATAAAAATAGAGTCATTACATCTGAGCTGAAGTCCGTTAAAGGAGCACAATGAAGGAGGAAATACTCAAAGAGACAAACACATACGCACACACACACACGTGCATCTTCCCTCACTTTTTCAAATGAACAGGACAGACACACAGACACACGCACGGACACTCACACTCATCCTCACTCACCTACGTTACTCACCTTCTAAAATGTACCGAACACACACACACACACACACACACACACACGCTATTGATTGGTTGTTAAAAGGGGAGCTGGGCTTGGCCTACCCTTCACGGCTGCTGCCCCGTCCCGGGACAGTGGTTAATGGCACCCCACACCACACCACACGCCACGCCACAATGACCTCGCCCCACAGAGGCAGGTGGAGGAGAAGGTGGAGTTTGAAGAGGGTGGACGGAAATAAATGACTTGGTGATGGAGTGTGTTTATAACATACATAAGAAGGTGAGTGGAGGTGCAAGTGTGTGTGTGTGTGTGTGTGTGTGTGTGAGAGTAATTGAGAGTATAGGCGAGTGTGTGCGTGTGTGAACTGTACAATTGAGGGTGAGTGAAGCTATGTGTGTGTGTGTGTGTGTGTGTGTGTGTGTTTCTCTGTGTACTGACCACAAGAGAGAAGGTGAGTGAAGGTGTTTGACTATTTGTGTGTACTGTAATTGAGAGATTGTGAGTGAAGAAGCCTGGGTAAGTGTGTGGGTGTGGGTGTGTTTGCGTGTGCGTGTGTGTGTGTGTGTGTGTGTGTGTGTGTGTGTGTGTGAGTGAAGATCCCTGTATGTATATATGCTCTACTTGAGCGCATGTGACTGAAGAAGCATGTGTGTGTGCAAGAATGCAAGTGCAAGAATATTGTGTTTATGTGTGATTATGTGTGTGTGTGTGTGTGTCTAGTCCCCCCCACACTAACCCTCTCTCTGCGGCCCTCCAACGCGTTAGCACCCCTCTACCCCCGGTCTGCTTTGGACACCTAAACTAAAGCACAGGATGAAGTTCTGCTGTGGTTTCCACGGCAGCAGTGGTCCTTTCCGGAGTATTAATTAGCCACGAGCCGCGCCCCGGGGAAGCTAGCCACGCGAGACACTTTGTTAGCTTGACAGCGAAACATTAGCATAGTGGTGTTGAGCTGAGGCAGTGTAATAGAATATAATGTTTTTTTTCCAAACATTGTTGTGTGTTTTGTTGTGATTCATACAGATATGAGTGACCCAAGTCATTAAAACGTCAACTGAAAAAAGTACTGCTTAAACAATACATGCTGGTCCCATTCAATTACATTCCTTGTCCCTGCCCTAATCCCATGACCCCTTCGCTGTGTGCATGTGAATGTGTGCTTTTGCAAGTGTGCATGCACATGCGATTAATGCATGCGAGTGTTTGCGGGTGTATGGGGGCCGTCGGGTATGGGGGTTAGAGGGGGGTAGTGTGGGGGTTGGTAAGGACAGATTGCTGGCATGGGGCCCATATGGACTGGAACTTGGATCTGATCCTGCTGGATTACTGAGCCATACATGGAGCCTGCTGTCACCCTGCTCTCAGGAGGAGGTGCAGGGGAGGAGGCGGAGGTGCAGGGGTGGAGGAGCATTGGGGAGGAGGTGAAGGGGAGGAGGAGGAGGTGCAGGAGAGGAGGAGCATGGAGGAGCTGGTGAAGGGGAGGACGAGGAGGCACAGGGGAGGAGCCTGAAGGAGGAGGTGAAGGAGAGGAGGAGGGGGCACAGGGGAGGAGGAGCGTGGAGGAGGAGGAGGTGAAGGGGAGGAGGAAGCACAGGGGTGGAGGAGAGTGGAGGAGAAGGTGAAGGGGAGAAGGAGGCACAGGGGCAGAGGAGCATGGAGGAGGTGCAGAGGAAGAACAGGAGGAACAGGAGAGGAGGAGCATGGAGGAGGAGTTGCAGAGGAAGAAGAGGAAGGACAGGGGTGGAGGAAGGGCAGGAGAAATGAGGAGAAACTGTAGGTTTGAGGCCAATGACTGCAATCGGAATATTGCAATCGGAATACAAAATGGTATTCCGTAAACGAACTTATTACACTTCCACACATTAATGTTAATTCCTGTATAACTGAAAACATGATGTCATTTTGTCCATGTAGACAATCTCCTGTATGTCAACTCATCCTATAACACGTTTCCTCTCCATCTCATTTCAAGCCTCCAACGTGCCAACACACATCTGGCTGGCATGTTTTGTCCCGTTTGCACGATTCAAATCACATTCCTCCTTTCTATAAATTGTGACCTTGTTACCAATGAGCCGGCATTAACCAGGGCAGCATAGTATGGTTCCTAGGGGTGTTGACTCCCAGCTGAAAGGTTCTGGGTTCAAACCCCACTGTCTGCCGCCTAACCTGTTGGGCCTCCTTGGGAAAGAGGCCTAATCCCTACCGCCACCTTTTTGACATTTATCTGAATTCGCGGTCACATTATGGATAACAGCGTCTGCTAAATTAGTAAATAGTAAAATACGAAATAAATAGGAATTTCAACGCTAGGGAGGTATGGCTGAAGGTACAGCTTGGTTATGGTCATTTTAATGTAGACTATCACCAAAAACATGACCATGTAACTGGCTACTGGCTTTCAAACTAGCCTCCTCCTCGATTTCCCGTGGTTTACTCTAATGTTTCTAACGTTTTCAAACGGCAGACAAATACTCATTCTCCAATTACAGCTTAGCGATTTTTTAAATACTTGTCCTCCTCTCTGCCTTCGCCTCTGTCCTTGAGCAGAGGTCTGTGTGTGTGTGTGTGTGTGTGTGTGTGTGTGTGACAGACAGTGTGAGCTACAGCGACAGGCAAGTGACTTTGTGTCCTAGGTGCATTATCGCGTGCCTTGCCATACCCATTGAAAAGACTAGAAGATTTAGGAGACTGGAAGAGTATGGAATGAAATGTCGTCATAAACTGTGTATACTGAACATGGCCATTCTTCTAAACCCCCTCTCACACACCTACCTAACACATTATCCTCTTCTATCAACTGAACACACACACACACACACACACACACACACAACCTAACTAATACTATACAGCATTTATGCATAGGAAGGAACTTGATTACATATAATTGAAAGCAACAGCATAACATAACCATAACATTATCTCTCTCGCAGATCCTAATGCTGCGGTTTACTGCTGACTCGTCGTGTGAAAAACCAACAACTGACTGAAAAGGTTTGGGTTATTTGGCACAATGGAGCGGTTAGTATGTGACAAGTGCTGACCTTCGCAAGCGGGGCTATTATTAGTGTCATGATTAGATAATTACTCTCTCCTGGAATAACACTCTTCCTCTGAAGTCCTGAAGAGGATGATGATGGTGATGATGATGGGACAGACAATACGAAGGTTATTCATGCAAATGGGCGTCTGAGAAACGGAGATAGGGAGCAGGAGAGAGGAGGAGGGCAGTGATTGAGCAGAGGGGAGTGACAGAGGGGAGGTAGTGACGAAGGGTAGGTACTGTAAATGGAACATAGAATGTTGGGTGAGTCAGCCAGGATCCAAGGCAGGGGGGAACCGGAGAGCAGGGAGCCAAGATGAGGCTTCTAAGGCAGGGGGGAACCGGAGAGCAGGGAGCCAAGATGAGGCTTCTAAGGCAGGGGGGGAACCGGACAGCAGGGAGCCAAGATGAGGCTTCTAAGGCAGGGAAGAACCGGAGAGCAGGGAGCCAAGATGAGGCTTCTAAGACAGGGGAGAACCGGAGAGCAGGGAGCCAAGATGAGGCTTCTGACCATGGAAGACATGAGACTGTACACATTGCTTGGGGATTTTTTTTGCGACAAAGCTGTTCTCCGGAGGTTCTTGAGCATAAATTACAGTTTACACATTCTGGCTCCTCTTAGATAGGTGTGTTGATACCAGTACACATCATCACACATGTCCTGTCACATATTGTACCCCAGCCAGTTACCAGTGACAAAATAGGCATACTATTGTGATACACAAAAAATAAACAGACATAGAAATCTACGATAAATATATCCCAATATTTAAATCATATATGCCTGCCGCACAAATTGTCATGTTCTGTAACCTTGAAACGACGTAGTGCATGGATATGAATATTGGGCATTCGTTTGGAAGATGCCCATTTCTTTCCATTCCTCCGGTGGACCGTGTGGGGGGCTGAGCTGTAGCTGTGTAGTGTGCGTTTAGAGGGCGGCGAGGTCACGGCAGACGACCGTCTAGGTAAAGACGGATTTCCGTCACAACGCACTAAACGGTTATGCAACGTTCGTGTGCAGCGAAGTAATCGCTGCCGTAGTTTTAAAAACACATAGCCTATAATGACGCTATGGCAGCGCCAGGCTACACAGAGAATTACGCTGAGAGCTGCAGAATGTCATCTGAAGGGTAGGATAGTGAAGCGATGCTCTCGATATTACGTTTTCAATCACGGTTTGCTCTCGTGGGGTATTCAATATATATTTGTAATATGAATGTAAAAGAGTTTGTATAGTGTCTACCAAATACATTTTTACAAGAACACGATCGTAAATATAATGCCCCCCCCCCCCCCCCCCCCCCCCCCCCAACCAACCCCCCAACCACCAACCTGCACCATGGTTGGTGGTGCAGTACTGCGATCCGCCACACATGATATGGATCCTGCAAGACAGGGCTGACAACCCGAGCGTCGGGTAAATACGAGACCAAACAACGACGTTGCCTCATACAGAAACCAAATAGCCTACATCAAATCAAGCATCCACACGACTGGTAGGCAACTACACCACATCACCGAAGACAGTCAGGTTACAAACGCATACAGCGACACGACGCTGTTCGACTACGTGAAAAATGCTTCAGCATGGAGCTCTTGCAAAGGGTTTGGTATGTAAACGAGAAGACACCTACCTGAGTGGCTTTGTGGAATTGCTTCTTCAGTCCCGCTACAGACATGACTTCTACACGGTGATTTTAGCCGGGGTACGTGGACTGATGCTGCAGATTACGACAGTTAAATTCGGTTCCTACTTGTGATGGCTTTCCTTGCAAATCGACGAACCCCTCAATCTCTCTGTGCCGTTGGTAACCAAAGGAATCTCTCTTTACAGCGGAGGGGGGAGGGGGGGTTGAGCAAAGCCGTGATCAGCAGGGTAGACTACTGAATGTCAAAACCACATGTCTGAACGCCGTGACGTAGGTCGTAAGCATCGTTTCTTAAAGCAGCCGTCTCCCAGAGCACGACGTCCGCATCCCAGAGTACAGATAACACGACATGATCTCTACCTCTCTCCCAAAATTTGGGTCAAAAATATCCTAAAAACCCGTCATCATATGAGAGAAGAAAATAAACCCAGCTTCGTGTATTGGGGGGGGGGGGGGGGGGGGGGGGGGGGGGTCGATGGAAATGCTGTACTGTGCATACGTGGACATGATAGAAAGGATAGAAACGACCCACGCACGACATAGACCCCTGTTGTTGTTAAAGGGGTTCATGTGAAAACGGCCCGTGGCTGCGTTTCAAACGTGTTGTTTTCCAGCACCCTGGACAGCGCCCATAACCAGGGCCAACGTGCTGCTGCTGCTGCTGCAGCTGCTGCTGCTGCTGGGACGCTGAGACGAAACTCCTACTGAAACCACATAAAACAGTCACTGGCCTCTAGGCTACTCCATGTTAACCACTAGTAAGTCGTGTCACTTCACAATTGCTGAATCCCACCAATCACTTTATTGTGAAGAATCATAAGACGAAAGTCATTGCCATCAGGATATGGATTTATTAAAAGACATGTCCACATACAGTACATTGCAGTTTTTTTTTATGCCAGATATTGCCCATTGTGGTATTTCAGCAAATATGTTTGACATTTTGACGCAGGACATAGGCCCATCTTAGCTGGGAAGTCTAGACTAGGCCTATATGGTTTCGTGGATTGCACGGTAGACATTACAAAGGTTATTTAATTGTATTATTTTAACAATTTTCCTACCTGTTGTTTTAGTTTCAAAGTGATAGTCCTTTATACGACTAAGCTGTATTTTTAACCAACTGTTAGGTGCGAAATCACATATTAAATGTGCTACTGTGTGTATTCACACGTATGTCTCTGACTCATAAACCACGGCTCTGCTTTATAAAAGAAACACGACCAATAGACCCTTTTCACAGAGGCGTCATCGTAGGACAAACACACTTATTATGGGTCTGCTACTTTTATGTACATGGGAACGTGGTCCATGATTATCTCCACTAGTTTACCTACCTGTGCCCCGAAGAGCAGAACCATAATTAGTTATGAGCGACACTTCGATCCTCTGTGAAAAGGGTCTATGACTCTGAAAAGGAAGGCTTATTGTGAGGAAGATGTGGCCAAGCCTTTGTGGATAACCTACTCCGTCCGCTAGTAGGTCTACATTTAATGACGTAGGCCTTCAACAGAAGTTGAAAGAAAATCCCAGTTTGAATATGTCATAAATAATGAATGTATAAATTAAGACAATATACAGAACATAATCTTTCGAGAAACTTTACCTCCAAACATCCAACATCAAGGCTTCTGCCAACAGTTTATGGCGATGCCACAGGAGAAAACATGTGAGTGGCGCCATCTGGTGGACAACACGACAACATGCATTTGAGCGACAAAGAAGTGGTTAAGGCAATACATTATTGTATGTACCCTATGGTTTATTTGTCTTCAACATCAGAACAGAAGAAGCCTTAACCATTAGTATTTTGGTCAGATATTCAAAGGCAATATTTTTGTTTATGGTCAATTACAATAAAGTGGGCTAATCTCAATAATGAAGTAACCCAAACAATTATTTCCAAGAACACAAATAAATAAAATGATCAATAACTAACAAGAAACATGCCATCAATAAGAAAGAAATTGTCAAATAAATATATGTATTTATTTATTTATTTATTTATTTAGTAGCCTATAATGAACAATGAATCTATGCTGCCACCTTGTGGTTGTAAGTTATTAAAGCATTATACTAGGCTTTTATAAATGCATAAACTGACACGATACAATTTGTGCCGTCTGACAGTAAATAAATGAGCTCAATCCTGTAAATATAAAAAGAGACTAATAACTATCAACAGTTCATAAAAATGGACAGCGAAGGCTGAAGTGCTTCTTTAAGCCACAATCCTGTTTTAAGAAAACAGGCTATGTCATGAGCTCATCAATGCGTTGAGCGTTAAGGATTTTGCTCATTGACACGTCAAAGTCCCCCCCCCCCCCCCCCCCCCCCCCCCCCTCCAATGCAGAGAGGGAATCAAACCAGCAGCCATAAGCCACTATAGGCCTACCACCAGCTGTGGATCCAGACCTGTGTCCCCCGGGTTGAGTCCTTATCCATGCTAACAACACAATACTTATAGCAATTTGTAATGTTCAATGTCAGAGCAGAAAACAATAGGGTTTTCTCTTCCTAAGAAGAAGCAGATGTTAGCTATACATCACAGAGGTTGTCACTGACCTACAAGCACAGATCCTAACTGACTTGCCACGCGAACAGCCTCGGACGACAACAGTGATGGAGCGCTCGTGGCCCACGGCTCAGAGCTGTGTGTGTGTGTGTGTGTGTGTGTGTGTGTGTGTGTTTGTGTGTTTGGTCCAAAGTGCATTTTGTCTTGACCACCGAGACAATAACTCTTCAATGTGAGCGAGCAGACAGATGTGGAGATGAACTCAATTGTTACCGGACATCGCTCTCATCTTTCTAGGATGACCACCACCACTCTTTCGTCTCCGCCCACCTCCCATACCACCTGCGTGGAGCTGGGGTTGGAGAGAGGAGCTGTTCACATGTAATTGAGAAAAGTTTGGGGAGTGCTTTCCATCAAGTCCTCCAAACAATGTGTTTGTGCGTTTCAATTCTCACATCGCACTCCTGATTATGTTTGTGGTTTGATATTCAATACGGATGTCCTGTCAAAAGTTCACAATAAAAGGTAATTTGGATTTCTTTCTATACTTGTACACTTTCCCTGTTATCACAATGGTACATTTATGTCCTCCTTTTGTTCTGTCCCTATGCCTTGATGGAAAATGTGATTATCACATGTATGTCGCAAAATAATGTCCTACAAAAAATCGTGGGTTGGTGGAAAAGCCCTGAGTTAGGGCAGGAAATGTAATAGGGTTAGGGCAAGGGTTCTCTACGTTTTTGAAGTCCAATGTTTAGCTTACACATATATATCCCACAATACTTACACAGGTCTTATACAAGACCCCAGGTTGACTTTTAACATTAAAATGTGTGTTTGACAGAAACATTCATTTTTCTTGTTATTATTCTGTATGTGTTGGGGTCTTAATAATGGGGTTGCCAGTCAGAAAGGTTGAGAACTCTGGACTATTGTATATATTATATTTATTTATAATTCCCATACTGCAGTATTGTACATTTACAACACATTGTCTACTGCTTTGACACAGTGACTTGAGACAATGGAATGTATCATCTTTTTACAGTCTTGCAGTTTATGGAAAACTACAATGTATTTGTACCATCAAACATTTTCCTCTTTCAGTTATAAAACCTACAAGAGATATGTGTTTCATGTATTTAATGTATTGTGCTTTGATTGGCCCATCAAACAAAGCTTGTAGACGCAGAAAGCCTGAAATAACCAATGTAAACCAAAGAATGGCGAACCATGTGATTCTAATGGAATGATACCAACTGGCCGCACGCGTAATGAAAAACATGGAGAAAAAATGCGTGCAAGGCGAGCTGCGATAATAGTGGCCCTGCGGTCATTTGTCACACAAACCGCAAGCCACGTCGCCAGGGACTCATCAGGGCCACGGTCAAACATGTGTGTGTGTGTTTTATGAGGTCTGCTAACCTTAACCCTGCCCACCTCCAACACACATGCACACACACACACACACACACACACACACACACCTCACCTTACACCACTCAAACATGCTAATGCACCTATGCTGCGCTCTAATTGGTCCCAGCGATGCGCGCCCTGCTCCACCTGTGTTTGCGGGAGGCCTGGAGCCGCGGCCGGGCCGTGCCACTGTGTGCAAACGCCACGAGTCAGAGAGCGCGAGAGCGGGGCTAATGTTATGCAAACAAACACTTCTTTGTTGTTCGGCAGTTCTTGTGCCTTCTTCCCCGCCAGTGTACGAGAGAGGATGGAATAAAGACGAGGGAAGAGGGAGGGGGGAGGAAAAAATAGAGAAATGGCGGGTAGGGGGTGCCGGGCGGGCCGGGTAGGTGGGCTTTGAATTCATTAGTGTGATTACCAAAGGTGTGCTACTTTTTTGGAAGCGCTGTGTATGTGTGTTCCTACCCTACAAACTTAAGCCCCACTAATGAGGACTGGAGAAGTTGCAGTCCACGTGGGAAGGTGCTTCGAAAGCCCCTCTAGACCCTGGAACCAAGTTATGATTATGCATAAATACAGTGTGAGAACAATGGCTGAACGCAGGGCTGCATCGCCCAGGACCAAAACCCCATTATCCACGATTCATTACTTCTGCTTCTCCTCCGTAATGTTACCACAGCCGTGATCAAAGCCTCCATCCTACACCACGGTTGTTATTGAACGGTGGAGATATTGCTTTGACCAGACCTTCCCTCTTCAGACACACACACACACATACACACACACACACACACACACACACAAACACTCTCTCCCGGGAGAGTCAGGAGTATTACGTCCCTCTGTTGTACAACAATACCTGTGCACACAAACATCCACCTTGCTTATCCGCTGGTACTCTGGACCCCGGGGGAGGCGGCGGCATTACCGGCCAAAAGCTCCACACACACTCCAATGATGCGGCTGTCGTCCCGGCACCGTCCCGCTGTCTCTCTCTACCTCTCTCTCTCTCTCTGGTATAGCCTGGAAGACAGCGGACTCCTTGTTGCTGAGAGCTGAGGAGATTAGAGACGAGATCAACCCTGCCCTACCCTCCTGACCCCCATGCCCCCCACCCCACACACATATACAATCCTTCCATCCCTTCTTCACCCAGGGATCTCTGACCGTGGCTTACAGCAAGGCGGTGGCCATAAGCAAAGGTTTTAGAAGGTGAGTCCATTGAAGAGCTGGGGCACAATAAGGAGGACGGAGAGTTTGGAAGGATAGAAGATAAATAAGAACAAGCAAAAGGGTTGAGGAGGAGGAGGTGGTGGACCAATGACTCTTCCTACAGCAGGCTATAGGGGTTCTCCTGGGGGATTTAGTCGCGTGCCGATTCTGTAACTTTTGCTCTTACCATGGAGAGCTCCTCTCTCTGCCAAACACCGCTGGCTTACTGCATGACATAGAAAAAGTGCTGCAGTTGACCCTGCTACTCTGCATCCTCCCCCTGCCCATGATTTATATGAGATGCTCCCTTTGTGGTACCTTCAGGTGGGCCTCACGTCCACACATAGCCTGCTTCATTTCAGGTCTGGAGCTCTCTTTTTAAAGGTGGTGTTGGATTTAATGCAGTCAGTATCATCTGTCGGCAGGATATGCCAGTGGTCAGGGATTTTGACTCCCAGCTGAAAGGTTCTAGTTTTGAAACCCAAGGGCAACAGTCTACCTTTAGGCATCCTTGAGCAAGAAGCCTGACCTCTACTTGCTCAATAATGACACTATTAAAAACATTACAAACATTATATGTCACTTCTGATCAAATTCACTTCAATAAGTCTAGTTTTTTCATACTAATTGAGAGGGACACAATTTCAATAACCCACTCTTGACGTTTCACATCTTTGTCAGCAACAAGTCAATACCCCAGATAAACATCCTCTTGTTCTGACGCTGTCTTCAAATGCAGAGTGACCCAATTAATCATCTCTTTCATTCGTTTCCCCTCCACTGAAGTTGTTACCACGGCGATAGCAGGACAGCTATGGGAGTCTGGGGGAAGTTTCGCTGAGCTACACCCACCTCTGGAAACACCACAACACCGTCATCCCCCCCGGACCCGAAATGCAGGACAGGAAGTGTGAAGAATATCGTAAACATGCTGCATTATACATTTGACAAAGGCACACATTTGGCTGTCACACACACACACACACACACATACACACACACACACCTTGTTGAGTGGTTTTTATTTTAAACAGTGCCAAGTGTCTGCGTGATAGCACAGATATCAAAGCAATATCAAAGGATGGCGGCGTATTGGCAGCGGGCGCCGGGAGAGAGCGGAGCGGGAAACTGTGTCAGGGAACCAGAAAGAGAAGAGACGCCGCGGTGTGAAACTTCTTGTGGCGGTGGTGGGCGGCGGTGGGCTACAGCTGGCGAGGATGGGCGGTACCGTGTGTGCGTTTGTATGAGTGATGGTGGGGGGTGTCACTGTTTGAGTGTGGTCCTTAGACTGGTCTTCGTAAAGGTGCTTCTAGCACTACACACCAGGTCACACAAGCTGTGTGTGGATGTGTATTTAGCGAAACATACATGCAAGCACAACGTGTGTGTCTGTTTGTGTGTGTGTTGACACAAGTATGCATTCATAAAAGTATAAGTAAATGCTCAGACATGAACACGCGTATGTACATGCACAACCATTCACACAGGTACGTATGTGTGGGTATACATACAGGCTCCATCTCTCTCTCTAAGACACATATACATACACACCTCAACAGCTTTAATCAACCTCAAATTCAACTCATGACCCCCCTCCAGGAACCCCCCCCCCCCACCTCTAATCTCCAGGAAGGGAAGAAAGGGAGAGAAATCCCCTGGAAGAGAGAGATTAAAGAGAGAGGGGGTGAGATAGAGAGAACAGAGATAAAGGCAGGTCAGACATGGAGTGACTCTGGGGTTGTTTGTGTCGGGGGGGGCCAATGAAAGGGAGGAGGAGATGGGGCGCGTTAGGACCCCGTGATCAGAGTGACTCCCACGGGATGGGCTTCTTAATGAGAACCATAAAGGACCCAGACGACAGGGAGGGGGGGACAAGAAAGACAAGAGATGGGGGGGGGGGGGGGGGTTATTTCTGCTGGGAAATACAGAGAGAGAGAGAGAGAGAGATAGAGAGAGAGAGAAATAAACAGAAAAAGAATGAGAGAGCGAGATGGAAGGAGGAATCATAAATCTTTGAATTGTATACATTTTAATATGAGGAAGACATTTGGGAAAGAGAGGGTGAGAGGGGGTGTGGGAGTCGTTTTAACATCTTTACTGGGGTGGAGGGGGGAGGGAGGGGGGCAGAGCCAGGTTAATTAACCCCGGGGGGGGGAGGGTAGTCGTCTGAGGAGCGTCCTTATTTAAATATGTCACAGAGAGAGCTAAGAGTGTTAACATGATGGCACCGCAGCACAGACACATCTGTAATGCAAACCAATACAATAACCACAGATAGAAGAGAGACACAGAGTGAGAGAGAGAGAGAGAGAGAGAAAAGATAGAGAGAGAGAAACAGGGGAACTGAGAGGAAAAAGAGAGAGAAGGGGTGAGTGGTGGGGGGCTCTTCCAAGCTAATTTGCGTGTGTGAGTGTGTGTGTGAGTGGCACCAGTGTGCTGTTGCCACTGTATCCCCAGTGTGCCAACAGATTTCTTAGAGTTATTAATGTTTGTCATTAGCAGCATTACGCCAGAGGACAGTGACTAGGAAGTTAAAAAAATAAAATAACCTAAATTATAATAATAAAAAAATAAATGTGCAGAAATGTACATGGGACACATATTGACAATAGCTGTCCCCTGGGTGCTGGGGAGGAAGAGAGGATGCAAACTATGTTAATGAATGGTAATTAACCACCAGGGTTCCACTCTCTCCCACAGCCCGGCTAAATTGGTCCCAGAGTTGCAGCGGGAGAGACAGTCCTGGCCCTAATCCTTTATTATAAAAAGATAAAGGAAAACGACATCATTAGCATATGTGTGTGTGAGGGGAGGGGAGGGGAGGGTGGGATTAAAAAAGTGGAATTATTTCTTGTTAATTCCTGAACGGATCGCTCTACACACAGACACACACACACACACATCAGTTAATTGTACATAAAAAGAGAGAGAGAGTGGAAGGAAAAAAAGGAGAAGGAAAGGCCAAAAAGAGAGGGAAGGAGGAAGGTATGAGAAAGGATGACTGAATGATGAGGAAGGAGAAGGAGTATGCGGTCTCTGGAGTTGAAGGGCTGACTCAAGGACAAGAGGAGACAGAGATCAGGGTTAATATTCTAAACTAATAACGAGAGAGAGAGGAATTGATATACGGACAGAGAGAATAAGTGAGGAAAATATAGAGATAGAGAGATAGGGAGGAGAGAGAGGAAAAGAGAAAGATAAAAAGTAGCCATGTCAAGGGTTGGACTTTTTACAGTTATTTTTACAGTGCTGTGTGTATGTGTGTGTATGTGTGTGTGTGTGTGTGTCTTGTTAATTGTGTCAACAGTGAAGGTCGCTCATTACCGATGGGAACTCCAGATGAAATGCAGCTGTCAATGAAGCCGGAAGCCGGAAACCTTGCCGGCTTCAGGTTATAAACACACACTGGTTTTACTAATGTAAAATATCTTTATTTAAAAATACAGCAACAACAAACACACGGCTGTGTTACATAATTGAGTGGTGTTCTGTCAGTGAACAGACACACAAAAAAACATCTAAAATGACAAATATTTATACATAAATAAAAAACATGACATCTTTTTTTTACAGGAATTGATTTTCTTAGAGATGTGAGCAGCAAGGTTGTGTAGCATCTTCAAAAAAACTGGAGGATAAGGACAGATGAAATAAGGTCCTCTACTACAGGAAACATACGCACCATACTGTACAGTCATAACGCTTTGAGAAAGTGTTGACTTGGCATCCCTGGGTCAAGTCCCCGCACCCTAAAGTCCTTCATATGCTCACCAAATTAGGAGGAGAAAAAGACAGGGTAGGGTGCACAAAAACAAGAGGAAAAAAAAGGAAGAATGGGTGAGAAACAGGAGAAGAAGGAGATGTCTAACTTAAGCATTGGCGTAAGCACTTGCCTTATCACCCTCAGGGCTACGCAGCGAGAGAGAGACACACAGAGTGTGTGAGAGAGAGGGAGAGAGTGTATGGCTAGGTGGTGTAAATTAGCTTGGTGCTAAAGGGCCCCCCACTTGTCTGACAGATAGAGTGAGCCAAGCGCTAACACAGATGTCGAGGGCTAGTGTGCCAATGTGGCTCCGGGCGCGCGTTGAGTGAGCGGCCCGGCGAGCTAGCCGACAGCGCTCCACCTGCAGCAAATATTAGCTCTGCCACCACCGCCTAAGCTAACGCCTGGCCACGGCCCCGACGGCCCCCCATTGAGAAGTCTGGAGAGAAACAGAGAGAGAGATTGAGAGAGAGACAGAGAGAAAGATAGAGAGAGAATGGAGGAGAGAGGGAGGGAGAGAGAGAGAGAGAAAGAGCTAGAGAGAGCTAAAGCAAGAGAGGGAGAGCGATTGAGAGAGAGGAGGGAGAAAGCAAGACAGAGGGAGAGATAGAGAGCTAAAGCAAGAGAGAGAGAAAGAGAGATAGAGATAGAGAGAGAGGGAGAGAGATAGAGGGAAAGGATGACAGTTTCTTCCCGCCTCAGCCCGGGGAGTCAGGCGTTTTCGCTGACTGGTGTAGCAAGCGCGGCGAGCTCTTCTGTCAGCACTTTCCTCTCCTTCATCTTCACACGCACTGCCTCCATTAGCTGGCCAGCAGAGGGGATCTGCAGGGGAGGGACGATGGAGGGATAGGGGGAGAGAGAGATAGATGGGGAGAGGAAAAGCGAGAGGGTGGAGGTTATAGGCGATTTGAAAAAAAAAGTACATAAAAACCCAGTACTGCTAAGAAACAACCCAGTACTACAAAAAAAAAGAAATGGTCGTACTAAAGCTAGTGGTAAAACACAAGACCGTTTTCTGACACCTGGCAGATTTTTGGACGGTGTGTTTGCTGCTTTTTGTAAGCGAGACAACAGTTCCTCAGCTTTGGTCCGACGGCCTCGGAGGAAACCTTTGAGGGACTGTGTTTAAAAAAGAAATGCCTCCTCAGAACACAACACAGACAAGAGCAGGTGTTTGAGAGGGTAAGCGCTCTAAGTCTACTGGGCCGCTTAGTTTTTTAAACCACCCGCTTCTTTGGAGTCATAGGGAACCCGGGAGAATGAGAAACACAAACCAAAACAAACAACCCTAGTGACGACAGAGAGTTGGGGAACAGTACTGAGGGGGAAAGCCAACTTCCCCTCTGAGCTGGGGCTGGTGTCGGATTTTATCGACACAGCCGACACAAAGACTTCATGGCTATTAGGGTGGATCAGAGACTAGTGATGAAGAAATACTGTACATTAACATTCTCATCAACCATGCACAGGATTGTTTTTGCCAATTGAGGAAGTAAAAGGGTAAGCTAAATGTGATCCCAGTCAGATGGAAGACCTTCACTTCCCAGACTAAACACTGTCTCATACATATATCTGAAACACCAAACATTTTCCTGTGTGCGTATACAAAAACGTTACATGAAAGAACTATAAAATATTGAGCTTTTACAGAAAGACAAGAGTATTCACATGACACAACAGAATGTGCAAGCAATTCGTGTGTGTACGTGTTTTATGTGTGTGTCGGCGTGTGTGTGTGTGTGTGTGTGTGTGTGTGTGTGAGAAGGAAACAGTCCCACCAGTGCAGGGCGCATCAAACACACATCCATACTCCTTAGGGAGATCTACACCACAGTATGTGCTGAGACATCTCACTCCCTGCACACTCTGGAGAGATGAGGCTCTCACACACGCACACGCATGCACACACACACACACACACACACACACACACACACACACACACACACACACACACACACACACACACACACTCTCTAATCATGTAACTCCAGCTACTAACTACTAAGCAAACAAACTGAAATGGAGACAGAGCAACAGCACTGAGACAGCAGCATCTGGTTCATTAAGGCTGTGATGAAGCGTATGTGGTGCGTGGTGAAACGGACAAGTGTATTGGAACTTGTGGTGGAATAGTGTTTCTTAAAAGAACAACAACAATGTGTTTGGACACTTTGGTCACCAGAGTAAGCAATTGTATTGATTACTGTGTGGGAGGTAAAAACTCTGCTTGATAAAAAGTTATTGATATGACACAAACAGTGACACACACACGTAAACTAAACCCAAAAATATCTGCATGCAAAAAAACACAACAGACATAGTGATAGAGAAAATGAGAAAGAGAATAAGGGATGGATCGAAATGGAGAGATAGAGAGAATGAATGACTCTCTCTCCTCGCCCTGAAGGGCCGTCTGCGCTGGGCTGTGATACAGCTGCTCCACCGGCTCCCCTGAGTACTAGGCGCTAGAGCCGTGTGCGCTAACAATATGCTACAGCCTGTTTAGCTAGTACCCCTTGTCCCCTTTGGCTGCCACCCCCCACCCCCCCAACCGCGCTAGCGTTAGTGTTAAGCAATACAATCTCTGTTTGGCGGAAGTCCCTGTCCCCTTGGGCGGTGCTACGATAGTTTACATTAAGCTAGGCTAACTTAGAGCCATTACTATTCAACAGGCCCTGCAGAGCGGTGCTTCTGTCTGGCGCATGGGCTTCTTGCTAACGCTAACGGACTGGCATGGTGAGCTGCTGACAACCTGGGGGAGGGAGGGAGGGAGGGAGAGAGAGAGAGCTAGGGAGAAATTGAGATAGAGATAGAGATAAAGAGATGGAGAGGGAGGGAATGGCAATTGAGAGAAAGAGAAAATATGTGTGTCTGTGTTTGTGGCTTTATGTGTGTGTGTGTGTGTGTGTGTGTGTGTGTGTGTGGATACATAAAGGCGGGCCTAGGAAACAAAATGTATTTTTATGAGCCAATTAAATGGCCCGGGTATTCAAGGGCCCCGGGCGCACCTGGAGGCCAGGCTCGGCTCGTCTGTTGAACCACCCCGGCAACCATTGTCAGGTAATGGCCTCACACAAACACCGCCAAACACTTCTTAAAAGACCCATCATTCCCTCGCTTCGGCCTTGTGCCGCTTCAGAAAGTGAAGTGTGATTGTTTTGAAGGGCAGCCGTTTGCTGAGAGGAAAAGATAATGAGAAGGAATCCAGAGATAAACCACACAGCCACCGTAAAAGGGCCACCTAGTAAAGGACAGAATCTGAGGGATTTCAGTTCACGCTCACAAAGACACAACACAAGTGATCAACATTTACTGTAGATGATTAATAGGGTGGTAATTATAGGGTCTGGGTTCCCCTGTTTAAGGTTAACTCTCGTAATTATACAACCATTTCAAACTTGATTGTATATTTAGAGATGTAGAATTGAATTTATGGCCAGCTACACACAGAAGGAATTCCAGGTACACCTGTGCATTCATTTTCAAGACACTAGATTGAGAAAAAGGGTTCAACACAACAAGTAATTCAAGTGAAAAAAAAAAAAAAAAAGCAAAATTTTCACTCTTCTTTGTTGTTTTTTTTGACGCATGCAAACATGTGGGAAAGCAAGACATTGAACATATCGGTTTTTTTTCAGTGAAATATGTCCTCAAAGTTATCTTTTGAAGACTTTTGCAAATAATCGGTTTACCCGCCTGTACTAGTTTGGATTATACCAGGCAACAAACGCAGTCATATCGATGAGTGGTGAACATTTTTTTTACAGACATGCGCAAGGAATAGCAAAGGGGTTTTCATTATTGGTAACACAAAAATACTCTTAACAAGTTACTTTTCTCATTAGATAATGCTGTAATGTAATAAGTTACTTTTTATGGCAGTAATCTTGGAATATAACAAGCTACTTAAAAGTAACACTACCCAATGCTGACAACCTTTTTAAGAATCAGTTTCAAACACATTATGCAAAGCGGTCTACTGCAACCAATGTCAGAAGAATTCAATTTCTAGGAAAATGTATTACATTTTTGAAGTAGTTATTTATATGAGGAAGTAAATTTGTAATTTTCCAGTAGATCCTTGCCACCTAGTTATACTGATACGGACATCTGAATCACCTGATATAACCGGTATAATAACCATGTCCCCTTGCAGACAACGCCATCTCCGATCTAGGCCAGCGCTCAAGGTAAGACAGTAGTTACACTTAGTTCTCATGATCACAGGGGAACCGAGAACAGCCTTTTCTGATCTTTGATCTTCCCACTTTTTGTTTGAAAATCAAATTCATATAGACCGGGGGGAATAAAAGAAAACAACAGCCGCGTTGTTCTAAGGAGAAGCACAAATGCACCCTGGTAAAAAAGCCTTGCATTTGATTATTCCTCATAATGAATATGTCACATTTGCAAAAGGAGGGCCCAGGTAAGTATCTCCCAAGCACTGATAAGCTTGTTCTCTCTCTCTTTACCTCCTCAGTAATTACCTAGCAGCGCTGCAGTGATGCAGATCCCCTCTCTCACCTTCCCTTTAGGCCACTAGAGACTGATATGAAAGGGAATTGGACCCTTGGGGCCGTGGATATTGTAATAAAAAAAAATGCTCTCCTATTCTTGATATGTTGTTTGGGAAACTCCATCTCTGTGTGTGTTTGTGTTATGATCTGTGTATGTGTGTGTACGTGTGTGTGTATGTGTGTGTATGTGTCTGACCTAAATACACTGCAGCTTAAACAGAGGAACACCGGGTCTTTGTCTTCTGCTCATTAGGTGTGGAGGACAAGGTGATCAACGTTGAGGAGCAGGGGGTGTTAAATACACACACACACACACACACACACATACACACACACACACACACACACACACACACACACACACACACACACACACACACACACACACACACACACACACACACACACAACCCTGGTTTAACATGCATGCATGCATGCATGACTTCAACACCTTCACCTTTCTGAACCCCTAGTCCTCCACCCAATACCTAATACAGATGAGTGACAGTCGCTTGTGGTTTTATGTGTATGTGTGACTACGTATGTGAGTCTGGTCCAATCATGGTGTTTGTGTGTTTTTCATCAAATGGATCAATCTGTTCACCTGTATGTTAAACCTGTGTGTGCCATCTCCATCCAAAGAACAAAATGTACAAAGTCATTATAATACAAGAGGGCTTGAACTGAACACGACCTCATAAACAACAGCAAAAAACATACATTCTTCTGTGTGTGTGTGTGTGCTGGATGACCTTGATGATGTCATTTCCAGCAGTGTCTACCTCAACAATGTCACCTTTTCAGTGTGGAGCTGTCCTCTTTATTCTTCCATTCTATTTCTGGGCTCAAGCCCGCCGCCCAGTGTGCGCCACACACACACACACACACACACACACACACACACACACACACACACACACACACACACACATTAGCGGACAGACAGACACACACACACACACACACACACACACAAAGTTATGTTGCTGTGTGTGTGTGTGTGTGTGTTTGTGTGTGTCAAATAATGTTCATTTAGCGTACACACAAACACACACACACACACCACAGAAAAAGGCAGCGTAACAAGCTAAATGAGATATTTGGATATTTGTGACAAGTGTAAATAATACAGAAGCTGGGTCTGAATGAGCCCTGTGATATCCCTCAGGGGGACCACCACACACCTTCCCCCCACCACACCACCCACATATTTACAGTACAAAGGCTCAGTTTGAGTCCCCTGTAGACACACGCACACACATGCTGACACACACACGCACAAATTCTAACACAACATCTCAGACAAATACTCACACGCATGCAAAGGCCTACACTCTAATACACAGGCACAATCAGATACACACACACAGACACGCACACACTTGCACACAGACGTACACACACACACGCCAAAACACACACACACATCGAGAAAAGAAAGGGAAGAGCAGAGCGTGACTGATTTAATTAGCCTAATCATTAAATGGGGCTTAATTAGAGTCACTTTCCTTCACAGGAAGGAGAGGGGACTCCAAGCCACTGCTGCTTGTCATTACAGCAGAATAATGAGGCAGCGCACGTGTGTGTGTGGGTGTGAGCGTGCGTATGTGTTAGCACGCTGAGGGGCCCCTCAGCGTGCCAACACACACACACACGCGCACACACACACACACACACACACACACACACACACACACACACACACAGAAAAGCGCGAAACAAAAGGAGAGCGTTCTTGCGGCGCGACGCTGAGCTTTTCATGTGTCTTAATTCCTGCCGTTACCAGTCATGGCGCCCTGCAGAACGCGTTAATACGGCCCAAAGTGGCGCCTGAGAGGGGCTCCACCCACGCGCGGCTCCAAACACAACACACAGCAGTCTTTCTTCTCTCAAGGAACCGTAAGCCACATACGGTGGTTCTGTGCAGTTGTTAGTGAAAGGGTAGTGGGGGTGGGGGGCTGGTGAGGGTAGGTGTCTCTTACATGACATGAATGTAAAAGCAGGGTAGTGTAGTGGCTCGGGGGTTCGATCCCTGCATGTCTGCGGCATTACCTGTAAGCATCCTTGAGCAAGATACGCTAACCCCCCAACCTGGCTGCTTCTTAATGACCTGTATCAGAATTCACTGTAAGTGGCTATGGATAAAGGCTGCTGAATGATTACATAGTAAATAGTAGCTCAAGGTCTCAATTAAAAGGCAGCAGTCCTTCTAGGTCTCTCTGAGAGAAGACCTGCTGAAGGCCGAGGCTGCGAGAGGGTCATGTGTTGTAGTGTATCGCAAGTATCCATCGCAATGCAATTTGTGTTCCCTTACTACCTGTGAGCAGTGTACGCCAGTTAACAGTCCCCGGAGCAAGAACAACAACAACATGACAAGAAGAACGATAATAAAGACAAGGAGAATCAATATGGAGTTGTTTGACTAAGAATTTGGCAACGCAATATACGAAACATGGAACGGGAATGGAAATGAGAAGTCCCTCCCTCTCTCACTTCTCACCGCTAAACCCATGTAACTGAAAGTCCTGCCATCACTCTCTCTCTCTCACTCTCTTTCTCTCTCTCGCTATTTACGCACCCCGTTTCCAGGCGTTCCACGTCACGATGCGAAGGCCTGGGAACGGGGTTATCACAAGACATGCTCCGCAGCATGGGAGACATCAGCGTTATGTCCAGGCTCTGGTGACAGACCTGCGGCTGATCACATGCAAGCCGCTCTCTCTTGGGGGTCGTTTCGGGCCCTTCATCTGAAAGACCCCTCTCCACCACCACCCACCACCCACCCTGTGCTCCCTACACCTCAGTAAAACCCAAGCCATTGTCCTCTCATAAAAACAAGCCAACACACTCAATGCCTTCTTAAATGTTATTGTGCCGTCGTGAGACTTGAGTTCGCTGTCCACGTGTGTGTGTGTGTGTGTGAAGATAAATTGAGTTAAAAAAATGATCGAGAGGGGAATCTTGTGTTTATAGGTGTGTGTGTGTGTGTGTGTGTGTGTGTGTGTGTGTGTGTGTGTGTGTGAACACCTAGGTTTCCTCCTCTGTTCATTATTGGCTAGCAGGAGAAGCCAGTCATTTCCCTGTCTTCATAAAGAGCAGCCCATTAAATCCTACCTCCAGTCAATAATCAGGACTCCACAAATAAACCAAAGGCAATTAAATCAATGCTTCCCCGGCCCCGCTGCCGGACCCTGTGGCCCCGCGTGGACACTCCATCTTCCCCACTAGCCTGCACACACATACACATATATATATATATATATATATATATAGACACACACACACACGGCACACAGAGACACACAAACACATAGCTACACTTAAGCGTGCACACTCACACAAAAACACTCACAGCCACAGGCAAGTATGCACGCATTTGTCCATACAGACTTGCACACATCCACCCACCCACCCACCCACACACACACACACACACACACACACACACACACACACACATTTGGCCTGCTGAATGATGAGATGGCCCAGTGTGTCCCTGGGTGGGGGTCCTAGAGCGCTGTGATGGCGGTAGGGCTGTCTCTCTGCTGGGACAGCTAGCCAGTGATTTCATTATCTCCACCAGAGGAGCTCAGAGTTACATCGGCCATGAAGCCAATGTTTCATTTGGTTCTGAGTGGACACGGGGGGCAGGCCGGGGATTTTAGCGCTCCTGGACCCCCCTGGTGGATCACCGACGCTGCTCCGCAGGTAAGGGGGCGCATTAAATCAAACTCACACACAAGCGCTCAGACACACACATACACACACGTAATACTTACATAGACACAAATAGATACACAGACACTCACACACACCCACTACACGCACATACACACAGAATATAAGCACAGACTTAGACACACACCCACACTACACAATACACACACACACACACACACATACAGAGTATAAGCACACAATACTATAAGCACACAGACACACACCCACTACACACACACCACATACTACGCACATACACACACAGACCTCATATGTCTCACATCTAGGCACCATTTGTTTGCGTGGTACTCTCTGTCAGTCTGCCATCCTGTCTGGCCGCTAACTAGTGTGCGGCGGCGGAGGTCTCTGCTTGTTATGTCAACAGGACAGCGATGCTGACAGGGACAGTGCTAGGAGGCCGGGGTGGATGGCAGGACAGCAGGCTGACTGATGGCTGAGCTATTGACAGGGCCACTGAGATAATAAAGTGCTGTCCCTCTGGCAGTTCCATTAGGATCACACATGGTGACAGCAGCATAGTGGCTCGAGAGAGGGGGAACACACACACACACACACACACAGACAGACAGACAGACACACACACACACACACACGCACATCTTCTCAGTGACAGCTAGTCAGTCATGGCCATGGATCTCTCTCTCCCCCTCTCCCGCACTCTCTCATCTTTTCTCACAGTCTATTTCTGTCACTGTCGCTCTTTAGCTGAGGAAGACCGTGCATGTGTGTTTGTCCATGTGGGTGTATGCATCAATGCCCGGTAGGGCCAGCATCACATCACTATTAGGAGTGTGCGTTATTAGTGTCACATGGGGGTGACAGGCCAGGCGGTTTCCCTCCACACATGTTCCGCATGGCGAGACCTTCTGCAGATACGATGACAGGGGAGAACCAATGGGAAGGGGGGGGGGGGGGGGGGGGGGGGGGGGGGGGGGGGGGGCATAACTCTCCACTCACTAGGGCTCCCAGGGGCTTTTTGTCAAACACAAAGCATAATGTGAACCTTGAACTCACTACCTGTTCTGTCTGCGGCATCGTGGTTACGGAGAGTGTTGCATTAGCACGCAAACGCTCGACTGGTGACAAACGGTGGTGCACTCCCCTCCCCCAGGGAGCTCCACAGCCTGTCCTACTGACGTACTCTACAGACCCGACTTGTTGCTGTTGAGCTCAATCACTTGTATAAGATCAGATCAAACAAATTAGAAATAAAAATACGTGGGACATGTACGGCACGACACAGCTTAGAAACAATCAGACAATCTGCATTCACGTCTGGTGCGTTAATGCAGCTGTTTAGATAAGCCTGATTTGTATATGCCGATGATATGCAGAAGCCATGATTATCAACACAACACGAAACAAAACTGCATTTCCCATCCAGTTGATTTGGACACACCGGTTAGCTCATCGTTTCGGAGAGCTAACCGCTGAGCTAATCCTCTGACGGTGTCAAAATGACCCCTTGGTCACAAACAAACAAACCAACAACAAACACCTGCATGTATTCTCTCCCAGCACAGGACACCTCACACCTGGTGTGTGTTTGATCACTCCTGGAGAACAACACAATAAATATATAAATAAAACCTAGAAGAGACAGGCGAACAAGTGCGTGGGAGGGAGCAGGCAGCAGCAGCAGCCCTGGTTGTGACATGTTTCTTTACACCAGAGGTACAAGACAAGGCCGACAGACAGCGGAGAATAAGAAAAACAAACCACCAAAAAAACACACAACTGACGTGATCAAGGTGGGAAAAAGTCCAGGGTGTGTGGGTGGAGGGAGAGGGGAGAGAGGAGGGGAGGCCTAGCTGTCCCAACGGTCCCTTGTTGCAAACCAGGGGCTAGTCTCAGCCTTGTCATCCTACACTCCTCTCCCCTCCTTAACCACCACCCACCCCCCTCCATCCCATAACCCCCCTCTGCCCACTGAAAAACGTCGATAGCAGGCTGCCGGTGGCGGGGTCTCTGGTGGATGCTAGCTCATTCTCCCGACATCGACAGGCCCCCGCCCAATCAATATTTAGTTCCCCACTAACAAGCTGCCTTAGGGTCTGAGAGACATACAGAGAGGCAGGGGAGAGAGAGAAAGAGAGAGAGAGGCAGGAGAGAGAGAGAGAGAGGCAGGGGAGAGAGAAAGAGAGAGAGGCAGGGGAGAGAGAGAGGGTGAGAATGAGATAGAAAGAAAGGAAGAAAGAAATAAAGAAAGAGAGAGAGCTAGAGCTAGAGAGAAAGAGAGCGAGGGAGAGAGAGAGAGAGAAAGAGAGAGAGAGAACTGGGACCCAAGAGCTGTCCAGCTAGAAGCGAAAAACATGGATTGAGTAGTGCGTGTGTGTGTGTGTGTGTGTGTGTGTAGGAGGGGCCGAGGGGTTGGAGAGGTCAGGAGCAGATCTGGGGAAGAGAACAGAGTCTAGTGTGTGTCGCTGTGCGGAGGCGACGCATGAGTGCCCGCGGCATGCGCTGACAAGACACACACACACACACACACACACACTTTCAATCACACACATCACAATGAGCACGTCCTTGACAGCACTTCAGCAGGGCTTCAGGAATCCACTCACAGATGAGTGGCCGTGCACACGCACGCTGACTCGCTAAACTCCGGAACAGACACGCCACACACCAACACACACTGCTGTCTGCGGTTTCTCTGTGAACACGCGTGTTGTGTTTGGGGTTTCAGAGACGGAGACGCAAAAATACATTTTAATCTGTTCGCAAAAATGTTGGTAGTGGGTTGGTATATTTGGTTGTGAAAGTACTGGGGGAAGATAAACTAGTAGGGTGTTTTACTCGTCCGTTCTGAATTCAAATCTCGACATCCGTAACCTACCTGTAGGCATCATGGAGCAAGACTCCCTCCCCCTACCTGTTTCTTAATTACATGTATCCAACTTAATGAATTGTAAGGCACTTTGGATAAATGGTTCTGCTAAAGGAATAAATACTAAAATATAGTTCTCGCATAGCTAACAAGTTAGTTGCTTGATAGCAAGTGCGACAGGTTTTTCTATTCAGTGTTATTTTTTACTGTGTGAGCTTTAAAACACAGTTAGAACAAAGAACAATAAGACTATAACTCGGAACAAGAACGTTATTAAAAACAAACCAAAAGTGTAGTTTGGTCACTCTGAAAAGTAAAGGTACAAATGCAAGTGCTGCTTATTTCTTTGGTTATCAGTGTGAGATTTGGCATCCATCTTGTTACGTCAATGTTTCATCAGCTTTAAACAATAACAATTAAAGATAGCACTCAAATAGCACACTCTACGTTTTCTACAAAAAATTGACAGGATGGTGAAGACAGACAGGGAGGTTGATAGACAGAGGGAAAGACGTCTAGCATTCGACCACCGGTGGGAATCAAACCTGGTGCATACATGGTTAACACACTAGCTAGGTATGAGCAACCGAGCCATCCAAACTCCTAGGAATATTAACCAGCCAGCGAGCACGTTGGATAGAAGGCCGGAGCTGGGATGAGGAGAGCTCTGCATGGTCTAGTGAGGGAGAGGCCTTACCTTCTGTTGGAGGATGTGGTGCAGGTGTTGTAGCCAGTCCTGGTCTGGTATCTCCACACTGGGCTCGGTCTCCTGCACATGAAAACATACATACAACATCAAACCAAAACGACTCAGAAGAACACGTGAGCAGAGAGAAATGCTTTTAACTCAACACTGTACCAGCTGAAGTTCAGGATCAAGCATTATCAGGGAGAGAGTGTTTGTTAGAGCGGCATCCTTGAGCCTAACCCCTACCTGCTTATATATTGAGTATGTACATTATATAACGCTTTGGATATAATTGTGTGCATGAATGAATATATTGTCAATTTGGATCATCATCCTAGGCTTGCTCTTATCGTTGGGGTTCACAACATTCTGGGACACACTCAAAACCCTCATCACATCAGCTTCACTTGTCTTTCAATAGATGTAGTGACTTTTATACAAGATGGCATCACAGTAATAGTAACTTAATAAGCATTCACAGTAAAATACTATATTTTACCATTTCAAATTCACTGAGAGCGACTTCAGTGGTTGGTGCCCTGATTATAATAATAGCAAAAAGAAGCCAGTTCTCTAATGAAATGACTCATTCATAAATGATGTAGCCTCTGCCCTCTCTGTTCTCCACTGGTCTCCTGCTCGAGGGAGAAGCACAGCAGCCCGGACCTTGGGAACACTCTCTGGAGGGTTCCTTAGTGGCAGTGTGTGTGTGTGTGTGTGTTACACTCATGTATAAACCTAGTGCAAGAGTAGCCTTGTTAATGCTAATGAAGAGGGCAACAGTGATACAGTGTGGCTATGTAAGCCCCCGCGCTAATGAATCGACCCTCTCTCTCGCTCTCTTGTGTTCTGCTCTGCACGATGTCGCACGCCCTGCTCTGCTTCCCAGGGACAGCCAATTTTAAGATGCAGATTCTGTGTGTGTGTGTGTGTGTGTGTGTATGTCGTCTACGATCCTCAACGGGGGTCCAATTGTGTTAGCGCCAGTGCTAATTTCCATGTCTATCTCATTAGCAACTCCTGGCCAAAAAGTGAGGAGAGCGAGAGACGGAGCGAGAGCGGGGGGGGGGGGGGACTTAAGAGAAAGCGATAAGGGAGGTGGGGCAGAGAAAGAGAGGACAGAGGCAGAAAGGAGGACAGAGAGGGCAGCAAGAGAAAGATGGTGAGAGAGATAGAGTAAATGAGAGAGATTTTAAGAAAGAGAAGGGCAAGCGGGAGAGAGAAATGAATGACAAAGTGAGAGAGGGACAGAGACATAAAGGAAGGATAAAGTAAGAGAAGGAGAGAGCTAGCAAGAAAGAAAGGGAGAGTCTGATGGCGAGTTTTCCCTTTCCCGCCCACTCAGTCTCCCTGCGGACAGAGGAGGGTCCGTCTGAAGGAAGCACTGGATGAAAGAGAGAGAGAGTAGGAATATAGGGAGAGAGAGAGCAGTAGGGAGACAGGAATGTAGGGAGGGAGAGAGAGAGAGGGGTAGGGAGAGGGAAAGAGCAGGAGAGAGAGAGAGAGAGAGAGAGAGAGAGAGAGAGAGACGACGGAGAGCTTGTTGCTTCCGTTGGCGAGGCATTAACAACACACTTGACCCTCTGTCCATCATGAGCAGCTTGCTGCAGAACAAACCCTGCATGGCAATTATGGTCATAATATCACACCACAACATGCTGCCCACTGAGCCCGCGGCCACTCACTAGCTCTCTGCCTCCCTCCACTTGTTCTTCTTCTGCAGAATTATAAAGACTATCGTACACACAAGTACATTACAGTTGATTCACTCAGGACTGATTGCCTTCAAATTGCCTGCTTCTGTATTGAACTGTGTGTGTGTGTGTTATGGTACATGTTGGCATTTAAGGGTCAAGTGTGTTTAATTTAGATTTTTCTATTTTGGTTAGCTTTGAAAAACATTTAGAGGAACAGGTTGAATTTCTGAGCGCTTCTGCATAAATAAGTCTTATATCGCCATTTTAGCCCGAATGAACATGACACTAAAACCACACAAGAGAACCAGCGCGGTTGGACTTAACCTCCCAACAGTCATAGGATATGCATTCGATTTTATGAATATAAATATGATGAATATAAGAACAGCGGAACATAATACCTGCTTGGCACACAATGGAACCTATGCATTAATGTTTTCACAAAACCAGTTGAATTTCAGTATACAATTTCCCTATTTTGTTAGGTGGAAAGAGAGGATCCAAAATGTGTTTGCAAACTGAATTGAGCATTTGACTATTGCAATTGTTTATCAAACCAAACAATTTAAATGAAGTGATATATCTCCCTGTGTTGTGCTACACTCTCAGCTGTCCTCCCCAGCATTGGCCTCTCCTAGCAGGGTCGCACGGTTCACTGCTAACTTGTTCGCCAGAAGAACAACAGCTTTTCTTCCAGTTAACTTCTGTCCCCCCAGTGGGCTTGAGCTCTGGATATACACAAACACACACACACACACACACACACACACACACACACACACACACAGACGCATACTCTACGTAACCTATGATGCATTCGTGGGATTTTGCAATTAACATATGCTGTGACTGGCCTTTTGGTTTTCTCCTCTGTACCCACACACTTGCGTGGGCGTGCGTGTCTTATATAGATGGCTTTCTAGCTGAAAATGTCTGTCAGATTTGTCGATCACGTGGGCTTTATTTAGAACAATGGGATTTGCTGCTACACATAAGGCACTCATAACTCTTACATCTGACTGACGGTTATCCACTTGTCTTGTGTTAGTTAGTGAAACTTTGAGAATTTATTTTTACACAAACACCAACACCAGATATTTATAGCATGTGGCATTGCAGGAGACCGAAAACACGCTGAATTAGACTAAATTAAAGTGTGGTCGCCTGTGGGGGGGGGGGGGGGGGGGGGGCTGATCTTTAATTAAGACACAATCGCTCACATGAGAGCCCAAGACCCCGGCGGCCATTAGCCACGCTTTTCAGCGGGAGGAGGAGGAGGTGGAGGTGGAGGTGGTGAAGGTTGAAGGAGAACACGGTAAAGGTTAAGAGTTTTCAGCTCCCATAAGAGGGACCTTTTGTCTGGTGAGAGAGTGTGCCCTGTCATTGGCAGGGTGTGGCCGGTGTGGCAGTAAGCGGGGGGCTCAAATTGGTTTCAAGCGTGAGTAAGTGCCCGGTGGGCCGGCTCCCATCGTGTGATGGATGGAGGGCGTTCCCACGGGGGTTTGGAGGGAGGTTGATTGTAACGCCGGTCTGTTAATTGGCGCCAAGGCTAGAAATTGATCTATGGCAGAGTCCACCATAGAAAAACCTACCAAGTCGGAAAGCAAAAAAAAAAAAAAAGGTTGGAAAAGTTGTATCTTCAACGTAAAAGCGTTATTTGCGCGGCGTCCCGCAGGTTTGTATTTTCAGAAAGACTCACCGTGAATAGGATTGTTAAACTGAAGAAGCATGGTGTCTACCAAGCACTACTATCTTAGTTCACAGGCCATTAGATCTAGTTTTTGTATCACCATAACAAACCAAACTCCTGGTCTCGGCCGTTGTCAGCTTGCTCATCCACAATGTATCATCAATAAGAAAAGGCCATAACAAGGGAATTTCTACTGCAACCACGGTCAAACGCTTACCCATCTTTAACCTTACTCTCACACTGATAATAAGTAAATCCATAGGCTCCCAGCTGAAGTCTCAACCGTTGGCTTCGTGAAACTCACACGTTTACTTCAACGAACAGTAGACCACATGTTTAACATTGGTTGGGGGGGGGGAAGCAATCAATAGTATATCTTGAGTTGAGATACAGATAAACACTGGCTAAACTGGCGTGTGTATGTGTAGTGCTAATGGCAGCATATGGAGTTGGTTCAACGCTAACACATTTCGACGCCTTCTTTCGCTATGGTGTCTACCTGGTCGCCGTCCAACATGTCAGCCAGGTCGCGCTCAGACATGTTGAGGATGGAGGCGGCGATGGACTTGGCTCTGATCATGGACTTGGCCGCGGGGGCGCCCCTTGCTGCCGCGGCTGCGTTGGCCTCCTCGCATCCCCTCCTGCTCCTCTTCCTCCTGGTCCTCGTCTCTGTCAGCTGCTGCTTGACCTCCTGAACGTCTCGGAGCATCTCGCCGGCCAGTGCCTGGAGGAAGGAAGAGGGAGGAGGAAGAGGAGAAAAGAGAAGAGAGTGATGAAATGGATGAAGAATAAAAAAAAGTCCAGCAGAACAAATAGAAGATAGCTGCGGCTGGCAGAGGAATAAATTAAATTGATCTAAAACGTGCCAGAGAGGCCCAGTCCATTATGGAGGAATATTGAGTTTGACACTCTCTCTCTGGTTTTTCCTTGCATTCCCTAATCAAACATTTTGGACTTCAGGCTCAAAATAATTAAATAAATACAAAATAAAAAAATACAAATATTGCCCCTTTGATTGAACGCTCAGGAAATGCATCTTAACAATATCAAACACAAACCAAGTTGGGCCAGGAAAAAATTAAAATATATCCACAGGATTGACGGAGGATGGCGCATCAGAATGCGAAGACATGAGAGAGAGAGAGAGAGAGAGAGAGAGAGAGAGAGAGAGAGACGCATACATACAGAGAGGGCTGGCTGGAGATGCAAAGCCATTCATTTATTTATTTGCTTCTTCTGACTGTCTCGCGGTGCAACGGGGGCAGCATAACACTGTAAATAATTAAGCCACGCGAGCAGCCGCTGCAAATGGCGCCCGTGTGCAGGGCGATGAAGGCGCACGGAGGGCCTGGGACGGCGCGGCGGTCGGCCGCTAAATGGGAGTTTGCTCTAAATACAGGGAGACAATTAAATGTTAAAGCTGCCACTGTACGCCGCGAAAGTCAATAAAGTAAACTCCCCTTTGTTTCATTTTGAGCTTATTGATCGAGGCAATAATCTTCCGTATCATTCCCCTGTAAGCCTGCAGGAAAGAAAAAAGCTGACCTTGGAAT
This sequence comes from Lota lota, assembly GCA_026745465.1. NCBI lineage: Eukaryota > Metazoa > Chordata > Actinopteri > Gadiformes > Lotidae > Lota > Lota lota. Next base: position 842,213 of record JACYXH010000559.1, on the reverse strand, counting down.
AGTCGCTCCGAAGAGAGAGAGAGAGAGCGAGAGAGAGAGCAAGAGAGAGAGAGAGAGACTGGAGAACTTGTAGCGTACACACACCAAAACACAAGCAACAAAACATCAATGGCACAACACAGTCCATTTCAATACACAAAGCAAAGTAAAGTAAGGTGCGGCTTGCAATTCCCCAAATTATTGCACAACGCACGCACACACACAGACTCACATGGGGATTACAGAAACAAAGGATTACCACAAGTGGGTATATTGGTGTAATGGGGGAGAAAACATCTTTATTCCTGCAGTTGGCTCTGTGCAGGTGAGCCAGCTATTGTCTCCGAGGGAAGGCTATATGACTGACGGAAGGCCAACGCTTGGTTATTAGTCTCAGTGAAGTAACAACACAAAATAACTGAGCCATCAAGATCATAACTATTCTATTTGGGAGAATAATTTGCTAAAGAGGACATGTCTAAACATGCATTTTCTTAGAATAGGGACGATGAGGGTAGCTTGGTGTATCAAGCCACCACTGCGCTAACCCCATAGGCAAAATACTTTTTTATGACCCAGATTTGATTCTGACCAGCTGCAGTCCTATTCTACATTCAAGTCAGTCTTCATCGTCCTATCTACAAAGACAAAATATAACTATAAATTATACAACAATATAAAAATAAAATGGAGAATGCGTGCTCTGAGAAGCCTATCTCAGGACCCGAAGCCCCTCTCACGAAGCCTATCTAAGGACCCCATGGCTCATTAGCCAAGCATTGGACTCAGTGCTTGGTGATCTCAGTGATCTATTAGACTACAGTCTAATAGATATTCACTGTCACCTGCAAAGGGTTACATTCAATTGACCTAAACCCTGCGTGTGGGATAATCCAGAAGGAGATTAGGGCTACGTTCACTATCACTCGCTCTCAGCCTTGAGACACTCAACACCCTAGGCGAGCGAATAAGGCTGTGTGTGTGTGTGTGTGTGTGTGTGTGTGTGTGTGTGTGTGTGCCTGTGCGCGCAAATTAGGAGCTCTTAGCTCATCAAGGCCTTGTTTGACAATCACAGTATTTCCAAGGGATGCTTCAGAATGGAGGGGGATTAGTGTGCTCAGATGGAGATCAAATGAGGAAGCCCTTTTTAATAACAAGCTAGCACTGGCTTCGCACGGTGGGACACACACACACACGACAAGGCTGCAAACGTTCCTTTCTAAAAAAGGAAACAAATATTGTTAAGGAGGTACTCAAATTGAATTAACCAATATAGATATTTTTTCAAAAATGTTGATGAGACTACATCCCTTTAAAAATAAAAAATTTGTTCTCTGCACTACTTAGCACAACCACTGTGCAGAGTAATGATGTCAATAAAAATTCAATTTCATCGGACAAACAACAAGAACACCATCGTAGGCTTAGCCACGGCTCATTGTAGAGTGTGTGTCTCCGAGCGTGTGTGTGTGTGTGTGTGTGTGTTGCAATAGTCCCGCTATTCATGAGGACTGTTTAGCAGTTCAACTTCAGTGCCTAAAGCCCCCGGGCGTGCAGGGAGGGGGGGCAAAAGAGTTTCGCTTGGCGCACCATAAAGAAACTCCACCACCACCACCAGAGACACAAAGGAACACACACACAAACAATACAGACACACACACATGCAAAGACACACACACACACACACACACACAAAGCCACACAGACAAACGCACACACTCTCTCTCTCACACACACTCTAACACACAAACACACTCACACACACACACACACCCATGCAGAGACACAGAAAGACACAGCCCTGCGGTAGTGATCAATACATGACAAGAGTAAATCTCCTCTGGACGTGGGGTGGACCAATCAGAGGCCTCTGTGTTCTTATGTGGGATCACAGGAGCCAGAGGGGAAACAACAATGATGTGAAGCCTGAACAACAGCACAGCGACCCCGCCAGCCTGGGGTTATGGGAAACAACAGCTGGGAAAAGGAAACATTTTGTACATTTGGAAATGTATGCATATGTATGGATTGATGTATTTGTGTGTGTGTGCGTGTGCGTGTGCGTGTGTGTGTGTATGTGTTTGTACATATACATAGGCGGCAGCTGTGGACATGAACGTATAATGTGGCAGATTCTTTTCTGTGTTGCCTGTGTAGAGGTATCTGTATTGATGCATTTGATCATGGCTTGTGGGCTAGTGGCTAGGATTATGTACATGGGAATAATTACATAAAAGGAAAATAATTTTTCAACCAACAATAAAATCATCTGTGTTTAGACCGAACCCCAGCAGTGACGAGGCCAGCTCAGGTGAACAACACACCCTGGACATGTCTCGGACCAGGCTTAAAAGCTATGATAAATGCTGTAAATATCAGCCAATAAACAACAGTGTCCACCATGTGGTACTTGAACAGCGATGCGGCCATTACCCACCTCCACCTCAACGCACACCCCCAGCTGAACGGCATGTCACAACTCAGCAGAGCCGACAGTTCAGCCTTTATCAGGCACTGGCAGATGTGCATACATACACAAGCACATGCACACACGTGCACGCACACACTTGAGGTTGAAGGAACTGGTGGATTAGGTCTAGAAGATGGAGACAGCAAAGTCTTGTCCCACCAGGCCTACAGTATGCTGACTGCAGTCCACTGCATCCCCCCTGCATAACCTCTAGCATAACATACACACACACACACGATGCCAGGTACAAAGTCACACTAACAAGCCCACACAACCCCACTATGTGTACTTGGGAAGGCTTCGATATACTGCAAACTGAATATAATTAAGTGTTTAATTGAATTGTGTGCGGTCCCACTAGTAAATTGACATTGAGTTTTGGGGGGGAGTACATTGTAATCGAATTTGGGGAAAAAGTACATTATAATCGAGTTTTGGGGAATTTGATGTGCATTGTCATTGTCATGGTGGGATGTATATTCCATCTCATCCAAAATCTCCCACTCCCAGTGACTCCCCCGCCTACCTACGGTGGTGGTTTGATCGTGGTGAGTGGTGAGCACCATCATTCTCCTTATCTAGCCAGGGACTATACCCAGTCTGGCTGTGATCACACCAGGCACCATCTCACAGAGCCACGTTCATCAGGAGTGTTTTAGTATGATCATTAGTATCCTTCTTTGAGGATAACAACATGCTTTGAATGAGTAAACCAAGCAGATCCTGTTTTCTTACATCTGAAAGTATGTGTTGCTGACTGTGGGGGGCAGCAGTACGCCTCTCTGAGGCGGTCAACATCTTCCCGCTGTTGATCATCGCAATCTCTTGTTTTGTATCTTTTTTATTTTCAAAACACAGTGCAGCAACAACTCTACCCTTTTGACGGTATTTAAATATAGACACTGGCAAGAAATACAACAATAAGTATTATGACGAAATGTATTATAGTGTCAAGAATTACCTCTTTAAAACACAGATTTCTGCTCAATGTAAAAAGAAAGATTCAAAGAAAAAGAAAACTGCCTTCCAATGTACTATTTTAGACACTCATTTTATTGATACTCAAGCCCTTTACTTTTACACAGTGTAAGTGTGGTATTCAGGCCACCCTGACAGATCAATCAATCAAACTTTATATAGACATTGCTTTTCATGCAAAACTCCAATACATCTTTTTTACTTTACAACAGAAGACATAAAATAAATTAATACAATTCTTAACTTGGTACAGAAAACACAACGCCCATGACCACCCATGACCTATCCCTGAGCACCGACCCCTGACCTTTTGAAATCCCCCACCCTCCGCCCCTTGTTACCTTGACGAAGGCGTGGAGCTGCTCCATCTGGGAGGACGCCAGGCCCAGCCGTCTCTGCAGAACATCCAGGGCCTGGGAGCTCTGCTGGGTCAGGCCCTCCATCTGCCTGGTGGCTGTCTGCTCCAGCTGGGCCAGGGAGCGCTGGCCCGCCCCTACCTGGGCCTGCAGGGTCTCCAGGAGGCGCTCCTGAGAAGAGACATGCAGGTAAACACAGTGGAGAACCGTCTCCTGGTGCTCTTCAGGCAAGGCAAACAGAGTTTATTTATATAATACCCTTCAAACACAAAAGCCACTGAGAGTGTAGCACAGATGCAGGCATTACATTTTAAAGAATAAATGTCAACAAAGGGCTTACAAAGGACAATCAATAAAAGACAATAATTTAAAAGAACAATGTTAATGTTAATGTTAAGAAGAAGGTAAAGGAATACAATATGCCATACATGATACACATTTCACAGCCATACATTTTAACAAAAGGCTGTGACAAATAGAAAAGTAGTCTTGAGGCCTTACATTAAATTATAAAGGTCAAAGTTCAATGTCGGCTTACGGTAAGGGTTGTATCACTACATGTATTTTTTATCCTGAAAATAAATACAACTTTCATGTGAGCAGTTTCATTAGGGGGCAGAATATCGCATTCAACGGGTCTTACTGTTTTACAGGGTTAGGGCTGTATTACACAACGCGACCGGTCTCATTAGAAGGTGGTGTGTGTGTACCTTTCTTTCCAGCTCCTCTCTGAAGTTGGTGCAGGAGGTCTCATGCTGGCTCTTCTCTGAGGTGGCCACACTCAGCCTCCTCTTCAGGGACTCAATGAAGGCCTTCCTATTGGTGGCCTCCTCTGATTGGCTCTTCAACTGGGGGGGAGGCGGCGGAGGTGTAAGATGCAAGCAGGGTTAAAGACTTCTGTAAAGAGTCTGTAGTATATTAAAATGTTCATTTAGTCCATTTTATCCAAAAATAGTTCATCCAACACGTTTATGCAAAGCAACGTCCTGGTGAGGCTGAGAATAGGTAGTAGTAGTTTGTATTAGCCTCTTGGACAGTATAGTAAATAGTAATAGTATTATATAGAAAAGCCAAGAAAAAATGAAGTACATCATGAACTGTGCTGTAACCAATTAAATTTTAATCTGTAAAAATCCCCAAAACAAGCAGAAAGACACTGATATAACCCTCTGTCATTTGCTTTTACTACAATTCCATGTCATGGAAAAAATGCAGAGTAAGGCTCTATGGAATTGTAGTCCTACAACATCAGAGGAACTACAAGGCCATCTGCTGAGCAGCTCAAGCTGTTCCAACAGCATCCCCTGCTGCTGCCGTCTCTAACCTTCTTCTCCAGCTCCTCCACCTGGCCACGATGGCTCCTCTCCCCATCCTGGAGCACCTTGAGCCTGGTGCGGAGGTCCTCCACCAGCTGCCGCTTCATCACTACGTCCCGCTCAGAGTGGCTCGCCCTGGGACGGAGGAGGGTGGAGGTAGGGGAGGACATGGTGGTGGAGATGACATTGAGTGACGTGGAGATCAATGTCATGGAAGTGTGTGTGTGTGTGTTTCTGTGGGGGAGGGGGATTATCTGTGTGTTAGGTGTGCGCCTATGTTGGGGAGACATAAACAGCATAAAAGGTCTCCTGTCACGCGCACACATGGTGGCTTTACAGCGCATTTGTTTAACACACAGAGAGAGAGAGAGAGAGAGAGAGAGAGAGAGAGAGAGAGAGAGAGAGAGAGAGAGAGAGAGAGAGAGAGAGCGAGATGGCATGCACCAGTGTCCCTGTGCTGGGTATCAGGCATGACAGCTCATTATGACAACTAAATACACTGGCATGCTGTCTGAGGGAGTTGGGGTGATGGCTGTGTGCTGGAGGAGTAGAGGTGAGGGTGGGGGAGAGAGGCTGGTGCATGGGTAATTTCCAGTCTCTAAGTGACGAAATGTTAGAACAAGTGACAAACAACCGTTTTAATGTGTAGTGACACGGCTTGGCGGCGCGCAATTACATGCCATTTTTAAACCGCTTTCTCTTCTCCAAATACTAATGGGTAAGACACACTCGCTTTGTATGGAAAAACACGTTGGCAGGGTGGTACAGAGTTAGGTTGGAAAGGATGATAAACTATCTTTCATTAGAATGTGAGTTAACCTTCTCACGGTGCTGGACTTTGCTATGCTTACTGCATTAATGCATTCCAAACATACAGATTTCCTCTTTGTAACTGTTGCAATTTGAGCTGATCATGATGCTTCAGTTTGCCTTCATAGCCTTAATGCTTATAAGGGCTCAAATGCGGGGAGGAAAAGTAAAGCCTCTTTTCTCTATACACCGTTCTAACAGCATAGTTTGTGCCCAACATGTTCCATAATGAATGGATCAAGCTTCAAGTGTGCACAGCCTTGATTTTTGATGATGATATTATATGGATGGTCTCATTCAAATAAGAATAACATTTATTTTGAATTAATGATTTGAATGATTTTGTCCATTTGTTTCATGAAGTGTAATTCATGAAATGTTTTAATATCATTATGTTTAACTAATTTGTATTAATTTGTATTGTTTTATATTATCACCTATTGTGAAACATTTAAGATAAACACATACACATTCAATGTTTCTGTTTACTGTGCAAGTAGCAACTAAAAATACTGATACAAAATCACTGTCTAAATTAGACAATTACACTGGTTTACAAAGGTCTTTTCCAAAGCCTACATAGCCCTTATATTTTAAAGATGTAACAGTATTATTAATGAACACATTTGTGAAGAGATTGTTAATTATGTATCAACGATGATTGAAGTTATTACTGAACATTTTTCAAAACAAAACATACCCTAGCCTGCATATTTATGTAAAACACATTATCACAATAATAAAACTCACATTCTCATTTCAAGTTAAGCATGCATGTATGTGTTTATGGGAACACACATTATTATTATTTCAGAAACTATTACGACTATCTATTTACATGATTGGTGTATTACGTTAGTGGGAAGCACTTACGTTAACACTATAGTTAGGGGCAAATTTGAAAGAAAAAATAACATTTCTCATGGTTGCCTACACTACAGGGAATTAGAACAAATAGAATCGAGATCATAAGGATCCAGTTAATTAATATGTTTTTTCTTCAAAAAAATGAAGTGGGATGTGGTGGATTCTTCCTCCCCCACAAATGCACACTGGCCTGCTCTAAATAAACATATGACGCAATTCATCGGCAAGCCGCGCTCTCTTCATCTCTCTTTGGTAAGTAAATGTCCCCTTCTCTGCGTGCCAGGTCTGACCTGCTGCAGGGCCACGCTGCTTGAATAAATGTGAGCTTGTCCTATTGGAGTGGTGTTAAATTAAATGAGAGAGAGAGGAGTTTAGCCTGGGGACCCCCAGGCACACCACCCCCCTCATGCCAAAGGACCTGGCCCTTAATGAGAAAAGCCATATCGAACCCCCTGTTCAGATGGCTGGCTGGTGTTTACTTAAAGACCCCCCCATGGCAGTTTCCCCTTGCCCCCATGCTTGCGGCAATTAGATTGACAACATTTATTGTATATGCGCGCTCTCGCTCTCTTTCCCTCTCTGTTTCTCTGTCACTCTTCCACTGTCTCTCTCCCTCTGTCTCTCCCTCTTTCTCTCTTTCTGTGTCTCTCTCTGTCCATCACTCTTTCCTGTCTCTTGGTCTCTTTTCCTCTCCCCCTCTCTCTCTTTCTTTTTCCGAACACAACAGAGGATAAAAAAGAATGAGGAACAGCAGAGTGTGATCTGGATCTCCAAGCGTGTGTATGGCGGCTGGGGGGTGGGGTTGTAAGAAGAAAGACAACGAGAGCATCCAGCCGTAACCCATAACTACCGCCGTTTGTTCTCTTTGTTCTGCGCTTGTTGCCAATATTGTTCATCAAGCATGCGTGTATTGTAATAAAAACAGTCAGCGGTCCGACGTGTGTGCCGCTTGCGTATGCACGTGCGCCCCTCTGTGCGTGTGCGGTGTGTGTGTGTGTGTGTGTGTGTATGTAGTTCCTGGAGAGTTTGTAGCAGAGCACGAAGCTCAGCCGGGTTGTGCATGTGGCTGATAGACAACAAGGCTGCAGATGAAAGCGCCAGCTTCATAAATAAGGCAGGGCCCTAGTGCCGGATATTGACTGAGGACATGCCGGTGTACTTTGAAATTCATTTCTTTTCTTTTACCCGTGTCTCTCCTTTAAGATGAGGCAGCCCTGCTCCCTGTGTGTGTGTGTGTGTGTGTGTGTGCACTGAGATGTATATTTCAGAGGCGTCTAGACATGTCTTTCATTCTGAGAAGGGGGTCCCTCCGTGGAGGAAAGTACCGGGCGCGGATGGAGTGACGGAAAGTTTTGTCTCAGTGTGTGAGAGTGTGTGAGAGAGACAGGAGCCTGCCAAGGCTGTCGTGGATGGCGAGGCGTGTTTCTGGCTGTGATCCGCCGTGCTTTGGTCACAAGGTGTAAACACATCGCCACTGTGATTGTTACACCGAGACAAGGATGCATTATTAAGATTGGGACGGGCGAGGGACACTGCGTGGCACTGTATGGCGGAGAGGGAGAAAGAGCTATATGGGGAGGTAGAGAGAGATGGCATTGGGGTGAGAGAGAGGGAGGGCAAGAGGTAAAAGAAAGAGAGTGAGAGAGAGCGAGGGAGAGAGAGGGATAGGGAGAGTTAGAGAGAGGGAGAGAGAGAGAGCAAAAGAGAGAGTGGGGGAAAAGGCAACTTGTTTGTTTGTACCTTCCTCTACAGTTCAAAGATGAGTTCCGACTGCAGGAAAGGACATATTTGTTTTTAATAGGATTCTTTCTTTCCCTGCTTTTCCTTTCCCTTTGACGGTTTTCCCCAGCGAGTTGCTTATACATCCATACCATGTGTGTGGACGTAAAGCAGGGCAGCGCTAGAGAGGTGAACCATGCAACTCATTAGGGCTGGGGGGGCCCACGGGCTGCACTGCTGCTGTGTGTGGGTTTGGGTGTCATGAGCCCAAATGATCCCTCCCACGGCATGCACACACACACATGGGTGCGCACACACACGCACACACACGTGCACGCAAACACACACACACGCGATCAATATTGCTGCTTTGATCACTGCTGCACATCAGCTCTCCACATTAGCTACAGTACACTACATGACATGGGGCACATGCATGCACACGTGAAAGTACGCACACACACACACACAATTTGGAGAAAAAATCCTTCTCCTTCATTTGCATTGAACATGCAGGCAGACGTGGCCATTCTGAGAGCTGCAGAAGACAGAGAGCTGCCACACGGGGGAATCTAACACTGCACATGAGTCCATGGAAAAATAGTATAAGAGGGAGAGAGAGGGGAGAGAGACTTAGAGGGAGAGAGAGAGAGAGAGAGAAAGAGGAAGAAGGAAAGGGAAAGAATGAGCGGGGAAATTAGCACAGAGCTAAAAGAAAAATAGAAACAAATATACTTATATAGAAATATATATACAGAAAACAAGACAGCAGACCGCATACATGAACTGCACAGAAACTAAAAAGAGTAAAAACTAAAGAAAGAGAAAAAACAAAGAGGGGAAAAGGAGTGAAAAGATGAGAGGGTTGTGACTGAATAGGAGGAGTGGAGGTGGAGGGACGAAGGGATCCTCACTTGTCCTGCAGCATACGGAGCTTGTCCTCCTTGTCCTGCACCTGGGCACGCAGGGCCTTGATGGCTGACACCTGCCTGGACGCCTCTGCACTGCCACTCTGCAGGGCGAGAGACATAGAGTGAGATGGAGAGATAGAGAGAGAAGGAGACAGACATTTATTTTAGTCTTATTCAAGTACTATTTTGCTGTATATACATCTTTAGGTTTTTATTGGATTTGTTCATATTTATGTATATATTTTTGGTATCTTATTACTGTTTTTGTGTTTTAGCAATGTAAATGTATGCTATCCATGCCAATAAAGAGAGAAAAGAGAGTGAGAGAGAGAGAAAGAGAGAATGTAAATGATTTTGTGTTTGTATGTGTGTGTGTGTGTGTGTGTGAGATAGGGGGGTGGGTGGCTGACGACAGGTCAAACGCGTGTTGTCTCATTACAGCGACAGCGGGGGTGGGGGGAGGGGTGGATCAGCTTCCAGAGGTTAAGCGGGACGAAGGCAGTGTGTTAATAAGAGAAGTGATTAAGAGCAATGACATCCTCAAACTACTGCACTACCATTAGATATCTGTTAATTAGGGGCATGTTAACGTGTAAATATATGCTGGAAGAAATGATAAAAAAAATGTGTACATCGATGGAACATATATATATACAACCTTTTTAATTTGTACTATTCTATGAATAATAAATTATGTTTGTAAATAATGTATGTTATTTATGCTTTTTAAGTCTCGCCTTTGTTTGCAATCCAATACCAATTTTCCCATTGTGACGTCTCTAACTAGACGGCACAGTAATGCCAACACTATATATAATGACTCTTCTCTCATTGTTGTTGTTGGTGATACGGGTCTGGTGTCTCCCCTGGGAGGAGAGTTCCACCAGGGTGATGTTTAATTATGCACCCGTTCAGGGCCTAGTCCCCTGGGCTCTCCCCCCTGTTAGCATCCCCTGACATGGGCGTGGTAGTGTCTAGCAGTTCTGCTGGGTGACCCTGGTTAGCTGGGGCTGCGGTAGGAGCAAGGCAGGGACCCCTGCTGTGCACCACTTATACCTGAAGCCAATGCCAGGCATAGAGACACCAGGGGCTCCCTCCCCGTTCATGAGCGAGAGCACAGAGAACTGGCCGACTCGCATCAGAAATCACATGTGGTTTCTATCAATTCGGAGTAAAGCTGACTTTTTTATTTATATATCTTTTTTTTAAAGCATGATATGAATTTTCTAGTTTAATTCGAATATTTTTCCAAATGCAAATAGAATGTTTTAATAAAATAATAATGAAATAATGAAAAAAATGAATCATACATCTGTTTTTGTAGCTACAGCACTTTTTAAATGTTGATTCTTGTTGTTTAATGTAATAACATATAATCCAAAACTAAGAGAGAACTTAAAGAAAGAACCTAAAATATCAAAGAATTAATGAATAATTAGGTCTCTTCTCAGCCCTCTGTGTTTCACACAAAACAAAGACCATCCCGACCCAACAACGCAGTTTTAATGATTAGGTTATAGTACACATGTGTACTATAAAAACAACAAAAAACACAAAAAACAAAACCAAACAAACAACAAGAAACCTGCATTCCTCCCCCCCCCCCCGACCCCTCATCCCCCCTTTCCACCACCACTGCTGCCGCCTAATAAGCACTGACCTTGAGCTTGGCTTGGAGCTGCTTGACCTCAGCCTCTAGGGCCTGGAGACCCGAATTATTACGAGCAGTTAATGGAGGTGGAGCTGGTGGTGGTGGTGGGAGCTGCATCTTTCTCCACTGCTCCAGCTCCATCTCCAGGACTTTTTTCTGCAGCTCCACCCCGGCCAGGTCACAGGTCAGCTTCTGGGCCGAGCAAACATGGGGCAAGAACCCGAGAAAAAGTTTTAGAGTTGAAAAAGAAAGGGGACACCTAGAATAGAGACAGAGCCATGAGGATCATGGAAAACGATGAATCAATGAAGGTGGTGACGTTCACATTAAGTCGAGGTGATATAAGGTAACAGGTGTCTACCATATAAACTTAACAATACTTAAAGTTAAGGGAAAAGGAAAATCAAAATATTCACTTGACATTTAGTCATTTAGCTTTAGCAGACACTTTTATTCTAATCAACTTTCAAGTGAGGCTGAGAACAGGTAAATCATACAATCAAGGTTGAAGAAACAAAGAAAATATGTTTAATGTTTATTCTATTTATTGTGGGCCTCCATAATACAGGATAATTGTGACCCCAGAGTCAATTATAACAATAACTTGAATCACCTTTTCCTTTTTCTGTGATTCCACTTCTACTGTGGAATGCTAACAAGTACGTTGAGTGACACACACACACACACACACACACACACACACACACACACACACACACACACACACACACACACACACACACACACACACACACACACACACACACACAGACACACTGGCCATCGCGAGTTTCGTGAAGATTCCTGAACGGCAACTCCATTCCAGGCCGAACAGGTGGACCATATTATGTTGTATTCTTTTTCAATAATATAACCTTGTATTATTTAATCGTCAGCACGATGCACTGCCCCCGGCTCGGAGCGCACTGGAATCCGAACGCAGCCGTACGCAGACAGAGCAGAGCACACTGAGCTCGGCCCACGGCCACACCGTCATAGCAACGGCATGCCTTGTTTTCCGATCGGTGTTTGGACAGTGCCTAAATAACATGGGCCACGGCAATTGCCTTTAATTGTCATAAGATATGGCAAGTTGACAGTGGTGTTAGTAGGTCATTAGGGGCCCCGGTGAAATAATTTTTATGGGCCCCCTAGTGCCACCCAATAACAAAATATATATATTAGTCAAATTCGTATTTGGACCAATATGCCTACATAAAATGAGTTTGGGTTACATAAGTTTGGGTTACATTGGGCTATTAATTAGCTCATAACAAATTCAGTCGATTCACGTTCAATAGACAAATAGAATATCATATAATAACATAAAAATACCTAATGTTATAAATACATAACCTTTTTATGGATTGTGTTTTTTTTTTTTTTACGTCTCATTTAGTTCAAAGGCATGTGGCTTTCTGGCATATCTGTTAAGGGTTCTGTGATACAAATTTTAAACCTATGGCCTTGTTTTTAACTCACGTCACGCCTGACTAAAGTCCTGTTCGAGTTGTCATGCAGTGATTCATTTAGTTGATCAAGGATTGCCAACTGAAAAGCAAAAACTGTTGCAACGCACACGCACGCGCACACACACACACACACACACACACACACACACACACACACACACACACACACACACACAGGGTTGGAAGCACTAAGTTCCAGGAGTCACTTCGCTGCTCTGCATACATGAAGGTTATTGATATCCTGTTGGCACCTTTTAATAGAAGATCTCTCTCTTGTTTTAGGTTTCCTCTGCCTTATTCCAGACCCGGCTCACTCCCCCAAGGGGAGGAGAGATGGTTGGAGAGAGGGAGAAAGATGGGAGGGAGAGATAGGAAAGGGAAAAATTGGAAAGTGAGATTAAGCAAGAGGGAGAGGAGAGAGAGGAGGGAGAGAGGGAGCGAATGAACAAGATAGAGAAAAAGAGTACAGTGGCGTAAGTGACAGAAAGGAACAGAGAGAGTTAAAGAGAGACAGGGCACGAGATAGACATAAGAACAAAGAGAGAGATAGATAGACTTAGACAGCAAGAGAGAGCAAGGGAAGGTTAGGGAATGGTTTAGAGAAAGCGACAGCGAGAGAGAGATAGAGAGAGCAACAGCGAGAGAGAGATAGAGCGAGCGAGAGAGAGATAGAGAGAGCGACAGTGAGAGAGAGAGAGAGAGAGAGAGAGAGAGACATCAAGAGCGAGAGAGCGAAAGAGAGAGAGAGATACTTACTAAGAGAGGGAGAGACTGGGAAAGCAGTAGTGGCAGTAGGGTACATATTAAGGTAGAGTGAGACTTACTAAGAGAGGGAGAGACTGGGAACACAGTAGTGGCAGTAGGGTTCATATTAAGAGTGGCATTGATGACACTTCCTGTAAGACAGGCTTTGATTTCATGGCCATTTTCAGCCCTGCTGAGGGATGACTCTGACACTGGCTGTGATGTATTGAGGGGCTATTAGGATACCTCTCTCTCTCTCTCATTCACTCACTCACTCCCATGGTTGCTCGCCAGGCGGCGGCTAGTGGTCTCAACGGTACCGTAGCGAGTGATACCCAATCATTAAGGATAAATAAGGAGACAGAGGCTCCTGAAATAGCCGCTTCCCTGCAGCACACACACATGCACACTCACAAGGACAAATGACACACACACTACGTGGTGTGTATCTAGTGGTGTTTGTCTCAGTATATCGACGCTGTAGGTTGTCCTAGGCAATAGTCACATCCACACACACACACACACACACACACACACACACACACACACACACACACAAAATGACATACATCTCTGGTTCCACATTAGGGTATTCCCACTCTCCCTTGTTTTGACCAAACCTTTAACAAGACAAGGAGAGATTAGGATCAGTCCTAGAGCTACTACAGTGTACTTGTGTGTCCAATGTGAAATAGATCTAGAACATTCCACTTGAATGTTAAATGTGATATAGATATTTAGCTTTTTATTTCGTGCTATGTGCTTTGCTCTGCTGTAATCCTATGTTAATCCAACCCGTCCCATGAATAAGGGGAGGGGGTGTGCGTGTGTACATGCGTGTGTGGGTGATTGTGTGGGTGATTGTGTGTCCGGGTTGAAAGGATGGGACTAAGATGGATAATCCAGAAACCAAAATGATCCTGTGTATGTTCAAGATATGCATGACCGGCACATTTTTCAGGAAGGTGAAATTACTGCTGGTAAAACTTCTTCAGCTGTCACCTGAAGTTCTGCTAAGCTCCTTGCACTGCCAAAAGGTGATCATGTAAGATAAAAAAAGAACATTTTACATATATAAATATATAAAACAAATGACAAGCTCTCCCCCCCTCACATAATACGGTCAGGTCAACGCTGTGGAGAATAAAGATGTAGAGAGAACAAAGAGACGTTGAAAGGGTCAGGGGTGAGGACGGTACAATGTGCCACAGTATGATTAGGTGTGTGATTGTTTCAGACATACAGCGACAGCTCATTTGTCATTGGCTGCAGGGTTTCTGTGTTCTCCGGCACTCCTGGTCTACGGGGAAGATGTGCTGCTGCTGGCGGTGACTGACTGATCAAAGTGACCCTGGCTTGCTAAACATGTGTCCCACTTAGGCTGGGGCACAGGGAGGCATGGGGGCTTTCTCTGCCAACCCATCCACACCTTTCACATCCCCAGTCCTCCTCCCTCAGTCTTTATGGTGCATGGAAATCCTATGTTTGGCCATTGTGGTGTAAGAACGTCATTTTAAAGGCAGTATATAGTATAGAGCTACGGTTCCAAATCCAATCTATTACATTATGGAATAGAGGTTGTTGAGAGGCGGATGGAGTTGACAGGTATGGACAACACTTTACAATAAGGGTACATTAATTATCCATGAATTAACATTAGTTATTGCAGTAATAAGCATTATTATATGGCAACATTACCTTAGTTAACCTGAATACCATGAGTAAACATGAACACCATTAGTAAATTATATCTAGACCATTAGTTTACTATTAATGAATGCTAGTTAATGCATTTACTAATGTTTATTAATACCAATTCATCTACCCTTATTGTAAAGTGTTACCCAGGTATGACAGACACGTCTGAAGAAGTGAAGGGACTGAAAAAATAGAATCACTGTGAAAGACGATGTTATAAGTAAAAAGGGAAGTAAAAAGCAAGGATTACTCAGAGAAACAACAAATGATAAAACAAGAAAAAAAATACATGACAAAAGAAAGGAAGAAGAAAGAAATGCAGAAAGGGAAATAAATATGAATGCATAAAGAACAAAATGTATAAAGAATTGAGACGCAATTTTAGACAAATATAAAGAAAAACAGAGAAAGAAAGAAAAGGGAAAAACAGGAAAAAGATGACTGCAGGATGAAGAGCAGGGGCAGGTCTTGTGTGAAACACTCATGCTACTTCTCAGATGCGGGCCCCTTTGTGGAGGCCCTCTTGAGCCAATTACAGGCAGCATGTGGTGGACAGAGTGCCGGCCAACACAGCCTGGAACAAACCCAAAGTCTGGCACCTCTTGGCCTCTCCAGTGAGGGCAACACGGCCTGGCTTTTGCCAGTCAGTCTTGTTGTCCAACTTTCTCTGTGGCGTAGTGGCATTAATACTGCAGCACAGAGAGAGGAAACAAACAGGAAGACAACAACCGCCTTCCTGTCAAGACATTCTCACTGGCCACTGTGTTTGTGTCCGTGCAGGTAGGCTGATGCGCGTGCGTGTGAGTAAGTGTGTGTGTAGGGTGTGTGTGTGTGTAAGTGCAAATGCATGGGAATGCCATTTCTGCTACTGTTCTGTTTGTGTGTGGGTGTGTATATGTGTGTGTGTATGTGTGTGTATATATGTACGCGTGTGTGTGTGCGTATGTGTGTGGCTGTGTGTGTGTGTGTATGTGTGCGTGAGTGTGTGTGTATGAGCGTGCGCCTGTATGTGTGTGCGCGTATGTGTGTTTCGATGCATCTTGGTAATCAGCTGCAGGGAAAGTGGGGACCGGCTCCTGGACAGCGAAGGGCTACCTGGGGGGGGGGGGGGGGGGGGGAGCTTATCTGACCTGTGTTTTCAGGTCTGCAATGGTACACTAACTGTGTACTCTCTAAACACACACACGCACATACACACACATAATCAAGTCTCCAGTGGGCCACAGGTAGCTGACCAACAAGCGGGCCCCCATCCTGCCAGTACGACTAACAACTGTTTCAGCGTCTCCATGTGTGTGTGTTATATATTTATATGTGAATATGTCAGTGTGGAAAGACAGGCCAGCCTATGACACGGGACGGCTTTCGGGGCCAAAGCACACACAGTGTTTTATTCATTGTGTGCGGTTCGGTGTCTGGGAGTTTGGTTACTACCTGCGGGCGGCAAACTAAATCATTCAGGATGGCGGGTTGCGGGAAACACGCTTAGGACATGGAGGGAGCCACAGGTGTCACGGGCCACCGAGCACACCCCTTCGCACATTCAGCAGAGAGGGGGGAGAGATAGGGAGAGAGAGGGAGATGGGGGGGAGGGAGATGGGGAGTGAGCGAGATGGGGGGGAGTGAGCTAGATGGAGGAGAGAGAGGAAGAGGAAGATGGAGAGATGAAGGGGAAAACGAGAGACGGGGAAGAGAGGGGGAGGGATAGAGAGAGAAAGGGGAGCATAGAGCTGGGGGGAGAGATGAGGAGGAAAGATAGAGATGGAGAGAAATACACAGTCTATAGATAGAGATATCTGGAGAATATATATATAAGGGGTGAAACGGTTAACACATGGTTCAGTGCAATATGGTATGGCAGTGCCACGGTTCCGTGCGGTTTCGACAAAATAAATGGCTTGAATTTCTACATTTGTATTTCTATTTTCCATTTATTGTTATAACAGTAAGCAACATGGATAGCTTGGGTTCCAGCAGCAAATGGAAACATAAAATATAAAAGTTATTTGAACACAACTTCAACAAAGGAATGCATTGGTCACAAAGCAGTGCCTTATACAAAACAGGACCATGATTAGTCTATCAACATGAAAACAAAGTGTGACTGGACTTTCTGTCTCCCCAACTGTCTGTAGTTAGCGCAAGAGAAGGCTTTTCGGACATAATGTCAATGTGTTCTTTTGTTTTGCTTAAGGCAGGTACCTGCCGTAAGGCAGGTATAACTTACTGGGCAAAATGTCCACGGGAAGTAATAGTGTATGTCAAGCACTGTATTTTCTACCACAGGGAAGCGTCTCAACACTGCCACTATCTCTGCTGTGGTCTTTTTGAACCGGCTACAAGAATCAGCTGCATATTAATGCATGAAGGCTTCGAGGGGAAGTTGTTCGGTAGCTGTTAAATGTGTTCGCCTAGTCCCGCAGATTGTCTCACCAACGTGTTCACTTGAGAAGCGTTTGGACACGGTGCGCAATCTGCTCCATTGTTTTCCTATAGAGTAAGTGCCGTGTAAATTTCAGGTAGGATTGACTGCACGTCAGAATATGCGAGCGTCACTTAACTTCATTTGGAGATTTTCCTATCGTTAATTCCAGAATATACGGCATTGGCTTACACCTTTACATATTTGTTCCAATTTTTTTTGCTATACAATAACTGATTAATGTATTGTTCGGTTCGCAGTGCGTACCGATCAGTGCAACCTGTGCCGCAAGGTTCAATACGAATACACGTTCTGTTTCACACCTGCTTATATAATACATGGATAGAGAGAGAGAGAGAGAGAGAGAGAGAGCGAGCGAGAGAGAGAGTGAGCGAGAGAGAGAGAGAGGAGATAAAGAGGGAGAGGGAAAGGGAAGGAGAGAGGGTAGATATATAGATAGACAGAGGGAGAGAAATAGGGAGAGAAAGATTGAACTAGAATGAGCAGGAATGAGAGAAAGGGTGGAATAGAAAGAGCAGGATAGAGAGAGAGGTGTTTCCCCTTCCTCCTCAGCACTATCTTCAATCTCAACACCCCTCTCCTTCTCTGACCTCTACAGGCGAGGTCAGCCCTGTCAGCTGCTCTCTTATGAAGCATGATAAGACCAGGAGCTGCACCACACATCTCCAACACATGCTCCTCCCAGACTTGGACAACCGACTCCCCCCCACCCACACACACCCTAGCATAACCCTTCAAACATCCAATCAAACCTAAATTGCAAATTTTTGCTAAACAAAGTGCTTACCAAGGGAAGAGACAAAGTAAGAACAAGAAATATTTAAATATAACAATACAAATCTGACAATCACAAAGATGCATTTGAACAAAGATTGCAGACAGCTACTTGATTCGAAGAAAACTAAACTTACCTCACCCCCCCCCCCCCCCCCCCCCCCAACTCTCTACCCCCTGGGTGTGTGTTACCTGCGTGAGCTGCTTGTTGCCTTCGAGCTTGTCGGTGAGGGCGTCAAGCTGGGCCTTCATGTTCTGATTGGCCCGCCTCATCTCCCGGGTGGCGCGCGAGGCGTCCTGGCGGGCGCGGCGTAGGATGTCGACGCGGCGCTGCAGAGACTCCACGCGGTGCTGCAGGGAACAGGAGGCGGTGGAGGCAGAGCCCGCCGTCGACATCTTCCTCCTCTTCTTCTTCATCATCGTCGTCGTCATCACCATCGTCCTCGTGGTGCTCCTCATCCTTGTTTCCCCGCTTGTCTCCGCCCGCTCCCCGGGCACACGCCACTTTTGCTCGCCTATCGGGAGGAAACGCACACATGCACACAACCCGAGAGCGTGCAGGGAAAAACATTGCTAAAATCTCCTGATTTAGACCGTGCCTCTGGGGAATCCATATCCTGTGTGTGTGTGTAGACACAAGTGAGAAGAGCAGAAAAAAACTTGACAACTTTGCGTTTGATTCATATTTCCCATCTTTATCCCTACAACAGCTTCAGAAAAACCAAGGTAAAAAAAAAAAAGGGATTTGAAATTGAATAAATGTGTTAGTTTTTCCCCAAATTCCTGTTTCCGATCGAGATGATGTGCATGCAAGCGTTGTGTTTCCCTTCAACCCGATTAGCTGTTGATTAGGTGTTCTGCGAGTGAGCCTGCTTGTGAATCAGGAGGGGAGACGTGAGCTACCTTGACTGGGACCACTGACGTGCCTTCTGCCGGGCTTATCCTCTGCTGCTTCCACCACGTTCGCGCCCGCCATGCACCTGTAGGGCTGGAAGGCACACATGTGGTGTGTGAGTGTGTGAGTGAGTGAAAGTGTGTGTGTGTGTGTGTCTATGTGTGTGTGTGTGAGTGAGAGTGTGTGTTTCTGTGTGTCTGTGTGTGTGTGTTTCAGTGTGTGTGTGAGTGTGTGTGTGTGTATGTGTGTGTGCAGGGGGGGGGGGGATCTGAGGGGCTGATTAAAAAGACGAGCGTTTAATGCAACACAACAGGTTGACATGATGGGCTTCCTGGGCTGGGCTCGTAACGACACCGTGATCACAGAGGGTACTCAGTTTAACGCAACGCGACAAATCACCCCCTCGCTTTAATAATTCAACGCCGCGCTTAATGCCATCACTAGATTCAGAACGCTATCTTGGCACCAGGGTATCACCTCTGACAGGTGCTCACTGATTCTCCCCCTCGCCCTCCCTCACCCCTCCCTCTCGCCCTCACCACCTCCTTTATGCAATCACTTGTGTGATTGAATAATGGAGCAGACTCATAACATCACACACACGCACGCACGAGCGTGTGTGTGATGTTTTGCGTCTCGAAGAGTGTAGGTGAGTTTATCCACGTCTTTGCTTTTGTGTGTCCATGTGTGCATGTATGTGTTTGTGGGTTTGTGGGTGTGTTTGTTCCTGTGTGTACGCCACCTGACTCCTGACTGTGATAGCGGCGTTTGTAGTGACATCAAAGAGACTGGATCCACTCCCTCCCCCCTCCTCACCCCCCAGCAGTCTTATTTTATATGGAGGGCTGGTTTAGGGTTTGATCAGGAGCAGGTTTGATCACATGGAGAGAAGACTTGCGGAGCGAAGAAGAGGTGGGGTGGGGGGTTAGAGGGGGGGACTCTTGGGCATGTGACACGCGGTGCGGCGCAGGGGCCGGGGCTGTCATGGCGATGAGCCTGGGCGGACCTGACGGGGCACGCGGAATGTGTGTGTGTGTGTGTGTTTGTGTGTCAGTGTGTGTAAAAGGTGTGTGTGTGTGTTGAGGGAGAAGTGAGGGGGGATTTCAGAGAAAGGTCCTGACAGCTTCCTCGCTGCATGTGGAACGACTCCCCCCCTCACTACACACACGCACGCACACTTATAGGCACACGCACTCACACTTTTCCCCACCTCCGTCCACCTTGTTCTCCTCTATCATGGGAGAAGAGCGCGCGTGTGACCGTGCGTTCACCAGAGTTTACCCCAAAGCTTTCCCTTCTTTCTCTCTCTCCATCCGTTTTTAAAAAAAATCCCTGACAGAACCAATGGAAGGGGTGGTGGTGCAGTCACTCTCTTTTTACCTGAATCTCCTTCTCTCATCCTCTCTACCTCCATCTGCTCTCCTCTCTCTCCAGCTTCCTCTCTCCCTCTCTCTACTTCCCTCTTCTCTCTCTTTCTTCATCTTCTCTCTCTTCTCTCTCTCGAGCTTCCCCTATCCCCCTCTCTACTTCCCTCTTCTCTATCTTCATCTCTCTCTCCATCTTTACTTCCCTCTTCTCTACTTCTTTCTTCTCTCTCTATCTTCATCTAGCACCCCCCCCCCTACCTCCTTCTTCCCACCCTCCCTCTCCCCATTCCTCTCTCTCTCTCCATCTCTGTACCTCTCTCTCGCTCCCTTGGGTGCAGCAGGGCTGCCATGTCCTGCTGGGAAGGGGTTTGATGTGGACAAGGGGTATTGATTTTGTGGCAGCGGGGAGAGAAGGGGAACATGGGTGAGGAGGACGTGTGGAGTGGACCAGCTTGCCGGGGCCAGAGCCTCAGAGACCAGGCCAGAGGAGAGAGAGTCAGGGAGCTGGGGTGCTGGAATGTTTATCCTCAGTACTTGATTTACTTTTCACCATTTTGTCATTTAGCAGATGCTTTTTTTATTTTTTAATCTAAAGCCACTTAGGGTGATTGTTTTATTGGCTACATGAGAGGTTATGAATGAGGAAGTAGGGCTGAGACATATTTCTCAAGGGCGCCTACAGGTAGAGTGCAGTCGTCAGAGTCTGAACCAAGAACCTTTCGGCTGGGAGTCAAACATTCTATCCTGACCAAATTTGCTGTATATATTTGTGTTGATGTATGTATGTAACCTGATTAATGACAAAATCATCTTGTGGGCCTTTACGATACATAATATTCTACATAACGTAACTAAAGTTGGAAATGAAATGTATGCAAAACAAAAAAGTAAATGACAGCGACTGACCATCTTGGGGGTGGTGCGTGAGCGTCTCCTGGTCCCGCTGCGATCACCGTCCAGGCTGTCTGAGAACTCCTCCTCGCCACCCTCACTGCGGAGATAGGGGAAAGACGCTGTGATGTCACTGGAGAGAATAGAGCCGACAACCCCTGTCAATACCACCCTCGGATTGCAAGTCCAATTTACCTTTTAAGGGTAGCTTGAGTTGACATCAAGCTAAAAATATGTGTGTGTACCTCCACCCACACACACACACACACTAATACATAAACAGCCAAACACAAAATCAATGCTCCTGTCAAATTTCTGGGAGCCGGGAGTGTAAATGTTTGTGTGTGTGTGTGTGTGTGTGTGTGTGTGTGTGTGTGTGGACGGGGGGTGAGAGACAGCATCATGAATGCATCAACATGTATGAGAGGAGCTGTGGCCTTCATTAGCCGTCCGCGTGTGACAGACGTGTGCGTGGCACGGCTGAGTGGAGACGGAGCGCCAGCCTAGCGTCTGATGGACACACGCTAAGGGCTTCCCGAGCACCGCCACGGCCGCGCTAGCAAGCTCACACACACACACACACACCCACTGACACACACACACAGGTTTATTGACAGTGACCTTTGACGCGGAGGTGGAAGCCAGTGACATTTACGCCTGTGGGTTTATTAAGGTGGGGCCTGAGGGCAGAGGTGGAAGAGGAGGGGGAGAAAAAGACCACAGAGTGGAGCTAAACTGGACATGACACAAGCTAGGAGATAGCAAATTTTGCCTAGCATTGGCTTAGGTTGCTAGCACCTCTAAAGCTAGGCCCACCATGACTTCCAGGAGCTACCTGACCAATTGTGACGCGTACATATCACTGGGAGATAGTTCATGTTGGCTAGCCTTGAAGCAAAGTAATTGGGGAAACAAGAAATGTGTTTAAAGTCCTTTTATACAGATTCATTATTCTCTAGGCCATTAAAAGGGTATGCCATCAGGTTTAAGTATAATTTAAGATGAATACAATAAATGAATAATTGAAATATTTGTTAAACAATTTTGCATTGATTGATTTTGAATTATATTGCACCACCTTTGGCAGGTTTGGTGTCTGTTATTAAAACATCTGTCCTTCATCCTCACGCACCGTGTGCATGTTGAATGTCATTGCTAAAAGATCACAGAGCATTGCCTTGCTACTAGTAGGTGTAGAATACCCCCAAAACACTCTGACACAACCTGTCCAAACAGGACTCCCTAGTACACCCCCAACAAAAAAACTCCTTATCTTTGGAGATAAATGGTCAGCTCCCAGCAGCAGTAGCTGGAGGATGGAGGAACCCAGAGGTGAAAAAGAAAGAGAGAAAACAAGAAAGATAAAGGTTGTCAGTATTCTTAACGAGTCTGACATCTTTATTCTGTGCTGTTTAGGCAGAGCTTCCCAGAGAGAGGAGGAAGAACCGTGAGCCTTCGACGGTATGTACGATGTGAAACACATCGTAAAAGAGCTTTACACAAGTCTGGCCAATTGGCAGGTGCCTAAATAAGACGACGTCTCAATTTAGGCTTCCTTGTGCAAAATAAAATGAAATAGTGAAATCCGGTTAAGTCTGGGTGAAGAGGTGTGCATTGGACTGCTGCTTATTAGCCACAGACAGAGGGGCGTTAGGGAAGCAGGGCATGGCCAAAGCCAGTCACTGCTTAAAAGGCCTCCCATGGATACGGCTGAGGTGGATTACCAACTGATGAATTAGTTAGGAGGGGGAAGTGAAGAGCTGTATAAGGAGGAGGGAGAGAGAGGGGACAGACAGGGAGAGAGAGAGAGAGAGAGAAAGAGAGAGCGAGCAAGTGAGAGAGAGCACAGGAGAGAGAGAGAAAATAAAGATATAAAGAGAAAGAGAAAGAGAAAAGGGAAAAGCTAAGCTAAGAAAAAAATAAAGAATAAAAAAAGAGAAAGAAGGCGGGAGAAAGATATGGAGACAAAGAGAGACACAGAGAGAGACAGAGAGAGAGACATATAGAGACAGAGAGAGAGAGAGAGAGAGAGAGAGAGAGAGAGAGAGAGAGAGAGAGAGAGAGAGAGAGAGAGAGAGAGAGAGAGAGAGAAAAAGTGAAGGCAAATACATATCATTGAGGCCCCTCGAGTGTTTAAAATAAAACCTCCTGTACCATCACTCAATAAACGTCGGCTCAGTGGCTTTTTGCATAAAACATACATGAAATAATTACCGTGGATGGGTCTTAATTTACACGGTGTTAAACAGCTTGTAGACATCTGGTACCGAGCCGAGCAGGGTCATTTAAAATGTATCTAACTAAATTAAAACGAGGAGCAGAGAGGAAGATGGGGGGGAGGAAGCTCGAAGGAGGAGCGTGCGCTTACACGTCAACGCGCCACAACTGAAGAGACAAGGCTGGGGGTGTGGGTGTGTGTGTTTACACTTTGTGGTTGTGCTGGCGAGGGAGGCTTGGGGGGGGGGGGGGGGGGGGGGGGGTATTTAAAGGGCACTTACATGAGAGATCGGGAGGTGGGAGAGTGGGGGGGAGGGTAGTTGGTGAATATGCAAAGGACCGGTAAATTTAATCAAACTGCCAAACTGTCAATTTCAGGGCGGCGTGACTAGTGCGGGAGAAGCGGCATCACTGGAAGGTATCAAGGAGATCGCAGCCCCCTCCCCACCCACACCCCCCTTCACTCCTGGGCTTTGCTGGCACCCGTTCAACTCTGCGTGCAGAGGTGGCAAATTTTGCATGCAAATTTCAGTCAATAAGCTCCGAGCGAGGCGTCCCAGGATATTTCAAAAAGGGATCTGACAGTAGTTTACCCCTCCTCTCTCTCTCTCTCTCTCTCTCTCACTCGGCATCATTCTCGCTCGCCATCATCTCTTGGCTCTTGAATACCAACTAGACAGATGCTGGAATTCAATCACCCATTTGCTCACACTTTGCATATGCACACTGTCCCCTGGATGTTGCACAGAGACAAACCCCTTTCCCCTCCCTCCACTCCAGCACAGTCCATACACCCCAGCCCTATCCTCTCACTGCCTAGAAAATAATGAGGCAGAGGAAAAGGAGTGTGTAATGCCCCTGTGTGTGTGCGTGCATGCAAGTGAGTGTTTGTGTGTGCGTGCACATCGCTACCTGTCCGTGCTCACGTCCTCCCATTCGTCCTTCGCGGGGCTGGGGCTCCGTCCGTGCCAGCTGATGGCTTGATTGGGGCCGACCGCTCGGTGGCCACTATGGCGCACTGGACCTGCAAGCCGGGCTGTTTTGAATTTGACCTTGCTGCTATTCATGCCGACTGCTCCCCCTCCTCCCACTCCTGCTGCAGTGCTCCTCTTGTAGAAGTCACGGGCTGCTCGGAGGATGCCCAGCTCCTGTCTCAGCTTCAGCACCTGCCCTCGGAGCTGGGCCGCTTCCTTCTCCGCCGCTACCAGTCGGGCCTCCAGAGCCTGGGTCTCGCCTAAGTGCAGCTCCCGCTGCGCCAGCACCTGGGCCCTGGCCGCCCTATCGCGGGCATCAGCCTGGCAGTGCAGATGCTCCACGGAGGCCTGGAGGTGGTGGCACTCGTTGGACAGCTTCTCTCTGGCCTCCAGCAAGCGCTCCTTCTCTAAACTCAGCTTCTCCGTCTCCTCCTCCAGGGAGATCATCCTCTGCTCCAGTTGCTCCATCTGCAAGGGGTGGGTGGGTGGTTGGGGTTAAGAGGACACGGGTCAGGCTAAGGCCCAACAACAACAAAAACAACAACAACTCACATTGTTGGGTTCTCGGTTTATTTCTACTGTTGTTTACACAGAGACAAGAGGGCAGGAGAAGACCCAACTGAGGAGTCCCTGATCTGACACTTTGCATACGATTCTCATCTGGGAGACTGGGAGTGTTTAACAGCGCATAAAAGAGCATATGTCTGGTTGACTGAGTCCATTTGAAGAACCCCACCCTCTACCCCTGAACCCCTGGCACCCCACTCCTCCGTCACCCTCCACTAAGCACCATCCAGGGCCACTTAGCCTCTTTGTTAGATCTCGGGTGGAGACGGTTAAGAGAACAGTGGATGCCTGCTGGGTTCATACCCCCAGGCGATGTTCCCCCCTCCATCCTTCTTTAATTTGGTGCTCCACTCTGCCCTCTGGTGAAGCACGGCACCTTTCAAACTAAATTAGACCGCCACCCTTGCCCCTCCCGATCCCCACCATCACCACCACCCAAAGCTTGATGATTCGCAATTGTGAACGCAGGTTGGCCACCATGTGATCGAAAATAGGCAAGCCAGATTGGGGCACTCAAGCACCATCGACTAAATGTTTTTACATTCTACTGTAATATATTGAAGTCATTGAAGCACTGGCAATCGCTGTAGCATCAGTATAAGGCAGCTTTACAAAATAATTCCCATCTATTTCACTGAAACTGATGGGGAATTATTGGAAAAGGGGCACACTTTTTGTCATTGTATTGTGTCATGTTAGAAATCTATAAAAAAATTTAATACCTAACTACTTTGTAGAACAAATTTCAGAAACACAATGTCTTCAAACCCTAAGAGCACAGATCCTTGCACACATGCCGCGCCTGACAAGAGCCGGGGAAAGCGCGAGATGCTCATTCTCTTTTCCCTCAGCCATTGTGTGGCAGATACAGCTCTGACGGTTTCCCTTTTATTGGCGATGACAAAGAACAATTAGTGAGGGCTTTGGCTCTGGCGCCGTTACCTTTTTTAAGGACTCCTCTACGTGCGCGCTGGCGGGCTGCTGTTTCGGGGTGCTCCGTCTGACCCTCTGCTCCTTCACCACTCTGCACAGTAGTTCTGCCCGGGGGAACAAAGCAAGATATTGTGACGTGACGTGTCAAGCCCAGAACACTCTACCGATGGCGCCATCATTAAAAAATATATATATAAAAAGAGGACACATTCAACCAATTAGCACTATTAAAGTGCTAATTTCTTAGGACAATTATTACCCGTAAAGGCAATCTCTTGATGGCATTTTCATCAGGATTTGAAAGATGTGTGGTGCACCTCCACCATCTCTCTCCTATCCCCCCACCACCATTTCTACTCCTACATAGAAGGAAAGGAAATCAAAGTTCCTTTTCTTTAATCATTTAGATTAAAAGCATTTAACCTAATTGACTTCAGATATAGGTCATTACGGAGCGGCCATCTTGCTCAGGGGTTCCTACAGCTAGTTTGGGGACAACGGGGATAGAACCATAGCCACTACTCAACTCTCATCCCCCCCTTGACCTCTCGATAAGATAAAAACCAGCAACTACATCAACTCCTCATCAAAAAGAATGACTTCTGTTTAACTGTCCACCGGGGAGACGCATGGAAAAGCAGAACAGGCAGTGTGGCAACCTCCCTCTGGGGATCCTAAGCCAATATGCAGCAAGTGTTTGAATCCCCTGGTGAACACACAGGCCCTTTAGCTGCACTGCTTCACAGCCCACCATGCTTTCCCCCCACGGACCATTCTTCTCTACAGAATAGCGTGGCGCTTTATTGTGGGAACTACAGCTGGGCTGCTTAGGTGCAAGATTTGCATTAGCGCTCAATGTTTACAACGCCAGGCAGACGGGAGCTTAAAGTGCATATTCTATGCCCACAACAGCAGCAGCAGCAGCAGTGTGTGCATGAAAAAACACCCACACACACACACACACACAAGCCAAGTGCCTTTGTGTCACCTCATACATATAGAAACAGTTTTGCTCCAAAGATCAAAAGGGCAGAGCGAAAATGGTACGAAACTTTATGGCTCGCAGTCGCCTTTGCTAACTTTCATGGGGGTGCAGCTAAATCTCATTTGTACAAGGAGGCGGCGAATGTTAAATATTTAAATGAAGACCTTGACTTATCACTTGACCTTTTGGTGTATACGTACGAAAAAATAAGAAATGTGGGGGGGGGGGGGGGGGGGGGGGGAGGTCTAAAAAGAAATGTAGAGGAAAGCTGTGAAAGAGAGGAGTCTTGTGTAGCTTGGCAGAGTGTTCGACGACTGGCCCAGGGAAGTTTGTTTCTTCCAATTAGCCTCCTCTTTTTTCTTCCCCGGGTGTGTCACTTCCAATCAGACAGCCCCCAAACGGGACAGGAGGGGCTATCTGCCTGCCCGCGCTCGCTGCTAGGAAGTCAATTATCCCACACAGGCAATGGCGGCCGGGGAGTTGGCCGCTTCTCGTCACTACCGGCTCTCGCTAGACGCCTCCTCTCCTCGATGGCTCCCCAGTCACCTGGCGGAGGGTTCTCGGCACAGCAGTGGCATACATTACCGCTGCTGCCGCCTCGGAAAAGCTCCCCCAAACCTTTCATGTGCTGCCTTTGCTTAACGTGACGCTGATGGCGTGAGGTATGGCATTCATCATCCTCCCCTCTCTTTTGATCCAGTCATTACCCTCAAGAAATTCACAATTATTAAATTCCTACCGATTTGAAAGGTATATTTTTGGGCGGAATTTTTAATGATATGATCGTTTCTTACAGTGTTGCATTACAGCGTTGCAGTTCTGCATGGCTGTCAACTAAATAGATATATTTATATTTTAATCCTAACACACATAAAACACTAAATTGATACTAGTCAAAAAGCACTACAAAATGTAACATGGGAAAGCCCAGTGGGGATTTCTGCTGAGCATTACTAGAGTAATACTATCTACATCCATGGCTTCACTCACATTAGATACTATGTCTTCTGTGGTATGAATTGTTAAATATACTTTTTTTGGGGTAAATACTGTGGTAAATACTGTATACTCATGCCACATTATATTCTTTACTTATTTTTGTGTGGCTACAATAGCCTACAAGCCTTTTCTGAAAGTAGACTGTTTCGGAGTATCCCTGATTATAACATTGATCTTCCATGGACGAGCACTCAGGGTTTTAATTAGTGCCATCCCTTTTAAGCACTGGTTTGAATCTCCGACAGAGGCAATCACTGGTGGGGTAGAGAATCAAAGTGATGGAGGACAGATTTGTTATTGAACTGGTTAATGAAGGCCACTGGTTGTGGTGGTCAGTGTCTGACTAAAGAGTGGATCCGATTGGATCGGAAGCGATGGGCCTTTTATCGTTTGGAACGACATTAGATTGAACGTGGTAAGAAGTTGATCATGTCTAATTGAGTTATATTCTGCTAATACAGTGTCGGGGAACCTGTTATCAGGGTGACTCAAGATTGAGGAATTGTGGAAAAGTGCGATTCATGTTCGACATGCAATCCATTCACAGTTGGGCATTTTGTGTTCAAATAACCCTTTCCAGGCCTAATTTCTTCACGAAATGTAAGGTATTTTTGCTGAAAAGAATTGAGTTCAGGCCAAGGAGCAAACTGGCAGCAGGGGGCTCTAAAAACACATGAGAATAAACAAATAAAAAGGTATAAAAACAAGTTTAATATATACATATGACAGGTAAATATATAGGTGAAGGGTACCATGCACCATGGCCATGAAAACAGTCTCCAGGTGAAAGGTGGTGAAAGGCAGTGTGTGAGGTCACCTTGGTGTTCATTCAGGAGACACAGACGCTGCTCCTTCACGGTGGTCCGGTCCAGGGCCGCCTGGACCCTCAGCACGTCCATCTCCTCCTCCAGGTTGGCCCTGCAGTCACATCATGACACTCCATCAACTTCTCATTTAAAACTTTATTTATCACGGAGATAACCGACAACAACTACACAAGGAAATATAATAGTTAGTGGGAATACTTTACAAAATATCACACCAATATGACAATTATTCTTGTTGCCTTTAAACTTCCTATTCTTACAGAACCATAATTTTACTTTGAGCCCTGATACGTCAGATGAACATTTCAATTGAATAACTCGTATAAACTGACAGCAGAGAACAGCAGCTAATTAAAAATCATCTGAAAATCAAAGTGTGCACATGTGTGTGTGTGAGGATCACAACAGGCAAACAGTAAAAAAAAGGGAGCCCAATTACCTCAATGCAATTAGCTTGATTCTTGCTAACGGCTAATTACGTGGTTAAAAAGGGAGGCCTGAAGGATACTTTGCACTTTCAAGTTATTATTAGGACCCCAAAAGAAGGTCTTGTGAGATTACATACACACAAGACCCTCTGGGACAACCACACCTGATATACACACACACACATTGCTCCCCTCCCCTCTGTGCTGCAGAGACGCTGGGAGAAACCGCTGGAGAAACTGGATCTTGTTACTACAATCCCATTCTTCTCCCTGATTAACCTCATTACTACCAGAGAGACTCACTTCTTCAGGTGCATCACACACATAACCCACATATGTACAGAGGGTTACATACAATCAAAACTGGAGTAACTACGAAAAATGTTCTGATGCATGACCAAGTTTCTAAAAAACTACTGGACAGAGTGCAGAGTAGCTAATGCTGTCAGACCACAAGGTTAGTGGAATCTTTTTATTTACTTTTTGATTAAACATTTTTGAATTCATCATTAGCACTAGCATCGAAGAGCTGATGCACAAGTCAGTTTATGAGATGTTCTCGGTAGAGGCAGGTTTAGATGTTTTCTGAATATTTTTTTCTGCAGATTGCATGGAGGCCAAGTTGGTCGTGTACACGTGTGGACTGGGCAGAACCGACCAAGACAAACGTGGATGACGACATAAAAAGTTTAAAGCGGTGAAAGGCAAAGTAATATTAGCACCACCCCTGATGGAAAATGCTGAATCGGGTGGGTTGGGGGTGGTGGTGATGCTGGTGTGGAGGGTGTTGGGTTAATTAATTAGTTTGATCCATAGAGTCTGGGTCCGGTGGCCGTCCGCAGCATGAAAAGTACACAAATAACTTCCCCCAGAGGGCCGAGGTGGTTGCAGATGGATAAGTGTCGCTCCTCTATGGATTTTCCTCCACAAATGAACTCCAGTCAATGAGGATTCTGCATCGCCGGGCCGTTAATGGGACAAAGGATCTGAAATATGCTGCATGCGAAGACTCTGTCCCATCTAATGTTTCTTTTTTAATGCCCTTTCACATGCCGATGGTATCGACGGCGAACAAGAGTTCCTATGCATGACACCGTTTCGTTGAAGGATGCCCCCCCCCCCCCCCCCCCCCTTTCTTGGACGCGCCGCAGATTAAATTGCAGACTCATTTTTCTCAGGCCGGGAACCTGTGATTTCCCACTCCAGCGCTCTTGGGGAGAAAACAGTTGAGTTTCCATTATACACACAGTGTATCACAGATACAATTGCCAGACCGGATCCAAAATGGATGTTGAAAATAAAGGAACAGGAAGTTGTGACAGTGAGAGAACCTGTAAGTATGTACTCGGAAATTGAAGGTCTTTATACTATACTCCCAAGATTAGAAATACAACAACAATGCAATTTTCTTACAAATTCTATCAAGAATATTCAATCCATATGGAATACTGTTTTCATATTGAGTCTATCAAACAAGTTAAACCTTGTGAAAGGAAACATTCCATATTTGGTAATCCTGAAATGTATATAGAGAGGCTTACACAAAGTTTTAGGCCTGATGCATTAAAAATGTCACAACAAACCTGTTACCAGGATGGAGAGAATAACCGGCACTGATTAACGTAAGAAAGAAGCTATTCAATAAATACATAAAATGAACCTTTGGCCGAATGTGATGACTGTCAGTACTGCAAGTAGGCTGCCATGGTCAATCATTATTGATTACCTTTCTCCATCTGTCTACAAAATGTTATAAATAATAACAAATGGCCATCCCACATTACCTACACCCAATAGTGTCTCAGAGGGCATCAATAAAATCCTAAAGTACTTTTTCTACAACAAGCTTGCACATTTTTACCCTACCACTTTTATTGTCCTTGACAGGATCTCTGCAGAACAAAGAGCAGGTAAGTGATTCCAGGTGTTTATCAGGGCAAGGTGTGTTGATAGCCGCTTTCAACTGTCAGCCGTATGTCGAATTGATCTCCAAGACGGTGCGCCGACTCCTCACACGTTTCACCTCACCTCTTTTCCTCCTTTCCCCGCTCACACTACACACTCTTATACACGCATTATTCTACAAATGCAGGTGTTTATCTGCAGTCTACCCTGCTCCCTTAGGGATGATAAGAAAGAGAAATACTGGAAATTAAGCGGAACCCAAAAGGTAAATGCAACACCGTCAGGACGACATATGCTCTCAATATATGAATAGTGGAAATCCCAGCGGGAGCGACAGAAACAGCTCAATACCCTCATCATCATCACCCGCTTCCTGCTCAAATATCACCTCCTCAACTCAGTGGTCCAACTCTGACTTCAGATCACCACCGCTTGCAATGAAATGGAGCCATCCCAATGTAAAGGTTATTAATGAGCTATTAATGATGAAAGACCTGGCGGCAACCGGAACCAATGCATTGCAAACCTGCTGCTTCACGAAAGGTGAGTGCAACATTTTGTACAGTGGCTAGGGTCAGGGTGTCCGACTACCAGCTGGTTCTGGGTTCAAGACTCCATGTCAACCAACCTTTAGGCATCCCAGAGCAAGATGCATCCCACTATGTGTTCCTCAACGACATGGATCTGAATTCAGTCGAGTTGCTTTAAACATCTGTTAAACGACGAAATAGCCAAAACCACTGAAAATAAAATCACCAAGTTTCCGGTTTCTCGGCAGACAGTAATGCGCCCTGTCAGGTAACGTCATGGCCAACAGTGATACAGAATTGTGTCTCACGCTGCTCTTTAGGCACGGTTTGCTAAAACGCTTTCCCCCTTTCTCTTATACAGCACATCTATGGGAGAGCAGCAACCAGCCCCCCGAGCCATCATCCACTAGCACACATCACATCTGACGATCCCTTGCCCCCCTCCCACCATCTCCTTCCCTCTTCCCCAACGCAGGTTCAGATCACACCCCCGCCAGCCTGCTCCCTGGTCCACAAGGGGGTGTACAGCGCCCTATCATCTACAAGCGCTGTGTTTTCCACACAGTGGCGGCAGAGTCCTCTACACACATACACACACACACACACACACACACACACACTAAACACAACAGGAAGAGCGAGGGAATATGGGGATGAAGAAGAGAAACACTTCTCTCTTTTCATGGCTGGGGTAAAGATAGAGCATTCTTTCACCCTTCAGGAAAGGGAGGCAAGACGTGTTTTTTTTCTCAGTCAGGAGGGAGTTCCCCCCCCCCTCCTCCTCTGTTTAAGCCCAGGCATACGGGGGCCGTTCTATCAGTCAGGGAGTCTGGCGAGATAAGCCACTGCTGTCAGCAGAAATGGGCCTAGTGGAGTTTCGCACGGCTCGGCGGTATATATTTTAGCTGTGGGCAATGCAGGGGAAGCAGCCGCAGCAGTAGCATCAACATGAACAACAACAACAACAGTAGCACGGAGAGCGAGAGGCTCTAGAGCCACAGGACATGGATATCAGAAGTACATCGGTATTCACAGACGGAAACATGTCCATGTTGTCCTTGTTATATTTGAGGAGTAGGAACAGGATATTTGCACAACTAAATGTCCCAATTAAAGTATATAACTTATTTTAACATAATAGAAAAAAAGATTATGAGGAATCCCCTATTTGATAATCAGATGATTGACGTTAGATCCGTGGTAATCCGCTTGTCTGGCCAATTATGAGGCGTAAACTAGGACTAGATGCTGCAATCAATCTGTCTACATTGGACACAGCTCTAACACACGAGAACTCATTTAATGAATGATAAAGATCGGAGTACTGCCTGTGATTTTCTCTACACAAACATGTAGTAAATATGTATGCTGCGTGTGTATGTGTGTGTGTGTGTGTGTGTGTGTGTGTGTGTGTGTGTGTGTGTGTGAAAGAGGAGGTGATAAAACATGTCCCCCCCCCCCACCTCCACACTCATTAGCCCCACTACCGTTTAATAAATAAAAATGTAAACAAATAAAAGGCATATGTAGACAAATAAAGCAAAACTTTATTACACTTCATTACAGTAAATGTCATGCTGGTGGGCGGTGGGGGGGCTAGTGGGGGTCCACAGGCGGTGGCGGTCTCCTCCAAGACCCTCACTCCTCCATTGACGACTGAAACATTTTGTGCTTTCATGTCGTCGTCGTACTATGCTTCTTGTTTATCCGTTCGTTTATTGGGTTTAATACTGAGGCCTTAATAAGCCCTGACCACTTCCCCTTTACCAACGGATCCGTTAACAACAATTAACAACAGGCTCAGACAGGGCGCATGGTGCAGACTGCAGATGCATAACGAGCCAGCTAAAACCATCCCAAGGCCAATCTACATTCCTCGCCTAACCCCCCTGCTCAATCGCGTGCTCGCCCAGACACATGCACACAAGCACTCGCTCTCTTGTGCCAGCCAGTCCGCTACGACCAGGAGGCAATCTGCATTGTGCGCCAGCGTTTGGATCTTTTTTGAGGAGAGCGGAGGGGTTTATTTATCTTCACGATCGACTTAATTCAAATAACTTTCCTCCAGAGTGCATTTGGGAGTATGAGTGCATGTTTGAAGGGGGTAGGGGAGTATCGGGGTTGGGGGCTGTACGGGTCTTAATGTCAGACCTTTATGGAATGAAACGGCGTTGGTGATATAAAGGACAGGTTGAACGAGTGGTGAGCGGACGAGGTGCTCTAGGCGTAATGAAAGCCGATGGAGTGGTCCCGGGCGGTTGGCCTCTCAGGCTGGGGCTTGAGATGATGAGTCGGCTGCTTGTGGCGCTTGTGAGTCGGAAAAACTGTTTGCGGTGATTAGCCTTTTTGAAAAATATATAAATATATATATTTATATTATTTATTTAAAAATGTTGTACTATCAACAGCACCAACATTGTTTCACAACAATAACTTAAAAATGTATTGTAAAATATAAAATGTGCGTACGCTATTTAAAACATTGACCAAAAAACCTACACACGTGTGTGTGTGTAGGTTATGAATACCCATAGGTCCAATCCTATTTGTCAGCACAGAGCACAGTTCGGCATCCATTAAATTGCTAGAGATCAAGGGAGCTACTATGGTGCTGCTGGAGTTTATCTTTGACCAATATATATATACACATATACATACACATATACATATACACATATACATATATATGATCTGAATGAGTTATCATGCCATAATAAACCAGACGGTGCCATGTCACCAGCCGGGGCATAACCCAAGAGCCAATGTAAAAAGTAACAACTAAAAA